>WNWU01000006.1:25113280-25216393 GCA_012654045.1 Ptyas mucosa
TTATTATTATTATTATTATTATTATTATTATTATTATTATTATTATTATTATTATGTTACTTCATGTATACTGTGTGCCTCTGTACCAGAGACAAATTCCTTGTGTGTTTAATCACTCTTGGCCAAATAAAATATTCAATTCAATTCAATTCAAACTCAAATGATAGATACATAAACTTTGTAGGATTCTGTAAGATTGTTCAGAAGCTTGTTTAGAAACTTGAGGAAGTGTAGCATGGTTTATCAAGGCTGCAAGAATCTGGATGAGCATTAGATGGCAGCAAACAACTCCAACTTTGCTGCCATTGAGTGGTAATTCAGAAATTGTAACCCAGATATGGTGGCTTTGAGCAAGGTGACTATTTAAACTTGTATTCAATTTTTATTTATTGGGTATATTTGCTGATTTGGTGATTTTTTTTTTAGTATGAAGTTTAGAATCCTCTCTGGATTTGCAGAAAAGTATTTCTTATCGTTATTTGCACACTGCAGCTTTATTATCGCCTAGTATATGAGAGAGTCCACATTGTTTACGCCTTATTACTTCCGGTTTAATCGGAAAACAAAGTATGAAATGGAAATTTATTCCCCTGAGATCTTTTCAGCAAACACAGCTTAATGGAGTTCTCCCATCTGTTCGCACTCTTGTTAACTAACCATTGGTGTGCAGAGTGATATGGTAAAAGCACTTTATAAACAGAAGATAATAGTGGTTTTATCCACATCTTTCCTTCGGTAAGAACATGCTGAGGCATGCAATTTGTACTGCATTTTGGATCTTCCAGGGCAAAGTTGCTGATCATTTTGATTCTCTATCTAATCACAACTTTTCAGAGGGACAATCTTAAAATGAAATATTGGCCTTATCATTTTTCCATCCAGCAACTTGAACTCTAATACTTATTCGCATATCATGATACGGCTTAATAGGGTTGATTTGAGTTTGATGTGACCATACTTTTTGTAGTTTGTAGCCAATAATGTATGACTTAATATGTTTATAAACCAGGCCACGAAGGATCAGCAGATCCTTGGTCAAAGATCAAAATGAAACAGAGGAGAAAAGGCTGTAATAGGGATGAGTAAAAACCAGCTCCCTATTCTCACCATTAATAAGTGCTAGCAATATTCTTTCTGAGACAGTTTAGGATCCCACTTTAATTTGAAAACAAGCTTTCCCCCTTCCTTTTGCACAGTAACTATCCAGTTACAATGAACATTTATCAAATTATTCACTGATAGAGTTTTTGCTTTAAATATTGGCTTGATGGGAAAATACTACCTCTGGGCAATCCCAAGATCTGGAGTGGTAATTGTAGTCACAGATTGCTGACAGGGAGAAGTTCTGGATCCTTTTCAACCACTGCACACAGATTCTGTTATCTGTTACCCAAGTAATCCAAGTGACATAGTGATCGCTAAAGAAAAAGGGAAAAAAGAAGGGAGTCAGTGAATACAGGGAGAAGAGAAGAAGGAAACATATTATTACATTAACAACATATCTATGACAGGTAGATCAGATTAATACTATAGATATCAACTCTGAAGCGAACCTGGCTGAAGCCATCTTTTGCTGTCTCATAGTTGCCATGAACCCTGAGAGGGGAAAGGGAGGGGGAAGGAGATAGAGAAAAAGTTTTCCTGTGGGAAACAAGGTCATCTTAACAGGTGGCTGTGAAAGGAGGAGAGGCGTGACCAAGCAGCCTGCCAGTAGTTTCATTGGACAATGTGACTGGTGACATATGGGAGAGGGGACTATTACTCTTTTAATTAGGTGAAAACCATGGGAACTTTTAGAGTTGGTTTTCACCGGCTGTGCCAATACGATGTAGCCAATAAACATGTTCTTTGAGGAATCTACCTGCCTCAGAGTTTTGCTTTCAAAGGATGTGTTACTTGGAATGCTGACAATAGATATGATAGGACAGTTTAATACCATATCTGAGTTTTAAAAGTTTAAAATTTAAATGTTATTAAAGCACCACCCAAATTCTTTGAAGAAGTGGGCCAGGCTCCTTAGCATCAGCATTCTTGTATTGCTGTAACCAAGTGGCTGAAATGATTTCTATCATTAATGAGAATTACGCCTTATGTTTTCCTTTATAGCAGTCCTTGATCCAGAGGCTATATTACAAGTTTAACACAGAAAGAAAATTTCAGGGGGGAAAACTCCTAATGCAAATTACTGAAAACAATTGCTATTCTCTCTAGGGGGGAAAACAGGAACTGAGGATTTAAAGAAAATATTACCTTGATGCTATGACTGGTGGTGCAAGTATTTCCTTTGGCCCAAAATCTCTAGGATTTGTAGTATCTATAATCAACACTCTAACAGTTGGATTTTTAGCTCCAGCCTTCAAGGAAAAGTAGGAACAAATTGATTAAACTAAATTCTAATGACTTTAAATACAATATTTAAATAAAAAAAATAAGTAAAGTTCTGTAAAGTTATTTTATTCATTTCAGGCACATTTTCCATTTCCAGACAATTTTGGATCTTGTTAAAAATGTGTCATAGCTAGAAATTTATTCTGAGAAGTTCACAGTAGACTGGCGTCATTAACCATAAACACTAAGCAAATAACATAAAGATTATAATCTCAGGGGAGAAGTCTTCTGCCCTGTTGTCTTCAAAAGTAACAGAGAAAGTCCAACATCTGCTACTTCAGATTCCATGCCCTTCCTTTTAGGTCAGCTGCCACCTTGAATGTTACTATTACTAAGTATTTTCAATAGGAGTTATATATCAAGGGAATTGATTAGGTCTTTCAAAATGTTACAGTGGTACCTTGGTACTCAACTGCTTTGAAACTCATTGAATTTGATACTCAATGCATTTAGATATAACATTTGTCTCAGTACTCATCGTTTGTTTGGTACTCAGTGTACAAGCTAGAATTTATTGGTGTTGGCTGCCTTGTGACTCACTATAATATTTCTGAGGGGGAAAACTTGTTTGGTACTCATTGTTTTTGGTACTCATCACATCTTCCAGAACCAATTAATGATGAGTACCGAGGTATCACTATATTTTAATAATACAGGATACACAAGCTGGCTTTTCATTTAGAATAGGCATAAGCAACACTATCCTAAAGGATGTATTTATTTTAGATTTGTATTTTTCCCACCAAAAGCTACAAGCAGAGACTCGTGATATTATGACAGCACCAAAGGGAGCTCTTCCCATTCTGTTTTCATTTTGGAAGGGTAGGGGGTTATGTTTTATAGGTGCTTTAAAGTAACCGGAAAGGTAATGCACCTATTTTATTTTATTTTCTGCAGAAAACCAGCAAGAATCACATTTTGCAATTTGCTGGCTGGCTGTCATACTTCAGGCATTTGACCTTGGGTGAGGGAAGCTATAAGATTGAGGCTCTTAGGCTTCAAGACTTCTCAATTATACTACTTAGTGGGTTTTTAAAAAAGTCAGTGGTTACATTTGGTATAGTTATTTAATATTCAAATCTACAACAGAGCCGAGCTTAATGCTAAAAGGAAAATAAATAAACAAAGCATATCTACCTTTGGATATGGAAGAGTTATTTTTCTAGGATATTGATTCTCGCCATAATATGAGTATTCAATAACTGGTATTTCAGTATCATTGAACTCTATGTATGCTATGTTCTTGCCATTTGGTGACCACCACAGAGCATATTTTGTCCCAAGCATTTCTTCTAAAAGAAACCAGGTTAAAAGACATTGTTGTTCTGGTTGCAAAATTGTACAATGTACTATATGATGTAGTAGTATCTTTAAAACCATGCCGGTATCTTGATCCACATCCATACCTGTAAAATCATTAATCTGACAGATCACCAGTCAGTTTTGGGGTAACCGAGGAAGAGAAAGCAGAATCACAGAGAAGTAACTATGAACTCCTGAGTGGGAAGGAAAATCATAGCAGAGAACTATCAGCTCATTTCAGTTGTGGGTTGCTTCCGGTTCGGTCTGGTTCTTGCGAGCTGGTAGTAATGGCGATGGAAGGCTCCACCCACCCACCCCGACATCATTACTGATGATCTGCACATGCGCAGAAGCTTCTGTGCATGTGCAGAAGCGCGCATGTATGCTACCATTGCGAACCGGTAGTAAAGGTAAGTGGAACCCACCCCTGGCTCATTTGTGGGAAAACTGGTCAAAAGCCAAAACTTAAGCGTTGTCCTAGAATGGTTGGACAGATTTAAGGGCAAGAAGTGAACAGTTTTTATTTTTTTCCCCCATCTTCTAGTCCAGATGAACAACGATCTAAAGATGCAAATAACCCAGAATTAAATGATTTCATTGAACTACCTCACAAACCTGAAGGCTGGTGTCCAGTGAATATGCACAAGGGGTATAAACAGCACAAAAGTGCCTTGGTTGTAATCACACTTTCCAGAGGGCTATAAATGGCAAAATATCTCTCTTTTCTTCTCAGTGTTTGCGGCTCATGATTGTGTTACAAGTGCTATAGATAATGCACATATTCATTCTCATGAGTTTAATGAGCAATAACAATATTCTGAATAGCTATCACCACCGCCTTGTTGATGGAAGTATAGATCTTATCCTAGTTTCACTAAGGGTTATTTATTTATTTTGATCTTTATTATCAGATATTCTGGGGAAGGATGTTAAGACCACAATTCTTCATCTCTCCAATTTCATGTTGAATTCATATGAATTTATTAAATATGTCACATCTTACCTCCACCTTTGCACCCAGATATTGAGGGGTGGGGAGAAGAGGAGAAATTCATTGGTTTTATACATGATCAAAACTTAATTTACACTTTCCAAACTAATATGTAATATAGAACAAAAATATCTTGATACACACATGTGCGCACGCGCGCGCACACACATACACAGTGTATGAATTTTCATTCAGACTCTTTTAATTTAAAATTTTCCAACCAAGTTAAGCTTTCCTCATGTCTCCAACCTCCATTCCTGGAAACTCTTAGAGATTAGGCTTGGTCCAAGGCCACTAGTTGCTGATCCCTAAAACAGTTACTTTGATCAGTAATCTAACAAGTTAACATTCAAAACACACTGCATAGGATCAACCCGTGGCCCTACATAGATTCAAAAGGAATGAGGTCAAGCAGGGACTCTCTTTGAAGGAAGGAATGGTGGTGTGTTCCACTCATACCTTCAATGCTCCCCCATGTCTATAATGGGATTATTCCAGGGAACTTTTTTCTTCAAAAGAGGATACTTTTTGCAAGGAACCATGAAAAAGAAATAATCTCCTCCCCTTCCAAAAATAGAAGCAAGCAATTAGTAGAGTTCTTCTACCTACTTCAAGTCTGGAGCCATTCCACTGATTTCTCCAGGTTTGCAGAATTTACTTCTCATCTCTCTAATACAATTTTGCATTTAGTTCATAACGGCACCTTTTTATTATATTATCCTTGATTGGCATGGTCTTTTAGAAAGAAAACTACAACAAACTTTCTCCTAATAATGCAGGTACACAAGATACAAGAGGCTCTTAAACTAAGTACAATAAATAATTTTACAACATCTAATGAAACTATTTTGAGACAAAGGTTGTGGGGTTTTTTGCCATAAAGAGGAAGAATGATATGACAGGAAAATGTGAAAAATTGAAGAGACAGGATGTTGAGCAACTATAGACTTTGTGGGAAATATTAACAATAAGTTATAAAGAACACATTTTGACTCTTGTTTGGGGGCACTGCATTACTTTATTGCTCAAGTCTTATCACGCTAAGTCATTACACTGCTTTTAAAATGCAATTTACCTTCGTAAACCCAGTCAGGAATTCCATTAAATATTTCATTCCAGTTACCATTTGTGGTTATTTGAATAGCAGCTTCTCTGGGATCTTGTTTGAAATAGATATTATTCTGGTAAACATAAGCCTAGAAGGGGGGAAGGAATCAATTTCTTTAGCTGTGGAAGATGCAAATGATGTATGCAATCCAAAAATACTATATAGCACAGCTAAATAAGGGGCTCACTTCAAAATCATTCCTTACAAACATTTATCTTTGCAGAAGGAAATTTTTATTCTGTTCTCCCCCCCCTCCCCCCCAAGTCACAGAGAAGAATGTCTGGAGAATCATGCAGTGAAAAGTAGGGAGATATAGGCTTGTATCATGAGTGAAACCTAACAGCCTCCTAAGAGATTAGCAATGCTTTGCATGTGTGTTATATATGTTCATGTCCATCCCATAATAATGCATTATTTAATAAGCCTTCCGCTTTCCAAACTCCTTGTTAAACTTGTTAGACAACTCCCATCATCTCGACCATCATGACCAAAAGCCTTATGAGGGATGAGGAAGTTGTAGTCCAGAGAGCATGGGGTCGGAGAAAACTGACTATGGCACAAGAGTATTTTGTGTTAGCATACATAAAGTTACCCTTAGATAAGAGATGCCTGGCTTAAGTACTGGCTAAGTTCTGAAGCTGTAGGGAATTCATATTTTACAAGCTAAATTTATTGTGTGAATAAAAGGAGATAACCATACATTATCTCCTGCTCTTATCTAATTTACAATTCCCCTGGCAGATGTATGCAAAAAGTTAGAAAAGCAATGAAATGCCTACAAAGAAAGACTGAATCATAAAATTAATTGAACTTGCAGAAATGGTGAAGCTGATCAGTTTGGTCAGAAAAAAAATAACAATGATTTTTTTTTCTGGAACCATTATATGGACTTTTGCCAAAAGAAAAAAAAATGAATTGATAACTGCAGGATTTGAGAATTAAAAATGAGATGAAATGGCTGGAGAAAAAATTAAGATGACAATCACAGCATCCACTGGAGTTGGGGGCCCAATACATTTAAAGTAATAAAGAACTCGATGTGTGTGAAGACCAACACCAGCTAAAGAACTGGCAGCTGTGATTTCACATTTTTGTGTCTACATATAATAATATTCACTAGGAAGAAGAAGAGTAGAAGGCACATTTTTTTTCAATTTCTTTCTTTCTCATTTCTCTTACAGGAACAGTCAATCTAATTTTATGCTATGGTTAAACTATGTTTTCTACTTATTGAGGGCAATCAGCTGATATCATAGACCCAACTGTTTGCAGCCCATTTGACTTTGCTTAGATGGAGTAACTTAAGAATAGTGACTTAAGGTCTGCTAGATGGAGAGAAGATGAAGAGGAACTACAGGAACATAGCCAGAAGTCCAGCATCTGAGTTTCTGAATTTGGTATATCTAGAACAAACAATAACAGGTCCATGCTGAAGTGTATACTTTATCTTAAACCACAGTTCTAACACACCATCTAGCTCTGTCTACAAATAGTGTTATTGTCAACATTTAAAATTCTTAAGCATACTTGATAAACAGAAATAAGTGATGCCTGAAAAAACACCAGAGGCACATCAAACTCAACCAGAAGGAACATTATTGTGACACCCTATTAATTACTGACCAATTTGTGTCCAACAGGTGACCAGGAGATATGCTGAATATTATGTGGTAGCTCATATTCTTTGACAAAAACACTACAATGGGGAAAAAAAATCATGGAATGACATAGTGTTTTCTTAATTCATATTTCTAATTAATTATTCAGTGCTTACATCAAATTTAGAACCTGTACTTTTAGGACTGTTGATGAATGCTCCCCCAAAATATGTTCATTCTTTATTGGTGAAAGTATCTGTTGACAATGATATTTTGACGATGTTAATACTGACTATTAGTATCTGCACTTTTTGATATCCAAAATACTTTGGGATTATTATCCTACTTAGTAGGAAACCACAAAAGAAATGAAAAGGTGCTACAGGGGTCTATAAGAAGCCCACAAGGAAGACATAAGTACAGTGACACATTTAGTAGACATTTCCCAGTTACCTCTATTGATACATTTATTTATTTTATTTATTTAAGAAAAATTTTATCAGAGATTCTTGGTCTTCTTTGAGCTTGGTTGTTTTCTTGCAGACATTTCATTACTCAAACTAGGTAATATCATCAGTGCTAGTGAGAAGCCCTTACCAAACCATTGGTTCATTAGTTCTGAATTCTGACAAAAGTGCCTAACGAAGATTGTTCATAAGTGACTGATAAACAGTTTAAATGGAATTTAATACAATTAACAGAGAACAAAATGAAGCATTCCAGTACACGTTTGGGAATATTACAAATAATACACGTTAGAGATAACAGTTCCATTTGAAATCTATTTTCTTAAATGACTTAATGGGTCTCAAAAAGAGCATTGCATAAACTTAAACATTAGTAATGTATTAGTCAACAAGAAAATAAATCTGTCTTACCCTAATATAAGATCATAAATGTGATAGGATGCTGTGTAAGAATACCGCCAAAGCTGAAAAGGTTACAATGGAGAGAGAAAAATCGTTATATTTGCTAAATGTAAAACAAGTTATCTAATCTTCATAATGCTTTCTCTTGAGGTCTTCATTCCATTCATTATCTCTATTTTATTAAAGACAATGCAATCAGGTAAGCAATGTTCATAAAAGCTCTGGGAGTATTCACAGTGGTACTACCTTAGGAGCAGTCATCATTATTTTTCAACCACGAAGAAGCTTTTCAAAATGCTTTTTATTGATGTAAATACTATTTCCAGAAAAGGAACCAATATCTCACTTTGTGATTTAGACATTGATCAGCATTATGATTATGGAACGGTGATCCCACTAGATAGATAGATGATAGACGATAGACGATAGACGATAGACGATAGACGATAGACGATAGACGATAGACGATAGACGATAGACGATAGACGATAGACGATAGAGGGAGGGAGGGAGGGAGGGGGGGGGAGAGGGAGCGAGAGAGAGAGAGAGAGAGAGAGAGAGAGAGAGAGAGAGAGAGAGAGAGGGAGATACTGTATATATATATATATATTTGTTTCGTCCAGGTTTTTCCTACGTAAATCAAGATCTTTCTACAGCCATGGTTCAGTGAAATCTCATTCACTAGAATTTTTTTTTTGGCTTTATCAGACATCAGAGCACCATTTTGTTGTCTGTTTTAAGATTTAGGAGATATCTATCTATCTATCTATCTATCTATCTATCTATCTATCTATCTATCTCCCACTATATATAGTGGGATCACAGTGGAGATACACACACACACACACACACACACACACTCTTACAAGTTGTGTGCAGAAGCTTCTGCGCATGTGCAGAGACATCTGGGCGGGTGAGCGGAGCCTCCCGCCACTGCCGCTCCTGGTTTGCCCGACATGGGATGAACCGGTAGCAACCCACCACTGGAACCGGTGGTAAAAAAAAATTGAATTCCACCACTGGGTTGTCTGCCTGGGGCCCTCAGGCCTTAGGAAAACTCCTCAAGATTAGAAGTCAGTGCACAAAAGCCAGTCTGGCAGGGATGAAGGGCTGATTGTTTATCCAAAGCAAAATATGAGAAATTCCTACTGCCTACTTTGCAGTAATGATTGTTTTGCTATGGAGGCTAAGAAGGATAATGAAGAAATAATGAAGGAATGCTATGAAGGATAATGAAGGAATAAACCAAGGCCTTGCTTCAACTTCCTTTCCCAAGGAATTCCTTCAATGAATTTTTGTTAATGAAAATAATAGAATACTAATCCCAACTTTTAAAAAAATAATACCTTAGAATAGTTGCTTTCCAATAGTATAAATTTCTGATCTGCAGACATTGCGTAATTTGTGGCATTCACTTCTTTCTGAAAGATTAAAGCATCAAATAGTAGCCAACACGTAACCATCTCTTAAATTAAAGAGATTAAAGATAAATTAAACTCATAATTTTGAAACAGCGGCCATACATACAAGGGTGCGATTTGTCAAGATAGTGGTCGACTGTCCTGATTCGACATTGTGAAGGATGACGTTATCTTTAGACTGATGAAGGTATTCATTTCCTTCAATGGAAAGAGAAATGGGATTGTTCAATATGTTTCATGGAAATGCTATCTTGTTGCATTTCTCAGGCAATCAGGCATTTAATTGCTTACTTCAAAACCACAGGCAAGCAATTTTCATGTAAGTAAATAAAGGAGCTACGGAAGAAATGTAAAAGTTAAAAAATGGTGCCTTGATCTTGTAATTCTGAACAGGCAAAAATGACATTAACGCTGAGAAAAATCAAATATATGCAGAATTTTTTTAAAAAAATCTCAAATGTTCTTGGTAGAGATGAGGAATAAATTGATTGAACCCACAATTGAAGGTAAATTTTGCATTTTTGCTCTAATACCTAAACTTTTAAAATTTGATTTATATCCCACTTTCCTAGTAGGGCAAGTATTTGATTATTATTATTATTAATGCTTCTGCAACATTTTGCATTGTAATTCTTCTTTAAAATATAAATACGTATATATATTCTACACAAAAACACATATACTCATGAAAATAATGTATACATTTTATATTGGGATTTTTAAAAACTAAAAACTGAATATTCATCTAAATTGCAAGTCCATCAAAATACGTTCAAAATGCTTAAAACCAAAGCTCATATTTGACCATTGAACTTCATGCATTCACAAAAATAGAACAGAACATAAATTGACACATCATCCCTATTTCTGTCTTATATAATGTAACTGATTGATAAAAATAAGAAAGGAAAAAATAATTCCTTAGCATCAGCCAATTTGCCCACACCAAAAAATAAATAAAAATAATAATTTAAAAAATCAGGCAAATGATGTTGTTTATCGCTTTAAAAGCCCCAGAGATTATGAAATACTGAATTAGGAATTCAGTTTTTAGACTAATTATTTAGGTTCTGACCAAGTCTAGAAACTCTGTGGTTTCAAATAAAATACTCCAGGGAATAGCAGATTTAGCAGTTCTGGGCACTTGTAACACTTCTTAGCTGTATACATTTGTACAAGAATCATGATTATCTAGGGAAGCAAGATCATCATCACTATCATCTTCCTATCACATGTAAACTGTTTCTCACAAAGAACTTTTGGGTTTTATACACATAAGTTGCAATGGTTTTATCTACAATTTACCTTGGAATCAAATCTTACAGATCTTGGCTCTTCAATGATTCTTAATAGCACTGCTGATTAACTCAAGTCTTCCAATTCTCTGCACATTTTAAATTTTAAGTCGATTGTTTGAGATACCATGCACCCTGTCCCTGCACTGTCTTTGAACTACTGAGGGTAAGAAACCACAATTGAAACCCAAACAATCCCATAAAAAATAAAAATAAAACAAAACCATCACGTTTAGCAGATTAAAAAAAACCCATGCATTTCATGTTCCACCACTGCCCTATATTATCCCATAATTCCAAATTAATTTCACGTACCTGAAATCCAGTATGGAGAAAAGGTTTTGTAATTGAAATCTCCATCCAAATATTCATCCAGTGTAAATGGTCTGGGATTATTTCGTTTGTGTTTATCTTCAGAAACAAGACAGAGATGACAGATTAACAACAGTCCACCCAATATAGAGGAAATTGCACCTAGAATCAGTGGTGGGATTCAAGTAATTTAACAACTGGTTCTCTGCCCTAATGATTTCTTCCAACAACCAGTTTGCCAAACTGCTCAGAAAGTTAACAACCGGTTCTCCCGAAGTGGTGCGAACCGGCTGAATCCCACCACTGCCTAGAATGCTATATTTTTCGTTTTTTGAATAAGTGGCAATTTCAGGTTCATGGAGGTTGCAGTTCGAAAGAGATCAAACAGGAAAAGCACATCAGATTAAAATGATGCAAGATGTGCCATCCTCAACTCATTTGAAAAATAAGCCTGGTTATTTGAGGGCCACTTGTCATTGGTTGGTTTTGGCCAGTAAAATTGGGCAGAACGTGTGTGCTCCAGCTTGCCTTAATTAAATAATGTCTTTTATCAGAACCATGAATGGAAGCATGAATCCTGTGTTGTTATACCTTCTCCATGGAATAGCGTTCTGCCAGAGATCCACTTGGATTTACCATATTTTTTGGAGTATAAGACGCACCGGAGTATAAGACGCACCTTAGTTTTCAGGGAGAAAAATAGAAAAAAAAAATCTTCCTACCAGGTATTCATCTGGCTAGCATCCTTAGTCTGGTCAGCTTCAGCACATTAGTTCGCTGGTTTTGAGCGCGCACACGCTTTTTATCCCCTGGATGGGGATAAAAAACAGCTTCTAAAGCACAGCGGATTGTCGAAGACAGAAGCAATGAGAAAAGCAGGTGAGGCACGGAAGATGCTTCACTTGCTAGCATCTCGTTAGGGCTGAAAGAAAGCTTCGAAAAAGCTACATTCGGAGTATCAGACGCACCCAAATTTTCAGCCTCTTTTGGGGAGGGGAAGTGTGTCTTATACTCTGAAAAATATGGTATCTTCATAAATCTCTGGAAAGTTGGCTAGTCACCCAGGCCTTGGAGCAGAGTGGTGCTGAGCCCCTTTTGGTACAGTATGTATAATTTTCTGTTCTGGATGTCCATGATCTGTTTCTTAAATTTTATGTAAGTTGAGTAATGATGAATCACTCAATTAATGTTAGAAAATGCATTTCCAACATTTGGGAAAGATCATTTTTTAGCATGTGAATGGCAATGACTCAAGGCTAATAGTATGAAATTTTTACAATGTGCATGCCACTAGCAAGATGAAACTTTGGCTCGTGCATTTCAAATAGTGGAGAAATGCATGTTGTGGATATCAGGAAAGGTACTCTGAGACTCACAGATGTGTTAACATCAGCATCCAATAGATTCCAGGTGTTCAAAATATTATGGGAAAACCATGACATTGTTTTGGCACATGTGAGTATTAGAAAGCCAAATGGAATTCCATTTTTGTTTTTCTTTGTGGAATAGATTTGCTATACTGTAAATATATATATATAAAAGAAAGGAGGAAAGTCACTAATGAACAGTATGGTTGAATAGCCAGAAATCCAGTATTTGCAATTTTTGTCGTTTTGCCATGATTGTCCTTGGTTTACTCATTCAAAATTGTACAGTATACATTGTTGTATTTAACTGATACAATGATGGTATATAACTATGCTTTGGGGTTCCTCGTTTCCACTTTTTTGCAAAAACCATGAGTCGTTTTCATAAAAAAGCAAACTCTTGTGAGGGTTGGGGATGGGAGTGGAGGACAAACATTGGACAGTGACCCTCTAGCCTAGTTTCAGAAAGATGCCTGTTTAACTTGAAATTAACCAGACTAAATACACAAAGCAGTAATCCACCAAGTACACTAAGAAACTGTCTATTAAGAAATAGATTCTAGGGAACAGATTCTGATATTCTTACAATTTCCTGCAATAAAACATGTAATTTGACACATCAGCCATTTCACTAGGAGCTCTGGAAGGAAAAAGCTCATAAATTAGACTCACATTCTCTTTCAATAGTCATGTGAGTCAGTCTTTTTTTTATAATCACAGGGTCACTTGCTAATACATGTTATTATCCTTAAGCTCTGAATAATTTATTGACCTGCATAAATTCCTGTTTTATGCTTATTTGTGGAAATTTCTGTTTCTTGCCCCTCATGTGACAGATGATTCAGATAGCTTAGGGAATTCATCATGTTCACACACACACACAAACACACACACACACACACACACCAGTGGTTCAGAAAACAAAAAATTAAGGGATCGTGTACAATTTGATACAAGAGTACCGTATATGGATGGTGCAACTACACACGTACACACAGACACATCCATCATGCTATTCCTTTTCAGTAAGCAATATTATGCAGAGCTTGGAGAAGCAGTAGGAGAAATAGCCAGCCAAAGAAATTAAAGGCATGGTATAAGAAAAAGCACAAGAAACATAGTTTACACCAATACATTCCATAATTTGTACTTCTCCAGTCTTTTCTATCCTTGCAAATTCTCAGTGATTTCCCTCACCTCCATACAAGGTTTCACGCATTGTTGTTTGTTTTTTTAAACTTCTCACTTTTCTATTTTTTAAGACCTCAATCTCATCAATTCTAAACCATGACTTCCTGTTTTCCTCTTCCTCTCAATCCATTCATTCTTCCTTTGATCAAATTATAAAACAAATGTACTCAAACAAAAGCAAATGTGACAACCAATCAAACATGGTTGGTTGTCACTTCAAATGTATTCAAACAAAAATATATATGACCAAGCACCTCAGCTTATTCCTTATGTTCAAAGCACTCCTGAATGTATTCATATTCGTTCATGGATCACCAATTTATTCTTGACACTGCTTTTTCTTATTTTACACACATTCTTCTTCAATTTCCCATTTTCATGGTCTTTAACTTACTTTTATGTTTCTCCTAGCAAATCTGATTCTCACTTCTATATAAAAAGGTGATACATTATTATGCATAGCTAATTTTGCTTCTTTCGAAAAGGATTCAGTTCTTGAAACAAACCGTAAACTAACTTTCTATCAGCATTTACCTATCCTAAAATATCTCTATTCATTTCCCTATCTTTAATAAAAAAAATTTCACTCAACATTTTCTGGCATGCTGTAATATTATTCTTTTCACTAAATTCCAAAGCAGCTTTCACATCCTTCTTTTCTATATTCATTTCTCATTTGTTCTATTGGAAAAATTATCTTCTCCTATAAATTTGTCATACAGTGTTCATGCTTTCTATTCCAGTGGTTTTACTCCCATTTATTTTATTTTCTCTCATGTCAATTTCCCATAAAATCCACTCCAAAAATATATACATTCAGTATCAGTCACCACTCTGGTATATTTCACTGAATTTCTCAAATTTTCATAATATACAACCAAACCAGTGATCTTTTAAAGTTATAGTCATTTCTTTGAATTAACTGATGCTTATATCAATATTCAAAACAAACTTTTTTTCCCGAACAGATACTCACCAAAGAGTCACCATTTTCATTCATTCTTGGGTTCCTAAATGATTCAATACGTTTTCTGTTCTCTCTATTCTTTTTCCCATTGATATTTCATACCAGTATCACTTAGCAATGTTTCATCTATGGACTATGTTGATTCTGAACCCTGCACAATTTCTCCCAGAATTCATCTTTGATTCTTTCATTTCTGGAGCATAACATGCAATTACTGCCAACCTATGGATTCATCCTTTCATATCCACTCTCAACAACTCTCGACCATTCATATATTCTGACATATATTTGAGCTTTTTCTTTCATAATGAAACCTGTATCTTCACTTCCTCACATGCACTCATCAACTACATACACTTCAGAGGATCAAAAACCCTAGTTTAGCTCTGCAGAGCCTTCCTTTTCTCTTTAGTTTTGCAGATACGTAACAAATATATTTTTTTAGAATGGTGGCACAGTAGTTAGAATGCAGTATTGCAGGTTAACCCACTGCTCACTGCCAGAAGTTCGATCCTGACCAGCTCAAGGTTGACTCGGCCTTCCATCCTTCTGAGGTTGGTAAAATGAAGACCCAGATTGTTGGGGGACAATATGTTGACTCTGTAAACTGTTTAGAGAGGACTGTAAAGCACTATGAAATTGTATTTAAGTCTAAGTGCTATTGCTATGTTTTGCCATTTGTTTGTTAATTCATGCTATTTAGTGTACTTCCATTCTGAAACAATCCTTCATATGCCATGGTCAACACAAGTTGAGTCAATCATCTCTATCCTTCAGGCACCTAACATGACTTTGTTATTAAAAGTTTTCACATAATACTTTTTATTACCAGTCCTAGCTGCCCTACATAGCTTTCTTTGCTTAATGGGAAGTAAATACCAGTCACTTTGAATATATTGGTACTGACTTATCCTAAGCATGCTCAAGATGTTTTATACTTTTTCTTGATCAAAAGACTATACTGCAAGCCAACATACCGCTACCCGCATCTCCCTTACCATATAAGAAGGACACAGATGGTTGGGGACAATATGCTGACTCTGTAAACCGCTTAGAGAGGGCTGTAAAAGCACTATGAAGCGGTATATAAATCTAAGTGCTATTGCTATTGCTATATGCAGTGTATTGGCACACGGCTTAGGAGAAACATGGAAAACAAATTACCAATGCTATCGGGTTAGCAAGCACCATCACCTCTTGAAGGAGTTCCATTCATGCTAAGTAGCCTTAGAGGCAGGAACCCACTTCAACCAGAGGTTCTTTAAGTCTACCCAAGATGCAATGAAGAAAGAAGAATCTGTAGCTTCTTGTGATTATTCCATGCAAGGAAAGCATATGTCAGCTCATGGCTGTGCACTGACCCTCCCTCTAGATCAGAGGCAAAGTGGAATGAACAGGTGATTTCCCCTCCCCCCCAGGTTTTGTGGAGCTGTCTTCTCCTGATCTCATTTCTTCCTGAAAAAGTACAATTCAAATGTACGAGGTATTGAACCATGCAAATTCCACTTAAATTTGTACTGCCATATGCTACAAATGTTGCATGGGACGCGGTGGCTCAGTGACTAAGATGCTCAGCTTGTCGATGGCAGTTCAGCGGCTTGAATCCTTAGTGCCGTGTAACGGGGTGAGCTCCCATTATCTGTCCCAGCTTCTGCCAACCTAGCAGTTCGAAAGCATGTAAAAAATGCAAGTAGAAAAATAGGGACCACCTTTGGTGAGAAGGTAACAGTGTTCCGTGCGCCTTTGCCATTTAGTCATGCCAGCCACAAGACCACGGAGACGTCTTCGGACAGTGCTGGCTCTTTGGCTTTGAAACGGAGATGAGCACCGCCCCCTAGAGTCGCGAATGACTAGCACATAGGTGTGAGGGGAAACTTTACCTTTATGCTGCAAATCTAAAAAGTTCTGGAGTGGCAAAGCTCATTAGATCCTTGATTGATATCCTGCCTTATATATCATGAAGCAACTGAAACTCCAATAGCTATTATAAATCAGGATAGTCCAGGAGGGATAAGGTTAAGGGGAAAAAAATCCAAGATGGCAACCATGATTGCACAATCAAAACCCTGCCCTTCCCCTTTTAACATTGCATGTGTGTCTTGATTGTAAAAAGGGTAGGCTTGTATTGTGTGGCTGCGGCCAGCATCTTGACTTTGTGACCCCACACTCTGGGGCAGTAGTGGGATTCAATTTTTTTTACTACCGGTTCTGTGGGTGTGGCTTGGTGGGCGTGACTTGGTGGGTGTGGCAGGGGAAGGATACTGTAAAATCTCCATTCCCTCCCCAATCCAGGGGAAGGTTACTGCAAAATCCCCATTTCCTCCCAATCAGCTGGGACTCAGGAGGCAGAGAATAGATGAGGGCAAGGCCAGTCACAATTTTTACTACCGGTTCTCCAAACTACTCAAAATTCCTGCTACTGGTTCTCCAGAACTGGTCAGAACCTGCTGAAACCCACCTCTGCTCTGGGGGCACTTGTTACTAGTGCTTGTTTTTTAATGTTTTTCTCTCTGAATGTATATTATTTTCTTTTGGAATTAAATTAGGGCTTCTTCCCAAACATAACACAAGGTTAGCAGAAGAGAAGAAGGTATCCATAATTCCACTTAGTATAGATCTAAACTTCTATAGCCTCTCTACTCTCTATAATCACTTTTAACTATTAGCTCCTTCACACCTTTCTGGTTTGATGACTGTTGCCCTTTGTAATACGAAAACATCTTTATTTTAACAGGTGTGTGAAGCATATCTATCTTTTGTAAATGGTAATGCTTTGGATTCTTCCTCCTGAAATAAATAACTATTAGTTACTATAGAATAAACATGTCACTTCCACTGTTGACACAGCTCCTCATCAGCACTAATGCAGAAGAAAACTGTCAAGACAAATAAACACAACAGGGAATATAGGTACACTATCATATCAAAACAGATGGGCTGCACCTTATAAGAACTGGGAAGAATATATTCAGAAAAATGACTGGCTCAACTTATCAAAAGGGCTTTAAACTAAAATTGAGGAGGGCTGGTGACCAATCTTTAGGAATATTAGGATCTAATTCCAAGCCAAAAAACCCTGCACAGCCAATCAAATCAGGAGGTAGGGAGCGAAGGGAAGGACGAAAAATTCAGATGAAAAGTAGGAGATATAGGAAAGCATACCCAAGGTCAGTCATAAACGACTCAGATGCCTATACTCAAAGTTTAGGGAATAAACATGGTAAATTTGAAGTATTACTGTACGAGGGCAGGTATGATATAGTTGCCATTACCGAAACTTGGTGGGATGAAACCCATGACTGGAATGTACTGATAGAAGGATACAACTATTCAAAACCAACAGATCTAACAGAAGAGGAGGTGGAGTTGCATTATATGTAAGGGATCACTTCCTTTCTACAGAGATGCACAAAACCAAGGATGAAAGCCTCCTAAAATGCTATGGGTCAACATAAAAGGGAGAAAATAATGAGATTTTCATAGGTGTATACTACGGGCCACCCAACCAAGCAGAAGAATAAACGAACATTTTGCTAAACAGTTAACAAATGTATGTAGGAAACACACTACAGTAGTAATGGGGGACTTTAACTACCCTGACATCAACTGGGAGACAAACTCTGCATCAAGTGGGAGATTGAACAAGTTCCTGACCAACCTAGCTGACAACTTTGTCACCCAAAAGGTAAGAGAAGGGAACTAGAGGGACAGCTATACTGGACCTAATTCTTACTAACAGAGAAGAAGTGATGGAGGGGATTGAAATTACCGGAACTTTGGGGAGAGTGATCATGTCATATTAGAATTCAATATAATACAGACACAAGCATTATATTGATGCTTGTCAATATAAGACACATAGAACATAATCAAACCTATTTGACTATCGGGGGCGAATCATTGGCCCCCGCAGAGAGGGTGCGCAACTTGGGCGTCCTCCTGGATTCACGGCTGTCTTTAGAAGAGCACCTGACGGCCGTGACCAGGAGGATCTTTCATCAGGTTCGCCTGATTCTCCAGTTGTGTCCCTTTCTGTATCGGGACTCCTTACACACGGTCACTCATGCCCTCGTCACCTCTCGCCTGGACTATTGTAACGCTCTCTACATGGGGCTCCCCTTGAGGAGCACTCAGAGGCTCCAACTGGTGCAGAGTGCGGCCGCGCGGATGGTAATGGGAGCTGATTTTAATAAACTCAGGGAGAGCTTGGGAAAGATCCCATGGATGAAAATCTTAAAGAGGAAAACAACTGAAAAAGCTTGGGAAACTGAAAAATATGATTATAAAAGCTCAGTCTGGCTGAATACCACTGAAAAGAAAAACAAGAAATCAGAAACCAGCATGGTTACACAAAGAACTCCCTGACAAACTGAACGAGAAAACAGATACTCACAAAAAATGGAACGAGGGACACATAACTAAGGCAGAATACCAACAAATAGCCTGAACCTGCAAAGATGAAGCCAGTAAAGCTAAGGCTCAGAATGAAGTAAGACTTGGAACAAATGTCAAAAATAATTTTAAAAAACATTTCTTTCATCACATAAAAAACAAGAAAAAGTCAAGGAAACAATTGGTCCACTAATGGGAGAAGATGCCAAAGAAATAATAGGCACTAGAGAGAAAGCAGAATGGCTTACCGTATTTTTTGCACTATAAAATGCACCTGACCATAAGAAACACATTAGCTTTAGAGGAGGAAAACAAGAAAAAAAATCTGCCTCTGCCTCCCAGCATCCATCTGATATTCATCTGGCTAGTGTCCTTGCAGCAAACAGCAAACAGTCTGGTCAGCTTCAGCATGTTATCTTAGCCCCAGCACATGGCTCATCAGGACTCCGCTCTATTGCGCCCACCACTGGTCAACTGAGCTGCTGCAGCTGGCTGGGAATGCTGGAGCCTTTACTGCGAGCAGCTGATTGGCAGTTGGATCAGCCTCCTGGAATACCAACAATCAGCTGTTCTAGGCAGCAGGGATTGCCACCTTCGATTGCTCTGCTGCCGTTCACCAGTGTTGCCATTTGCCGCTGCCTAGAACAGCTGATTGGCAGTATTCTGGGAGGCCGATCCAACTGCTGATCAGCTGCTCGGCAGCGAAGGCTCCAGTGTTCCCTGCCACTAGTGAACAGCGGCAGTGGTGACAGGCAGCAGCAGCAGTGACAGGCAGCAGTGGTAAACCAATCCCCCTCCCTCCTGTCGCAATATTCGCTCTATGCACAGACATTCCACCCATTTTTTTGGGGGGGGGGAAGTGCGTCTTATAGTGCAAAAAAGACAGTAATTCGTTTTTTGCATCTGTCTTCACCCAAAAAGAAATCACTACTCAACTTACCAAAAACAAAACTGTAAAAGAAAGACTAAAAATGCAAATTAAAATAAGCAAGAAAAAGGTAAGAGAACATCTGTCTTCTCTAGATGGATTCAGATCAGAGGTCACGACAGATTACATCCCAGAGTTCCAAAGGAACTGGCAGACGTGATTTTGGAACCATTGAACCATATCTTTCAAAGTTCTTGGAACACCAGGGAACTATCTGAGGATTGGAAAAGTGCTAATGTGGTCCCCATCTTCAAAAAAAAAAGCGGGGGGAACAGATCCAAGGAACTACACACCAATCAGCCTGGCATCAATACCTGGAAAGATCCCGGAAAATATAATCAATCAACAAATCTACAAACACCTAGAAGCAAGCAAAGTTATAACCAAAAACAGATCATGCAAAACAAATCTTATTTCATTCTTTGACAAAGTGACTAAATTAGTGGACCAGTGACATGCTGTAGACATAGCATACTTGCATTTCAGTAAAGCATTTGACAAAGTAGACCACAATCTACTTTCTGGTAAGCTAGAAAAATGTGGGACAGGCAGCACCAACACCAGATGGATTTGTAACTGGCTGATAAACCATACTCAACATATAGTCCTTAATGTAACTACATCCACATGGAGGGGCGTAAGCAGTGGGGTACCTCAACTTTCCATTTTAGGTCCAATACTCTTCACTATCTTACTAAATGATCTAGAATAAGGAATAGAAAGGGAACTCATCAAACTTGCAGGTGACACTAAACTGATAGAAATAGCCAACACTCCAGAAGATAGGCTTAAGGTATAGATGGATATCAACAGATTTGAAAATTTAGCCCTATCTAACAAAACGAAATTCAATTTAGAGAAAAATAAGGTTTTACATTTAGGCAAGAAAAACCAAATACATAGGTATAAAATGGATCAACAGTAGTAACTATGAGAGAGATCTTGGAGTCCTAGTGGACAGTCATTTAAATATGAGCCAATGGTGTGCTATAGCAGCTAAAAAAGTCAATGCAATTTTAGGCTACATTAATAGAGGGACAGAATCGAGATCATATGAAGTATTAGTACTGCTTTATAAAGCTTTGGGAAAACCACACTTGGAATACTATATCCAGTTTTGTTTACCACAATATAAAAAAAGATGTTGAAAAGAGCAACAAAGATGATTATGGGCCTGGAGGCTAAAACATATGAAGAACAGTTGTAGGTGTTGGGTATCTCGAGTCTAGTGAAAAGAAGGACCAGGGGAGACATGATAGCAGTGTTTCAATATTTGAAGGGCTGCCACAAAGAAGAGGGAGTCAACCTATTTTCCAAAGCATCAGAAAGCAAGACAAGAAACAACATATGGAAACTAATCAAGGAGAGAAGCAACCTAGAACTAAGGAGGAATTTCCTAACTTAGTCTTTCTTTTTACTAGACTAGACATATACAATTAACCAGTAGAATGGCTTGCATTCAGAAGTTGAGGTGCTCCAACACTGGAGATTTTTAAGAAGAAACTGGACAGCCATTTGTCTGAAGTGGTATAGGGTCTTGAGCAGGGAGTTGGACTAGAAGACCTCTAAGGAGGTCTCTAGAAGACCCAACTATGTTCTATGTTCTATGTTCAAATACTGAGCTGGCAGGAAATGTAGTAGATGAAGGTTTTAAAAAAGCTACTTACCCCATTAGAAGTCCAACGACTTTAAAAAATTAGAATTAAAAGCTTATATAGTATATTTGGGTTTTTTTAAAAAGACATTTCCATTGCATAAAATTATGGATTTGTTATCAGTTCTTCATTTGCTGTACATGCTCCATACAAAGAAATTCCCTCATTAATTATGTGTTCGTATAACATCTTTAAACATAAAAATCTTCTGTTAATTGCATGTTTTGTATTAACCTTTAATCAAGGTTGTATGATTTGTCTATGCAGTCTTCAGCAATTCTATGAAATATCTATTCAAGTAAAGTTTGTGCTCATTATTTGACATTATTTCATTTTGCTGTAACCTAAGTCCATCGTAGGCAAAAGGTGAATGGTGTATTTCTGGTATCCATTTATACTAGCTCTTAGGTCAGACAGGTGTCACGTAAATTGCATGTTTACAATATGTTCTATATTGAAAATAAACTGTATTGTAACACAGCGAAGAAATTGTGATGATTTTGGCAGCAACCTCTAGTATCTACCATAGTACTGTGGACCATGCCTGAGTCTTCAAACTAGATCTGTTTACTGTCACTCAGTTTTATTTGTCAAAACAAGATCAGCTTGGCTAAGAAAGACTTCAAATTGGCGTACGTTTTTGTAAACTTCAGTTAGAACAGCCTTCCCCGAATTGGTGCTCCGCAGATGGACGGAAATGACAAACTCCTGAATTTCCTGCCACTATGTCAGTGGGAATAATTGGCCCAGCACAACTAAAGGAAAAAGCTAAATCAAAACCTCTTGGTCCTCTGCTCTACTTCCTCGTTCTCCACCTTTTGTATAAATGAAAGAGGAGGCTTTTTTAAAAAATGCATTTTTAACATGCTCAGATGTTACCTTTGTCTTCTCGTATCATGAGTTCCAGGATTAAACAATGGGACAAAAAAAAGTTTCAAGTCTTAAAACCACTGATGAGTCTCAGTCATTTTTAGTTTTAGCCACTACAGGATTGAAATATTAGTATTTTACAACTGTGTGCAATTAACAGAAAGAGACCGCGTGCACAATTGTTAACACTTAGAAAATACTTCTTAGCTCAGTTTCAGCAATGAAACATTTAGTGAGTTGGCAGATAGGCTTTGCATGCCTGCCAAAGGTCCCAGATTCCAGAATCATCACTTAAGGGTTTAACCCATGGAGTCTTTTGGCCATGAGAAAAGATTAAGCAGAGTCTGAAAGAACTGTTCAAAATAGTGCTTAATGCTTCTTCTTAGACAACATTAATTTTGCTCAAACAGACACCAGGATAGCTGAGGAGGTTTAAGGTCTCTATATTTTATATATATATAAATATAAAACTACCAAAAGAGGGTTTTCCCTCTATTACTGACTGTATAGTGCTTATAACAATATAGCATAATTTTAAATAGTAAGCTAATGAAAAATGCAGCTGTATATGGGTGTGTATGTACATGCAGTCTTCCTTAGTAAGTTGTTTTATCTTCCATTTTTTAAGGCTCTCAAGTCTTCATGAGAAAAATGAACTGTTTATTGAACTTTTTTTAAAAAAGAGGGATGATCCCAGGTCCCCAATGATTTGGCTTAAATCTGTATGAGGAAGGCAACCTGAGGGGTATGTAAAGTAAAATGGTGGGTAAGAAAGGTGAGCCATATTAACACTCTAGAACAGTGTTTCTCAACCTTGGAAGCTTGAAGATGAGTGGACTTCAACTCTCAGAATCCCCCAGCCAGCGCTGCTGGCTGGGGGATTCTGGGAGTTGAAGTCCACCCATCTTCAAGCTACCAAGGTTGAGAAACACTGCTCTAGAACTTGTATATTACAGGTAGTTCTCAACTTGCAATCCTTTGTTTAGTGACCATTCGAAGTTACAACGGCACTGAAAAAAGTGACCTATGGTCATTTTTCACGCTTAATGGATGTTGCAGCATCCCCATGATCATATGATCAAAATTCAGATGCTTGGCAACTGGTTCATATTGATGATAGTTTTAGTGTCCCAGGGTCATCTTTTGTAATCTTCTGCCAAGCAAAGTCGAAGGGACAGCCATGTTCACTTGAGAACCCCATTACTAACTGAACAACTGCAATGATTCAACTTAACATTTAACAACTGTGGAAGGCGGTAAAATGGGGCAAAACTCACTTAACAACTTAGCAACAGAAATCTGGGGCTCAATTGTGGCTGTAAGTTGAGGACTAGCTATATATGCTCTTTAGAAGGCCAGATCCTGAAGATGAAACTCAAATACTTTGGCCACCTAATGAGAAGGAAGGTCTCACTGGAGAAGAGTCTAATGCTGGGAACGACTGAGGGCAAAAGAAGAAGGGGACGACAGAGAATGAGGTGGCTGGATGGAGACACTGAAGTAGGCATGAGCTTAAATGGACTCCAGAGGATGGTAGAGGACAGGAAGGCCTGGAGGAACATTGTCCATGGGGTTGCGATGGGTCGGACATGACTTCGCAACTAACAACAACAAAACTGTGCCCAACCAAAAGCAATGCATGAAACAAGGTTGTTTAGCATAGAGTTTGCACCTTGACTGAAAGACCTTGGCTTCCATGCACTGCAAAGTAAATGCAAGTAAATATATCATTTGAAAAGATCCTATGCATTGATAGCTCCAAACATTTCTTTATTATTTGGATACAGACACGTCTGTCCAGTATTTCTAAATTTTATCAGATTGACAATTTTGCAGAGTTACAAATGTCTGCACAAATATCACTAAATACAGTAACTTCAGCTTAAAGGGGGGGGGAAATGAAGGTGTGTGCACCAATGCTGTCCAAATTAGGGTGTTGGTAAGATAGGTTATCATGCACACATCCTAAATTCCATCCCCCTCCCCCAAAAATTCTCTGCAAATACTTCCAATGATGCAAAATGAAAGAAATGTTTCTCTCGTCACTCCATCCCTCCCATCGAAAGTTAACATACCTTTTCCAGGAATTAACACAATGCACAGAACTAACAAGGAGAGCAAAAGGCAGGAGATCACTCCAACTAGGATTTTCAGCTGAACCTGCAGGAAAGAAACGAGCCCAAATTTTCACATCGTTCATTTCCTTCCTCCTATGCTTACGGCATTTCTGCAACAATTTTAGTTAAGTCCTGCCAACTACAGAAATCTTAAAGTTTGCTTTCAACTTTTCTTTCCTTGCTTGAGCATGCTTACGCATCAAGCGTTTCTCCACAGCGGAGCACCAGACACAATTTAAATTGCCCAGATTCCAATACTTAAATTTTTGTTTTGTTTTACAGACCTTCATGCTTCCTGTTGTCTTAAAAAGTCCTACTGCTTCTTGCTGTTCTGAATGTTGGTCACTAACTCTCCCAAAGCAGTTTGAAAAGCAGCTACAGCTGCAGACCAAATAGGAGACTGACTTTTTTTTTAAAAAAAATGTGTTTTAATAAGCCATGCCAAATTTCAAAGGTTTTCCATACAATTGGAAACAGATTTTTAAGGGCGTTCTAAACCCCGCAATGAACTGTGGGTGGCTGCAAAGGGTCTGTGTCATAACTCAAATCTGCTTACCCAAAGATTTACTGAATTGTATGACTCAGCAGCAAATTTAGCATGTACTACTTACAGCATGTTTTGGAAATATGGAAGATAAGATTTAAATTAAGATCCAGTCATAGTACAATCAAGACAAAGAAAATCTGTTTTATCTGTTGGCTGACATATAAAAATAGAGTGGAGTATGTCTCGGTGTCTGTATATAGAAACTTGGGATTTATATTTTGGGAAGAACGTCACTGGCTTCCCTGGGAAAAGGATCAAGGAGGTGATAAGAATATCTATCTATCTATCCATCTATCCGTCTATCCGTCTATCCGTCTATCCGTCTATCTGTCTATCCGTCTATCCGTCTAGCCATCTAGCCATCTAGCCATCTTTCTATCTATCTATCTATCTATCTATCTATCTATCTATCTATCTATCTACCTATCTATCTATGATTCCAGGAGAGCTGCTGGCATTTATAATAAATATTGTTTTAGAGAGTAATGGTTTTACCAATGTGTTCCAAAATATCACGATTTCAGTTTTTTGTCCAACCCTTTTAAGCTCACCACTGTATATTGGAGAAGGCACACAGAGGTGTGTGTGTGTATCAGACAAAAGGCATGCATTTAATTAAAGAAATTTTACTTCATTCTTACTTGACGATAAGATCCATTGATCATAATCGGGATACCCTTCTAAGAAACCATGATGAATGAGCACACAAATAAGAAGAAACTCTCATTTAACATGTCAAGGGTGAAGGGAATGAGAGAAAATTCAAGTTGAATCCCAGGATATAAAGGACTACAGTAATGCAAAACAGAGTAATTCCCCTTTTTGCACAGACCCTAAATATAATATTCAGCTTTGTTGATGTCAAATTTCATTTAGGCTGCAATCCATTTGCACATATCTGGGAACAAATCCAGAGTGATATCTACTTTTAAACAAGGATGCTTAAGATTAGATTGCTGGTTCCTCTTAGAATCAGTCTTAATGGCAATATTTCAATTTCCTAAGCCTGGGACTGATGACACCATTGAAATGTGAATAAAATGGATACATCCAGCATACAGAGTGAATTTAAGCCACCTCCTCTTTCACAGGACTTATTCTTTTCCAATTACATTTTCAAATAAGAATCTTGTCCAATGTGGTATATATCAGATACCTTGGCACTAAAACTCCAAGAATTCCCAACCAGTCTATCAGCTGGGAACTATCAGAGCATTTATATGGAACTAGGCTCCAAGCTCATTAGGGGTGGTTTTCTTACATGATGTTAAAGATAGTCCACACAGATATTACATATTATGCAATCAGGGAAATACAAATATGTAGAATATAATTTCTAAAACTTATGCCAACAAGTATTGCAAATCAGTTGGGATACAAAGAAGGGAGAAATCAGAAAATTAAAAATTTACCTATATTATGGTTAGGGCTGGTTTTCTTTTTCTTTTCTTTTAGCATCTATAATAATACTATGAAGAATTTGGCATTAAGCTCAAAAAATATGTTTCTTTTTCATAAAAATAGTCTACCCTGGTATTATTTACTAATATTATATCGATAATAGTATACCTCAGCAATTATCTGTTCCTTCATAGATACCTCTTTTTTAAAGAAACACACTTTTGTTTTCAAGAAAATAAAAGGATTATAGTAAGACTAAAAAGCAGTAAGGTAAAGAAGAAAGAGTATTGTCGCTGTACTTTTTCAAAGAGGGAAATAAGCGTACTGTATATCTTTAAAAGAAACAATAAGGAGCATTGCGCTTTTTGAAAAAGGGAAATGAATATACTGTATTCATTTCCCTTTTTGAATGAATGAATACAGGATTCATTCAAAATCTCTGTTCTATTTTGAATACAAAATATTGTATTCAATAAAAATATTGAATACATATTTCTACTTCTCTATTTCTCTCTATTTTTATATGCTACATCATTACTAAATAAAGTTTCAAATGGTTAAGAAAAACATAGTCCATTCTGTTAAGCTGCACACAATGGTCCATCATAAAGCAGACAATCTGTGGCACCCGAGTGGTTGTTGGACTACAATTCCCAGCATCCCGTACCACTTGCCATGCAGCCTAGCAATGATAAGAGTTGAAGTTCAGCAATTTCTGGAGGGAGACAAATTGCTTATCCATTGTTTAAAATGAGACATGCTTTCCCTTGATTGTCTGCAAATGACAGATGTTGCTGTCAATTCATTGAACAAAATGAGAAGCAATAACCCAGGCAATTTTTCTTCCACACAGTCCCTGTCACTAATACAGTTAGAGTCAAAGGTGTCACTCAGAGAATGGCAAGCAATGAGGCAATATATTATTACAGAAATCTGGCTGTAACGTTGCACAACTGTTTCTTATTTTAAAATATTTTGTACTTAGGAGGGGATAAACCTGATTACAGATACAGCCATAATATTGGTAGTATAGTCTAAACTCACCTAGCTTCATCACTGCGGTTGGGAAACTGGAGTTGAAGGGCTTTCATAAGGGATTCAGTCTGAGAACAAGAGAACCTGGCATAATCTTTTTTAAATGGTTCCTGAGACTTGAACAACTGCATGGATTTGCAAGATGTTATAGTTCATTCCCTCCCGAAGATATTTTGATAAGGTGAGTTTACCTTAACTGTTGATGTTGTACACTACTGAAACCACTGCAAAAGCATATACACAGAGCTCACTGTGTGCATGGCCTGAAATAAACAAATAATCTTGCATTGCAGTGCTCCACCTATCATTTTGCTGATTTTGACCTCCCTGAATCTGCTCCCCTGCAAGCTTAACAGAAATAAACAACCAAGAACCAAACCATTAAATATGGTATATATAATTTGTGTTCCAGAGTGTTCTGGCTTTGGTAATGCATATGCTCACCTCCATTCTCTTGGCTTTCTGCTTCTTTATCCTCTTTGCTAGGTGGTAGCAAGCCCTTGGTGATGCTTCCCAAAATCCAACAGTAGCCAGTTTACTGCTGAGTAGAGATAGCGCGAGACTTTTTTCTCAGTTGCTAGACTCTAAAATGAAATAAAATGAAACCTGAGATCACAAAGCTCAAAAAGAAGTGGCAATACATTGTCCAATGCATATTCAAGAGGAACATTTGCTGTCTTGCTATTGAGAGAGATGGATTTTTACTCATATTCTAAATCCGGGGCCCCCAACCCCTGCTCCGTGGACCGGCATCAATCTGTAGCATGCCAGAAACCGGGTCACGCAAACAAGTGAAGCCCCATCCATGGAATGCAGGTGGCACATGAAATCACGACCTGTCCGGTCCATGGAAAAACCACCCTCCCCGGAACTAGTCCCTGGTGCCTTGGGGGCTGTTGTTCTAAATGATAAGAAAATGGGGGCCATGGCTCCCAAGGAAGAGCACTCTCTAGTCTCCCAAGTCTGCTGCATGAAGTCAGAAGTCAGCTTGGAGACATTCGTGGTCATTATGGAGGATGTGATTCTTGAAGAGACAGTCCTAGAACTTTTCTATACTGCAGCTTTAAATGGTTTCCCTTCTCTGTATAAACTGACTGGGAATGAAGCCAGCTTGAGAAATTGTCTTTTCTACCACTTCCTTGGCTTTGGACACAGAGATGGCTTGATGTTCTGTCTGGACCACGTCTACCACAACCCTAATTGGTGAATTCTCCTGCTTCTTTATCCTTCCAAGACTGGAGAAGGAAAGGAAAAAGAGATAAAGACAGAAAAAAACCTAAAATTTAACTATTTTTCCATATCACTTGGGCTAGAAGAGAAAGTAGAAGAATCCTTGCCAACTTTATTTTTTGATCTTTAGTTTAAAAAAGATGTAAAGCAGGAAAAGAACAAAGCCCAGCTTTTCACCATTCCCTTGGTGAACCTATAATAATATGAGGTAGGGAGCAGAGACCAGCAACTGGGAGGGAGTCTTGCCACCACAGTGCATAGCAGTATCTAGAGTGGCCTGCCGTGAAATGAAGCATTTGTTTATTTGTTTGTTTGTTTGTTTGTCAAACATGTACAAGATAGCAGGTATAAATATGAACGTGGACATGAACAAAGGGAATGAATACAGATAAATGGAGATAGTAGGACAGGGACGGTAGGTACACGGATGCGCTTATGCACGCCCCCTTTATGGTCCTCTTAGGAATAGGGTGATGAGCAATAAGTTTAATAAGTTTAATAAGCATGATGAGCAATAAGTTTAGTTCAATCAACCTTAAGTTGGAATGCATTACTTTAGATTTGTAGCAGGAAAGGATAGGTGGAGGTTGCCTTCTGGGGACAGGGATTGGGGGCAGGCAAAGGATAATGTCATGCATGACTCATGACATGAACAATGGCTAATACTAGAGCTGGTTGAGCTTGTCATGTAGATCAGCTCTTAGTGCCAAGCCTCCCATGACATGGATCCTGGGTTAATCCAAGCCACTCACAAGATCCCCCTGACTAGCACAAGAAGCGATATTGTTAAGCAGCAGGATAACCGTATATTTCAGCTAGCACTCCATATCATCAGACTGTTTATTAATGAAGGTAACTTCTATATTAATTATCTTATCCAGCAACTAGAAGCCAGCTACATTCATGCCAGTAAACTGGGAAATAAGTTTCTGCCAATCTTACTATATGGCAGACAATCCTGTTATTACCCAATATAAGGTGATATAAAGAACGCAATGAGTGACCTGGCAATGTTGCCAAGACAATAATTGATGATCAATTATCAAGAATGTTTGATAATGATCTTCTCTAAAAGATTCACAATCCTTAGCTGGTCCATCAACAGCTGCACAATTGAGTAATATACTCAATACTTCAAATACTTTGCCAAAGCCAACAAGAGGGGCAAAGGAGTACCTTGACCATTTTGCAATCCCACCACACAAAGGCAATCTTTTATCTGCCACCATCAAACTCTTTCAGGGACTTGGTATCATAGCCAAGGATTCGGACTCTTACTCTGAAGAAGTTGCTCCATTGAACCTGTGGAATGCCAGCCTCAGGACGTTCTGAGTCTGATCATATACAGGCACCATCAGAACAGCTGGGTGTTATTGTCAGATGATGAGGTATGGCTCCAAGCCCTTGGATTCAGCATGTAGAGTGGAGAACAGAACAAAGATACTCAATGAGGCTCCTTGCCAAGCAAGGGAATAACTTTCTTGATTAGAGAAAATTGGCTGCAACTTAATTTAAGAGGCAGCCCTGACCCATGTTTCTCTGTTAAAAACAACTCTCTGATCTCTGATGTAAAAAAGATGTGGAGACTCTAGAAAGAGTGCAGAGAAGAGCAACAAAGATGATTAGGGGACTGGAGGCTAAAACATATAAAGAACGGTTGATGGAATTGGGTATGTCTATAGTTTGATGAAAAGAAGGACCAGGGGTGACATGATACCAGTGTTCTGATATCTCAGGGGTTGCCACAAAGAAGAGGGAGTCAAGATATTCTCCAAAGCACCTGAGGGCAGGACAAGAAGCAATGGGTGGAAACTAATGAAGGAGAGAAGCAACCTAGATCTAAGGAGAGATTTCCTGACAGTTAGAACAATTAACCAGTAGAACAACTTGCCTCCAGAAGTTGTGAATGTTCCAACACTGGAAGTTTTTAAGAAGAGATTGGACAACCATTTGTCTGAAGTAGTGTAGGATTTCCTGCATAAGCAGGGAGTTGGACTAGAAGACCTCCAAGGGCCCTTCCAACACTGTTATTCTATCTCTTGTTCTGGGGTGTCATCCATGTGAATCTTGCTGGTGAAGCCCTGGCTTTGGATTGTCCAACAAACCTGACTTTACTGCCTAACTTCAGACTGGATTTTGATTTCTCCTCTGCACTCTCTTGTTCAAAGTGAAACCACCTACCCAAGCAAGTTTTCTTTCCAAGAGACTTTGATTTACATTCCTTTCCTTGCTACTGTTTTCTGCTCAGCCTTGAGTAAATTGCTGTTTTCACTTAAGTTCAGGCCATGTGAGATGGTACAGTCTAGGTTTTTAGAGCTATATTTGGCATTCTCAAAAGTGGTGCTAGAAACTGTCTTTAATTTAGATTCCAGCCTTGCTTGAGTAGAAACTGGAGTTTGAATAGCAGGAATTAACTATCATAGATAGGCAGTTCAAAAATGTGGAAAATAAATACCACCACCCCCAATAAATTTAACTATTCCATCTGAGCAGCATCACCTCACTTTTCAGTAATAATTTTCAATTCAGCTAGGAGAAGGCCCTTATACATAAAATGACATATGGTGACCTCTTTCCAGATATGTATATTAAATAGGGACTAGGCCACAAAATGTATAGCACAATTCCTCCTGGATGTAGAGCTGTAGTTCAATCTAGATCACAGTGGCGCAGTGGTTAGAGTGCAGTACTGCAGGTTACTTCTGCTGACTGCAGGCTGTGTGTAGTTCGGCAGTTCGAATCTCACAAGGGTCAAAGTTGACTCAGCCTTCCACCCTTCCGAGGTGGGTAAAATGTGGACCCAGATTGTTGGGGGCAATAGGCTGACTCTGTAAACTGCTTAGACAGGGCTGTAAAGCCTTGTGCAGCAGTATATAAGTCTAAGTGCTATTGCTATTGCTAGGTCAGTGATTCTGTTTCTGTAGAACTGCAATCACATTTGAGGGGGGAGTTATGACATTTTACTGTTACGCAGTGAATACCCAAGAGCCTTCACGGAGATGCTGCCACTGCAACACTTTTTTTTCCTGCGCTGCCACAAGACATGTATCATAAAACTCCTGTTGTGTTCTTGTAGAGTGGGAAAGGGTGAAATGATTACACGCGTGGTTTTACACTGCCGATGTTATTGGCGTTTATGCCAAATTTAACCTTTCCTTTTAAAAAATAATAATAGCAGCATTGTCAGGTGAGACTTATGCTTGTATACTGTTTTTTTCTTCCTGGATTTTAGCTGCACTAAAGTTTTGATTTGATTTTGCCAAGGTTGTTGGATGGATGAAGGCACATGTTGTATATAGCAACCGGAGTTTTATGAGGCTTAGCCTCAGTACTGTTCACAGGAAAGCTTTCATTTTAAGTGACCTATTTGGTTAATTAACCAATGCTAATAACTTAGATAAATTAAAAAGCTGTCCCTGATTGTCTGCTAAAAGAAGAAAACTGCAACAAGAGCAGACTCAAGAAAAGTGTCTCAGCCATGTATGGGTAAGCATGTGTAGTAAGCATTGTCAAAAAGCATTCTGAATTCTAGGCTCTTAGAATAGTTAGTGTCAGGAGCAAGCACAGGATTTGAGTTCTAACCACTAAATGTTTATTCCACAACAATCTGATATACTAACAGTCAAGTCAAATTGGCACTAGATAGGAGTCAATGGAAATCGGGGGGGGGGGGGGCTGAGCTTAAGTCTCTTGTGGCTGTGTAAGGATTCCAAACTGATGATACATTTGACCCTGCCTCCTACAGTTGATAGCATTATGTACGATTGGACCTTGCTTCCAAGAGGCCAGATAGGATAGGAACTCTGTTAAATTCCAAAGAAGGTATCCGTAGGCATTTTGATGGCTGTGGGCAGCAGGCCGTCTAACTTATATAGTATTCTTGAGCAGTATTTTAGGTTTCTAATAGGAAGCAGCTACATATTCAAAGAAGAAAACTCTCCCTTGAGCATGAACAAATTGTTCCCTGACTGAAAATCTATCCTACATACGGTCTTAGTTTTTCCGCTCCTGAATTGGACAAGTAGAGAAAGGTTTTTGAGTATCACAGCACACCTATGCTGGTTTTAGCCAAGGTGGGTAGGGTATCCATTCATTTCTTGGAAATCCTCTTTTTCACAGGTGTACTTTAGAGGGAAAAGAATTCCCCTGGCAGTCACATGAGGAAGCAGACTTTTTAGGTATGATCACAATATACCAAGTGGATAAAGTGTCTCCCCTCATAACAATTCATTTAAGAAAAAAATCTTAGAAAAACATCTTATTAGGATAAGTTGTCCCTCCTCCCCATTATTGCCACACAAAGTGGGAGAGTAGAGTTGCAACAGGTAGGAAAGAAGATGTAGTCCAAAAATGTAATTACTGCATTCAATTCTGACAAAGGGATGGATTATGCAAAGCTTTATTAAAGACTGCTGCATACAATTCATTATCAGGACTGATCTGGTGCTAGAATTCTCCAAGGCGGGATGGGGGAAGGTCCACAGGCTGAAATGGTCTTTAGAAACAGCAAATCCACTCTACTGAAACACAACATGTTAGGCTAGTAGTCTTACCCAAAACGTTTTCTGCAAATGGGTGGCCAAGAATGAGAATCAGCTTTCCTACTGTGCTGGTTTTAGCCGTTAAAAAAAGTTGGGGCAAAGAAAACGTATATTGTTTGTGAGAGATTAATTAGAGACTGAGATAATGTAGTAGTGATACTCTTTGGGGTAGCAACAGGAGATAGGAATAGGAATAGGAATAGGATTAGGAATAATTGAAATTGGAATTGGAATTGGAATCAAATCGAATCAAATAAGGAATAGAATAGAATAGAATAGAATAGAATAGAATAGAATAGAATAGAACAGAACAGAACAGAACAGAACAGAACAGAACAGAATAGAATAGAATAGAATAGAATAGAACAGAACAGAACAGAACAGAACAGAATAGAATAGAATAGAATAGAATAACTTTATTAGCCAAGAATGATTGGACACACAAGGAATATGTCTCTAGTGCAGGGGTCGGCAACCTTAAACACTCAAAGAGCCACAAAGGTCCTAACCAGAAGCCCCTGTTCAATTCTAGAGCTGACTAGAAGTCCGGTTCCTCCGTCATAGTCTCCTCCTAGCGCGGTGTCCTTTTTCCTCTGCTGACCGGAAGTCCGGTTCCCCCACCATAGAGTCTCCTTCTAGCACAGCATCCTTTTTCCTCTACTTGTCCTAATCAAAAGCCCTATCAATTGTGGAGCTGACCAGCAACAGGGAGCCGCAGCAGAGGGATGAAAGAGTCACATGTGGCTCCAGAGCTGCGGGTTGCTGACCCCTGCCCTAGTGCATAAGCTCTAAATTATTCTTCTAATTCTAAAATTAATCCTTTTTGAACATTTGAATGGCTAGAGCTTGGGAATTATGCTTAAATTCCTAAACTGGAGTCCGGCTCCAAATCAATCAACAACTATCTACTTCCTGATTTTCTTACCTTCTGCTATTGAAGAACAGTTTTATGAAGTCTCTGCTTCCAGAGAGATCTTAAAATAGAGGACTACTGTACCTCCTTTCCTTCATCATCATACTAAGCAAAGCAAGAAATGAGAAACTCCTCCTTTGTTCTATCTCCCTCTATTGACAAGGTTTCTCAACAGTTCTGATGAGACTTGTTCATGCTCTATTTTACACACTGATATCATAGTAGAAAGATGGAAAGATTAATGATGTCCATCAGCCTCCCTTAGCACATAGTTACATATAAGAAGCCCCAGTCCCTACATATTTCCCACTAGTTCCTTGTATTGTTTTTTAAATATATTGTTCCACTTCAAATAACACTTAGTTGGGAGACAAAGCACCAGCCTTTAATATCCTCATTGTTGTTGAAATTTTGCCACAGCAATAGCTCTCACTCCAGCATATCATCATTGTCATCAGAAGCCTGCTTTGCTCCTAGATGACCCACCTGAAAGGTCTTTGATCTGGAACTGAAATAAGCCAAATGAGAAGGTTGAGGGTTGGAGCCTCTTCAAAAGTACTTTGTATTTTGTACTTCTTTTTTATTTTTTAGCTGGAGAATCTTGCAATAGCATCATGGAGAAACAGCAGAAGACTCCAACTGGGACTATTAAAAGGAAACATGGCTTTGGCAGAGGAAGATGTCAGATTAGAAGAATTATATGCCTGCCACTCTTCTGGTTACTCTCTTCCCCAGCTGGATCATGGCAGATAGACTGGATCGCCCTCTGACTTGAAGGTGCTATTGCTGAATGCCAGGTCAATTAATAGTAAGATCTCTCTCACGATTTGATGGTGAATTAAAGGGTTGATTCATCATGCATTACTAACACCTGGTCAGAGAACTGGTGTGCTTATGTATTATCACTCCATATTCTATCATAGATACTTAGCACAGCACCAGAACAAGTCAGAAGAGTTATGGAAGAGCAGATGCTGTACTGTGTAGGAATTCAGCTTGTCTCCCCAGCAACTACCAAGGATGTACATCCTTGTATATCTAGGATGTATTTTCTATTAGGCACTCAGAATACACAGGATTTCTCACTATTCTATTCGTTTGATGGAGGTAGTTTCAGACTTGGTATTAAGGACTTTTGGTGAAGTCAGTTCTGAGGAACCTCAACATCTTTAATAGAATTGCCTTTCTTGAACTGTTGAAGTTTTTATAGCTGCCATGACAACTATGGGTCTTTCCAAAGGTGTCACTGGCCCAACACACTGTTGCTCATTTTAGGGAGCTTTTTCACCCCACTAGGCAGGAGGTGAGAGATCTGGAAGTGGAGAATTTTCAATTTATTTCTTTATCACATCTTTTAGAACAGGGGTGCTTACGTATGATGAGAAGGTTACAAAGTCCTATGAGGAGGGACTCCAACTTCATGTCATGAGATCATTCCTGAAAGATGAAAGTGATGAATCTAGATAATCCATTACTCAGTGGCCAACTTTTTCTTCCTGGGTAAGTTATTCAAAATTGTGATTAAAATCAGGTGGCGATGCTACATAAACAGTTCTGCAATCCAGGGACAAGAATGCTTTAAAAGAATTGCAGAGACAGATATTATGTTCACTCTCCCTCATGCACAGCCGTAATAATACATGAATAATAATACATACATATACTTAATCTATGTTATTTTAAATGCAGCCATATGCTCAGAAACTAGAAACATATGTTAAATGTTGAAGAGAGTTCAACTTGTAAACAAAATCATCAAACATTTCTAGAAATTCATGAGAATGTATCATACTTAAACTGGTATAATATATGTAACCTGGTGTATATTTTTATCTTTATACAAGTAGACCTTAATTGTGAAAATGACCATTGACAGCAATCAAGTGAACTGTTTTATGATGGTCAGAGCTCTCTTCTCCCCACACTGAAGCACTGGCGAGCAGTGGAGTCAAGCATATTGCCCACAACCATCTGGGTCCTCATTTTACCCACTTCGGAAGGATTGAAGACTGAGTCAACCTTGAGCCCGTTCAGGATCAAACTGCTGGCAGCTTGCAATATTGTATTCTAACCACTGCACCATTGCAGCTCCTGGATTAGACTGTACTGTAGTCCTAGACCAGTGATGGCTAACCATTTTGCCATTGTGCGCCAAAAGCAGGGAGCACGGTGGGGGTCACATGCACGTGCCCACATCCATAATTCTATGCGCCCTGCCCCCCCACATGTTCCCCCCACTTTTGGCACGAGATGGCACGGTGGGCCCGGTAGGCCTGTTTTTTGCTCTCTCCAGGCTCCAGAGCCTTTCTAGGAGCCTGGGGAGGGTGAAAACGGCCTTCCCCACCCTCTTAGAGGCCCTCCAGAAGCCAGAAACAGTGTGTTTCCTGACTTCTGGTGGGCCCAGAAGGCCCAAAAATCAGCTGGCCAGCATACACATGCGTGCTGAAGCTGAGCTCGTGTGCCTACTGCTATGGCTCCATGTGCCACCTGTGGCACCTGTGCCATAGGTTCGCCATCACGGTCCTAGACCATAGCTGTCAAACTCCCAGCCCACGGGCTGAATGTGTCATGCACTGGTCACACCCACGCCTGGTTTAGCGAAGGGCAAAAAAGGTCCAAATACGTCACATGACACTGCCATCACGATGTGAGTTTGACACTCCTGTCCTAGACTAAGGACTATAGTTAGCTGCTCTTTAAAAAAGAAGCAGCAAAAAGAAACTTGTGAGTGTCATTAAGCTGCATCAGCTGGACTGTGGAGTGCTTCAGATCCTAAAAAGTGCTTCCCAGCCCAAAGTGAAAGAAATGTACTATAGAAGCAGCTGCATCTTAGAGCAACAGCTGCATCTTTTCCCAGGATGATATAACAACTATCTGCAGCTGCCAGAAAAGATAATATTTCGACACCCACCCCCCACCCCCCAATATGTTCTCAAGCCAAAGACGTTTTGGCCTTTGGATCCAAAACTTTCCACAACTCTATTCATCAGTATTTGCCTGGTGAATGGGTTAGCACTACAAAAACAAATCAACAAATAAAAGCTACAGCAGAGAATAAACAGCAGATAAAACACAAAGGCAGCACTGTTTTTTTTGATTCTTTATAAAAATGGCAAATGTGGAAGCATCATAAGTTTGTATCAGGATCCACAAACACGTCAAATACTTGTATTTTCAACTCACTTCTTTATAAGCATTTTTAAGAACGATTTTACTGATTGCATTAGACTTTTACTGTAGTCATTTTAGTCCTGCAAAATAGTCATTTAGGAAAAGCAAGGAAATGGGATGGAACTAAAACAAACTATCATAAACCCAAACAGAACCAAAGGCTCATTTAACGATTTTTCTTTTCATTTAGCATAGAAATTAAATCTTCAAACTGCTGAGTACTTAAAAGAATGAAACATCTAGGTAAAATACAAATATACTGTAATATGATCCATAGTCCAGAATATAAGACAGTCTTTTACATAAATTTGATCCAAAACAAGTATAGGAATTGTATTTTATAATTCTGTTAAGAATTTCCCCAAAGTTACAGGTGGTCCTTGATTTACAACAGTTTTATTTAGTGATTGTTCAAAGTTACAACGGTACTGAAAAATATGACTTATGACTGTTTTTCAATGTTATGACCTTTGCAGCATCCCCATGATGCTTTGATCGAAATTCAGATGCTGGGCAACTTCATATTTATGACCGTTGCTGTGTCCCAAGGTCATGTGATCACCTTTTGCCACTTTCTCACAAGCAAAGTCAACGGAGAGGCCAGATTCACTTAACAACCGGGTTACTAACTTAACAACTGCAGTGATTCCCTTAACTGTGGCAAGGTCATAAAATGGGGCAAAACTCACTTTACAAATGTTTCACTTAACAACAGAAATTTTAGGTTCAATTGTGGCCGTAAGTCGAGGACTATCTGTACATAGTCCTCAACTTACAACCACAATTGAGCCCAAAATTTATGTTGCTAAGTGAGACATTTGTTAAGTGAGTTTTGCCCCATTTTATGAGCTTTCTTGTCACAGTTGTTAAATGAATCACTGTTGTTAAATTAGTAACGTGGTTATTAAGTGAATTTGGCTTCCCCATTGACTTTGCTTGTCAAAAGGTCACAAAGATGATCAATGACCTTGGAACGCTGCAACCATCATAAATATGAAGTTACCAAGCATCCAAATATAAGTCACATGACCATGGGGATGCTATGATGGTCATAAGTGTGAAAAATGGTCATAAGTCACCATAATTCAGTGTTGTTGTAACTTTAAACGGTCACTAAATGAACTGTTGTAAGTCAAGGACTACCAAAGAATTGGCAATAAAATAAAATGCCAATTTTATTTAAAACATTTTAAAATAAAACATTTTTCTGATCTTTTATGCTGTTTAATAAAATAATTCTATATTAGCATGGCTTTTTTGTCCACTGCAAAAAATCCCATTAAAATAAAAAGTAAACTCTCACACTGAATCATTTTACATCCTGGTTAGAGATGTAGATGTAGGAATGACTTTTTTTCTTTTCACACAATGACTTAGATCTGACCTGTCTCTATTTAGAAATACAGAACCCTGAATGGTACGGAAAAAATGGGAAGTTTTTGCACGCTATCTGCGGACATTCAGGCATAAGAAAAGGGTTTCTTTCAACTTGTCTTCGGAAACCTGAAGGCAGAAAAAGTTCCCATCTGTCTTTAGAGTCGGCCTTCTTAATCTTCTTCACTAGAAATATGATCTGCATAACTGAAAGCTGGAAAATTAATGGCTAGTTCTCTCCATTTTTTGTATATTTTCTTTGAGGTGCATTTCTTATCTTTGAAATACACCACAAAATTTTTTATCTTTAAGCAAGGAAGATCTAGACCTTTGTATACCATCATAGTTCCCCAAATCTGGAAAAAAGTGAGAAAATCGTATTAGGAATATACCAATACAAGAATCTGATGTTGCTGAACTCCTATTCCCAGCCATCATCAGCCCAAAGTGACGGCCTTTAGGAGAGGTGGCTCAGCAATATTTGGAGAATCCAACCCAGAACTAACCCAAAGATACCCAAATTAATCAATTCCGACACTCACCTGGCCACAATTTCTACAGATGATGTCTCCGTTTGTTTGATAATCTGCTTGTTTTGCTTGCAGTGTCTTATTTTCCTTTACGATATAAAGGTCCCTGAAGTGAAAAATGGAGCAACTTACTTTTCAAAAGAAAGACGTTGTGACTAATTTTTCATATAGACAGGAAGGAGTTCATCTCACCAGATAAGCATCGTTGACACTTCCTGTAGATTCAACCCTATCTGCTGGATGAGTCACCAAGGCCAGAAATCCTCACCCTTTTGCTAGTGTGGTATTTAGCTTTGTGGTGAGTTCTAGAAGTTCACTAGTCAGATGTACAGTAGGTATAAAAGGGAGCTATGAAAAAAAATGAACTGACTGAGGGGGCAATGATGTTCAATACCGGCTACATTTCCTAAGTCAAAGCACTGGATTACAACACAAACCTGCATCTATAGTGCTTGTGTTTGGAATATCTACTGCTACCAATCTGCTTTAGTTTCTGTGGTTGATATCTTTGCCTACTCAAAGTAGGCAGCATGACTAGTAGATCAAAGAGAATTCATACTCTTGTTTCACAAATTAACAGTTGATCAATGATCACACAAGCAAACTAAGATTTGCTTATTTTCGGTTAAACTACTGGTATTTGGTAACTCTACCAAGGGATTTACCCATAGACCAGTGGTGAAATTCAATTTTTTTTACTACCGGTTCTGTGGGTGTGGCTTGGTGGGCGTGGCAGGGGAAAGATACTGCAAAATCCCCATTCCCACCCCACTCTGGGACCAGCCAGGGGTGGTATTTGCCAGTTCTCCGAACTACTCAAAATTTCCACTATCGGTTCTCCGAACTACTCAAAATTTCCACTACCGGTTCTCTGAACGACTCAAAATTTTCCCTACCGGTTCTCTGGACTATTCAAAATTTCTGCTATCGGTTCTCCAGAACCTGTCAGAACCTGCTGGATTTCACCCCTGCTGGATTTCACCCCTGCCTTGATGGCTGGATCCCCCACCCTCTTACTTCTTTATTGGCTGGACTTCTGAACAGCATTACAAGAATGTTGTTCTGGGCTGTCAGAAAAAGGTTGGCCTTTTAGTATATTGGGTACATTGCCAAATCAAACTAGAGGGGTCGCTTCAGAGCAAGATTACAGCTTCCATTTTTATTGGCATCAATATGAGATTCGCTCGAAAAAGAACTCTAAGCAGGGCAATCAGTGGATTAGCAATTGGTGCGACCACTGCAGTGATTCAATCAATGGAACCAGTGAACAGCCTGCTTTCAACAGTTGTGGGTGCTCCATCCCTGGAGGCTTTTAAGAAGTGACTGGACAGCCGTTTATCTGAAATGGTTCAGGGCCTCCTGCTTGAGCAGGGGGTTGGACTAGAATAGTGGTCCCCAACCTTTCTGGCTCCACCGACTGGCAGCAATGGTGGTGCTGGTGGTGCTGGTTTCGTGCATGTACAACCTAGCTCCTGTGCATGTACAAATGTAGTCTGACATGGTTGCCCGACTGGGGTTAGAGACTCCTGGACTAGAAGACCTTTATGGTCTCTTCCAAGTCTGATGTTCTATGTTCAATCAGAACAAGATATCCTGATGGTAACACAAACACATACACACACAGAGAGGTGGACTTACGCAAATTCCTTTTTAACATTGACGTGATGATTATTCATAATAACTTGAATGTCATCTCCTGAACATTTTGGATCATTGCAGTTTTTGCAGTGGAACATGATCAGGGAGGGGTTCTCTTTGTATTGTTTAAACTGTTCTTTCTTGGCCTTGATTTTCATCTCCATGCAGCTTTGCAGCTGAAGCTCTTTGATCTAGCAAAGGAACAAACAGAACCGGGAAATAACTCCCAACTAAAATTTCATATCATCCAGGAAAATTCATGTTGGATTATTTTAGTTAAGTGTTATTAAGTGCTGTACCTTATGATTCTTGATGAATGTATCTTTTCTTTTATGTACACTGAGAGCGTATGCACCAAGACAAATTCCTTGTGTGTCCAATCACACTTGGCCAATAAATAATTCTATTCTGTTCTGTTCTGTTCTGTTCTATTCTATTCTATTCAAATTTGGTATAATTAAAAAAATATTTCCTTTTTCATGCCTTAAAGTAATTGCCTAAATACTGAATGTCTTTATTACATTACAATATCGATCTTTATTTTATTTTATTTTTATTTATTAGATTTTTATACCGCCCTTCTCCTACCGAACTCAGGGCGGTGAACAGCCAAATAAAAACATAGTACACAAAAGTTAAAATAATTTTAAAAATAATTAAATGAAATTTGGCCCATAATTTAAAAACATTTCAATTAAAATCAATATCAAATTTTAAAACCGACATGGATCTTCCTTGTTTAATGACCCTAACTTTGACATTAAGTGAAACTGTGGCTAAATGGGTAATCATGTGACCATAAACGTGCTTTCCAGCCAAGAAGAGACAAGACTACTTAGTTTCACATCTTCGGCTTTTTATTTTTATTTATTTTTTGCCTCCTAACCACTTCCTTATCTTTTGGAATGCTCAAGTGGCTACTTACTGTCTTGTACGCATGAAAAACAATGCAATCATGCCACTGTGTGCCATGCAAACAGTTGACATTACTCTCTTGAAATGTCTTTCTCTCCAATATCTCCACTCTGTGACAGGGTGGGAGAAATCAAATGATTTCTGCAGGCAATCTCTCCTTTGTGAGCATGCTCACATTGCTTTTGATGTGCAGAAGAGCTTACTCTCTTGAAATCTCTCTGCTTTGCAGGGGAAGGAAGGGGACAAGAGTTAGGCAAAGGAAAGATTACTTCTGAATAAATAAGCACTTTTGAAAAACCCCAAGGCTTTTCAAAAATAAGTAATAGCAAGCAAAAAAAGAAGAAAAAAAGAAGAAGAAGAAGTATTTCCTTCCAGAACCAAAATGGTCACCCCCATGGTGTGGGCTTTACCTTATGCAAATACTTTTCACGTGGCATCTTTTGGACGCGCTTAATTGCTCGATGCATCATTTTCTCACGAAACATATTAACATTTTCACGTTCAGCAGCTCCTGATCCATCTGAAGCTACAAGCACATAGACGCTTTCCTCAGCTCGAGCTCTTCCCCGAGCCTGGAAGAAACACGAAACTACAATAAAATACTAGGAACTCACATGTAGGAGTTAGGTTGTGTTCCCCTCCTTCTCTGGATGAGTTAAAAGAGCTTTGCTGGAATATGAATCCTGATTTCAATATATGTCATGTACAGTGGTGAAATCCTCCGCCGTTTGCCACCAGTTCGCTGCATGCGCATGTACAGTGTATGCCAAATGCATGCTGCAAATGCATATTGCATGCGCACATGCAGTGCATGCCAAATGTATGCTGTGCGCACATGCGCAGTACATGCCAAATGCACTCTGTGCATGCATGCGCACTGCACGCTAAATGCACGCTGCGTGCGGAAAAAGGAGGCTTAAGAAGATAAGTAGAACAGCAGGGGGGAACAGCTGTGCTGCGCAATTTAGATTAGCTAGAAAGCAGGATTTCCTGCTTTCTAGTGAATATAAATCGTGTGGCACAGCTGATCGTTGGAAATACTGCTTCAGATGAACCGGTAGCTTTTTTTAACTACTGGTTCGCTTGAACCAGTAACTTTTATTACTACTGGTTCTCTGAACCGATGCGAACCGGTAGCATTTCACCCTTGGACAAGTACTTTCAGAAACTAGCAACCCATCAAGACAACAGAAAATGTCTTCCAGTAGTTGGCACATAGAATCTTAATTAATTAAATTTAGTTACTGTTGCTAACAAAATTAGAGGAGCGGTCTAGTGGTGAAGACTCTAGCCTCCCACTCAGAAGGTTGAGAGTTTAATCCTAGGTAGTGGCAGTTGTTTCTCTCTTAGGATGCTAAGAGAAAATATCTACTGCAAACTCCGTGTGGCATCAGGAAGGGAATCCAGCCAGTAAATGCTCAGCTCCATCCACTTGCCTTGACTCTATCCAAACCCTATAGGGTCGTCAAAAGGGTGTTTGTTTGTTTGTTTTTTTTACTGTTGCAAATACAATTTAAAATCTATTTTAAAATTTATTTAAATAGCAGTTGAAATATGGGGTAGAAGTAGAATTCATATAAAATGGAGGGAGAGAGTTGCCTGTTTCTCCTGTGCCATACCAATGTCTCTCTCTCAACTTATTTGTCCCAGTTACAAAAATATGCAGGTTCACATATCTTCACGGGATACACGGCAGAAGCCCAAATATATTATATCTGGGCACTTGAGATATGCAATCTGCCTTATTGATAGAATTACATTTTAAACGCTTTTTACGTTGCTATTGAGAGCCATTTCGGTGCTGTGATTAAAGCAGAAGATGGTCATCTGATTATCTGATAAATTTACAGGTGAAAAAGCAAAAATGGATGGCTGGAATGTTACCTGCATCATGGCTATTTCATTGGAAACAACAAGACCATAGCGTATAACAATGTTGCACTGTGGGATATCCAGGCCTTCCTCTGCTACGGTAGTAGCAATTAGTAAGTTGATTTTGCCACTACGGAACTTTTGAATGATATCCTTTTGTTCATTCTGTAGAAACATGTTGTTGTTACATTCATAAAAGGAATGACAGCACGACGAACGTCTCTTACAAATTGAGTTAAATCATGAAGCATTTGTTCTCAGTCTCAGATGTTACAAACTATGTTTTGAATTAAAGCAACCACAAAGCAATTTAAAAAAAACATATATATATATATATATATATATATAACTGCCACAGGTTTCTACCATAAGCAGGAAGAAGAAATTCCTAGCACTGATGTTGTTACCTAGTTGGGTAATGAAACGTCTGCAAGAAAACTAGCAAGCACAGAGAGCACCAAGGGCTCCACATAATAAATTCGGTTTCTAACATATCCAGATTACCCAAATACAGTAGAGTTGTAGCTCTGACAAATATAAATTCTATCTGACTACCTCGGTCTATGTCAATGGGCTGGTACAGCCGTAACATTTCTTAGTTTCTGGAAGTCAGCACTTAAGCATTTTAGCAAGAAAGAGTCAATCACAGAAACATATGTAATATTCACATATAGCATTTGATATAATGATTATTAATGAATAACACTCTACTTCTGAAATTGGATAGGAAAAGTGTGCGTGGGGGGGGACACACACTGTAGGTCAGGCTGTCAAACTCCCGGCCATGGGCCAGATGCGTCATGCGCTGGACATGCCCGGTTTAGCAAAAAAGGTCCCGATACGTCACATGACACTGCCGTGATGATATGAGTTTGACACCCCTGCTGTAGGTCATATGAAGGTTCTGGCAAGCCACCCATATTTCATGTTTGACATCTCACAGCTATTGGCTGTGCTAGGTTCGGCATGGTTTGGTGTGCCACACTTTGACAACTTTTACGTACAAGGGCAGTGCATGCCCTTGTCCTCACAGAGCCATGGGGGTTTCAGAAATGTCTTCAGAAGAACCACTGAGAAAATGGTTTTATGATGTTTTCTCTGGAGCTATAAATCAGATTATTTCTTGCTGCTTAGAACTCTGGGAGGAGAGGGAAACAGGGTGGCGCTAGCAGTGATCTCGCATGCACAGCTCCACTCATGCAAGAGAGAAGCCTTTGGGGTGTGGTTTCGTACTCCTTCACGCTTCTCCATACCAAAAGTTTTTGAAAAGGAATGGAAGGCCCGAAGCAGCGGGAGATTGTTCCCCCGAAGCCTTTTGTGCATTTGCAAAAGCTTTTGGCGTGGAGAAGTGAAGCCTTTAGGGGTGCGATCTCATGCTCCTTCATAGTCACTGAGGCTGCCTGATGCTCCAAAAGTGGATTAGGTGTTCTGCGTAGGTAGCCTTGGTGAGTCAATGAAGCAGAGCAGGATGTACTTGTCTCACTCAGCCTATGCTGTCACTGCCCTGCTTTTGGAGCATCAGGAGCAGGGGGCTTGGCAGCCCAGCTGGCGGGGGAAGAGGGGAACCAGGTAAAGTGAGCAGTGGGCCAGCACACACAAGCACAACTCCACTCACACAAGAAGCCTTTGGAGTGTCGCTCACACGAATGGAGCTACACACTAGCCCGCCTCTCACATAGCCCAGTTCCAAATAGGCCACAGTCTAGTAGTGGGCTGTAACAGGGGGTTGGGGATCCCTGCCCTGTACAATTGAGAAGTAAAAAAAATCTGGAAATAAGATTTTACATTTTTGTTTTACCTGAGTCATATGCTGAAATTCACTATTATGTCCTGTACCAATGAGGTAGTGAGCCTTCACTCCAACTTCTTCAAATTTGGGATTATCATTAATCCACCGATAGATAGCAAAGGCACTTTGACGAGTTTTTGAGAAAATAATTCCTCTGGGTTCATTGTTCTTGGTGAACTGTTGCATTAAAGTTGTGCGCAACTTTGTTAGTTTTTCATTTTCATATTGTAGTTCTTCAGCTAACGCTTCCAGCTCTCTTTGTTTGTCTTTAGGAACAAAGGTAAATGAATAAAATATTTACATAATTATGTTTTAAAAGAATTAAGAGTATGTTATCATGAGCCATGCTGGCTGAAACTGATTGCAGTTCCAACATATCTGAAAGCATTAGCAGATCATGTTCAAAAAGAGCATCATCCATTTGTGGCCACTTGCAAGCAAAGACAGACAATGGTACGAAGTGGGCAGGTGGATGCCCGGTGCGTCTGGCGGGCCAGATCATGTGCCTCCCCCCTGCGCCTCTATCTCCACCTGCTGCTTGGAGGGCTGGCCCACTGGCCGCATCGCTTGAACTCAGCTGTGCTGTGCGGGCTGCGCAGCCCCAGAGTGTACTGGCCAAGAGGCCGGGGCAACTGCTGAACACCCCCCCCCCCGTGCACTTGCCACGTCCCCCACAAGGCTGATGATCTTAACTGGGGCTTATTTTTTGGGGTAGGGCTTATATTATGAGCATCTTGAAAAATCATGCTAGGGCTTATTTTCTGGTTGGGTCTTATTTTCAGGGAAACACAGTAGAAGGCAGAAACTACAGGAGATAGGCAGGGCCTCAAATAACAAGGCCCTATGCCATGTTAGAGCTTTTAAGGTAATAACCAGTGACTTGAATCGCATCTGGAAGCATAATGAGAACTAATATAATTTACGCAACAGGCATATCTGTTGTCTGGATATGTTCACAGCAAACAGTAGTAGTATAAATTTACCTACACGTAAGCTATGGGGAACCTAACACTTAGGTTCCTACCTGCTTGCCCTGGGAGGACATGATTTATAGTTATGATTAAATTAGGCTAATAGCCTTGAGAATAAGACGGCAGCTTGCCTAAATCTCTATCCACAGAACTTCCTAAATTACTCCTTCCTGAGTTTCAGCTAAAGTAGAAGTTGAGAAAATTGGGAAATTTATATCCCAATTTTTAATGAAAACCAGAAATTTTATAAACATGAATGAAAAGTGCAGGTGAAATATGATTAAGCCACTTGTCACAGAGCAGCCTTACTTAATGAGCCAACTGCAAGAAATTTTGCTTCTCATTTTAATAGTGTACATCGATTTGTAGAAGTGTAGACAGGAAGTCCCAGATGGCTCATGCTTACCATAAAACAACTCTATAAGACATGTATTGGTTTCATCTAGTTGTGAGGCTATGAGTTCATCTTCCTTATCTTCATCCATTGCCATCTTTCTGCTCCTTTCTTCCTCATAAAAGTTCTTCAGATGGTTATAGGCATCAATCATGCGGGTAGTATCATTAATCAGCAAGGCATCGTTGTATTTCTTCAAGTGTTCTGCACATACCCGCTCTTTGCGAGTCCCTTCCTTGGCAGCTAGAAAAAAGAACAAGCATTGAGAAAATAAGCAAGCAAAGGGTGTAAAGAAAACTGGCCATCTAGTTTAGCCAGGTATTATAACCAGTGGTGGGATTCAAATTTTTTTACTACTGGTTCTGTGGGCGTGGCTTGTTGGTGTGGCATGGCTTGGTGGATGTGGCAGGGGAAGGATACTGTAAAACCTCCATTTCCTCCCCACTCCAGGGGACGGTTACTGCAAAATCCCCATTCCCTCCTGATCAGCTGGGACTCGGGAGGCAGAGAATAGATAGGTGCCAGTCAGAGGTGGTATTTACTGGTTCTCTGAACTACTCAAAATTTCCGCTACCAGTTCTCCAGAACTGGTCAGAACCTGCTGAATACCATCTCTGATTATAACCATGTAGTAATCCAAGGTAAACATTACCTTTCTTTTCCTCCTGAATTACCCACTGTTCATAGGCCTGTGATCCAAAATCAACGTTTGGACTGAATTGGCCATAGCCTTGAATCTCAGTCATAATATTTACGAGTTTCTCTCTAAATGGATCCTAAAATGTAAAGCATGTCATTAGTGAACAATCACAGGATTAGAAGGGATCTTTATTTATTTATTTATTAAATCTATATGCTGCCCATCTCACTGTCCCAAGTGACTCTGGGATGCTCAGCAGCTTGGAAAACTAGTCTAACATCCCCCCCACCCCCGGCAGAAATCCTCACACCATCCCTTTACGTCTAACTTTTGTTAGAAAAACCTCCAGAAAAATAGATATTCAACCAAAATCACAGTACATCTTTTTAAAGTTTATAATTGAGGAAAATACTAGAAACATTGCATCACAGCAGACCAATTAACCCAGAATCCCCCCCCCCAACCTTAACTAGATGTGTGGGGCAACAGTCTCCAGTCTCAGAGTCAAATATGACCTTTGAACAATATGAATATAGTCAGACACAAGAGGCTGGAGGAAGGAAATGACTCAATAGGATATTTTCTTGTGAATAATGTGGGATTTTTTTTAAAAAAATTATTTATTTGTATGCAACCTTTATTATTTTTACAATAGCAATAGCAATAGCATTTAAACTTACATACCGCTCTATAATACTTTACAGCGAAGTCCCCCAATTTGCTTTGCAGACTGGTGGGGGAAAAGGGGTAGTTCTGTGTGAGCAACTGGGAACCTCTGCTTTACAGCACTAAGCAGTTTACAGAGTCAGCATCTTGCCCCCAACAATTTGGGTCCTCATTTTAACAATCTTGGAAGGATGGAAGGCTGAGTCAACCTTGAGCCCTTCAGGATCAAACTCCTGGCAGTGGGCAGAGTCAGCCTGTAATACTGCATTCTAAACACTGTGCCATCACAGCTCCAGGAGGACCATTTACTCCTATCTCCCTATGTGCAATCTGTCACATATGTTTTTCTTTTTAATGAGCTATGGGTGCAAAAAGAACCAAGCTGGAATCTTCCCATGAAGAAAAGGAGAACTTTCTTTTCTAAAAGAGGAAGCTAACATCTGTAGGTGTGTCTCTCCCCCCCTCAAATAAGGAACCATAGACAATGCTGTAGATTACATTAAGGACAAGAGAAATCCATACCTTCTTTTTGACATCTGCAATCTCAAACTTCTTAACAGGTTCTTTTGCTTGATGTTGCAGTTGCTCAATGTGCTCTTGAACAGTCACAATCTCATCTGCATCCAGGTTGGCACATATCTAGAGGAGGGAAAGTGATTCAAGTTATGGGACGGGTAGGTTTTTGCGGCGCTTTGGAAACAACTGGCGGTACAACCTTAAAGGTGAGTTCTCATTGCCTGCCAGTTCAGAAGCATCTGAGGAGCCTCCCTTGAGCATCTCTTTGTTTCTTGAGAGGGATGCATTTAAGGCAGGTTAGCTTAGACCAGGGGTCAACAACCTTAAACACTCAAAGAGCCACAAAGGTCCTAACGGAAGCCCCCCATTCAATTGTGGAGCTGACCGGAAGTCTGGTTCCTCCACCATAGAGTCTCCTCCTAGAGCAGCATCCATTTTCCTCTACCTATCCTAACTGAAAGCCCTATGAATTGTAGAGACGACCAGCAACAGGGAGTCACAACAGAGGGATGAAAGAGCCACATGTGGCTCCAGAGCTGCAGGTTGCCAACCCCTGGCCTAGACAATAACATCTCCTGCAGCAACAGACCCAAAGGATCGTCCCGACTATTGTGAATGGCTTTGCTGTAGTTCTACTTTGCTTCTCAACACTCCAGATAATGTTGCTTGGAGACAATCATGCCTCAAAATTGCAACCTGTTATGAAGTGTCCCCCTAAAGAAGATTTAGAGCTGACTGCTATGAAGTGCAGTTGCTGCAGTTAGAAATGTCAGACTTCCTTGTCCTCCATGGAATTATCTTCTCTCCAAAGTGTAGCAAGCATGCACTTTGGGAGTCTTGATGGATCTGTGTCTCTCTCTTTGTTCCAAGACAGAGGGAACATCTAGATCGCGCACCATATACAGTGTTATCTCTGGCTGAAAAGCCAGTTGCATTTCTTTCTGAAAGATAAGGATGGTGAAAGATGGAAGATAGAAAAGAAACGTCTTCGGATATTATGGTAACATAAAAAAAAAAGTTAAAATAGAGATAGAAATAAGAGCAGAATAATAGTATGTGTATGCATACATACATACATACATATATATATATTTAATATTAATATAGTAAGATATATTTAATAATAAGGGGGAGGTTTAGAAATTAAACAGTGGTAGTATTAGGCATGTTTAAACAATATGAAACAATGAAAATGAAATGTAATAACTATGAGTAATAATATTATGTCTATTTGTATTAAAATGTATGATACCCAAGTATCACACTATTCACGCATTGATACGTATAAATAATATAAATTAAAAAACTTATGTGTGGGGGGAAATGAAAGAAAATGATCTTAAACTGTGGCGCACATGCAGATCTCAGTACGGGACTGCTTTTGTATCACAAAGTACTGTCCTGTATTACTTTTACAGCTCTATTCCCATTCCTCATTTAGTGAATACTTTGGTTAGCAAATACGATGATAGAAAAAAAAATCATTTTCAGACCAATACATACATTTACAGCCAAATCGCTTGCACCTAACAACAAAGCAAGGCGGAGAATAATGTTGCTATGGCTATATGAGAGAACTTTATCTGAGTGAGACAGTAGCATCCAGGCCTTAAAGCCCTTCATGGCCATGAGGCCAGGTTATCTTTTTTTTTTTTTAATTTGATTTATATGCCGCCCTTCTCCGGAGACTCAGGGCGGCTTACAATGCGCTAAGCAATAGCCTTCATACTTTTGTATATTTATACAAAGTCAGCTTATTGCCCCCACAAACTGGGTCCTTATTTTACCTACCTTAGAAAGGATGGAAGGCTGAGTCAACCTTGAGCCTTGGTGAGATTCGAACCTGCAATAATTGCAGGCAGCTGATGTTAATAACAGGGTGCTTTAGACCACTGTACTATCCAAGGCTCTTGGGACTTCTGAGGGACTTCTCCCCGATTACTTACTCTAAAGCAGATACACTCACTTCAGATCATGCCTTGAGACTTTATCAGAATGGACTCTTCAGTCAAGAGATGCCAAGCTGGGTTTTTTTTAGTGACAGACTTGCTGCACACAATATGAAGTACTTTATCATTTTCTACTCTCATGGAAAATGTAGGTACAGGTAGGTAGTCCTCGGCTTACAACCACAACTGAGCCCAAAATTTCTGTTGTTAAGCGAGGCATGAGTTTTGCCCCATTTTATGACTTTTCTTGCCACCTTTGTTAAGTGAATCACTGCAGTTGTTAAGTTAGTAACAAACTTGTTAAGTGAATCTGGCTTCCCCATTGATTTTGCTTGTCAGAAGGTCACAAAAGATGATCACATCACCCCAGGACACTGCTACTGTCATAAATACAAGCGTCTGAATACAAACGTCTGAATTTTGATTATGTGACTGTGGGAGGCTCCAGTAGTCGTAAGTGTGAAAAATGGTCATAAATGATTTTTGTCAGTGCTGTTGTAACTTTGAATGGTCACTAAATGAATTGTTGTAAGTCAAGGATTACCTGTATTTAAAATTATTTCTAAAATCCCTATCCATTTTGCTTGCAGTAACTAGGGTTATGTCTTGCTAAACCCTGGTTTAATTTGATTATACAGTTTAAATGAGCCACAGAGTCTGCATTCATGTGTCCCATCAAATCATTATGAATCATGATTTATAAACTTCCACGGCTGGGCTCTCATAGATCCTGAGATGCAATACATACATCCTTAACTTCCAGGAGGAAAACTGGGATGCCCGTCTAATAAATAAAAGAAAATTACATATATTATTCCTTGTAGGACCGCTCAAACCCAGACAAACTCTTATCAGCTTTGGTAATAACTCTTTAAAAATGTTGATTGATTTCCTATGTGAAAGTAAATTCCCTGCTCCAAGCAAGATCTCTGTTGTGGCCTGTCAGCGGCCTGTGTGGATTGTAGCTGATTCTGACAGCGAGGAGGCTGGTGTAGTGTTGCGCCAGCAGCCTGTGCAGCTGGCACTCGAGTCAGACAATGAGGAGGCTGGAGAAGATGTGGTGCCAGAGGCAGGGATTCAGCCAGGGCCTTCAGAACCTCCAGAAGTTCCTTTAAGTGAAGAGGACGAAGAGGAGGAGCCTCTTCTCAATGCACGGGCGCGTCAAGCGGCCAAAAGGCAGGAGTGGCTCCTCAGGAAGAGGTCTCCTTGAGAGTAAGGCTTGGGGCTAATTGGCCACTCCCTTAGTCTATTTAAGGAGGAACATCGACTGAAGCAATTTGTAGGGAACAACTTTAGTTCACTCTACTTCACGTCTGGATTCTCTGCAAATTGCTTCTGGGCTTTCTGCCAACCTTAGTAAGATTGTGATTACTTTATCTTTGGTTTCTTGTAGGCTGTTAGGAAAGTTTATTAACAGCCTTTGTTTTGAAAAAGACCGAGTTATTTTAGTAAATTAAGTTTTGTACAAACTTTGTGTGTGCTGTGTTCTTTGGGATCCGTAGCTGGGGCAGAACAATCTCACATTTTATAACCGGCAATGATAAAAGTTTGTTCTTGCAAAATATTTGCCACAGTTCTATGGTCATGTATAACTTACTGTTAGAATATGTTCCTCTGCTTTTGAGTGATTCGTTGCACCTCCCACTCCGGGTGAGGCTGTCAACCCCAGAATCTGAGGCTGAGCCACCAGTTGTTTTCCTTCTTTCTTTCGCTTCTCATTTTCCCTTTTTTCTTTTAAGTAGTAACGCATTATATTGTTATAGACAGCTTCTTTCTGGGTATGATGGCATTCGTCAATGATCATCAAGGAGAACACTAGAAGACACATTGTGCAAATTGGTTATAGAGTCCTTCTGCTCATATGCACTGTAGTAAAACAAACTACTTTGCTTTAGATCAGACCGTTTCTTGTGGATTCCTTGGTGCACTTTGAATGTGGTTGTTTGCTTGCAGGCATTTCATTGCCCGACTAGGTAACATCATCAGTGCTAGTGGGCGTGTGGTTTGCTTCCTGTTTAAATAGAGTAGCTTGACCTGCCAGTGTTGGTGGAGGAGTGTAGTTTTCTTGGTAGTTCCTTAATTAGAGCCTTCGTAGTACAGTGGTCTACCAAGCCTTGGTAGTACAGTGGTCTAAAGCACCCTGTTATTAACACCAGCTGCCTGCAATTATTGCAGGTTCGAATCCCACCAGGCTCAAGGTTGACTCAGCCTTCCATCCTTTCTAAGGTAGGTAAATTGAGGACCCAGTTTGTGGGGGCAATAAGCTGACTTTGTATAAATATACAAAAGTATGAAGGCTATTGCTTAATGCATTGTAAGCCGCCCTGAGTCTCCGGAGAAGGGCGGCATATAAATCAAATTTAAAAAAAAATTAGGGTATTGTTTTCTGCTTCTTTGTTTCCTTAGAAGTTACTTGAATTGGGTATTGTTATACCCTAATACCCTAAATCCTAGTGTAGTAGTGAAGGAACTACTCAGGAGACAATCAATCAAACAAACAAACAGAAAACAATATTCTAATCAAGGAACTACCAAGAAAACCATACCTCCACCAATACTAGCAGACCACTGTATACAAACAGGGAGCAAACCCCACACTCATTAGCACTGATGATGTTATCTAGTTAGGTAATAATGAAACATCTGCCAGCAAACAGCCAAGTTCAGGGAGTACCAAGGAGTCCACAGTTCAACTCTGAGCTACAGGTATTTTCTTCTATTCGTAACATCGGTTTCTTGCTTGCTTTGGAGCTATTTTACACTGTGTATTCAAAAGGCGGGACATACATCTAAATATACAGACAGATAATTGCTTGATGTTATTTCTATATCAGAACTAAACACACAGAGCTCATGGGCAAGCCAGTATTACATCTCAAAGTCTATGTCAGGGTGTCAAACTAGCGGCCTGCGGGCCAGATTCGTCACACACAGGCCATGCCCACCCCAATTCTGTGAAGGGCAAAAATGTCACATGACGGCAACATAATGCTGTGAGTTTGACATTCATGATCTATATGATCTCTGCTTATTTACAGATCCTTTGCACATTTAGGACATAAAGTACATAGAACTACAATAAATGTGTTTGGCCGGACTATTAGAAGTCCTGCAACTAGAATATCTTCTTTACAAGGGAACTCCATATTCATCCAAATGTGTATATAGTGCCTTTTTGGGAGGGGGATGGAGGGGGAATTATACTGAAATCTATCAGACAGTCTAGGACATTTTTCCTCTATCCAATTGGGCTATAGACTTGAACAATTACTTATGATATAAAAATATTTGACAGTATCATCAGGAAAGACGTTTCAGTTAAACAAAAACTTTAGCCATCTGGAAGTTAGGTTAAGATTCCTTGATTGTGTTTTCGTTTAACTATCAATTATTTTGGCTGAAGGAAGATGGAGAGAAGAGCAAGTAGCTAGTTCTCATCAAGAAATGATCTTCATTTCAGGAAAAAGAACAACTTTTTTTAAAAAATGTATCTGAATCTGCAACTATTCTTTCTCAGAGCAGCGTGGCTTTAGGCAAGGCAAGGAATTTCTGGAAAGTTCTTTTGCTATAGCGTTTATCCATATGTACATAAATGAGAGACTGAGTCTTCCATACCATGCCAAATTCTCACTATATAGTACCTATCCATGAATCATCTCATGTAGAGCTTTAAGAAGTTTGACAGATAGTCCTCATTCAGTAAGACTTTGCAGTTACAACAGTGATGGAGTAACTCTGCGAGCAGTGTTCGCAGTTAAAGAGTTGCATGACAGCAAGATGGGTGGCAAATAAATAAATAAATAAATAAATAAAACCTTTGCGGGTCTGTAAAGCAAAGGAGAGCTGAAGTAAGATTATAAACACAGTTATGGTTTCATTTAGTACTATTTCACTTAATGACTGGGTTTACAGTTCCAATTGTGGTTGCTAAACAAGGACTATTTGTACTTCCATGGTAGACTGCAGAATCTGTAGCCTAGAACCGTGATGGCGAACCTATGGCATGCGTGCCACAGGTGGCACGTGAGTATTGCCCTAGCTCAGCTCTAGCGCGCATTTGTGCTCTGGCCAGCTGATTTTTGGGCCTTTTAGGCCCACTGAAATTCAGGAAACGGGCCGTTTCCTGCCTCCAGGGTGGTGGGGAAGGCATTTTTCGCCCTCCCCAGGCTCCAAGAAAGCCTCTGGATGCTGGGGAAGGCGAAAAAGGGGCTTTCCGGGCCCACCGGAAGTCAGGAAACAGGCCGTTTCCAGGCTCCGGAGGGCCTCCGGGGGGGTGGGGGTGGAAAAGGCTGTTTTCGCCCTCCCCAGGCTCCAAAAAAGCCTCTGGAGCCTGGGGAAGGCGAAAAACAGGCCTACGGAGCCCACCGGTAACTTTTTTGCCGTTGCGTGCCAAAAGCAGGGAAAGTGCGGAGGGGTTGCGTGTTGCATGCACGGGGGGCAGGGCGTGGGGGGGCATTGAATTATGGGTATGGGCACGCTCGCGTGCAGCCTCCCAGTGCTCCCCGTGCTTTTGGCACGCGATGGCAAAAAGGTTAGCCATCACTGGCCTAGAAGATGTGGCTGGAATGAAACCTTGTATCATTCTCAATCATTTACCATGCTGCAGAATGATGGATTTCCAATCTCTGGCTGAGAAATCAATGCCTTTAATTTTTGTACAACTGAAAATTGTGTTCAAAGTAAAATGAAATATTCATACTGAATATGCTTCCCACAGTATTTCCCCCCTCTCTCAACTGTTTACTGCATAGGAACAAACAGCCACAAATGGAGGGGAAACTTTCAGAAGAATCCCTAATTTAGGCTGTAAACATTTTCTAGACTGAGGCCTAGGTTTGGCAGTCCTTCACAAATAAGAAGGTTTGTAATGGGTGCATTACTTGGAACCTGACACCTAGGACCCTACTATTTTTGGTATTATTTTCAATCTCCATGAGCGCAAGAATTATTATTAAGAGGTTCTGTAGGCAGACTGACTGCAGTTTCCCTACTCCTGCTGCAATATATTTGGTGTTCAGATCCACACAGCTATCTATACATGCCTGATAACTGGACTCCTTCTTCATCATCTTCATACACTTTCTCCAATGCATTCTCCAGGATCTTAGCCGTACAAATAATCACATCATACTCTCTAATTAGTTGAGGGAATGAAAATTTCAGTTGAGACGCCCCACTCAGTCCTATTGTTCGGTACGAATGCTTCAAATAGGGACTAAATTCATTCTCTAAATGCTGTTCCACCAATGGCACCTGGTTTCCAGATATATAGATGAGAGAGAGAGAGAAGGATATAATTAAACAGATGTTCATGACAGTGGGCTTAGACCAGGGATGTCAAACTGGCACCCCACATGCCCTCTGGCTCTGCAAAAGCAAAAAGCCGTGGCAATATACATATCACATGATGTGTCAATCGAGTTTGACACCCATGGCTTAGACCAACATTTCCCTCTCCAGTTCTCCAGCAAACATGGCCTTTGATTACAGGACCTGAAATCCAATTATCCAGAAGAATAATAGGAGCCTTGGTGGCACAGCGGACTAAAGTGCTGTTAAGTAGCACTTAGCTGCCAGCTGCCTGCAATTACTGCGAGTTCAAATCTCACCAGGCTCAAGGTTGACTCAGCCTTCCATCCTTCTGAGGTAGGTAAAATGAGGACCCGGATTGTGGGGGCAATAAGCTGACTTTGTATAAAAAAGAACACTGCTTAGAGGGGTCCAAAAGCCCTAGTAAGCAGGTATATACAAAAGTATGAAGGCTACTACTTAATGCATTGTAAGCCGCCCTGAGTCTCTGGAGAAGGGCGGCATATAAATTGAACCAATAAATAAATAAATAAAAAGAAAGGCTGCTTACATAAAGTTCTTTGGTTGTTGTACTTATGCCTCCTGGTAGATCAACAGATGGAAACTATGGCCAGAGATACCTTTGCCCAGTTCTGGCTTGGTGCACCAATTGTGGCCTTACCTGGGACCTGAGGACTTTACTCCAGTGGCTCACACCCTTGTATTATTACGTTGCTTAGATTACTGCAACATACTCTATGTCAGGCTACCTTTAACATATAGCTTGGAAACTTCCACAGGTACCAAATACAGCCATCTAGTGCTCACCAGCAATAGTTGGTGGGATCATATGACGGGGAGGGATCCTATACTGACTCCTTATTAGCTTCCAGATCCAATTCAAAGTGCCTTTTTTAATTTAAAAGACTTTAGGCTTAAGTTACTTGCAGCGCTGCCTTTCTCCACGGGAGAATCTGATGGTGCTGGGAAAAGCAGCTGATTGTTTCCCATTTTGGGAAAGTCAATGGTTCCAAAGCATTTTTTTTTCAATTGTAAGGCTAACCCTCTGGGTTGGGCCTCCCTTTGGGGGTTACTTTAGCTATGATGTTTTTCATTTTCAAGGAGAAGAGAAAGACAGGACTCTTCTGGAGAGCGTTTGGAGTGTGATCTCATTTCATTATTGTTAGTGGGAATTGGTCTTTTCGCTTATGTGTCTTGTGTTTTACTTTGTCATCTGCTGCCGATAATTTGTTCAGAATGCAATGAGATAGAAATTTGGTAAATAAATACATATCCAATAATTAATTGTGTTGATGTCCTAGTAACAGGACATCAACACAAATAGCAAAAAGATCATGCAACCAGAACTCCTGCATTTTTTCCAGATCTACCAAAGAGTTCTAGTTATACTTAAGCAAATGAAGGCAGAATGTCCTTCATTCCTTTGAAGAAAGGCCAGCATGAACAGCTACATCCTTCACTTATGCCAGGGGTGTCAAACTGGCGACCTTGCAGGCCGGATGCATCAGGCCACGCCCACCCCAGCTCCACACAGGCAAAAAAACATCGCGATACGTCACATGACGCGATTGAGTTTGACACCCATGATTTATGCGCTTGATTTTGCTTAAGACTTCATTAGGATTACAAAAGCAAGCGATTGTGGCTTAGTTGTTGACACTGAGGTTCAGTCTGGAAAATACACAAAGAGAAGACGGCTGGAGGCTCTTCAGATCAATATAGAATTTGGAGTATTTCAGAACTGGCAATTATTTTATAATTCAATGAATCACAGAAATGATTTTGATCTTTGTAAAATGTTGTAAGACTCTGCTCAGAGTCTTCTGGAGTGGGCAGCCATGATACATTTGATTATATAAACGAGGTCCAGGTAAGTCATATTGTTCATGGGAGATGAAAGTCTAGTGGTAAAATTTTTACATTTTGGGATTTCACCATTCATTCTGCTAACCAGGGCTCTGAACTCCCATCTTGATGTCATCATGGACAACACTAACTGCTGTTACCATTTATCACTGGATGGTTTACCTTGTTGACAAGAACTATAACCTTTCCACATTCTTTTGCTTTTCTTTTTTTATCTAAGTGGTCTTTGGCAATGTAAACAGCAACTCGAGTCTTGCCAGTGCCTGTAGGAAGGCATATAACAATATTTTTCCCTTCCAAAGCTGGTTTGGCCACTTCCATCTGATAGTCTCTCAGACTCAGCTCTTTTTCAGAGGAAGGTCTTTGGTCTCTACTTTGAACATGATCTGCAAATGAAAAGAAAGTACAAATCATTGATAATGAAAAAAAGAAAAGAAATTATCACGATTTCTCCTAGTAAGTCCTCCAACATTGGAGGTTTTGAAGAAGAGATTGGATAACCATTTGTTTGAAATTTATTTATTTATTTTATTTATTGGTTTGATTTATATGCCGCTCTTCTCCGGAGACTCAGGGCAGCTTACAATGCGTTAAGCAATAGCCTTCATACCTTGTATATACCTGCTTAGTAGGGCTTTTGGGGCCCCCTAAGCGGTCTTCTTTTTTTTATACAAAGTCATCTTATTGCCCCCACAATCTGGGTCCTCATTTTACCTACCTCAAAAGGATGGAAGGCTGAGTCAACCTTGAGCCTGGTGAGATTTGAACTTGCAGTAATTGCAGGCAGCTGGTGCTAGTTAACAGCACTTTAGTCTGCTGCGCCACCAAGGCTCTTGTATAGAGCCTTGTATAGGGCCGTGATGGCTCACCTTTTTGCCATCATGTGCCAAAAGCATGGGGAGTGTGGGGGAGAGGAGGTCACACACACACATGCCCACATCCATAATTCTATGTGCCTGCTCCCCTGTGCTCCCCCCACTTTTAGCATGTGATGGCACAGTGGGCCCAGTAGGCCTGTTTTTCACTCTCCCTAGGCTCCAGAGCCTTTCTAGGAGCCTGGGGAAGGCGAAAACGGCCTTCCCCACTCCCCCAGAGGCCCTCCGGAGGCTAGAAACAGCGTGTTTCCTGACTTCTTGTGGGCCCAAAAAGCCTGAAAATCAGCTGGCTGGCACACGCATGCGTGCCGGAGCTGAGCTCGCGTGCCCACTGTTATGGCTCCACGTGCCACCTGTGGCACCTGTGCCATAGGTTCGCCATCACAGGTATAGGGTTTCCTAAGGAGGGGGCTGGACTAGAAGACCTCCAAGGTCCCTTCTAGCTTTGTTATTCTGTTTATTTTAAAACCTATAATGACAGTTTAGAAACTTTAAAACCTATATGTCAGGGTTCCAACTAACACCCCCCCTCCCCGAATGAAAGGACTCCGAGGCCTGAGATTTCCTCAAAGAACATTTTATTAACGCATGTCATATTGACACAATGCTGGTGAAAACCGGCTTTAAAGTCCCACTGGTTTTCCCCTTAATTAAAAGTAAAAATTTGTCACTTCCCCCAAGGCATCAGTCACATAATCTAATCAGCATACAGTCCAGATGATGGATGATCCCAGTCTCCACCTCCCAACCACCTGCACACATGACCTTGGTTCCCAGGGGAAAGAATGTTGTTTTGGTTATAGCACCCCAGCTATCTCTACACCCCCCTCCCCTTCCTATCCCTCATCTCCAGTCTGTGTCAGCACTGAAGCTTTGAAGAAAAGAACCCCCCTCCCAGTAGAATAGAAAGATGGCCAGCTTCAGGGTGGACCCTATAATTATGGTTTAAAACATATGTGTAAAATATTATCATATTCTAAACATAGACAGAATATAGGAAATAGACTGGAATGAGAGAAAAATTAATAGAAAAATATCTGATATTTAAAAATATTATTTCTGGTAAAATTGTCAATGTAGGCCAATCATCAGGAAAATCACCATAAAGATATTTAACGATAGGATAAGGAACTGTCATACCTTTTTGTATAGCTAATTCCATTAAAAGCTAACTAAGCTAACAGAACTTACTGAAGCTTGCATAATACTTCCTAATGGACATCTAACTAGAGCTGTTTGCTTTATCTGAGCTACAAAAAATTATCATCCAAGAAATCTTTTCGGCAGTTATATAACCACCACTTCTGTTGGAAAAAAAGAGTCCAATTTGTGGCCCAGTCTCAATGTTAGGAATGTGACTGTGGTCACTTTGTTCCTTTCTTCCCAAACATGATATCCTTTCTGGCTATTAGAAAGCCATGGTGCCATGGTGGTTAGAATGCAGTATTGCAGGCTAATTCCATCAATTGCCAGCAGTTTGATTCTCACAGGCTCAAGGTTGACCCATCCTTCCACCCTTCTGAGATCGGTAAAATGAGGAGCCAGATTGTTGGGGACAATATGCTGACTCTTTAAATTGCTTAGAAAGGGCTGTAAAGCACTGTGAAGTGGTATATAGTGCTACTGTTATTGCTATTCTCTCACGGAGATGTGTTAAATGGAAAATTATCAGCACCGACTGTGGAATCAATGAACCTGAATTGGTGCAGACCAATGATGCTATGATTTCTGTTAGGACCAAGCCAACTCCTCATGTAGCCATACAAGATCATTTCATATTATTTATCATACTAATTCTGTCTGTTCCAGAATTAATTTCTCTCATTTTTCAGATAGCTTCTAGTATAGACAAAGAAACTGACTGTATAATACTGGATATCTATTTGCAGTAGATCCAGATATAGGAATACGGATAGTGCGCAGCTTACGACCACAATGGAGCCCAAAGTTTCTGTTGTTAAGTGAGACATTTGTTAAATGAGTTTAACCCCATTTTTTCTTGCCACAGTTGTTAAGTGAATCACAACAATTGTTAAGTTAGCATAGTTATTAAGGTCATAATAACCATAATTCCTGTCACGAGGTCATGGAAGCTGATCACATGACCCCAGGACACTGCAACAGTCATAAATATGAACTAGTTGCAAATCATCTGAATTTTGACCAAATCATCATGGGGATACTGCAAAGGTCGTAAATCTGAGAAAGGGTCATAAGCAGTGGTGGGATTCAAATAATTTAACAACCGGTTCTCTGCCCTAATGATTTCTTCCAACAACCAATTCACCAAACTGCTCAGAAAGTTAACAACCGGTTCTCCTGAAGTGGTTTGAACTGGCTGAATCCCACCACTGGTCATAAGTCATTTTTTTTAGTGCTGTTATAACTTTAAACAATCATTAAATGAACTATTATAAGTCGAGGACTATTTGTACCTCAGTCAAAAGAGTGACAGAGATGACAAAAACCCAGCAGGAGGAACTTTTATTTCTTCCTCTTGCTAGACCACTTTCCTTTTTTATATCTAACTTTAAATTTCCTATTTCTGTGAGCAGGTTCACATGGAACACGATCGGAAGGGTACATGTGCATCATGGGATGGGACTGGGTGTCTTTATGGGGAACATTGTGAATGGATTATCTAGCAAGCCTGCACCTAAACTCAACAAGGCAAAGTGATCAGCAAGAAAAGAAAAGTTACACACTGCAAAAAACCCATATAGTGTTACCAACGTGGATTATGGGAGAATTGAAGCACACAGAGTTTTGCAGAAAGTGTCTGTGAGCTACATACAGAGATGGTTCAGACAACGTACACTTTATGTAACTGTTTTATTTTGCTCTTCCATTGTAGGCAGAGGAAGCAGCAACATAAATTAAAGAACACAGCAGCCCCCCGATGCTGGTACCTTTTGGCCACGTATACAAAGCTTCTATCGCAAGAAAAAGTTGACTGAGCACATGCTTCTAATTTCATTTCATGCTTACCAGAGTACAAGGGGAAAAAAATCCTACCTGAATCATCACAGTAAAGGTTCATCTGTCCAAAGTTTGCATTCACATCACAGGCATCTGTTTCTTGCAAACTGACATCAGATTCTGGCAGGTTAAATATAAAAGCACAAGAGTAAATGTCACGATGCACTGTTATTTCTGCCTCCGTTTAACATACGTTGATGTTTGATGTAACCCCTCTCCTTAATCTTAATCTTATTAAATAAGTCAGTGTTTCTGTTAGTATAAGAGATGCAGAAGCTGCTACGAAATGTTTAAAGCACAGCTGAAAACTTATGGATGTTCGAAATGGGTTTTTTCTCCTGTTTATATTTTCTAGTTCAGACACCTGGGAGGCAAACCTGAATCATATTTAGGCATATGGATCTCTCATGAGGAATCAAATATGAGGAATCAAAGTCTAAAGCGAGTATATTTAAATATGCCTATGTTCATATCCATAGCACTAGCACTTAGATCTATATACCGCTTCATAGTGTTTTACAGCCATCTCAGAGAGGTTTACAGAGTCAGCATATTGCCCCCAATAACATGGGTCCTCATTTACTGATCTGGGAAGGATGGAAGACTGAGTGAACCTTGATTGAACTCCTGGCTGTGGGCAGAGTCAGCCTGCAATATTGCATTCTAACCATTGGCCACCTGTATCCAACTCTTTCTCTCTTTGTCCCTCCCGCCCCACCCTGTTTTTCATAATTGTTTTTCCCTTACCTTCTCTTTTCTAGAGCTAAAAGAGAAAGACTGGTCCAAGATCATCACCTGGTTTTGTGACCTAAGGCAGGACTATCATTCAAAGTCTCCTGATTTTTAGCCTGGTGCCTTAATCACTGCACCAAACTAGCTGTTTTTGATTTTCTATTAGGCAGTGCATAATTAGGCCGTGTAAAGAAACCTTAACGTTAAATTTGCTTTATCTAACCCACATTTAACACAAGATGCAACGGGATTTATTGTGGCCTAAAAACTAGATTATGCAGCAGAAGAAGCAGATCTTCCTAACAAGGATGGATAGAGTGCCACCTACTGATTCCCTAGGTAGTTGAATGAGGATGAAGACTATTCGAATGGAGAGGATCCTACTTTTAGGGAAAAGTATAAAACTGGGGTAAAAAAAAATCTGATTTGCAAAGTTCAAATTTAGCAAATGACCTTATAAGGATGGAATTCATTCATCCCTTCCAACATGCAGGAGATATGAGAGAGAAAATAAATTTTTTTAAAAAGGATTCATTTAAAACAATGTCAATACCAGCAAAATACTGGCCTGGAAAGAACCATTCAATTCCTTACTTATAAAATTAAGTACTTATATAATCCCTTACTTTTTTTTAGAAATAAGGACTGAATGCGCAGCTGGAGATGAGAACAACGTATTTAAATTAAGAACAGAGCGTCTCCTCTTTCTTATTTAAACAAGCTCTGAATCCATTTATATACATTTCTTGGACAGACAGATGTAATTGAATGACAACAGCAACAGGAATGAGTCATGACTATGTTTCCAGTGGGGGGTGGGGAGGAAGGCAAAGTTATGTCTTCTCTTTCAGCAAATGGAGGTGCTAGGAGCTGCTATGGGCAGAGAAAGTTCACACCAATTAATTCTAGCAGGGTGAAAATTGTACAATGATTAGGAAACGCACTTTCCTCGTAACTGTTGAAGAACTGATGAGGGAAATGGAGGGGAAACAAAGTTTTGGGAAAAAGAGAGAGAAAAAATATTTAAAAGTTCCAACATGTAGCCAAGAATGTGCATGCTTTTTCTAGCTCTGTATCCTCCTTGTCCCTGAAACAGAGATTTTGAAAGCTATTGGTAATCAGGGAAGATCATATCAAGCCAGGCCGATAAGCATTCTGGCCAGCGTAGTGTAATTTCCTGGGAACTGATGCCCCTATTTCAGGGGTGAAATGCTCCCGGTTCGGACCGGATTGGGCGATCCGGTAGCGATTGTGGCAGGTGGTTCGGAGAACCGGTAGCGACGGCGGCGCAAGGCTCCACCCACCTGCCCAGGTGTCATTACTTCCTGGTTAAAACTGGTTTTTTTACCCTCTGCGCATGCACAGAGGGTCTGCACGCGCATGTGACATGCGCGGCGCATGCACTTCCACACCAGTAAGGAAGGTAAGGAGCCTTGGTGGAGCAGCCGACTAAAGCGTTGTTAAGTAGCACTTAAGTAGCACTTAGCTGCCAGCTGCCTGCAATTACTGCGAGTTCAAATCTCACCAGGCTCAAGGTTGACTCAGCCTTCCATCCTTCCGAGGTAGGTAAAATGAGGACCTGGATTGTGGGGGCAATAAGCTGACTTTGTATAAAGAAGAACACCGCTTGGGGGGCCCCAAAAGCCCTACTAAGCAGGTATATACAAAAGTATGAAGGCTATTGCTTAACGCATTGTAAGCCGCCCTGAGTCTCCGGAGAAGGGCGGCATATAAATTGAACCTATAAAAAATAAATAAATAAGTAAGTAAGTAAGTAAGTAAGTAAGTAAGTAAGTAAGTAGATTTCACCCCTGCCCTGTTTCCTTTCCTATACCTATGTTTTCTTTTTTCTTTTTTTTTAATTTTAAAAACAAAACTTTATTAAACATATAAAAAGTAAAACATTATACCATGTATATACAAAATACATATATCAGACGAGAATACATAAAAAAAGTGACTTTGGTCTCACATCCATTATCTTATTAACGGTGCATATTTGTTAATTATTATTATCGTACAGAATTTTACATTTACTCTCATTTCTACGAGTTATCCAATTATACCAACTATTCCACGCTATATAACCTTTTGAGTCTACCTTATCCTTCATTTCAAATGTTAGTTGTGCAGAAATGGATAAACAAACTAACATAGACCTATATTTTCATACTGCAAGTAGCAAAGCACAATCAGAACTGGATCCTAACATAACACTCTTTATAAACAGCTGGAGTCGGGGGTAGAGGTAGAGAAAATATAACTCTATTTTTTGGGTCCTCAAATAAAATGCAAATTGCATGCATGTAAGATATTGTAGCCCAAGGAGTTGGAAGCACCTAGCTAACCGTGGTTGAATAGGGCAAGTTAAGCAGGGTTGGACCTAGTTAGTACTTGGATGAGAGATCACTTGGATTAGAGAATCCCAGGGTTGTTGATTAGGCTAGGAAGCTGAAAAACGCGCCACCAGAATTCTGAGTGTGCTTCTACAATGAATGTACTTTCTAGTTGTCTTTAGATCAGAGGTCCTAACTTTCATAGAATACAGGTAGTCCTTGACTTACAACAGTTCATTTAGTGACTGTTCAAAGTTACAATGGCAGTGAAAAAAGTGACAAAACCATTTTTCACAGTTACCACCTTTGCAGAATCCCCATGATCATGTGATCAAAATTCAGATGCTTGGCTATTGGTTCATGTTTATGACAGTGTCCCAAGGTCACGTGATCACCTTTTGCGACCTTCTGACAAGCAAAGTCAATGGGGATGTCAGAGTCACTTAACAAACGAGTTACTAACTAATCAGTTGCGGTGATTCACTTAATAACTGTGGCAAGCAAGGTTGTAAAATGGAGCAAAACTCACTCAACCAATGTCTCACTTAACAACAGAAGCTTTGGGCTCAATTGTGATCGTAAGTCAAGGACTACCAGTATTATGAGCACTCTTGGGGTAAAACTAGTTATTGGTTAAGATAAAAACATTACAAAACTAACCGATATTTTTTCCTTATCATTAGCAGGGTATGACTAATGTTGGTAAACAATACTTTTTATCTTGCTGAAGAGTTTTGTGTGAAAGCATCCATTGAGCATGATGAAAGTCAATACAAATGAACTCATTTGTTGACTGGCATGAAAGGGGAATAGGAATGAGGAATATGAATGAAACAAAATAGATACAGGTAGACCTTTGATTTACAGCTGAAGTGTAGTATGGTTGAACAAAGGGCGTTACAATCAGTCCCTGAAGTTACAGCTCTTGCAATGCTTCAGCAGTCATGTGATCAAAATTCGGATGCTTAATTCAAATAATGCTATTTAATACATTTTCCCAATTATTTCCCTAAATTTTATCTATTTGAATTAAGAACTATGTTTAAATGTTAAATTGCTATATTTTTAAGATTAGTGATAAGATTTAAATTTGATGAAGTAACAATGGAATAAAGATTTAATGAGGATTACATGAAGTAATAAATAAATGTAAGGAAGTTTTAGAAATGGAAATAATTTTGGAATATAAACATGTTTGAATTGTATTGTTAATAGTGAGGATTTAGGGTAAGAATTCTGTAATGTATTACGAGGTAGAAATTGAATTAAGATTTAAGGTGGGTTAATAGAAGGGTAATTATATTGATTAAGTAAATATGAGTAAACTCTTTCTAAGATGGTATTAGTTGAAATATGTGATTTAAGATTAAGGAATAAGTGTTATGACAAAATAGAATATATAAAATTTTGTTAAAGGTGACAAAAAATTGAACAAATTGATGACCAGATCAAAGCTCTGTTCCAAAAAGATGTAATTTGTATGTTTGGAAAAAAAAATTTGGATGCTTAGCAGCTTCTCCCACTTATAACTCCAGGGTGTTTCAACTTCCCCCATGTGCCTATTTCTCTCTCCCCCTCCCCCCTCCCCAATCTATGCCTCTTTGGCGGTCCTTCACTCGCTGGATCTGCTAGCCTTTCTACCCACAGCTGATTTTCATTGTCTTCTTTTTGCCACTGCTGACTACGTGTCCCCATCCTGGCCCTTCATGAAGTAGCTGCTAGCTGTGCCAATCTTCTTCTCGAGGCTGTGCCGGCCCCTTGTCTAAATTGCACGTGGCTTTGTCTAAACTTTGCGCAGCCTTCTCATGAGGTTATGGAAGGCAGGCGCATGAAAAGGCAGTCATAGCTGTTTCGGTGCAAAAGAAGGACACTTTTGTTCTACACTTGGAGAGTAGAGGAAGAATACAAAGCTATCGTTAGTGCTGTCATGGTGAACATCATTTCTTCTTGAAAAGTTTAGGACCCAATGTCTTTAACTTGAGGGAGATTTAGCATTGATTTAGTTAAACTGATTATATTAGAGGAGAGCAAACTTTTCAGATAGAAAACACCATGAAGTGATTTGACATAATATTGCGCATGTCATCCTCCCAAAATGTTAAATTGGAAGACAACATTTTTGGGGGGTCTTCTTTAATTAAAAAATCTTGGAGAACCCTGAATGCCACCTAGTGTATCATATATGTAATGGCATCCACCACTTACAATATTACTGATCAGTTATATAAATTATATGTAAAAATATTGGTAGCTGACAAATTACCTGAAATTGCAGGGAGGTCTTCAAATGATTTTTCTGATACATTCTTCTCCTCCTCCACAGCTTTGTGTAATTCAATTCTTGGTTGCAGATTCTCCACAACTTCAGAACTTGGTGCATCATACATTTCATGTGATGAATCAGAGTCTCCATTTATGCCTTGTTCTGTTCAACCAAAATAAAAAAGTTGCAACCCATAACTGAAGCTTATTCATTTAAATAACCGTTCAATTAATGACCTATATGAAATTGATGGACTTCAGTTTTTAATATACAATTTGGGATGTATTCAGGGCTAAACTGAAAGAAATCTTGGGAGTTTTATGATCAGAACTTCCCATCTGTCACAGGCTGTATATGCACCCAAATAACAGGTATGAAGGAACCTTAACTTAAGGGTTACAAAGCACAGTAGCAAGAATCAACTTTTGAAAGTAGAGAATTTTCATAAGGCTTGAAGCTTTAAAGCAGGCCTGTCAAACTGTTAGCCCACGGGCCAAATGAGTCACGCACAGGCCACGCCCTTCCAGCTCCGCAAAGGCAAAAAATGTCATGATACGTCACAATATGTCACGTGATGCGATTGAGTTTGACACATGTGCTTTAAAGTGTAGCTATAAAGATGAGGAGAAAAACAGAAATGAGATCACAGACCATGACAACTCAGAGAAATGACGTCCTGCTGAAATAAGTTTGTAGCCAGTAAGGAATTGATCTACAAGTTGTCTATTTGAAAACAACTTTCATTGTTTTTAGTGTATCTTATTCCAGTGGTGAAATCCAAATTTTATTACTACCAGTTCTGTGGGCGTGACTTGGTGGGCGTGGCAGGGGAAGGATACTGCAAAATCTCCATTCCCACCCAACTCTGGGACCAGCCAGAGGTGGCATTTGCTGGTTCTCCAAATTACTCAAATTTTCTGCTACTGGTTCTCCGAACTGCTCAAAATTTCCACTACTGGTTCTCCAGAACCTGTCAGAACCTGCTGGATTTCACCCCTGTCTTATTCCCAAGTAAATGTAGAAACAAAGAAAGTAAATAATAATCTCCCAACACAATATTATCAGTCTCTACTGTATATAGATGTACAGGTAGCCTTCGACTTACAATCATAATTGGGATCGGAACTCCTGTTGCTAAGCAGGGCCGTCATTGAGCAAGCCATGCCCAACTTTACTACTTCTTCTGCTGCAATCATTAAGTGAATCATATGGTCCTTAAAATGAATCCTGCAGTCATTAAGCCAATCCAGCTTCCTTCATTTATTGTACCTGTTGGAAACTGACTGGGAAGATCAAATAATCTTTTAACACCGGGATGCTGCAACCATCATAAACTACATGCTGGTTGCCAAGCATCCAAATGTTCATCATATGATCCCAGGGACTCTATGACAGTAATTGCAAGCACTAATCATAGGTCACTGTTTTCCAAGGCTATCGTCACTTCAAATGGTCACTAAACAAATGGTTGTAAGTTGAGGACTATCTGTAAGCATAGGTCAGAAGCGATTCAGTTATATTTGAAAAATATAGGTTATGCTCGTAAGTTTACATAACCTTTGCAAAATGACTTCTTTTCTTGCTATAGGTTGTTTAATGAGTATGCTATTCTGTGATGACTAGTAGCTAACTCTGAATCACAGTCGAAATAAAAAAGCGTTTGGTCTGATCATTCTTGTTTACTTACAAAATGGTTGTCCACATCTTACAAATTTTGCAAGGGATCTGTAAACTCATGGGCCCAACGGCACCTCTGTCTTCTCACCACAATCCCGAACTCTTCCTTATAAACAGCAGCCCTGTGGAGTGAACCTCCCTAACGTGACAAGCATTGAAGGCAACACCATCAACACACAAACATTTATCAAAACGTGAACGTGAGCCGAAACTCATGAAATTATATTATTACCGTTTGGGTGCCCACTTATGTAAGCAGCCATGTTTGCATGGCCCGCTTCACCCAGGGCTTGTAGAAAGGGTGACAGCCATTCTTTCTTCTGTATTATCCTATAAAGCATTTCTCTCACTGCCGATTTATTCCCCTGTTTATCCTTTTCGAGGATTACCTGTTTAGGAAAAACAAAGAAGCAAAAGAAACATTTTTGGTAAAATGCTTCACAATGCTTATCAGTGCCTGTTCTTATTGTCGAATACTAGTAGTCTGTGATTTACGACTACAACTGGGAACAGAATGTCTGTCACTTAAAGAGGGGGGACATGGAACCGTGCCCAATTTTACTACCGTTCTGCCACGTTGTCAAGTGAAACCTGTGTTTGTTAAGTGAATCACAGGATTGTTACCGAATCCTGCTTCCCCATTAACTTTTCTTGTTGAAAGCTGGCTGGGGAGGTCATAAATGCAAATTATGTGACCCTGGGATGCTGCAACCACTGTAAATACATGCTGCTTGACAAGGATCCGAATTTGGATCATATGACTGTGTGGATGCTGCAATAGTTGTTAAATTACTTTATCCAGCACCATTTCACTTTGAACTGCTACTAAATGAGCAGTAGAGGTGATCAACAGTATTAAGTTATCTGGGGGTGCAGATAACTAACAATCTGACTTGGTCTCTTCATACATTATCTTTAGTGAAGTGTGCAAACCAGCGTCTGCATTTCCTGCTCGGATGAGGAGAGCACATCTTTCTCCTTCTGTCCTGGCCACTTTTTACAGAGCCACAATTGAGAGTGTTTTAACAAACTGCATCACTGTTTGGTTTTGTGGCTGCAGTGCCTCAGAGAGAAAGTCCATTCAGAAAGTGGTAATGGCAGCCGAGACGATTATAGGAAGCTCGGTTCCTGTCATTCAGGATACTGCTTATAAGCGCTATGTGTTTATAGATCAAAGCATTGTTAGAGACCCCACACACCCACTTCACGGTCTGTTTCTGTTGCTCCCCTCTGGGAGGAGATTTCAAAGTATTTATAGCAGGACTACATAATTCTGTAACAACTTTGTTCCCTATGCCAGGGGTGTCAAACTCAATTTCACTGAGGGCCGCATCAGGGTTGTATTTGACCTCGGTGGGCCGGGGTGGGCATGGCCAGTTCAACATCACTCATCGAGGCTCAGTTTTCAGCCACGGTGGCCTCCTGCAACCCTCTGCTAACTAAAACACAGCCCGCCCTGTCTCTGTTTTCAGTCATGACGGCCTCCTGCAGCCCTTGCCAACAGAGCTCAGGGAGCCTGAGTGGGCCAAGCAGCCTCCCAACCTCCATTTTCGCTGGCAGAGGCACTGTGGTCGTTCTTTGCTATTTCCAGGGTGGCCCTGTGAGCCAGATCTAAGCACCCCAGATCCAGCCCACGGGCTTGAATTTGACATCCCTGCCCTATGCCATCCATCTGGTAAACTCGCAAGATTCATTTTTCTCACCATGTACATATATACATCCAAACTAGACTGGGTTATTTCTCCGTGCCATATAGTATATGTGGGTATATGCATAATTTTATATTTCCTTATTTATTTTGTCATGTTTATGTAGTGTATATTAGAGGTGGAGACCCTTTGAGAGTTGTTTGCAATGTATGTCTAAGTCCTAAGTAGTGCTTGTTTAGCCTTCACAATTGGGACCAGCAACTGAGTCATTAAATAAAGTGAAACTGCGATCTTGCTTCACCTGTCCTTTGCTTAATAGACCTTCAAAGGTTGTAAATGCCGGGATTTGTCACAAAGTTGCTTTTTCATCCTCACTGTCAGCTGTGAATAGTTACTAAACCAGGCCATTGCTAAACAAGGGCTACCTTTTATATGCTGCTCCCTATGTTTTCAAAGAGTCATACTTAAAACAATTTCCAGCTCTCTTCTGAGCAGCATTTGTCAACTCAAGCTCTGCTAGGTGAACTAAAAGAAAGAAGCAAAGTCTGAGAATATTCAAGGCAGACTCCTCGCCATAGTGGCAGCCTGGTTTTGAAATACTTCATTCTTTTTTATTTCTCTCATTGTTGCTGCAAGGAACTGCTGAGCTAGAACTCTCTGGTTCCAAAATTCAAGAAACACATGGTGAGTTCCTTCTAAGCAGTTTCCTTTATGGTTACACACCTGTAGACCGAAGTCTTGCATAACTAAAGCAAACTACTTCCATCATTAATGATATACTCTGAGAACTTCTAAGGAGGAGCAGTCTTTGACCAGGGGTGTCAAAGTGGATTTCTTCAAGGTCCGGATTAGCATTGTAGTTCTCTGTGGGTCGCAGGGGGGAAGGTGCAGGAGGGGGCGGGACAGGACAGACGCCTTCTGCAGCACTCTGCCAGACAAAAATGGGCTGCATGGAAGCCTCACAGAGGCACCGTGAGGCCAGTTTTGGCTGGCAGAGGCACCCAGGCAGATCCTTTGATATTTCCAAGATGGCCCAGTGTGCCAGATTTAAGTACCCAGTGGTCTAGACTCTCTTCCTCCAAATCAAACTCTCTAAACTTTGCTGTCTCTTATTTCTCTGGAATGCAAGATTCATTTGGCCAAAAATATGTGTCTACTCCAAAATTGATTTTGTAAGGTAATAAGCTGGTTAACAAAATCACAAATGAGAAGGTGATAAGCCGCCTGGGAAAGCAAAGGGAAATAATCAAAGCCATTAAAAAGCGAATGTTAGAGTATTTTGGACATGTGATGCGACACCCAGAAAAATACAGCATCGTTCACTTAATCCTCCAGGGAAAAATTGAAGGCAAACGAGGCCCAGGCAGAAGAAGAACATCATGGCTTCCAAACCTAAGGGACTGGTTTGGACAAAACTCAGCAGCACTTTTTCATATGGCTGTTGACAAAAATAGGATTGCCAACATGATCACCAATGTCCGATGACGGACATGGCAAAGAAGAAGAAGGAGGAGGAGGAGGAGGAGGAGGAGGAGGAGGTAATAATCCACAAATCAGATTTTACATTTAGGATGGGTTTGACCTTCCATACAGTTTTTCCCCCCCTCAAACTCAACAATTGTAAGGTGTGTGAACTGGGTGGGGAATTCAGAGAGTTCAAAGCCCACACATTTTAAAGTTGTGTGTGTGATTTGAGAGCTGAGATTCAGAAATCCAGGTCTAGTATAAGGAATTCTGGGATTCATCCCAAATACCCTGAGAGCCCTCTTCTTTCCTGATCTCTCTCGCCCCATTTCGCTGCCACCCCCCTGCCCCCACCTCGTTTCGGGAAAGGACCCGGCTTGGCTCCCTCCCTGTTGCCGTTGCTTTGTTCCAGCTTACCCGCTCCACGTCATCCTGATCCAAGAGCCCGTTTCCCAAACACTTGAAAGCCACCTGAGTGGCCTGCAGCGTGTCGGTGAGGGGATCGAGGAATAGGTTCACCAGAGCTTTGCCCAGGTCGCCGGCCGCTTCCAAAGAGGGCGAGGGCAGTTCGTTCAGGCTGGGATCCAGGTAACTGGCGGCGGCGTAGCCTCCCTGCACCAGCGCCTCGCAGAACTCCTGGCATAAGCCCGGCGAGTCGCCGGCCTCTTTCTCCACCACGGAGAGCAGCTTCTCCGCGGCTTCCACGTCCCCCTTTTCTCCAGCTATGGCGCGGAGCTGACGTTTTTGGTCGAGGCTGAAGGATGGCATCAAATCCAGCACTCGATTCACTTGGACGCTGGTCTTGATCCTGGTCCTAAAGCAAGAGATCAAGTAGAGGATGCACTCGTCCCTGGATGGGCTGGCGGCCGCTTCCATGCTGCTGCTGCTGCTGCTGTAGCCCCCGGAAAAGGGCGCGCGTGGAAAGCAATCCTGAGCCCGGCTCCCCCAAATTTAACAAGTTCGGCCGCCGGGAAACACAGCAGGCTGTCTGTTTCGCTCCTGGATCCTGAGCCTGTCGTTTGGCCGGGCGAAAGTCAATCAGCTGGGCGATTCTCCAGCTGCACTTTCGGTTTCTATTCTCAGTTGGAGTTCAGTTTCCAGACGTCAGTTTCCCTTTGCTCTGAAGGGGGCGTGGTTGCAATTTTATCTAGTTTCGCCCGCCGCGGAAGACCTTCCTTCCTTCCTGCTCATAATCATCATAATCATCAGTTTATTTGTCATAAGCGTATATAGGTAAAAGTATAAACATAATTTGAAAATATGAAAAGAGTAAGTAAAAAGGAATATTAGGACAGGGACGGTAGGCACGCTCGTGCACTTATGCACGCCCCTTACAGACCTCTTAGGAATGTGGGTGAGGTCAACAGTAGACAAAAACTAAGACGGTCTGGTTAATAATTTCTCCCAATATTGCCTCCATCGGATGTTTTAGTCTTACCTTTCCTGGAATCCACAACCAGAAATTTCTAGTTGAATTCTCTTGGAGGCTAGAGGTGTGGGAAACTGCTCAATATATTTGATCTGTAAATCGAGTCTCAGAACGACGTTTAATACTGAAATCACGGGCGAGGCAACCACCCGCCTATCATGTTTGACATTTGATTACTTTAGGAAGTTTATTGCAATTGTGTTTTCTTGTTTTTTTAAAAAAATACTCTTTATATCTTTTATATTCTACTGGAGAGGGTTTTGTAAGCCACTCAGAATCTTCATTGGTTACAGCAGCATATAAACCCAAATATCTTCCAGTACTGCATACAGTTGTAAGTACACATCCCAATTTGTCAATAGTAACTACTGTACCCAAGAAATTGCAGCTGTGCAGATATTGAGGTAGTTTTATGACAGCAATACAACTTCCAGTGGATTCCTAAGAATGTAGGTTAAGTTTCTTTTCTCTCGTGTAGTCTGCGGTATACAGATGGGTTCCCGCTTGATTCATAGTTTCATTTTGTCTCCTCCCTCCCCTCCCTTTTTTTAAGCCAAGGAAATCAATAGAAATCTTTGTGAGAAAGGCATCTTTAAAAATAGGGAATGTGTTTAGGAAGAAGTCATGAAATACTCAGGAAAATATTCTAGATTTCCAGGAGGTTTAGATTTTGATATAATTTTTATTATTAGTGAAATATAAACAACTATGCTACCATTGCCATTACCACCAACAAAATAAAATAGTAGCTATATGATATTTAAAAACCCAATAGTGAATAAAATAAAGGAAACGGAATAAGAAATAGAACTAAGAAAAAAAGGGATAAAGCAATCTACAGCAGGGTGTCAAACTCAATTTCATTGAGGGCCACATCAGGTTTGTGTTTGACCTTGGTGGGGTGTGGCCATGGTAGGCATGACACGGGACTCGTGTCGGGCACCTGTGCTAAGGCAGAACTTCCGAGACTCTCCCTCACTCTCATTATAATCTTCCTTCTTTTCCTTTTCCCTTCCCCTCTTTCCTTATTTTTCCTTCCTTGCTCTTTCCATCTTTCCTTCTTTTTCTTTCCTTTTTCCCTTTCTCCTTTCCTGTGCCTTCTTGCATGCTCAAATGCAAAAGGGGAAATATCTCTCCTTTTGTTTGTTTGGATAGCCCCCTGCCAGCAAAAATGGAGCTCAGGGGGGCATGTGCTGGCAAAGGCACCATGGGCTGGTCCTTTGCTGTTTCCAGGTCAGCCCTGTAAGCCAGATCTAAGCAACATGCGGGACAGATACGGCCCACTGACTTGGAGATTGACACCCCTGATCTACAGTATATCTATATATATATGCATCTGACTGCATCAGATATAATGCCCAGAGTGATTGACATTTGTGCAGTATGCAAGTTTCATAATTTATTGTATGTCCTCAGCACATTCTTCTTGTGTAGTAAGTCTGACATTATCAGTGCTCTGGCTGTTTGCTTCTCAGGGAAAGTTGGTAAGGGATTCTAGGAAGAAATATCCTTCTGGGTTCAGCTCCAAGTGGGGAAAAAGACACTGGAAACATAGAGACTGCTTGGAAAGATGGTTTAATGGTGGGCAGGATCACATGGTTTGAGTTCTTAAACAGAAAAGGGTTTTATGCCCACTCTGGCTTTGAACTTCCTGGGACCCAGAAAGAGTATCCTGATTGGTTGTCAGACTCCCAGGGGGTGGGGGTCTTAACTAGTCTTGCTGGCTGATGTAATCTTCCCAGGTGCCATGTGGTGAGTTTCTGTTGCTAGATGGGTCCTATTGTGTTGCAGATGATGGTTCATTGACAAAGATTGAGTTTCTGCCTCTGGCCCCTTGACAAAGGGTGCGGGCAGGAAGATGGGAGCTGCTTTGTCTTTAAAACATGCTTCTCCATTTCTCATCCAGGGAAACATAATATTCTGCCTTTTTAATATTTCCCAAAATATTTCATTTCTCTAGGAAACGGGTGGGTGCTAACTTCTTCTTCTTTTTTAAAAATTTATATTTATATGCCGCCCTTCTCCGGAGACTCAGGGCAGCTTATAATGTGTTAAGCAATAGCCTTCATACTTTTTGTATATTTATACAAAGTCAGCTTATTGCCCCCACAAACCGGGTCCTCATTTTACCCACCTTAGAAAGGATGGAAGGCTGAGTCAACCTTGAGCCTGGTGAGATTAGAACTTGCAGTAATTGCAGGCAGCTGGATGTTAAATGCTGCCTTAGTAGGAGGCATTAGCCTGCTATGCCCCTCAGGCTCCTATTATTCTTACAGGATAAAGTAGAAAACAATTATATTACCTCTACTATTCAGGGTTTGTTCAGAGGTAGAACAGCCATCATATCTTATATTTGTAGCACCCAGAAAAAAAATTAAAATTATCCCTTAAAATAATAAACAACAAAAAGGAAATGGAGGAAGGGGAAATATCTCTCCAACACTCTGGTGAACATTAACTATATTCAGGTAGTCCTTGAGTTACAATCATTCAGCAATTGTTCTAAATTATAGCAGCACTGAACAAATGGTACTTATGTCGGTCCCCTAAGTTACAGCCATTTCAGTATGTAGGAAGTTAGCACCCACCCCTTTCCTGGAAGAATGAAATATTTTAGGAAATATTAAAAAGGCAGAATATTATATTTCCCTGGTTGAGAAATGAAGAAACATGTTTTAAAGACAAAGCAACTCCCACCTCCCTGCCTCTCCCCCCCTTTGTTAACGGGCCAGAGGCAGAAACTCAATCTGTGACAATAGGACCCATCTGCAACACAATAGCAACAGAAACTAACACAATGGGACCCATCTAGGACAGAAACTCACCACATGGCACCTGGGAAGATTACATCAGCCAGCAAGGCTAGCTAAGATCCCCACTCCCTGGGAGTCTGACAACCAATCAGGATAATCTTTCGGGGGCCCAGGAAGTTCAAAGCCAGAGAAAGCATAAAACGGGGGGGGGGGGGGGGGGCTCACTGTATCTCGTCCCTTTTCTGTTAAGAAACTCAAGCCATGTGATCCTGTCCACCATTAAACCATCTTTCCAAGCAGTCTCCATGTTTCCAATGTCTTTTTCCCCACTTGGAGCTGAACCCAGAAGGATATTTCTTCCTACAAGTACATGGCCATAAATACAAGGAATGAGGAATGATACAGCAACCAGTTTCAGAAAAGGCAGTGGAGACTGGGTAACACAATTTTAATAATGGTGAGACTTAAGGGTCTTCGTTTTGTGGAATACAACAAAATCTTTGATTGTATGATGCAAACTAGCTAATCGGTGTGCAAGTACTGATTTTTTTAAAGGAACTTTACATTGAACAACAACAACAACAAAGTCCTTAATGCAATAACCAAAAGTGGAGAAACAGTGGTTCATAACAGAAGGTAGAAAAAGCTAGAAACTAGGCAAGGATCTATGTCATCCCAGTATTTGTTTCGCTTTCAAAAAGGCACGTATTACGTAACAAAATCAAATCAAAATGGAAGGATAACCATTTTGAGATATGAAGAGAGTAATACTTTTGTTGCCCGAATGTAAAGAGAGGACTTGAGTTCATCATATAAATAATAAAAAAAAGATCCATCCATTTCTAGATAGAAAATATCCAGGAAACTCCTTGCAAGGAAACTCTTCCCCCAATAGAGGAACGCTTAACGTCACCTCGCACTCTGCCTAAGTAATACTACTGTCAAAAAAAAACTTGACATCCATCATTCATCTCTTTCGTTGGTATCACTGATTTCGATGGCCGGCTTAACTTTCTCGCATAATCTCTTTATCGAGGAAATACACATTGCTCCCCTGCCTTTTAAGGAGAACACGGCCACGCCGACTTCCGTTCTTTTCCGAAACTACAACCGCGCCTTCCTCTTTTTTTCCTCAACGTTCATTTCCGGAGTAGGCGGGACTTCCTCCTTAACTCCTATTTCCCCCTCCCCACCACCCTATACCCCTTCCGCTCTCCCCGCTTCCTCGTCTTTGCGAAGCGGGTCCCGAGCGGAAGTGAGCGACCGCCTTATCCAATAGAGGAAGGCGATACAAGAGGGCGAGTCGGGGAAAGGAAGTCCCGCCTCTTCGTAGAGCGACTTAAGGAAAGAGAAGGCGGCGACTGCGGCCTTTGGGGGAAACTTAGACGCGTTTGTGGCGGATTTGGAATCCCGCCGAGCTTCGAAGTCGGCTGTAACCGTTTTAACGGTTCGTCTCTCGCAAATTCGGCATGACGTATCCGGCGTTCGGAGCGGTGAGTAAGGGAAACGGGAAGGCGCCGAGGCCGCTGAGCTGCTGCTGCTGCTGCTGCTTCTTCCCGTACTTAGTTTGGAAGGCTTGTTGCCCGTCTTGGTTTTCAAAGACATTTTCGCTTTCTCGCCTTTTGTTGGTGGGTCTCCTCGGTTGGGTTCCCTCGTCCTCAGTCTTCAGGTTCTATAAAATGTCTTCTTCCTTCTACCCCCAAACCCGAGCAGTGCCTCTTTTCTCCCCTCCCCCCCTCCCTCACCAACTCCTTGTCTTTGACTGGGAGATGTTATGGCGGCCTACAAAACGGATGAACTTATGTCATCATTTCCACCCAGTAGGGGGTTGTAGAAGGTGACTAGGCCGGGAGTAAATTGCAGATACCGTAGTACAGAGGCTGCACAAGGTGGTCCTCGACTTTATAACGTTTTTTCTGAGTGACCAAACTTAACGATGAAGGAAATTTCAAACGTGCATCTTCCTCCATTACAGTGTAAAGGTAATGGAGCCAAGCAAGTAAAGGGGTTCTCTGGGGTAGTACCTTGACTTAACAACAGTTCATTTAGTGACCGTTCGAAGTTACGACGGTGCTGGAAAAAAGTGACTTAAGACCAGTTTTTCACACTTATTTGACCGTTGCGGCACACACACCCCTCCCCATGGTCACGTGACTTACATTCGGAGGCTTGATGACTGACTCACATTTATGACGGTTGCAGCGTTCCGGGGCCGCATGAGATCGCCTTTTGCGACCTTCTGACGAGCAACGTCGACGGGGAAATCAGATTCACTTAACAACTGCAGTGATTCACTTAACAACTGGCAAGAAAGGTCATAACATGGGGCAAAACTCACTGAACAAATTTCTCACTTGGCAACATAAAGCTTGGGCTCCATTGTGGTCATAAATTGAGTACCTGTATGAGCACCTCTTCATTTTTATCCTAGGAAATAACTTTTTAAAAAACGCTTCTGTGCCTATTAGAATATTCTTTATTGGCCAAGTGTGGACTCAACAAGGAATTTTTCTCCAAAGCATAAGTTTTAGTATACAAACAAGCAACAGAGTGATAAATCATAAGATACAGGTAGTCCTCAACTTACAACAGTTTGTTTAGTGACTGTTCAAAATTACAACTGTACTGAGAAAAGTGACCCAAGATTGTCTAGGTCTTGATCTAAAGTTAAATGAAGGAACAAGGTTAGCACAGCTTTATTTATATATTTTTAACATATTTTAGCATTATTCTTAATATATTAAAATACATTAAGACTTGTTTCCTGAAACAGGAAACTCCTGTGAAGTTCATATTTTATCCTACATTGAAATGGAAAGAAAAATTGTTGCTGCTACACTGATCATTTAAGAGTTTTAATGTTTAAGATTTTTTTATAATACGTACAAAATATAAACAAGAAAAAAAATAGAAAATGCAAAAAGAAAAAAGAGAAGGGTGGCAAAAGGGGAAAAATACAGAACATTCAGAAAGTATTCAGACCCCTTTCACTTTTGTCAATTTTGTTATGCTGCAGCCTGATTCTACAGTTGTTGAAATTCATTTTTTCTCATTAATCTAAACTCACTATCGCATAATGACAAAGTGAAAACAGAATTTTAGAAACTTTATTAAAAAGAAAAAACTGAACTATCACATTGGCATAAGTATTCACTCAGTACTTTGTTGAAGCACCTTTGGCAGCAATTACAGCCTCAAGCCTTTTTGGATATGATGCGACAAGCTTTGTACAACTGGATTAGGGGATTTTCTGCCACTCTTCTCAAATCCTCTCAAGCTCAGTCAGGTTGAATGGTGACCATCAGTGGACAGCCATTTTCAGGTCTCTCAAGATATGTTCACTAAGGTTCAAGTCAGGGCTCTGGCTGGACCATTCTAGTACATTCACAGAATTGTCCCTAAGCCATTCCTGTGTTATCTTGGCTGGGTGCTTAGGATCATTGTCATGTTGGAAAGTAAACCTTCGGTCCAGTCTGACATCCTGAGCGCTGTAGAACAGGTTTTCATTGAGGATATCCCTATACTTTGCTCTATTCAGCTTTCCCTCAACCCTGACCAGTCTCCCAGTCCCTGCTGCTGAAAAGCGCCCCATGACACGATGCTGCCACCACCACACTTCACTGTTGGGATGATATTGGGCAGGTGATGAGCGGTGCCAGGCTTCCTCCAGACATAAAATTTAGAATTGAGGCTAAACAGTTCAATCTTGGTTTCATCAGACCAGAGAATCTTGTTCCTCAGGTGCTTTTTTTTTCTTTTTCAAACTAAGGGCTTTCATGTGTTTTGCACTGAGAAGGCTTTAGCCACTCTGCCTTAAAGCCCAGATTGGTGGAGGGCTGCAGTGATAGTTGTCCTTTTGGAACTCTGTCTCATCTCCACACAGGATCTCTGGAGCTCAGTCAGAGTGACCATTGGGTTCTTGGTCACCTCTTTTACTAAAGCCCTTCTCCGCCAATTGCTCAGTTTGACAGAGCAACCAGCTCTTGGAAGAGTCCTGGTTGTGCCAGACCTCTTCCATTTGAGAATTATGGAGGCCACTGTGCTCTTAGGAACCTTCAGTGCATCAAAAATTTTATTGTAACCTTCCCCAGATCTGTGCCTTGCAATAATCCTGTCTCTGAGCTCTACAGGCAGTTCCTTTGACCTCATGGTATTTTCTCTGCTACAGTATGCCTTTGTCAGCTGTGAGGCCTTCTATAGAGAGATGTGTGTGTGCCTTTCCAAATCATATCCAATCAATTTAATTTACCACAGCTAGACTCCTATCAAGGTGTAGAAACATGTTCAACAATGATCAAGAGAACTGTGAGGCACCAGATCTAAATTTCAAGTGTTGTTGCAAACAGTCTGAATATTTATGCCAATGTGATATTTCAGTTTGTTCTTTTTGATAAATTTACAGAAATTTCTAAAATTCTGTTTTCACTTTGTCATTATGGGGTACTGAGTGTAGATTAATGAGGAAAAAAATGAATTTCAACAACTGTAGCATAACATAATTGACAAAAGTGAAGGGGGTCTGAATACTTTCTGAATGCACTGTATATAAAGAAAAAAAATAGAAACATTCACTCTCCCTTTCATCAAGACAAGTATAAGCATTTTCAATACTTAACACCTTCTCTAATATTTAAAAGATATGGAATAAAGAAACTTTCATTTTATCTATTGGCAAATATGTGTAGTCCTTGACTTACGACCACAATTGAGCTCAACATTTCCATTGCTAAGTAAGGCAGCTGTTAAATGAATCTGGCTTCCCCCATTGACTTCGCTTGTTGTAAGCTGGCTGTGAAATACACAAAGGTGATCATGTGACTACAGGACACTGCAACATCTGCTGGTTGTGAAATGTTCAAATCTCAATTACATGACTGCAGAAATTTTGCAATGATTGTAAGTACCAGGACTGGTCATAAAGTTACTTTTTCAGTGTTATCATAATTTAGAATGGTTGATAAACAGGGCTGTCATTAAGTGAGAATTAACTATTGTGAAAGCTATATTTCATTATTATGTAACCAATATAATATATTAGTTACATAATAATGAAACATAGCTTTCAAGCATGCTTCATTGGATTTTGAATATTTAAAAACTGACATTTTTATGGTATATTTGAGGAGGTGTTTCCCCAAAGTTGGGGTGTGTGTACATACATGCCTTGTGCTAGGCTGATGAACATAGTAAAATATATCTCTTCTTTTTGTTAAAAGTATGGTGCTTACCATGGTCAGATGCCAATGCAAATGGCAGTGGGACAACCGGTCCCTAGAGGGGTACAAACTGCTGTAGCCCATGATGGATCTACTGGATATTCTGTTTATTCTGGTGCCTATGCTGGTGCTGCTGTTGATCCCTTGTGGGCATTCTTCAGTGCTACTGCTGGACAGGTAGGTCAGTTTAAGTAATTCTCCGAAAGTTTTGAAAGACAGTCACTTTTTTTCTGCTGATCAGTGTTAGAAATACCCCATAATCTCAGAGTTTTGTTTGTCAATGGATATATTGACAGTATTATTGGTATTGTAACCTTATAAATGATCCTATAAAATTGCTTGCCTGTAATTTTTTAATATGACTGCCCATAGAGCGCAAGATAGCTTTTCAACTACAGCTACTACCATGTAGATTGCTAGCTTTTTAGGCTTGTTTCTAAAGTTTTATAGGTATTAAACAGCTCAATAGAAGAAAAGGAAATGAAATAATTTTTCCCCAACTGTGACAAACATAATATCCAGCTGGACTGAGAGGAAGAATGGAGAAATTCACCTTCAACTAATCTGTTCGTTTGCATGGAATCCATAATCAGCTTTTAAATGTAGATATAGGCAAGCAATATAAAGCTACCTTCCTATCATAACATTTTAAATAATTAAATTTTGTACTTTCTGTGTAGGAGGAATGGGAGGGCTATTGTAAATTTGATTTTTTACTTCATTAATTGGATTATGATCTTCAGCCAATTTTATTTGTAGGGCTATCTAGCAACTTAGAATAGCTACAGTACATCAAGGTTTATATAATAAAAACTTAGTGAATTGGTGTTTAAGTGAATGTCCATCCGGTTTCAGTTTGGAAGAGGTCTGTACATTATATGTGACTAGGTATTGAGAAATACAGAAGCCAGATCTGTATAATCTGGGCGAAAGGACTGGTTAAAAGGTTATAGTAAAGATTCACCAAAGGGCATATGCATGGCCCCACAGGTCATTGGTCTCTAGAGCGTTTTGGGAGTTGTGATGCCAATTTGCATTCTCTCAAGAGTGTGGAACTGCAAAAGCAATATTCATGAAGAACTCCAGTTTCAGGTGAGTAGCTTTTCTTTACATTTATTCTTCTGCTTGCATTTTAATTTTTATACTCTTTACAAAGAATGCCTTACAATAGTAGTAAGGCATTTGCTTAACAAATCAGTTAGCACCTCCACAATAATAGCAATAGTAATACGGTATTTCTAGCAGTAAAAGCATTCATATCTCTGGCACAACCCATTTGATGCTATATTCCATTGGAGGAGTTGATGAAAAAGAAATTACATGTAACCTGAGGCAGGAACAGTGTAAGAACTGCCTTCTTAAATACTATCCTTTGACCCTGAACGTTTTATCACCCACAGAGAGAGTTTTTGATACTGAGCTAATTTGAAGGGATTTAATGGTAGTTTCTATTAAAAATAGATTTTTGTGTGTAGGATATTCTTTGATCCATTTTATTTGCTTATTGACAAGAACAGTAAGCATTCATTTCAGCCAGTGCTAAATTCTGTTTGCTCTCTGATAGTCAGGGAGCTTAGGGAGGAAAAGTTATTTTATTGCCAGAATGGTGAGAGTTATTTAAGTCGCTAAGCTTATGTGAATGTGATTCTAAGCTCACGCTGGCAAAGTAAATTTAAATTGTGGAAAGCTGGAAAATACATGTAGTTCAACAATTGAAAGAGTATGACGCTTTTGGAAGCTAGTATTTTCTCTTAGTTGTGATTAAATTGTGAAAGGAAATAGATGCCAGAATATACTCTAACTCATTCTCTAGCCTAAAAATAGATTCTGTTGATGAGTGCCTAAAGATAAAAAGAGTGGCCGTATTGGATATGCATTCTCAGAGAAACGCCTAATTTCAATTGTAAAATGCTGTCCTTACTAACATTTCCATGAAAGAAGAATGAGTCTTAACTTTTAAAGTATGGCACAGTATTTGCTTCTCCTGTAGACTGTCTTCTGATACAGGACAGGAATAACAGGAAAGGCATTTCAGAACAACATTTGTTTCATTAGAGCAGCAACTGCTTGAAATAGTATCCAGTACAAGTGTGGGTCAATTAATTGCTTCTTTTCTCTACAGGCAGGAAATAAACCACAAATTTTGTCTAGAAAGGTGACCAACTACTTTATAAAGCAGATTTCTTTGTTATAGTTGTAAATGGAATGCAGTAATTTGTTGTCATTCTGAGTATTTCTCTAAATTCCACTAAACTCTTTTGGGCACAGTTCAAAATTCAACCTCTTGACTTTCATTTGAAGTGTTATGATAGACTTAGCAAAGAATAGTCAAAATGGAATTGATAGTGTGAGCTACTAAGGCCCCAAGAAAAATAGGGGTTTTGGGTGGAAAAGATATAGGCATATACTAGGTAGTATAATAATAGTTATAAAAATAGATATCTAAAAATAGATACAAAACAGTTTACGTAGTGCACAGAGCTCTTAATTACCGTATATTTAGTACTATTTCGTCTCAAATGAAATAGTATTGATTGCAACTAAAATCTACAGGTAATCCTCAACTTACGACCACAAATGAGCCCAAAATTTCTGGTGTTAAGTAAGGCATTGGTTAAGTGCGTTTTGCCCCATTTTACAAACTTTCTTGACATAGTTGTTAAATGAATCAGTGCAATTGTTAAATTGGTAACACGGTTGTTAAGTGAATCTTGCTTCCCCATTAATTTTGCTTGTCAGAAGGTTGCAAAAGGCGATCACAAGACCCCGGGACATTGCAACCGTCATAAGTATGAACTAGTTGCCAAGCATCTGAATTTTGATCACATGATCATGGGGATACTGCAAAGGTTGTAACTGAAAAATGGTCATAAGTCACTCTTTTCAGTGCAGTTGTAACTTTGAACGGTCGCTAAATGAATGATTGTACGTCGAGGACTACCTGTACTAGGTGATCCATTTTTGCAAGTGAGGAAAACATGAAATACCATTGCTTTTTCATTTTTTTTCATTGCTTTACAGCAGGGTTTTCAAGCTCTGTATCTTGAGAGAAGTTTTTCTTTGCTGACATTTGTTAAAGAACATGTTATATATCGGCTGTAGAATTCAACTGCATAAGAAAGGATTGTGCAGTGTGTTCTGGAATAACATGTTCTCAGGATCAACCTGTATGATTTTGAATAAATGGGCTGGCATTCTAAGCACAATTGCAAGATCTGTTTAATGTAGCCTAACATCCTCAGATGTAAAATGCTGACAATTGAAAAGAGTATAGCCTAGAATAACCCCAGCATTCTATTGCAACTTCTTCTACAGTTCTATAGGAGAAGTTTAAGAGCATAGATAGGTCAGTAACCTATATATTTTGGGGTGTGTGTAGAATAATGTGACTGATTATATTGAAGACTACATGATCCGTTTCTAAGGAATTCGGGAGTTTTCCAGAACATAGTTTGAAAACCACTGCTTTAAAGTAGCTATCTGGAACAGGGAGTTTTTCTGTGTTTTTAGTTTTTCATAAGTAGGATCGTCATTGCTGACTTCCATATTTTTCTTAATTCTCAACTGTAATATTTTAGTAAATTTAGTTTTTTATAGGAGGAATAAACATTCACTCCTGAAGTACCAGTCAAATAAGCACAATGTCATCTGCCATATAGCAAGACCAGTGGGGTGATGGAAGCGTGGGCCTTTGACACTCAAAAGAACTGATCAGGTAGAAACTTGCAGTAACATGGGCATTGTTTTTGGAGGGGAGGGTAAAGAAAGGCAGTGAAACAGTTTCTGAGTGTTCTTGCATTATGAACTGACAACAAAACTCAGAAATGTCTTAATCAAGATTCATTTAATCTTTTCCTTGTGCCCTGTGAACTTATCCAGTGAAAATCCTTTTGCTTTGGTGGTAAATACAAAAGTATGTTCGTGTTTTGTACAATCGTTATGAACAATCCCCTCAATTACATAGGTCTAGTAGAAAAGCTATACATACAGCATTTTTTTCAGTATGAATAATTTTTTTTTCTATGGAGAACTTTATATCAGCATGTTCCTATTTTTTTTAATCTAGCCGGGAAAAAGATATGCCCATTCAGTTTGGAAAAACACTTCCGAGAAACCTCTGAGAAGTCTGTACATGATTCCCATGTTAGATTAAGGAATTTTGCTTAAGGCCAAATCAAGCAACAGGATTTTCAATATCCACCATTCCTTATGCTTTCATTGGCAAAGCTCACAAAGTTTTTTTTTTTAATCATTGCTGTAAAATTAACTTGCAGGTTAATAAGATATATTTAGGTTGCTTACTTTTATGTTTTAATATATTTTAAGATAAGCTTTTTTTGTCGTTTTAGCAAAATAATGCATCATAATGCAATGGTACGGTAGCTGAAAGGCTGCATTTCATGTCTTTTTGAATGAATATTCTCCCATGTGAGAATTTGCAGTTGCTCAAACAGATAGCAAATTGACATGGATAACGAGGTAGCTTGACGAATTAATTTAAATGCTTTCATTATATAGATAATTTTGTCTGGATGAGCTTTATGTTTGTATTTTATAATTGGATATGGATAACTTTAAACTTATGAATTTGTTGGTCTTGTATATTTTTGTATAGAGCTGGATTTGAACTAACCTGAGAAACACTGTAGGATGTGCCTGGAATGAAGAAATAGGGAGAGAAGTTTTTTGTTTGTTTTAAATGGTTTGTCTCATAATTTGCAAAGCTTGCACATGAAACAGTTTTTTAAGTTCAACATTTGTGAAAACTAGTTTTTATGATCTGTCCTATTGTAAGATGTCACAAATGATGAAGTTATAGTTTATTTTGTGATTTTGAAAACATGTCCATTGTGATTTACTTATGTAAAATAACTAGTATAGCAAATATATAGTTGAGGTATATTTGTGAAGTAAACTATTTGAATTTAAGTAGAACAGTATGTTAACTGTATAGAATGCATTAATACTTGATTTTCTATTACCAGTTTTGCTAATCCCTTGAATCTCAAATTTGTATGCATTCATTTTACAGAATGGTGAAGTGGATGCAGAGGAACTCCAGAGATGTCTAACACAGTCTGGAATCAGTGGAACATATTCTCGTAAGATTGTTACTGAATTTATTATTCTGGACTGTTTTATAATAATATACCTGTAATTGTTTTGTGATCCTTTTTTCATCTGTAATGGGAGAACTCAATTTTTGTATCCAGAAACCACATTTGGGGATGTTGATAGTTTTTACCTTCAGACGTTTTGCTAGTGACAACCCAATGATGTCTCTAAGTCAAGCAGGATCCAAATAGTTGAATAATTTCCCCTAGTTTTGAAGTGCATTAAAGAGAGAAGGTGCACACATATTTTTAACCTCTGTTGAAAATAAATTAGTATGCTTATTTACAAATGCAGGTGGAGGATCCTCTCAAAAGTATAAAAAATCTAAGTTCTCTATGTAACCTGCAAATTGCTCATTCCTCATTTTCATATGTAGAAAATGAGGCAATATGTATGCCTCTTAGATCATTAGTTGTTTAATGACTGCATGTAGTAAAAGAAAGACGATAGTGAATTCAAATTGAACTCTCCCATCAAAAGGAAAACAAACAAGCAAAAAAAATGTACTGGCTTTGTTTCTTTACTAATCTAAGATTACCAGCAGTAATTGAAATTAGTCTTGAAAATGGCCGCTTAATTAGGTCATATGATACACTGATATGTGCACATGCATCTATATACAGTTGCAAGAAAAAGTATGTGAACCCCTTGGGAGTACATGGAGTTTTGCATGAATTGGTCATAAAATGTGCTCTGAACTTCATCTAAGTCACAACAATAGAAAAACACAGTCTGCTTAAAATAATACTACACAAACATTAGATGTTGCCATGGTTTAATTGAACATAACATGTAAACATTCACAGTGCAGGGAGGAAAAAGTATGTGAACCTTTGGATTTAATAACTGGTTGACCCTCTTTTGGCAGCAATAACTTCAACCAAACGTTTCCTGTAGTTGCAGATCAGACCTGCACAACGATCTGGAGTAATTTTGGACCACTCCTCTTCACAAAACTGTTTCAGTGTAGCAATATTCTTGGGATGTCTGGTGTGAATCGCTCTCTTAAGGTCATGCCATAGCATTTCAATCGGGTTGAGGTCAGGACTCTGACTGGGCCACTCCAGAAGGCGTATTCTGTGCTGTTGAAGCCATTTTTTTGTTGAATTACTTGTATGCTTTGGGTCATTGTCCTGTTGCATCACCCATCCTCTGCGGAGCTTCAGTTGGCGGACAGATGGTCGTACGTTTTCCTGCAAAATGTCTTGATAAACTCTGGAATTCATTTTCCCATCAATGACAACAATCCGTCCAGGCCCTTAGGCAGCAAAGCAGCCCCAAACCATGATGCTCCCTCCACCATGTTTTACAGTGGGGATGAGGTTTTGATGTTGGTGTGCTGTGCCTTTTTTTCTCCACACATAGTGTTGTGTGTTCTTCCCAAACAACTCAATTTTGGTTTCATCTGTCCACAGTATATTTTACCAGTAGTGCTGTGGAACATCCAGGTGCTCTTTTGCAAACTTCAAACGTGCTGCAATATTTTTTTTGGACAGCAATGGCTTCCTCCGTGGTGTCCTCCCATGTACTCATTTCTTGTTTAATGTTTTCCTTATTGTAGATGTGTCAACAAAAATGTTAGCATGTGCCAGAGATTTCTGTAGGTCTTTAACTGATACTCTAGGATTCTTCTTTACCTCATGAAGCATCCTGCGCTGTGCTCTTGCAGTCATTTTTACAGGATGACCACGCCTAGGGAGAGTAGCAACAGTGCTAAACTTTCTCCATTTGTAGACAGTCTTTCTTACCGTGGACACATGAGCATCAAGGCTTTTGGAGATACTTTTGTAATCCTTTCCAGCTTCATGCAAGTCAACAATTCTTGATTGTAGGTCTTCTGAGAGCTCTTTTCTGCGAGGCATGGTTCACATCAGACAGTGCTTCTTGAAACCAGTAAACCCAAAACAGGTGTGTGTTTTTAAAGGGCAGGACAGCTATCAGCAACACATCCAATATCATCACACTGATTGGAGTCAAGGTTGGCTCACTCCTGGCTCCAATTAGCTCTTGGAGAAGTCATTAGGCTAGGGGCTCACATACTTTTTCCTCCCTGCACTGTGAATGTTTACATGCTATGTTCAATTAAACCATGGCAACATCTAATGTTTGTGTAGTATTATTTTAAGCAGACTGTGTTTTTCTATTGTTGTGACTTAGATGAAGTTCAGAGCACATTTTATGACCAATTCATGCAAAACTCCACATAATCCCAAGGGGTTCACATACTTTTTCTTGCAACTGTAGATAGTCCTTGACTTGCGACCTTAGTGGACCCCAAAATTTCTGTTGGTAAGCAAGTCAGGTATTAAGTGAGTTTTCTTACCACAGTTGTTAAGTAACAATCACTGCAGTTGTTAAGTAACATGGTTAAGTGAATCTGGCATCCCTATTGACTTTGCTTATCAGAAGGTCGCAAAAGGGGATCACGTGACCACAGGACATTGCAGCCGTCATAAATATGAGTCAGTTGCCAAGCATCTGAATTTTGATCATGTGACCATGGGGAGGTGGCAACAGTCATAAGTGTGAAACATGGTCATTAGCCAGTTTTTTCAATGCTGTTGTAACTTCGAAGGGTCACTAAAGGAACTGTTGTAAGTCAAGAATTATCTGTATAAGTTAACGTTTATCTGTCAGAAGCCACATTCTTAAAAAAAAAAGGAAGGTCCCAGAACAAAAGCAATATTTTTTATGCTACCCAACTTCCAGTGACTTTGGCAGCAGTACTTAATCATGGTTAATTCAATTAATATTAAACATTTTCTTTACATTCATTTTCCTGTAATTACATTACAAGATCCTTAAACTAATATAAAATTAATGCTATCATATATACCAACTTTTATGCATGGAAACACATATCCCTGCTCCACTCCTTTAAGCAGAAAGAGCAAATGAAAAGCAAAGCATGGTAAAGATAGGGTGAGAGGAAGGAACAGGGAAGAGAGAGAAACTAGGCTGATGATTATGTGCAATGTGATAAAGGAGGGATGCCTAGTGGAGGGAAAAGAGAGAAGCCATATTCAGATGTTACAAGTGTTATTTCTTGAGCAACAGAATACCTCACCTCTCTGTTAATACTTCTGGTGAATTTTAATCTCTTTGTGTAATACATGAAGGGTAACTCACCGTTTGCCCTCCTTGTAGTATTATTCTTGACTTGGTTTTCAAATGTCACCTATCACCTCTTTAACTACCATTCCACCTAGGAAAACTGAACAGAGCCTTAAGTCCATCTGAGACATCAGACTTCAATTGGTGCTCTGTTCTCAACAAGTTGATTGCTACATTCAGTAGATTTGAATGGTAATCCTTTAAATGAGATTTGCCGTTCCTGTTTTGAGCATTAATGATTACAACTGAAATGGATGTGGTGCTTTAGAATTAATACTTTGTTTGCAATTTCAGCATTCAGCTTGGAGACCTGCAGAATTATGATATCGATGTTAGACGTATCCTTTTAAAAATATGTAGCTGAATTGTCTGTTTCTGGATGTCTTTTTTTAAAGTAAGTTCCAATGAATTTAATGGAGCTTATTTCTCCAGTTCCATAGTCAGTGTCTCTTGAAAAACATCAATATGTAATGCAGGTGAGAGTATGTATTAAGAAAGTTTGAATCACAGAGCAAGTGGAATAATTTGTACAAACTTTTACAGTATATCAAACGAGGAACAAGCATCAGGCTTCCTTCCACAGTCTCTTCTTTGTCTTCATCCTGCTTAGTTGGAACCACAATTGCCAATTAGAAATTTACCAAGATTTACAAGTGACAAAGTATATCTGATGCCAGTCTTGAGTTGTTCTAAATTGGGCAGGGTGTCATAAAATTTAAAGTTATAACTTTGGGTTAAATAATTTAGGATACAGTTTTGTTTGTTGCCTGAGGTGCAAATCTGATGGAGACTGTAATTCTGTACATAAAGGAACAGAAGTGGCAGGATCAGTCTGATTTTACTAAGGACTGTAAACAAGTAAGAATATTTAATTGGTTCATTTAATGCTTAAAATATATGCAAGTATATTTTCTGGTTGCATATATTCTTAACTGGTCCGATTAAAGATTGATTTGTACTCGTCCCATTTTAGACTACAATCAGTCTTTTATTTACAGCCCACTGACAATAATACAGAAAACAGCTTAGAAGGAATGTCATGTTATAGTGCAATCATGAAACAGTTATCAGTTGTCAAAAGAGCTAAACAAAATAGTCTTAGTGTTTTTATACATTAATGATGCAGTGATACTCGTAGAGAGGTCAGGCTGAAAATTATGACCCCTTCTAATTTTGTGGGACTACGGCTTTTATCAGATGGATGCATGAAGTTTACAGGGGGCTTACTTGTTTTTCTTATTTTATCAAAACAAATGGGAAATTATGTTACACATTCAGTTATTTTTCCAATTAAACTTCAGTGGCATAATTTTGGGGTGTGCAATAGGCTGCAAAAAGGGCTTAGGTTCACACTGAAAGCTATAAGTTATCTATCCTGATTTTCAGGGACTCTGTAAAATGCTTAGAAAATACATTTCTGCATTTGTGAAATGTGCAATCAGAGCTACCTCTCATTGATTTTAAAATAAATATGTAGGAAAGCTCTGTTCCAATTCAGATTGCTTCTATCATAAATAATAGATTCCCAGGATGTTGCTGTTGTTACAATTCCTCTTTTAAAGGAAGGACTTATATATGTCATCAATTGAAGTGCAAGTAGGAGCCCCAAATAATTTTTTTTCTGTACTATAATATCTAGTATATGCCCAGCAGGTGGCAACATTAAGCTATCCTTTGATGCTCTCAAGAATGGTTAGTACTTAAATGCATAACTGTAACAAAATCCTAGGACTGTAAGTGAGATTCTGGAATTGAAAAATACATCCTAAGGGAAGGCACTGGCAAACTACTTCCATAATATTGTTTAAGAAAATTAGATAGAAATATTGCTATTGTCACCAAAGTCAAGCTTAATTTGAAAATTGCTTGCTTAAATACCAGAGTTAAAAGGTTTAGATTGATAAGGTATTGTTTTCTAAAACAGCAAAGTAAGAAGAAAATTGGGAGTTTTTTTGGCTAGATGATCTTTATGACTTATCTGTTTAAAACATGAGCAAAATTGGAGCACAAGTGTGCAGAACAAGTAACAGAATCTATACAAGTAAAACATTTATCTTTTTTATTCTTTTAATAACCTGTTCCCAACTTGGTATGCTTCTTAACACATAACGCTAGAGACAGAATACTGGAAAAATGGGATATAATGAATTTAAAGAACTTTGGACAGCTCTCAGTGCTTGGAAACACAATTTCATGTTGGTTGATCAAGACCGAAGTGGAACTGTGGAATTTCATGTGCTGACTCAAGTTATTGTAGCTATGGGTAAGTAAAGCTTTGCTGATTTAGAAATCTAACTTACACAGGTAAGCCAGAGTTTTCTGCATTCAAATCTAGTGCTCGTTATCTAATTTAGGTTAGAAATGTATGGATTATATTCCTTTTCCTACATCTGGGAAAGTTAGTCTTTTGTAATTGCACAATAGAGCAATATAGTACTCTTCTTAAGGGGTAGTCTTAACAAATTATCTTAACTTGCTCTATTTTATTCACTGTGTCTCTGTTGAACTTCTGCTATCTCAAATTGGTTATAACTACTATAAATGATTTATGAATACCCAAATATTGGAAAAATTCTCCTAAGCTTTCTGTCCTGAAAGTGTTTTTTTCTTTCTAACTACTTATCTAGGATACAGACTAAGCCCACAGACATTAATTGCTATTGTAAAACGTTACAGCAAGAATGGCAGAATTTCTTTTGATGACTATGTGGCTTGCTGTGTGAAGCTTCGTGCTTTAACAGGTAAGTGCTGGATTCGTATAATATATTCTGATTTTACAAAGTAAGCATTCACTGCTTGGATATACACCAGTTTGCATAAGTAGAACATATTTGCCTAGAAGAAGCTTTGAAAATTTCTTCTATTTTTTTTCCCCTTCTTGCAGCAAATCTTTAGCTATTGTGTGTAATTTCAAAGGCTTTTTCATGCTGAAAGTGGGAGTATCCTCAAACAGTTGTCAGCTTAAAAATCAAGCCTCATTTCAAAGTCCCAATGCTTTGACTTGTACTATTGACAAAATGGCAAATATTATTCTTTAGATTACTTTAGCCTTACAGTGCAATGAATTTGGCAAAAGGTTTTACAGAGTGGCAAGCATCATTTAGAGTCTGGTGTAATTCCATTGTATTGCCGGTGACTTTATAGAATGTGCTATTGTCTGATGACTTTAGAAATAAATGGATAATGGAATATTGTTAATTTAAACAGAAATTACATTATGTATTGTGGTTGTGCATTACTATTTTAAAGTATACCACATAGATATGTTGTGTGTATATCTAGACAAGTTCAGGATTTTTTAAAGATAAATTTGCAATTTTTTTTTTTTAAGATTTCTTCAGAAGAAGAGACAGCATGCAACAGGGCATTGTGAATCTTCTGTATGATGATGTAAGTAACAATACTGTTAATTGGTAATAAAAAATGTTTTTAATTAGAAACATTTCTTACATTTCCTTTTATAATCCCACTCCCATTATACTTGAGAATATTTTAGGAAATTACATCTCAAGATAGTGCTGTAGCTCAAACAGATGGCAGTTCCTTTAATTCTTCACTGGACTCTTGATTTTTCATGTTCATTATTTATTTGCTTGTGCAGGATTTCATTTGGTACCTTCCAGAGCTTACAGATTTTTTGGGTCTGTTCCTCCCCATTGGTACCACAGAATATGGTGTGACTCCCATCTCATTTTTCCATTGGTTTTCAACCACAACAGTATTAAATTATTCGTTCTTGATTGTTTTTTTCCTTTTATCATAGTTGTTTATTTTTTTTTTCCTTAAAAAGTTGTTTACTCCTTAACTTGCAGTTGTTAGCTTGGTTTTCTGAACCTAAGGGCCCCATTTGATGAATGCCAGTCTTATGGGTGCAAACCTAGCCCTTGACTAGGCATAAACACAGTTTGTTTGCTTTGCTATCATTCTTCTAGTTGGCAGGACACTCTCCGAGAGGAAGCTTTTCAGAGGTGGCAAACTAGCTGTCTCATTTCTTCCATTCCTCCTAATGTGTTCCAGAAATTGTCTGATGACTGTCCTGTCTTTGAGAAATCAATCAAATTCTCCCTGTTGACAGAAGATTCATACATACCTGCTCTCCCATTAATGGCCCTTTTCCCTCATTTACTCAGACAATGCAGTAGTGGTTTGCAAAGAATTTGCTGTTACCCAGCAGTTCTTTGTGCCTCTTGGAAAATTATATGCCTTGCTCCAGCTGATTTTATTTGTTTTGGACAATTGATTCTGGGAAGAGTAGCAATGTTAATTGGATTTTCTCCATTTATATACCATCTGCCTGTCCATGGACTGATGGACCCTAAAACCCTTAGCAACAGATTTGTAGCCTTGTCTGCAGAGATCTGTTAAATCAGGGCATGATTCACTTTCACTAATATGTGTCATGAAGAGCAGACTCCAGTGGTGGGAATCAGTGTGTCTGTTCTTAGGAGAAGCATTAGCCTCATACCCTTAAGCGAACTAGTTATCCTAGGCTTTACATAGTTTCAGCTAACAATTACTGTCTTTATTAAACACATGTACAATTGTACTATATTGTTTTGTGTGCTATTTAATCAGATTTCCATAAATAGAACATAGATGAAGCTCTGATCCAGAGGTGGTATTCAGCAGGTTCTGACCCGTTCTGGAGAACCGGTAGCGGAAATTTTGAGTAGTTCGGACAACCGGTAAATACCACCTCTGACTGGCCCCGCCCACATCTATTCTCTGCCTCCTGAGTCCCAGCTGATCGGGAGGAAATGGGGATTATGCAGTAACCTTCCCCTAGAGTGGGGAGGGAATGGAGATTTTACAGTAGCCTTCTGCCACACCCACCGAGCCATGCCCACAGAACAGTTAGTAAAAGATTTTGAATCCCACCACTGCTCTGATCACTGGTCACATTATTGTAAAACTAAAAGGTCTACAAACTTAAACTCATCATCATGCCTTGTAGCCAGCTTCTTCTCTTTTCTTGGGTGGTATTCTTTTTTGCTGTAACCAGCTGATAAAGTGTCATGAAAGGCCTAATGCTTTGGACCTATATCATTTTTTTTGTCTTTTTTGATAAAATCAACAGACTTTGAACCTATAACTACTTCCATCTCATGGAAACCGCTCTGTTTTCTCAGTCTGACTTTGGCTTATGTAGAAAGATAAAGTGCACTGAAACAGAAAATGTTACATGTGACTGTCAAGATCAAAGGTTTTTTTTGTCCGTAGTGATCTGTCAGCTTCCCAGCTTGTAGGCACTTTTAGAGAAAGGGGGAAACAGTTCAAAACTCCGTAGAATCACTTGCGAGCTGGCACATAGGTTTCAAAAGAAAGAAATAGAAAAGAAACCATAGAAGGGTGATGGGATGGGGAGTGGTTTCTGCAGGTTTGGTAGGCGAATCCACGATCAAGGAGAAGAACCAGGAAGGAGCCTGAGGCAGCTGAAAACAAAGAAGAACCTACAGAAAAGAGCCAGCAGAAAGAAAATACAACCCTGGACTCTAAACAATGGCAATTTACATTGAAACATATAATCAAAATAGTCATGAGTAAAGCTTGCATATATACAAAATTATTTTTTCTCACAAGCTTCAGGATTTCTTTTAGTTCTTAATTATTTGATAGATACATTTTGGATCATGTGCAAATAGAAGCACGGGGGTTAGGATGCTAAGGACCCCCCACCAACTCTTAAATTTGCTTTTGTTTTTCAGTTCTTGCAGTGCACCATGACTATCTGAGTGCCGGCTGTGGATGAAAAGTCCCATGCTTAACTTCACCTACGTAGAATTGCTGTGAAAGCAAGGCTGTCATTGATTTTCCATATTTCTGCCTGCTAATGTACCATTTTTGACCTTTAATGTGTAGTTTGAAATAAATAAGTATACAGGTTGTACAGTAATTGTTAGAGGTGTCATTCTTTTACATGTGGATGATAGTCTTTTTTTTTTCTATTTGGGGTTACGGTCTTAGGATGGATAAAAGGAAACAATCACCTTTCATGTAATGATTACAAACAGGGCAGGCTGCATCTTGTGAAATTGTAAATGCCTAAGAAACCAGGAAGCCATGAATTGGTGGCTGTCAAAAAGTATGTATAAACATTTGTATATTTCTTCTGAAGTTTGATAAATGATTTGAATGCAAACTAGAAGAATGTGTTCATAGTAAAGATTATACTCTATGGTAATAAAACATACTCTTCCGAGTGATTTATCCTCTTGACCAGGGGTCCCCAACCCTCAAACATACTGGTCCGTGGTCGGTTAAGAACCGGTCCATGCAAGCGGGTGAGTGAGAGAAGCTTTATTTGCGCATATGCGGGATCTAGGTTGGATGCAAAACCATCCCCTCCTCTCCTCTCCCTTCCCCCCCCTTCCCGGTCCGTGGAAAAACTGACTTCCACGAAACTGGTCCCAGAAAGGTTGGGGACTGCTGCTCTTAACATAATCTTCAAAAGAATACAGGTGACTTTATGGAGTTGACATTTTCCCAATGAAGGTAAAAGAAGGGGGGCATTTGCAACTGGCTCATTATTATCACCTAGAATTCCAAGAGCAGGTGAAGAATCCAAGAAACAAATGCCTGTGTTGATGCTTCCTCTGCTTTACTGCACTGTGGTTACTGCCTGAAAATAGAATCGTAGATGTGGTGGGAAGCTGTTAAAGTGAAGCAGCTTCTCATATTGTAATAATTACATGCCAGTTGAATAGCATCAGCAGATCTCTTGCTCTCCTCCAACTCTCTGCAAGTGGTATTAGATAAACAGGGCCTGTGGCAAACCATTCCTTTATATGTTTTTTAAATACAGCGGCTGCTGTTTTCTATCCATTTATAATTTGTACATTGCAAGGAAATGTCAAGGTTAGCTAGCATTTGTAGATAATGGTCTTGGTTTACCGGCTTGGTTATTACCATGTTTTGCAGATTTAAACATTTTCTTTCTGCGTAGACATCTCATTATACATTATGGATGAATCAACAGCTTATAGTGAGCTGTTGGATATGTTCTGCTGCCAAAGGAAATAGAATTAAGTCCGGGTAGCACTTCATGATTAATCTAGTGAGTGGGTGCATTTGTTACAAGAGTTCCCCGTGTTGCCATTTCTTGGTATATCGAATAGCATGATGCAGCTGTATGATCTGAGCACTTGGTAAGAGGAGGATATATTTGCATCATATCAGAGTTCGGTCTCACAACTAAAATGTAAGAAATCATTTTGTTAAATATTGCAGTAAGCTGTACTCTTGCTAAGAAAGATAGTTTTTAGCCTGGAGTCAACAATGCATCTGTAAAACATTTCAGTTATTTGTGTCATCCTGCACCTCCCTCTATAATTAATGCCATTATATTTATCTCCTTTAAAATGGCTTTTGCGTTATCTTTGAATTTCTGTAACAGTGGTGGTATCAAATCAAAGTTTTGAAATCATTGACACTATTCACGTGGAAATTTTGTGTTCACCATTGTCAAGTAATAGCTGTAGATTATTTGCAATCTTCTATAGAGATTTTGTACCTTTTGAAATGGATGCTGTTCTAACTGTAAAAATGTTCTCGTTCTATTTTCAGTGCCATTCCAGGCAATTGTTTGAAAATAAAGTTAGAGCTTGCTTTGTATTTTTTTTCATTCCTAAAATAAGTACATATGAGCTTATATTCGTGAGTGCTACAGTAATTTTACAGGTTCTGCAGCATTTAATATTCCAGCCGATAAGGTGAGATGTGGGTGTGGATGCGTGCAATAGATTCAATAAGGGTGAGAGAAACCCTGCTGTGCCAGTGCTCTTGAATTCTGCACTTTCCAACCGCGGGTGTAGAATTTTAACATATGCAGAGAGAAAATGGGCCACCTTTCTCACAATTCTTAGTTACAAATGTTCACATTTCTTCTCTTAAATGTAATGCTGCCTTGATGACCGAGGCAATTTTTTAACAATAGGTTTACCCCCAATGAAAAGCGTCTACCCCCAATGAAAAGCGTCTACCCCCAATGAAAAGCGAGGTGGTTTAGCAAGGGCCATCCGGTATACCTAACAGTATTTATAGTTCCTGAGGCAATTGTAAGGATTAAATAGTCAACGCTGCAAACCATCCAACATAGTGTAAGATTGAAAGTGAGGATTTATGGGGAGAAGGGAAAAAAAGGGAGCTAAAAATGGATAAGTTGGGGAGGGTGTGACATTCTGGGTATGAGATAGTGTGATTACATGAATCCCATCACTTCCCTGCACTTTTGGAGGGCTTCTGATGCCAAGCCCAGATTCCTGTTGTTTTGCCACTGGAGGATCGTACTTGCCAGTTCTGACTCAGTTTGTGCCCTTGGTGTCTCTGTACCACCTGCCACACTGTTTGATATATTCAAGGTTTGGTCTACAAGTTACAATGCTTAGATTTAAATTGGGACCACCTGTGATGAAGTTCACTCAACATATAAGCCAGAATTAAAACTTTTTCCTTTAGGATAATATGAACTTTGTCAGTCTCCTTTGCTGTTATGGGCCACTTAAAGATCAAATCTTTACAACTCCATTTTTTAAAAAAAGTATTGTGGGAATGTTTAAAGTGGGGATATTTTTTACAAATATATTCTAAATGGCCATTCTTGATATTGCAGGATAAACTGCACCTGCATATGCAGCCTTCATATACTGCTGTAGCTTGTAGCTCCCACCATCCCTCACAGTAGAGATGCTTGCTGGGACTGATCACAGTTGAGTTCCACAATTTTTCCTGGATTCCTAATGTACCCCAGATGACGTACCTTCTCCATCACCAACTCTTCTATAACCACATATGTTTTAAAATCTTGTTCATTAAACTGATAATCCCAATGCTTTTGAACTGCAACAACTTCAAGCATTCTTTACCATAGGCCACACAGGTTGGATGTTTCTAATAAAACAATGTTCAGAAGGTCTACGGTACCATTTTGCATTTTAAAGAATATATTTAAAGCATAACATGCTGTAGAGATGCCAGAGAGTTGCTGATAGCAGCAGAGTTAGGATGTTTGCTTAATGTTGCCAGGCTATTAAGGCTAATTATTCAACTAAATATTGTAATGAGACAAGCTGATGAATAAAGAAATTGACAGGAGGGAATCACTCATGTTTGTTTTAGGATCTGTTACTTCAATCAGGGTGCAGCAGAAATCACAAGCTGAGACAATAGGCCAAACTAAATGGATGGTCAAATAACAGACTAAGGACCTACTGGATTGACAGTTGCCAGGACAAAGCAAAGCAGAAAAATTGTTCCCAGCGATCTAGTTTGGTTTAAACACTCCAAGCAGCCGATTTGCTCTCCTGCCAAGACTTAACAGCTATCTGAGACGTCATGGCAACACTGCGTTGTGCAGTCTCCTGACCTTGTATTTGGAGTGTGTTTTTCCCAAAGGGTGTCCTAATTCCCAAATCAGGATTTGGGTAACTTGATCCAAACTGCAGGGTACCTAAGGTGGAAGTTTCTGGCAAGGCAAGAATTGGTCTCCTAGTGTTGGGGCTGCTGTAGCTCAAAACCTTTAGGGAGTCTTGCGTCCCACTTTTTTTCCCATGTTTGAAGATTTGTCTTCTTTCAGAGGCATGGTAATTCCAAAGTCCGTCCACAATGTTCATTACCATTTGAAGCAAAGTCTAAGTCTGTTCACCAGATAGAGAAGGAGGTTTAATATCAACTCTTAAAAAGGGTCATAAAACAAGAGTTCCAATATTCCCTGATATGGTACTGTAAATCCAATTGGAGAGGGCTTAAATCATAAAGAATCCCATTGTTAAGAGGATGCATCCATTCACTTGGCAACAATGATCGTTATTTTGTTATGACTCAATAGTATCAGGTAAAGCAAATTGACCCCATACCACAAGGTCTAAATAGCTTCAATTAATTATGTTTCCCCAAACAACTTTTAGACAACTTTTACACAATGGCACATTTAGAGGGGGGGAAAAACTAGTCCGCTCTCTTGTCATTCTACCACTAGATCATTATGAAAGTAAGTTCAGCTTACTTTTCTAGTTAAAACACTTCTAAGTTATTAGTGAGACTCATGATGTTAGCAGTGAAATACTTTGTTGGACAAAGCAACATTCTGCTTTAATAAGGTTGAAAATTGGATATGTCGTTTAATGAAAAGTCATCCAAAGGGTGACATGATAGCAGTGTTCCAATGTCTCGGGGGCTGCCACAAGGAAGATGATGTTGACTGTTCTCCAAAGCCCCTGAAGACAGGACAAGAAGCAATGGATGGAAACTAATCAAGGAGAGAAGCAACCTAGAACTAAGAAATTTCCTGACAGAATAATTAATCAGTGGAACAACTTGCCTCCAGAAGTTGTGGGTGCTCCAACACTGGAGGTTTTTAAGAAGAGATTGGACCCTTGACTCAATATGAGATTGCTTCGTGTATTCCTCCTACCAAATAGGTACAGGGCTAGAATAGCTTTGGTGATACCAGAAAGTCCTAGATCAGAATTTTCTCCGATACTCACCTGTGGTTCTGCATTAAACTGGCAACAAATCATGAATGAAGAGGAAGAAGCCTAGAAGAAATAGATGTAGCAGTATGCATGAGATAAGTGTTGTGGCTCCGACCCCCGAGCCCATCGTATCGGAGGAAGAAGGCTCCAAACATGAAGGAGAGGAGCCGGCCAGGCCTCCCTCCCCTGGCCCCTCTCTGACAATTCCTCAGATGTCAGCTGAAGGAGAGGAGATTGGCCAGGAGCCAGGTGTCTCCGATCGGTCGGAGAGTGATGAGGGAGACAAGTTGTGGCTGGATCCACGTCAGCGTCGGCTTGCGAAACGATCCCAGCAGAAGAGGAGGCGTGCCAGGGATTAAGCTGAGTCACTGGACCACACCCCACAGGCTATATAAAGGAGGGGTGTGGCCGTTTAGATTCTGTGACAAACAAAATTATTCCAAAAAGTGCTGCTTTTGATGCTTCAACAAGACTGACACTGTGCGGGTGAGATTTTGGATTCAGTAAATTATTTAACCCTCGAATGACTGTATGGATTTGTGTGTGGGGGGGATGGGGACAGAACAATAAGAGACCTGGGGCAGAGCCACTCATGAAAGCAATGTGGATTTGATATTGTAAGGGGCACAGAAGAAGAATGTAGAGGAAGCAATGGGACAGGGTATCAATTGTCCCCATTTCTATATGGTCATACCATTTGATAGCGCCTTGATAATCTAGTGCAGGGGGGTCAAATTCAAGGCCCAGGGGACGGATTCAGCCCGCAAGGTGCTTAGATCTGGCCCACGGGGCCGGCCTGGAAACAGCAAAGGACTGGCCCGTGGTACTTCTGCCAGCAAAAACAGAGTTCGGAAGGGCCGCAGCCAGGCCTCCTGAGTTCTGTTTTCACTGGCAGAGGGTTGCAGGAGGCTGTCATGGCCGAAAATGGCGTTCGGGAGCCCGTTTTTGCTGGCAGAGCACTCAGGCCTACAGGCACCCCCGACCAGGGTTGGGTTCTAAAAATTTTTACTACTGGGTCTGTGGGCGTGGCTTATTTTGTGGGCATGGCTTGGTGGGGGTAATGTGACTGGGTGGGCATGGCCAACTTTTTTTTTTTTTTTACTTTTAAAAGCATTTTTTCTACAACCTGAAGAGGTTGCAGAAAAAAATGCTTTTAAAAGCCTCTGACGATCAGGCAACTCAGCTGGGATTGCCAGAGGCTTTTAAAGGCATGTATTTCCCTACACCCTCTTTGGCCGAAGAGGTTGTAGAAAAAATGCTTTTAAAAGCCTCTGACGATCCCAGCTGAGCCGTGCGATCATCAGAGGCTTTTTAAAAAAACTTTTAAAAGCATTTTTTTCGGCCGAAGTGGTTGTAGAAAAAATGCTTTTAAAAGTTAAAAAAAAAAAAAGGCCTCTGATGAGGTGGGCTGGGTAAGCGGGGGGCAACCGGGCCGGGAACCGGTTCGGGGGCATGGCCAGCCAATGTTATTACCCGTTCTCCGAACTATGACAAATTTTTACTATCGGTTCTTGCAAACCAGTGCGAACTGGGAGCAACCCACCACTGCCCCCAACACAAGTGACGTCGAGCTGGCCGCATACACCTCACCCCCCGCAAGGTCAAACACAACTCTGATGCGTCCCTCAATGAAATCGAGTTTGACACCCCTGCTCTAGTGAGTCATACAGATGATAGGCACACCCTTTGCTGATGCTGTTTGAAGGAGACAGGCAGATTCTTAGGGTGATGCAAGTGAAGTGGTACGCTTTTATGTTTAGATTTAAACATTTCAGAGCACAATTTTCAAATCAACGTACGTTTAAACTGTGCAAACAGAAGACCTACTCATCAGGCTCCTTTGGAAATCTAAAGTGATTTGGGGTTTTGCTCCTGGGGAATGTGTACAACCACTTTTGATGGGCAATTTTTTTTGTGATTATAAAAGCATCATCCATCTGTGAAATTGGGAGCAACTCTGTGAACTATGGTGTTAGTTTTCTGTTGCAGTCTTTCATAAATCTCAGGCCTGATCATTAGATGATGTGGCACACTGATATGTGTGTAAGTAACCGCAGAAGAACAATGTGGAGAATGTCATCACTTTATGATGACATTTCCATCACACAGTGAATCTTTTCAACTCTCCCAAATTGAGCAAAAGGTTGTCTTTAGACATAGAAGAATTCAAAGAGTTTGAAAGGAGAAATCTTTTTTTTAAATGACATCAGAGCAACTGAAGAAAATAAAAGTCAAATGTTTTAGTTTAAAACTTTTTATTTTTGCTTCACTAGTTACTCTGCTATTCAGTTGTTTCAATTTCTCCCCTCTTTTTCCTAACAAACAGCCACAGCCATACAAACACTCAGGATTAGGGATGTTTTGAATGTAGAGGGGGAGCTCTATACTCTCTGTCTGTCTGTCTGTCTGTCTCCTATCTCTCTCTCTTCTGTCTGTCTATCTATCTTATCTATCTATCATCTATTTATCTATCTACAGCATATCTATCTATCTATCATCTATCTATCTACAGTATATCTATCTATATCTATCTATTTATCATCTACCTACCTACCTACCTACCTCTCTCTCTCTCTCTCTCTCATCATCTATCTATATCTATCTATCATCCATCTATCTACAGTATCTATAACTATCTACAATATATCTATCTATATCTATTTATCTATCATCTATCTGTCTCATCTATCTATCTATATCGATCTACAGTATCTATCATCTATCTACAGTATCTATCTATAATTATCTATCTACAGTATATCTATCTATTTATCTATCATCTACCTATATATCTATCTACAGTATCTATCTATATCTATCATCTACAGTATCTTTCTATCTACAGTATCTGTCTGTCTGTCTGTCTGTCTGTCTGTCTATCTGTCTATCTATCTATCTATCTATCTATCTATCTCCATCCATTCATCCATCTATATCTATCATCTATCTACAGTATATCTATCTATCTATCTATCTATCTATCTATCTATCTATCTATCTATC
>WNWU01000006.1:25216797-25262450 GCA_012654045.1 Ptyas mucosa
ATCTATCTACAGTATCTATCTATCTATCTATCTATCTATCTATCTATCTTATCTATCTATCTATCCATCTATTCATCCATCTATATCATCTATCTACAGTATATCTATCTATCTATCTATCTATCTCTATCTATCTATCTCTATCTATCTATCTATCTATCTTATCTACAGTATCTATCATCTATCTATCTATCTATCTATCTATCTATCTATCTACTCTCTCTCTCTCTCATCTATCTCTAATCTATCAGCTCTCTCTATCATCTATCTAATCTACAGTATATCCATTCATCCATCCATCCATCCATCCATCCTCTATCGTCTAAACATATACCCAAACATAAATGTTTACAGTCCCCCCCCCCAAACTAACTCCATTGCTTGATTCTGAAGCAGTGCAGCTTGAGAGCCCCCCTTTTCTCAAGAGTTTGCACTCAAGAGAGTGCAATGTTTCTGGATTAGTTTAGGAAAAAAATCTGCTTTGGATACAGATCTTCCACTTACAAATTTAGATTCTGATACCAGACCTCTCTAGGAAGAAGGAAGTATATGCTTAACAGAAATCTGTTTTTCCTACCATCAATGTCTACATACTCTGTCTTGCTGGACCCTTTGTTACAAAATGGGCAGAAAACTGGCTGGCTAATATTCATTTACAATTCTCCCCTCAAAACTCTAGGTAAAATATGGCAGATATATCTGATTTTCTTATTTCTGCAATGACCCAGACTGCTGTGCATGCATGATGTATAGTTGATAGACCTGGCAACCATAGAAAATGGATCAACCCCTTCAGTTTAATGTTACTTATTGAAAGAATTTTAGACACCAGAAATGTTATGTGAAAGGATTCTATAGTGTACTTATATTGGAAATGCGCTCAAGCTTGCAGCTCTGTGTTGAGGCATATTGGGGGCTAGGGGGTAAAAAAAGGGATATCAAGGGATTACAATGAAAAAAAAATTCAGTTTTTTTTTAAATGCTTCCGTTCAACTGAAAAAAGACAACATTTTCTAGTTTATGTAGAAATTATGTTTATTGCATTGTTTGTATTTGAGGGTCTTGACAGCTAGCTGCCTTTGAGTGTGGCAACTTATAGCAATGATGAAATTTCAATAAAGAAAAATAAAGTAGAACATTAAATGATTCAACTGTTGTAAACTGAAGTCACAAATGTCGCTTTCCATTATGCAACCGAGTTACAGGTTTCTTTTTTCCTTTTTCCAAAATGTATTTGTGTTTTGCTAATTGGGTTTTTACATGAATGATGTCCAAACTACAAAGTTTCTGTAGAAAAATCTATGTTTTCTTTATGTTCAAAGCTAAAGGAGGTTGCTTTGACTGCAAAATGCTCAATACTAGAAGGGTAATTGTGTAGTCTTTTCCAAAAAAGATAAAACTAGAAAAGAAAATTGTTTGAAGGTAAAGTAGTTCAAGAAAAGCAAGTCATTTTTGTTTTTGGGTCATTATCATCTTTTTTTGAAGGCATGTCCGCAATAAAATAGTTTTTAATCGAAAACAGTAAACAGGAACCTCCATGCAACAGAACCATTATCATTTCCAAGCATGCAGGTGCTTTTTAAAAAATTAAAAAATAGAAGGTGCCTCGAGAATGCTGGCAGTTTTATATTTGCAACATACCGTTTGTTTATATATGTATAATATGTATATATTTATATATTTACATAGTTACTGATCAACTTTCCTTACAAGCTTCAAAGATAGGAAAATATACAGTACTTTTGCATATAATGGTATATCCTTGTAGCCCCTGAGTCAAGTATTGAGATTTTGATAGAAAAAAAAAAAGGAAGAAAGAAAAAAAAAAGAGAAAACCCCCAGACATTAAAAGCACTTACATTTTAGGTGATGTAAGAATGCAAAAGGGTCATTTCCCAGGAAGACCAGGATCGGAGACATGCCTATGGAGACCCAACATTCCTGTCGTGCTTAGGGGAGAATCGGGCAAGGATGGATGCCTATTTGGGTGGAGGTAGGTCTTACGGAGTGATGGGGTTGGCTCTACAGAGAGGTCATGCTCCTGCTCCAAAAGGGAAGCCAGGTTATCTTCCGAGGCCAGGTGAAGATGTTCTCCACTTGAGAGAGATTCTTTGGATTTCTCTTTCAATTTGTCAAGCTCCAAGAATTTGGGACCCTGAGAAGATATAACAAAAAGAGGCCTCTGTGGCATTTATTACCATTAAAAAGCAGTTCAGAACATTTGTGAGGTGGTTTTTTTGGGGGGGGACGCGTTTACACTACTGGAGAATTTATTTAAAAATCAGCAGTGCTGAAATCAGAAGCCGAGCTTAATAAAGGTGCTTCATCTAGAAGAGCCTTGGTGGCGCAGTGGTTAGAAGGCAGTATTGCAGGCTGGCTCACTGCTCCCTCCAGTTCGATTCTAACAGCCCGCACCTTCCTAAGGTTGACTCAGGCTTCCATCTTTCCGAGGTTGGTTAAATGAAGACCCAGACAGTTGGGATCAATATGCTGACTCTGTAAAACTGCTTAGAGAGAGCTGTAAAGCGGTATATGTCTAAGTGCTATTGCTATTAAGCAATCCGCAATGTTTCTGAGCAACAGATACACATCAATAGACAGGTAGTCCTCAACTTACAATCACAATCGAGCCCAAAATTTATGTTGCTAAGTGAAACAGTTGTTAAGTGAATTTTGTCCCATTTTACGACCTTTCTTGCCACAGTTACTGAGTGAATCACGGCAGATCTTAAGTTAGTAACATGGTTGTTAAGTGAATCTCCCCCCCCACTGACTTTGTCAGAAGATCACAAAAGGTGATCATGTACAAAGCAACCGTCATAAATATGAGTCAAATGCCACGCATCTGAATTTTGATCACGTGACCATGGGGGAATGCTGCAATGGTTGTGAGAGTAAAAAACTTTCATAAGTCGCTTTTTTCAGTTATGTTGTAACTTTGAACAGTCACTAAGTGAACTGTTTTAAGTCGAGGGCTACACTACCTGTAATACCTAAGACAGTGATGGAAACAGGCTCCTGTCAAGCCTCAGGGAAATCAGGAGATTCAGGCAGTTCAAATGTGTATAAAGATTCATTGTAAGCTTAAGCGCTCTACAAGAATCTGAACTATCAACAGTCAAAGGAAATTAGCAGGAGTTAAGAATAGAAGAAATTCAAGGTGTACTGGACTTAAGATCTCTCAGATCTCGCAAAGGGACTCCTGACTGATGACATGTTTGACCCCTCCCTTGGGCTCAGCCTGATCATGTCCTACAGCAGGGGAGTCAAATTCAATTTCATTGAGGGCTGCATCAGGGTTGTGTTTGACCTTGGGGGGTGGGGGAGAGGCAGGATGTGTGTGGCCAGCTTGATGTCACTCATCAAGGCTCCGTTTTTGGCTGTGATGGCCTCTTGGAGCCCTCTGCCAGTGAAAATGGAGCCCAGGGAGGCCGTGTGTGGCCTCCTGGGCTCTTATTTTTACTGGCAGACGGCCTCCCCAAGCCCTGTTTTTACTGGCAGAGGGTTGCAGGAGGCCATCGTGGCCAAGCGGCCCTCCCGAACTCCATTTTTGCTGGCAGAGGCAATGCAGGCTGGTCCTTCACTGTTTACAGGGCGGGCCCATGGCCCAAAACTAAGCACCCTGGGGGCCAGATCCATCCTGCAGGCCTTGAGTTTGACACCCCTGTCCTACAGCATCTCGACTCTAGAGGCTCTGGTCTAATCCACTTGTGCTGCTTTTCTCTTATGGATCTCTATGAAGAACATCTTGTTTCCCATGAGAGGATAAAGTTTTAAATTATGTAAAACCTGCCCCTTCGAAAATGCCTTACCTGTGAAGGACTGAAGCTTCGATCTGTTTTAATTGATGCGATGGGATGAAGACGTCGCAGGAGCCGGACAGCTGGTTTCTGGTAATCTGCACTTGCCATCACCATGCTATAAGCAGGTGGGATGAGGGTTGACTGTCTCTGCAACAGCTGTAAGATGGTTTGAATGTCAGCTGTCATTTGGGATTCAAGCCTGGAAAATAACAGGAAATAACCAGTCTATCAGAATGGTGTATACACTCCACCTTCTCTCAAGCTCTTAGAACAGAGCGCTATAGATAGTACACATTAGTGTCAGGTCTGGAAGCCAACTTTTTTGTTGGATCTTAAGGCCTGCCACATTTACTACTGTGGGAAACTGGGAGGGGGGATTGTACGGAGCCTGGGTGATATATAGTCATAATAACATTCCTTTCTTAGAAAGTCAAGGACATCTTGCCCTGCACCTGGATGGCTGGAACTGGGAGGCATCTCCAGATGGGATGGTGCTTTGATTGGACCACATAATGGACATTGGGCATTGGGCAGGGACTTGAACTTTCCTTTGGGTGAGGAAAACCTGGAAGCTTTCAGATTCGTGTTTTCCCAGATGTGCCAATATGACATCTCTAATAAAATGGAACTTTGAGGAAACTCAAGCCTTGGAGTTTTCTTTTGTTGGGGGTGTTACTTGGAACCTGACAATTAGGTCATGCCCCTTTGAACAGGTTTTCACATGATTTCCCCCTTCCTAGTGGCAGGAGAGAACTTCTCCATTTTTACACAGCTTATATCATGTGTAATGGTTTCATTTTCGTTGACCACAAGGCACTATGGGACCCTTTTTGTCCTATTGAGACTGATAGCAATAGCACTTAGACTTATATACCGCTTCACAGTGCTTTACAGCCCTCTCTGAGCAGTTTACAGAGTCAGCCTATTGTCCCCAACAATCTGGGTCCTCCTTTTACCGACCTCGGAAGGATGGAAGGCTGAGTCAACCTTGAGCTGGTGAGAATCGAACTGCTGGCAATCAGCAGAGTTAGCTTGCAATACTGCAGAACAATTAAGGATTTCACATAATTTGACTCCACGACCTAGCAGTATTTAGAGCACGGGTGTCAAACTCGCCGTGTCACGTGACATATCATGACGTTTTTTCCCTTCATGGAGCTGAGGTGGGTATGCCCTGCGTATGATGCATCTGGCCCGCAGGCTGCCAGTTTGACACCCCAATAGAGGGACAAAAGAGAAAACTCCTTTTTTTAATGGGGGGGATATAAAGATGTGTGAAACAAAAGCTCATAGCAAGGTCAGCTCTGCAAATTAGCTACCGTAAAGATTTCATGTAGCATTTGAAAGGTTAAGAAAGACTCATGGGACAGTATTTTTAAATTACAGCCTCACAAAGTAGCTCTTCTGATATTGGCATTGCATGACTTAGCTCATTAAGCTCACTAAGAAGAATCAGAAAATGATAGGGACGGGTTTTCTAAAAATAAGCTAAAAAAAAAAAGAGATTGGAATTGATGCTTGAAGTTCTCGCCGGGAGCTTTTTTAGCAACAGAAAAACTAAATTGGCATCAGAAATAATGATAGTGATTGGGAAGAAACTCTACCGTACATTTTTTGGCAGAGTGAAGAAATGGAAGCTTTATGGATTTCTGAAGAAAAAAAAAAAGTCCTCCTAAATACATTTCCCCCTAAGGTTGGTTTTCAAGGAAACATGCTAAACTGTGCAGCTTTCCGTTAAGTTCCAGTGTTTGATCTGATTACAGTTGATATGTGAAAAATTGCTTCCTTTAAGTAACCGTTGGGATGTAGCAGTGGGAGAAGAACAGAGATGAGCTATTTATTTGGGCTTCTCGTGCTTGCTTTTCTCATATCCCTCTAGCCTCATCTCTACAGGACCCTGTGGGATAACAAGGCAAAACTGCTAGAGAATTCCCTGGCATGACATGAAGAACTCTCTTTGAATTTTCATTCTGAGTTTAGGAAGTTGCCTCTATAACTGAGCCTTGCAATTTATCATACCAGCCATCAACTTTGGACCGCAGCTGCTCTCTGGCAGAGATCCCTCTGAGACATTGCCTGCGTGAGTCAGTTTCACGAGGAAAAATCAGAAACCTTCGACAAATTGTACCTGGGACCCCTGAGCAATGGTTTCCTTTCCCATATGTCTTCTAACTGGTGGGTGGGATTCAAAATGCAGATCATTAAGTCCACCAGTTATTTGTTCTGATCTATTTCAAGAGCGTAAATGCTTTTTATCTATGCAGGTAGTCTTCGATGAACAACTGCAGTTGGGATTGGCAGTTCCATCGCTAAGTGACGTGGTCGTTAAATAAAAATCACACGATCACGTGAGCGTGCCCAACTTACAGAAATAGCAATAGCATTTAGACTTCTATACCGCTCCACAGTGCTTCAGAGCCCTCTCTAAGCGGTTTACAGAGTCAGCCAATTGCCCGCAACAATCTGGGTCCCCATTTGACCAACCTCGGAAGGATGGAAAGCTGAGTCAACCTTGAGCCGGTGAAAATCAAATTACCAAACTGCAGTCAGCCAGCAGTCAGCAGAAGTAGCCTGCAGTACTGCATTCTAATCATTGAGCCACCACGGCTCTGATGTCAGAGCTTATGTGGTCATTAAGTGAATTATCCATGGTCATTAAACATGTCATGTGACTCCAACTTGTGACTTCCCGCTGACTTCCCCTTTAATTTTGCTTCTTGGAAGCCACACAAGGCAACCATGAGACTGTAGGAGCCACCATTGCATACATGTATTGGTTGTCAAGGGCCTGAATTGCAATCACATGACTGTTGGGACAAGTACAACTTGTGTGTACAAGAATCGGAGCTAAACCTACCTTTGCAGCGCGACCCTTAACAGCTGCTAAACAGGACGGTCGTTAACCAAAGACTACCTATAAATTAAACTTTATCACAGTCTTTCCCTAAGTCAGTATCGTCATCTGCAGGGTTTTTTTTTTTTTTGATGGAGGGCTGAGTCTGAGAAAAGAGTGTTTGATGGAAGCACATTTCCCCTTCTCAAAGGGTTGGGATTGCTAATTCCTGGGATTACTAGATGGATCCCAGGCCACCTAAAGTTGGATGCAAAGGTATTTTATAACAAATTGCAAGAAGCTTGCAAGAGCTTTAATTTGTAAAGGAATCGGGTATAAATCGGATTCCTAGTCATGGGGCAAAAAAACCCGCAGGTAATCCTCAATTTAAAACAGTTCGTTTAGTGACCGTTCAAAGTTACATCACCGAAAAAGGTGACTTATGACCGTTTTTCACACTAATGACCATTGCAGCATCCCCATGGTCACATGATCAAAATTCAAGATGCTTGGCGACTGACTCATATTTACAACGGTCGCAGCATCCCACGGTCATGTGATTCCCCCTTTGAGACCTTCTGACAAGCAAAGTCAATGGGGAAGCCAGTTTCACTTAACAACCTAATTTACCGATTACGGTGATTCACTTAGCAACTGCGGCAAGAAAAGTCGTAACATGGGGCAGCACTCGCTTAATCAACGTTTCAGAAATTTTGAGAGCTCAATTGTGGTCGCACGTCAAGGACTCCCTAACGGTAGCTAAAGAGCAGCAGGTAGATTATTAAAGACCTCAAACGGATGTTCATGGCATAGCCTTAAAATCAAATATTGCCCTGCTTTCTGAGTACCGCTTGCTGTGTAGGTATTCTCTGCAGTCAAGGGTTTCCCTAATGAGTGCTACCTGCAAGTGAACAAGCTCTGCTCTATAACCTTAATCAGTTGATTAGTACCCTCCAGCCAGCAAACCTGAAATCGACAAGTGCTTAATCGGTTGGAAACTGAAGGCTTTTGTCTTCCAAGCAGCTTTCGCACATTCCTGAACTTGAAAGACCAATCTTTCTGACCATCATCATCCTCTTTTAACGATCCCATAATCCCTTATGAGGTGGAGTCTGGGCAACTGAATGGAGCTGAATGTTTACTGGCCGGATGCCTTTCCTGTCCCCAATGCAGAGTTTTTTCCCCCCAACAGATATATTCCCAATGTGCCCAGAGAGAGAAATATCTGCCTCTACTTAGGATCGAACTCCCAGCCTCCTGATTATGAGGTGAGAGCTCCCCCTCTAGGTCATGGCACCCCTCAAAGACTAATTTTTCTGACCTGGGGGTGGGGGGGGGGGAAAGGAGTTTCATATACACGAAGGCCTTCTTGCAGTGTTTTGGGGTTTTGGTTTTTTTGCAGTTTTTTCAATTGTATTGCTTGTTGCAGATGCCAACAATTTCCCTAATTTCCCTTCTTTCTCTTAATCCATGTCCTCCTTTTGCCTGCTTAGATAGCTGGTAACCTTATGTTCACCAGATATTTGTAAAGTTAAAACAGCTGTATTTGGAACCTACCTTAGCCCATAATAGCGGACTACCTGAAGACCAGATAATAACGACACATTCAACACTGGAGATGAAAAAATTTGAAACTGGTGGATGGCTTTAAACAAACCAATTGCAGCAAACCAACAACTTCAAAGCCGAGTGGATGCATCCTACATTGGTTTCTCTCACATGCTAAAACTTGGAAGTGTCAGCAGTCATCACAATAGGATGTTAAGAGCCGGTAACATCTTCCTTTGTGTCTCTCCTCCTTAACTTTCCAGTGAGCCCTACTATTTTTGTCTTCAATTTATCTTTAATTGTCGTTCTACTGCTGCATTTAATGCAATTACCAACCTGTTTGTTAACATTCTCTTTAGTAGTTATTTTTGACTGACTGTCTCATATATTTCTGAGCCATATGCTAAATAAATAAACATATATCTGTTAAATGGTTGGAACTATCTTGGAAGCTTTGTTGTTAATAGATTGGATATTTCTAGTAAAATACCGTACAGTATCATTGTTTAGAAATTTAGGCAGCATGTGTGCATCTGAGTTTATTTATTTATTTAGATTTATATATCGCCCTTCTCCCCAAGGGGACTTAGGGTGGTGAACAGCCAAAAGTAAAAAACATATATACAAAATTTAAAAGCCAAGTAAAACCAAATTAAACAATGGCCCCAATTATTTAAAATCCCAATTATAAAATATTAAAACCCCAAATATTAAAATATTTACAATTTAAAATTTTTAAATTATTTTTACAAAAGAAGGGAAAAAGGGAAGAATTAGGCCAGGCCCGCCTGGTGGAACAGGAAAGTTTTTAGCTAGAGTTGATCTATCAACTAGTTTTAGAGGCCCAAGTCTAAATTACTATTATTTATTATTATTTGTTGAATTTCAATTGCTGTGGGGCTACTCTTGGCAGTTTACAACAATAAAAAGGAAGAAATGAAGAGTGTGAACACAAGTAAGTCAATAGTACAATAAAATAATGAAAGAGAACACAATGAGAAATATGATATCATCATCATCATCATCATCATCATCATCATCATCATCTTTTAATGACCCCATAATCCATTGCACGGTGGAATCTAGGCAACTGAATGGAGCTGAGTGTTTACTGGCCGAATGCCCTGCCTGTCGCCAATGTGGAGTTTTATTCAGCAGATATAATCTCAACCTGCCCCGAGAGAGAAATATCTGCCTCTACCCAGGATCGAACTCAAAGCCTCCTGATTGTGAGACGAGAGCTCCACCTCTAGGCCACTGTACCACTCAGAAATACAACTATATGCTTACCAAACAAGAAAGATGGATGGATACAAGCGGAGAACCGGGGGTGGGGGTGGGGAGGGAGGAGGTAGAGTCTGGCATCAATCAAGAAGCCACCTCCAGCATGGAACTCCCCATTTGGTCCCCAGGCTAACTGGCATAGCCAGGTCTTCAGGCTCTTAGGGAAGGGTAGGAAGATCTTACCTTAGAGCAGTGGTTTGCAACTTTTCTGCCTTTGCGGACTGCGGGGGGTGGGGGGAGGGAGAGGGCATGGTTGCATGTGAGTGGTGGGCGAGCGTGCCGTTCCATTTGCGCAAGTGGCAGCACGTGTGCCAGCCGCTTGCACAAATGGAGCTGCGCGCACAAGTGGAACTACGCACATGCACTTGTCCACCACTTGCGTGGCCCAGTTCTGAATGGGCCACTGCCCTGTAGTGGGCCACAGCCTGGTGGTTGGGGACTCCTGCCTTAGAGGCACTGTTCCAAAGGGCAGGTGCTGGAGCAGAGAAGGTTCTTCTTCTGGATCCCGACAGACGGAGTTCTTTGACCGATGGGATCCGAAGTAGGCCCTCCTTGTTGGCATGAGTAGGACGGCCATAAATCTTGAGTTGAGACCCTCACTGTTAATGTTTACTGGAAGCCTATGTAAAATTATCAATCAACGGAAAGCTGGGATATCTGCATGCATTGTGTTACCGGGTGCTTGCTGTAAACTTATGTTTTAATGCAGTATTTTATTTTTCTTGGAAATTAGGCCATTGCTATTCAGGCTTTATTGGCTCATAGGCTGCAAGACAAGTGGCTTGCCCTTATGTTGGCTTTAAATTGCTTGTTAAAATGTAGAGAGAACATGCCCAGGAGCACTTAGTATCTAATATGGACTGAATTTGTCAATTCAGGATTAAATTGCCCATTTGTCAGGACAAAAGTGATGACGGTAGTGGAATACCGGGGAGATGATGATGATTATTTTTTTTTTTGAAAAAGGTTACAGGCCTGAATAAAAGCCAATTTCCAATTAGATGCAGCTTTGCCTGTCGGCAAATCCCTTTTGTGTCTTTGTGCAGAATTTATTCTGGTGGTTTATAGGGTATGATCCTGGAAATACCGCTGGAGCAATGGTAAAGGGCAGTGCCAAAGGCTGCCCTTTTGATACCCCTTAGGGACTCTTTTTGAATTTGGGGAAGCAAGTATGATTTTCTACCCTCTGTTGAGAGGTCTGTTTTTAGTAACTAAACTGCTCAGTTCATGTTTGAAATCTATAGGTAAAGGTTCCCCTCGCACATATGTGCTAGTCGTTCCTGACTCTAGGGGGGTGGTTCTCATCTCCGTTTCAAAGCCAAAGAGCCACCGCTGTCCGAAGACGTCTCTGTGGTCATGTGGCCAGCATGATTAAGCACCAAAGGTGCACGGAACGCCAAAGATGGTCCCTATTTTTCTACTTGAATTTTTACGTGTTTTCGAACTGCCAGGCTGGCAGAAGCTGGGACAAGTAACAGGAGCTCACCCCATTACGCAGCACTAGGGATTCGAACCGTTGAACTGCCGACCTTTCGATCAGCAAGCTCAGCGTCTTAGCCATTGAGCCACCGCGTCCCTATTTTGAAATCTATAGGAATCTATAATATAGGTAGGCCTTGACTTATGACCGCAATTGAGCCCAAGATCTCTGCTGCTAAGTGAGACATTTGTTAAGTGAGTTTTGCCCCGTTTTACGACTTTTCTTGACACAGTTGTTAAGTGAATCACAGCAATCGATATGTTAGTAACCTGGTTGTTAAGTGAATCTGGCTTCCCAACGGACTTTGCTTGTCAGAAAGTCGCAAAAGGGGATCACATGACCCTGGGACGCTACAACCGTCATCAACATGAGTTAGTTTCCAAGCCTCTGAATTTTGATTACATGATCACGGGGATGTGACAAAGGTTGTAACTGCGGAAAACGGTCAGAAATCATAATTTTCAGTGCCATTGTATTGTTGAACGGTCACTAAAGGAACTATTGTAAGTCGAGGACTACCTCTAGTCCTGTTATTCAATTGATATCAAACCAGTCATTTTAGTTACAAAAATTCTGAATCATGTCTGCAGGTACCATAGGAATTCCCTGTCCCTCCTCCCTCCCCCCCAATCTGCACCCTTCTCTCTAGAGCACGGGTGTCAAACTTGCGGCATCACGTTGCCATCACGTGACGTATCACAACATTTTCCCCCTTCACTAAGGTGGGGCGTGGCCTGCACATGATGCATCTGGCCTGTGGGCTGCCAGTTTGACACCCCTGCTTTAGGGTCTCCCAATCTTAGGGCTAGTAGTTTTGGTAGCAAACATCTGGATGACCATGAGATGGCAGCAAAGTGAGATGTATCTTTTTATTGCAGCCCTATGCTGGTGGCCTCACCCAATCTCCAGAGCAGATTGGGAGAGGGTGCACAATAAATCAACATTTCTTTACCTAGTCTTTGATCCTGTACAGGTCTGCAAAATGTTCCATGCAAAAACAAATCTGGTCCTAACACACTAATGTTGGATGGCCCATGTCCAAATTAAATTAGATAATTGTTATTCCTTCCTCAAGGGAGACTCTGATTATTATTTTTTTCTATTTAAAACAGACCTATTTTTTCTAGTGATTTTTCAAACAAACGCAGTTCCATTTTTTACTTGTTAGAATTTGTTGTAGCGAATAAAACAGTACCAATAGTTTTAAAATGAACCTTTTCCTTCTAATCTACAGTAATGAGTGGGAATTTTTCTAATTATAGGAATGTTATTACAACATCTTGCTCTATTGGACCTTTCAGATTTGTTTTGACAGCGTGCATGGCATTTAGAGTATTTTTCCCCCACAGACCAGTGATGAGTTTTAACCAAAGTTTTTAGAGCAAGTAATTTATTTCTTTCGGCTGATAACAGTTTTCCCTAATGGCATGGATGCCTATTAAGTTAAATATTATAAATGTCCCAGCAACTCAGTTCTTTTGAATCGACATTCAGATTCAAACATTACTTCATGAATTTAAGCAGGTAAGGTTTCATTTTGTTTTGCAATCTAATTGCATTGCAGTGGGATCAACCATTATATCTGTCCTGAAGAATTATACATTATTTTTTTTAAGCTTACGGCTTTTTTTTCCTAACAACTAACTAAAAGTACCGTGTTTCCCTGAAAATAAGACCCTGTTTTATATTTTTTTGAACACCGAAATAAATGCTTGGCCTTATTTTCGGGGAGGTCTTATTATTTTGGGGCATGTGGAGAAAGATGGGGCTCCTCTTGCCGTCTTACCTCATTTCCAGCTCTGTGTTTAAATATTTTTGGGGAGGGCTTATTTTCGGGAGGAGGCTTATTTTAGCGCATGCGCTCAAAAGCCCGATTGGGCTTATTATCAGGGGATGTCTTATTTTCGGGGAAACAGGGTAGTCTCACCTACAGACCGTCTTAATGATGAAAGCATTCTCTCCCTCTAAACTCATTTAAATGCCCTTTCTATATTAACACAAAATGGCAGCTGGTCCAAGAATTCTAGTTGTGAAACAGGAGGTCTTGGACAGTGGCTTAACTTATGCAGCCAAAGTAGCCTCAAACTCTACTTCTGATTCCTTAAAATTTAACCAGATGAAATCCACTTCTCAGAATTTCAAGAACAGTAGTTAAAGGAGGCTATTACAGAGAAAATTGGCTCAAGAAGGGGTGGGTTGGTAAAATAAACAGTTGAGACAGCGTTCACAACCTCCTGACTGACGGTCGAAGGTTTAGTTGTGTGGTTGCAACCAACATCTTGACTTTTTGACCCTACTGCTAATACAAACAGAAAAGTTAGAGAACAATCTTTGGATACCCACCTTTATGCACTCATAGGAGAAACTTTCATTGAGATCTGGGGGATGTACCAGGGGTGGGTTCTAAATTTTTTTACTACCGGTTCTGTGGGCGTGGCTTATTTTGTGGGTGTGGCTTGATGGTCATGTGATAATTCTTTAGGATTTAGCAGAGGTACTGGTCTACCAGGCTTTTAACTGCTTGCAGAGCTGTACCGGTCTACTCATTTGTTTTTGGAGGCACTGGTCTACCCATTTATTTTTGCGGGCACTGATCTACTTATTTGTTTTTGGAGGCACCAGTCTACCACCAAACTGCCTTTTACCACTGATCAGCTGTAGGGTGGCCCTTTGAAGCCCCGTGGCAAGAGGTTAAACAGTTTTTTTCCTTCTGGGACTCAGCTGGGACTCAGGAGGCAGCAATGGATTGGGGGTGGGGCCAAATAAAAGGTAAGAATAACGTGGGGGCGGGGAGGCAGAACTGGTTCGGTGATGTCATATCGTCACCGCTATTAGCTCGGCGGAACTGGGCGGAACCCACCACTGGGATGTACATATAAACAGACTTATAAAATGCAAGCAAATGGAGAATCTCACACAGTTTGAAAGCAGAACAGATATTTAGAAACAATGTTATACTTAATAAGGCACAATCTTTTTAATAAGGGAATTCATTTATATGTTGATGTACTGTAGATAATAAACATCCTGATAGTTTTGGGTCACATACTAATTCTATGCCATCTAAAAAGGAAGAATCATAGCAAACAATCTTCATTACTATCTAATGGAAACTCTAATAGTTGGGATAAGTGGATGATGTTTTCTTGTTATTTCTTGGAATGTTGCTGGCTAGAACACTGGTTTCCTTGAGGAATGAATTAAAAAAAGTACTTAGAACACACAATATTACCTGTTTATCTAAAATTTGGATTGCCACTATTGGGTCAGATGAATTATTTTACTAGGATAAAAAGCTAATATAGTGGCAAAACAAAAGTGCCCTTCTTGTTAGTAATGATCCTAACACTGAAAAGTGAAAAACAAACTTGAATGTCATTTTCTGTAATGATTAGTACAAAGGTTAAAAGTGTTTTCTTTCTTTTAATAGTTACCATTTCTAGTCTCTCACCTCCACTGAACCTGAAATTCTATATTGAATTGACATTTTTTCCCGAACGCCATCACTCTGCTAAACAAATAATTCCCTCAACACTGTCAAACTAGTTACTAAGTCTGCACTACTATTAATCTTCTCATCGTTCCTATCACCCATCTCCTGCCACTTATGACTGTATGACTGCAACCTTGTTGCTGGTATCCTTAAGATTTATATTGACTGTTTCCTAATATGATTTGATTGCTTATTTGTTCCCTATGACTATCATTAAGTGTTGTACCTTATGATTCTTGATGAATGTATCTTTTCTTTTATGTACACTGAGAGCGTATGCACCAAGATAAACTCCTTGTGTGTTCAATCACACTTGGCCAATAAAGAATTCTATTCTATTCTATTGACTTGGAACAAACTGTACTAGCTAGCCAGTACAGAATCCCAGACTTGAACAGGAAAACTTGTGTTGATTGCATAGCAACATCAAAATCACCCCTTAAAAAGCATCAGAAGGAATTTGCCCAGGTTTGCCAAACAGGTTCCCCTAAGTGCCCTATTTGCTGGCAAAAAAACTTTGTTTTGCAACAAAAGGGAGAGAGATAATGTATTTTTCATGGTATAGCCATATGTGTGTGGTAGAAACCACGATGGCAAAAAATGATACAACATTCATGGCAATATCATAATGCAAATCCTGGCCTTCTGTACTTATGTCCCACGGGACACAAGATCGTAATTCATGTATCTTGCAGAAATGTTGCCATATACGTACATTTCATCATTTCCTCTCCATTCCCAGGGATGCCTATGGAATCATCATGCCATTGGAAAAAAGGAAAAAACTTCCAGAACATTTTCAAACACAATTTAAATGTGAAGTTGAAATCATCGAAACATTCCTCCCCTCTTTGCAAATGGACGTGGATTAAACTTAATGCTTTTGCCTCCTTATTTTTATTCCTGGTAAACAACCTGGTTCTGTGTTCCACCTAACTTCAGCTTTTCAAAGTTTCTTTTGATAAAATGAAATGTTGGCATACTGAAAAAAAAGTGTCATCTTCCAGGGTCACCTCATTTCAAAGCATACCTCCAGACCTCGACAGCTTTTTACACAATTTTAAGGATGAAGTATTGTGGAAGAAACTTTCAGAATGAAAACTGCCAATTTTCTTTTCTTACTAAATATGTCGTGTATGAATAAAAGAAGCAGCATTCTACTGAAGGCTGTTCCAGACCATCAGATTTTCCATTTTGGGGCCGTCAGAGAGCAATTGTATATCTACTTACAATGTTAACTTATCCTCTTTGGTACTTGTGTATCTATTCTGACATTAAAACATATACAGCTTCTTTCTAAATTGTACATTCTGGTAGGGCCACTGCTTACTTGGACTTTAAGACAAAGGCATTGGATTAAACAGCACAGATTTGATCAGTTTTATCATCATTCAGTAACAAATCTTACTGAAATAATCTGATTTGTCTTGAGGCAGGATCCAAATAACCATTTTAGGAGCAGAAAAAGAGTTTAAAACTTGAATGAGGGGAGCGTATCCCACTGTGACATCATAATCTGCTTTTGAGAAGTTCCCTCAGGTCACAAAAGGGGAAATGTGTTAAGGAGTTGGGTAAAGACTCCAAAGATGAGGCTGCATTAGCCACGTACAGCTCTTTACAGAACTTTGTGTTCCTTTGCCCTAAGGAAAGCTGTTTCCATGATTGTAAGAAAATGATGTCTCTATAGTAGCTTTCAGTCTTCAGGCCATGATGGCATTGCAGTCAAATGGATGCTGGCAGCCTGCGGCGTTCCTCCACAATTTATATCCAGATAATTGCTATGTTAATGGCTATTACTAGAACCAGGAGCAGGTGATTACAGGATGCTTTGATTATCAGGAGGACTTTGTTGGTTACCTGCCTGGAGTGTGGCCAAGAACATTTTTGCACCTTCACTGAGAGGCGTGTTGGCAGTTGCCAAGACAGATGTGATGACTGTCCTTCTCAAGAGCAGAGAATATAGAAAAACTATTAAGGCACTGTTAATGCTATATATTCCAGCCAAGTTAATGCTATATATTGCAGCCAAGAACAGAATATCTTGACAGGGTTTTCCTAACTGAAAGATAATTAAAGATAAAATGTTTCTGGGATCTCACTTTTGCCAGGTGAACATATTGATTGTAGGAATTCTGGAGGAAACTGAGAAAGGCCAGTCAGTTTGTTTTGATTTGGAAAGTATTGGCTCTCCTATAAGGTTATAACTAATAGGCCCCCTCAGTGTTCCAGCATGGAGGTTCACCACAAACAGTGAAATGAAATATGGCCCATATTCATGCATAGTCACATGGGCAGGGGACAAAAATATTATGGTATTTTATTTCCCTAATTTTATTAAGGACATGATGATGATGTTATCCATTAAAGTCATGTCCGACTGTTGGCGATTCTAGGGGCCAGATCTCTACATCTTTCGATCTTGAAATCCTTCTTTGAGTTTTTCTATGCTCTTGCTGTTGTCAGCTTTGATGGTGTCCAGCTATTGCATTCTTTGATGGCCTGGTTTCCTTTTACCACTAACTCTAACCAACATAATTGCTTTCTCCAGTGATATTAAGGATAATACATGTAAAAAATTAATAATGTGAAAAATATGGCTTGGGAGACTAATTCTGAACCCTTCATCCAGTTTCTGTATTTTCTATTGTGAGTTTCTGTATTTTGAAATTATCCAATTTTATTTAGAAATCCTTTCATAATAATGAGGCAACTGAAAAATATTTTACCTCTTTATGTTCCTGTCAAAAAAAAGGCACCTTCAAATACAACAAATACCAACTGCCTGCAAGCAAGAACTGGTAGGGCATAAAATAGACAAAATAATAGAAAATGAAGAATCTAAAGTGTTCTGGGATTTCAACATTTGAACAGACAAGGTCCTACCACGTAACACCCTAAATTTAACAAATGTTGATAAGAAAGAGAAAAAAAAAATTGGATAGTGGATGGGACAGTACCTGAAAACAACAGAAGAGAAGATAAAGAACTGAAGAAAAATAACAAAATATAAAGACCTGCAAACAGAAGTAGAATGACTATGGCCAAAGAAAGCAAAGGTAGTACCAATAGTAAAAAGTACCTTGGGTGCAATCCCAAAATTTCTGGAGCACCACTTATATGCATTGACAAAATCATTATTATTAGTCAATTGCGAAAGGCAGCTTTACTTGGAACAGCTTACATCCTTCAATGATATGTTTAATATCATTAAACAACATCTCCCTATCCTAGATCCTTGGGAAGGGCTCAATAGCTAGACAAAAATGCCAAATCCAGTCTAAACACTTGGCTGACTGTGTGACCAACCATAATAACACATAACTAGATGCGATGAAGGTCAACACAACCTGAAAACTAACAGCTGTGATTTCACATTTTTGTTTATACAATAATACATATATGCTTTTTCATGGATATTCATACTCTATTAATCTTTCCCAACAGGAATGTGCTTTATTTTCTTCTGAATGTAGGAACATTATTTTTTAATCTTTCTATTCTGTGATAGAAATAAGTTATTTAGTAATTAAAGATACTGTTATCATTTTAGACTATGCTCCTGTAAATACTCCTTTTATCTGATGAAAAATATATGCATTCTTTAAATAACCTTTTCTGAACAATAAAAATTTTCCTAAATGAAATGAAATCAAAGTTTTTGTTGTTGTATTACCAGGAAATACACTATATCACCATTTTTGGATGAAAAGATAAGTATTATTGCTCGGGACATCCCATTAATGGGAATTACTATAGGTTTTTGGCTTCAATTGAAGATAAATATAATACGCTTTGTGTTTCTAAAAACACACACACTGTAATAAGATAACAGTGTTTGGGAAAAGATAATCTGGCAAGTTTGGACTTAAATAAATTAAACAAAATAATTTATTATCTCTTCAAGCTATAAAAGAGAAAATGTCTAGAGATTTCAGGTTCATTAAGTAGCAGTTTTTATATTTCTATTCAGAACTGTGTCATATTGACTCTATCAACAGAAATGAGATGGAGTCAGTGGTGGGATTCAAATAATTTAACAACTGGTTCTCTGCCCTAATGACTGGCTGGCTGGGCGTGGCCATTGCGGGTGTGGCCAGGATGTGTGACAGGCAGCACTTAACCTCCTGCACTCCCCTGGGAACAAAAACGGGCCATAGGGGGGATGTGCTGCCCCCCTGCACCTCATTTTGAGCCTAGTAGGCCTCCTGCAGCCTCCTGGGAGCAACAACGGGCTGCAGGGGGCAGCACTACACCACCTGCACCCCATTTTGGGCCTAGGAGGCCTCTCTGCATCCTTCTAGGAGCAAAAAAGGGCCACGGGGGCCCGCGCCACCCCCTGTGCCCCATTTTAGGCCTCCCTGCACTTATCTGGGAGCCAAAATGGGGCGCGTGGGGACTCCTGGAAGGGGCGGGATGGGGCTAGCCAGCAATTTAATTACTGGTTCACCCAAACTGGCCTGAACCGGCTGAATCCCACCACTGGATGGAGTCCTTTTTACCAAAGATGGGTTTACCATATTTTTAAAAAGGATTATTATAAATTTATGCTTGTATTGTCAATATATTCCCCCACAACTTTAATTTCACTTTCTGTTTTTGCTACTGCATTATTTCTCGCAATACATTCTGTATATAATTAAATAACAGTGCATAGTCTTGTCATTCCTTTCCCAATTTTGAACCATTTACTTATTTCATATTGCATTCTGACTGTGCTTGCTAGTCACCATATAAATTATTGAAGAAGCAGGTAGTTGATGCAGACTTCCATCTTTTTAAGGACTATCCAATAATTTGTTGAGGTCTATCCAACCAGAAGCTACTGTGTAATCAATAAAGCAAAAATAGTCTTTAAACAAACCTCTTTGCCTGTTCTATTATCCATCAGATGCTAGCAATGTGATACTGAACTGCTTCTGCCTTTCTTAAATTTAGTTTGCAGATCCTATATTTAGTTTGAACACTTCTGTGTATTATTACTTTAGATCAGTGTTAAACACGAAGCTGTTCTTACAAGCTTTCCAGAATTTTTTTTTAAAAAAAGTTTCATTTCATGTGGAGTACTTCTTGGCTGTATATTCAACTTTGACATTTGTTGTGGTGCAATTGCTACTTCTGAAGTTCCACAAAGGCTGTGCAGAGATCATCTCTAGTTTCCAAGTGAATAACTTACTTAATAAATAGTTAATGAAGCTGATATTAGCTATTTACATGAGCTTGGGGGTCCTGTTCTAATAAATCAGTAGAAGCTCAAATTAAACAAAGTGTAATTAAGTTAATACAAGCCAACTTTTTTTTTTGAGCATACGGGACAAGTTTTTACTGAGGCTTCCCCCCCCCCACTTCTTTTCCCTGTTTAATTTTTTATTGCTAGCTTATTAACTTTGTGGTTATGCTAATCTGCATTTATGCATTTATAGCTTTCAATTAATTGTATCAATTAATATAAATGTTTAAAAATTAAATCAGTTTCAAAGAATGCTATCTCCTGTATTAATTGACTGCATAAAAGAGTTTCAAATAACTTCAGATACTTTGCTGATGCCGAGAAATAACAAAACATTGCCGTATTTATTTACCAGAAATGTGTAGATTGATTAAAAAAAAAGTTTCCAAATATTTTTCATATTTGTTCTTGGGTACATTTGATTTGGCTGCTCTGAAATGTAGACAAAATATGCTAGATGTTCATGCAATTGGTAGTAACCTAAGAATAAACATATTTTATCATGCCTCATACTTTTCTGGGGATTGTTCCACATTATTATTTTGAACGTAATAGCCATTTTAAAAAAAATCAATAATGTTATTGGATGAAACAGTTATGTTCTGAATTCTCTGACGTGGATCCAAGTACACATTGGAGTAGGCTATATGAGCATTCCGCATCTCTTAATCTTACTTAACAGAAATATGTAGCAGAACAACAGACTTGGAAGGGACCTTGGAAGTCTTCCAGTCCAACTCCCTGCTTGACCAGGCAACCATTTCAGACAAGTTATTCAGACTTGAAGAATGCCAAAAGCATGGTCCTTAATCAACACAGCCTTACAGTATTGTATTAAACCAAACTCAAGGCCTGTGGGCCGAAACCGGCACGTGGGGTGCTTAGTTCTGGCCCGCAGGGCCACCTTGGAAACAGTGGAGGACTGGCCCGCAGTGCCTGTGCCAGCAAATCAGAGCCCGGGAGGACCACGAGCTCCATTTTCACTGGCAAAGGATCCCCCCAGCCCTGCCCAAGCCACCCCAGATGCCCACGACATGAGTGATGTCAAGCTGACCATGACCACCTAGCCCGCCTGGTGCGGCCCTCAATGAAATCGAGGTCGACACCCCTGACAATGAGAGACAATGGAACTTGGAAAATATATACTGTAGAAAAGAAATCTAATCTATACAATATTTTGCAAAAGGGATATATTAAATGTGTGTAGGTTGGCTGGAATATAATTCCAAAGAGCAAGTCAGCTTGACTCAGTGCTTTAAATCGAAGCATTGAAGTGGACTGATTTGCTTCAATCGACTGTCTTGATCTAGAGGAAAAAGAAGTCTTTTGCATGTGCAGTTTTTTTTATTGTCAAGATCAAAGCAGCACGCCAATCCTAATGCACTAATACAGAGTCCTGTTCTGATTTAGCGCTTCACTTTAAAAAGCTGTTTCAATTGGATATTTGTTGAAGCAAAGCAACCTCTGGAATGGCAGGAATAGATGTTTAGCCACTTATTTTTTCCTTTGGCAGCAACATAGTTCTCCAAACAGAAAAATGAACAGTCCTGGAATTAAATGCAATGAGCTTTATTTATTTATTTATTTATTCCCACCCTTTTTATTTTGTATAAATAACCGAAGGTGCAAACATGCCTATACCCCTTCCTCCTCCTATCTCTCCCACAAGTTAACTGGGTTTGTCCGAGAGTAATTGGCCCAAGGTCACCCAGCTGCCTTTCATGCCTAAGGTGAGACTAGAACTCATGGTCACCTGGTTTTTAACCTGATGCTTTAACCACTAGACCAAACTGGCTCTTCATTTGATAGTTGGACCCCTTAGTGATAGGCTGCTCATTAATTACTCCAAAAGAGAACCAACAGAGTGACATGGCAATCATCCACAGAAAGAATAACCATACATAGATGTTGCTAGGCTTTCTGCAATGCTTATTTAGGCTTCTGGATACAATTTAAGGTGCGGATTATCACCTATAAAGCTCTTCATGGTACAGTATAAGACTGGGACTTGTAGAGTACTTGTCACTTATTGATTCTATCCACCCCATGAGATCCAACAGGGTGGACATGGCATGTATCCCCTCTATAAACAGAATCATGTGGTGGACCCAGGAGACATGCTCTGTTGTAGTACCTACCCTTTGGAATAGTCTTCCCCTTAAGATTTGGATGGTCCTGATGGCATTGGCTCAATAGCCAATAGACCAATTGGACATAGACCAATGTCTTGAAGGCCTTAATTTTCCCCCAGAGAGGGGCCACATGCCGGATAAGCCCATCTATGGTGATTTGAAACTTGATTGATTGCGGGTCAGCCTTTGTTACCTTATTTTTCTTTTGTGTTGTTTTTAATCTGTTGGTTTTAATACTCAAATGGGTGTCATATAAATTAATTGTAAATGCATATACTTAAAGTTCTTTTCTGTTCTACTGCTTCATGGCACTCAGGGCAGCTTTCAAGAATAAAATTACAATTGAAATAATAGTGTTAATAATCAATAAAACATGATTGATCCGATTGCACATAAGATACTGCTTGACAAAAATTGATGATCTCTTTCAACTCAAGAGTTGAATCCTCCTTGGTAAGCATTTGAAGAGATATCCCAGTGAGGGGCAGTTACAACAGTGAAATGGCTGGATGAACAAATCTTATTTATGTTGACAGGAATATTTGCTAACTACTCCCACCCACTCTGTCATCTCCTGATATGCCTGTGACTTTTTTTCTTTGAAGGATTTTTTTTTTAAAAATCTGCTGAACAGATGTTATTGGTGTACAGTCACAATCACGTTGCTGTACTCTCTCTTGGATTTGCTGTCATTTTATGCTACCAAGAATTCCCAATGAATTTATGCTGGTCAATAGGCTTTCTTCCTTAATAACCCTGTCAACCAATGTAGCAAAAAACAGCTTTAATTTCATTCATTTGTAACAGTTTGATTTACGTATTCCCTGATTTCCTCTAACAAGTCTCTGCAAGCCTTTGAGTGCACTGCTGTTAACTTGGAAAATCTGCTTTGTTGTCTTTCACTAGCTGCATTTGCTACAATCTTTATTTCAAATGTTTCTTAAAAAGTGAAAGCATCCACATTTGAAACCACAGCCCAATTAGACATCTCCACTACAATATTAGATCACCGAACCATTCAACTGAAGCATGAAACTGTTCTTAGTTTCCATAAAAATGTTTATTTAATTCCTCTATAAATGGAACAGCTTTGGTATATTTCTTTGACTCAGCCAAGAACCCTTCAGAATAATGAACTAAACTTTACTTTCTAATTCAGGATCTTTCAGAAGCTCCTTGAGCTAGCAGCTGTCCAAGTTTTGTCCTAGTTTTGATGAAGTTAATATGTGAGATCACTGTGGATATGCTATTTTTTTATTCCCAAGGAATGTGGGTAAAGTGGGACTTCAACTGAGAAAAATTTAACTAGGGCACAAGTTTTGCTCCTCACTGACAGATCTGGAAACAAATCAAGAGTTACAAAAAGTGCCAAAGTGATCTTCGACAGCTTAACGAACAGTAGAGGAATTCCATGGAGTACTGAATACCTAAAAAACACACCAAAAAAACATTCAGGAAGGTAATACCAACCAAACATCATGGTTTGGGAAGATGCTTAACGAGCAAAAATAGGTAAGTGTGTGTGTGTGTGTGTGTGTGTGTTTATCAGTGAGAACGGTAGATTGATTGCTGGGAAAACTCTACACATGACAGGCCAGGTTAAACTATATGCTGATATGGAGCTAAAAGATCACACTATACAGAAGGAAGTCCCCAGTTCAAATCTGACGTATGCACAAAAACTACATTTGCTACTGGTAGTCACAAGAGGATGTTTCTTATCTTCATCCTCAGGCCCATTTTGACTCTACAAAATAGTGTTATATTATTCAGTGGCATGGATCTAGTTTGAAAAAAAGAGAGATGTCAACACTACTGTCAATATCAAAGCTATTGAAAAGCCAGCTTTGCTTTTTTTTCTTCATGCTCTTGAGTTACCTGCTGAGTTGCTCTTGAAGTAGATCTAGCCTCTGTTCCACTTCACCATAGTTGATTTCACTTTCTGTTTCAGAGATTCCCCAGGTGACATGAGGTAATGCGGACGGACAGGATGATTCTTGGTGACTTCTGCTCTGATCTTCCTCCCAGGTTCTTCTGTCCCTGATATCTGCCAGTCAAAACGGTGAATGAGAGTGAAAGTTAGCCTAATGCAGCTAGCCTATTTTATGTCTGTTTCTTATATTTCTAATCCATGCGATACGAAGAGGTTGCTTATCTGTTACTGTAGTCTTTCGCCTGCCACCAGCACACTCACACACAAGGCTAATTTTCCTGTGCAGAAGCCACTCTTAGAATTTTGTAGAGCTAAAGCAAGTTTTGAGAAGGAAAGTGCAATCCCTTATCCAGATACTCCTGGGTTTATTTCCTCCCTTGTTCCCTCTGAATGGTTGAGATTCTCACAGCATCTCAGATTCCTTGCCACAGTAGGCATTTGACGTGGAGAAGGTGGATGGATTGTGTGAATGCACAGACTACCACACAAAGAACTATAGTTACAGGAGAATATTTTTTTCCCCATGATCTCTGGGCTTCAGACATTCTCAGTGAATCTGAGCAAGTTTATTGATAGAGATGCTGGGGCTGATTAAGGATGACAGACAATGACAGCCAGAATAACTGGTTTGGGATTAAATATCCAGATATTAGTGGCTAATTGAGGTGGAAGTCTGGATCAGATCATTCTCTTACAGTGTTGAGATATAGAGGGCCTTGCAAAAAGCAGCTGATGATAAAAGTATCTGAGCTGAGAGCGCCTGAACAGCCACAGAGGCTTAGAACAAACCCATGTAATCTTGAACAAGCCTGAGATTGTCAATACTGCTACTAGTACTTTTGAATACATTGCAAGTAAAGGGAATAAGGAATAGCTGTGAAGGACAATCATTGCTACCAAGACAATAATTAGATAAACAGGAATTGAGCTGGTTCCAAGAAACTAATTTGGGAAAACGTCTCAGACAAGTCCCTTCTTAGTTCATATGAAGATAAAGTGAGGGAGGGGGAAGCACATTCAGACTTGTCAAATTTTATTACAGTAAAAGTAGTCCTGACCTATATGGTATTTGTTTCTTAGTCTGGTCTACCTTGTAGGGTGACAGTATGACAGAAGAAGCACGTATGGACATAACAGGAAGCAAGGCGCACTGTTTGCTGATTGGGGAAAATCTGGGAAAAAATAGTCAGATACTCACTGATCTGTCTTCCTATCTAGGTTATTGATCGATCAACAGCAGTTGCTCAACAATGCAATTTTCAACCTCAAAAAACAGATGGAAAATAATAGCTTTTCCTCCATTTATCTTTTTGCTCTGAATCAATTCCTCTGCATTATTTTCATTTCCAGGAAAGAAAAGCATAAGTACAAGGAAGGAAACTTTGGCATTTCCCAAACAAAACCCAACCGTACTCCTTAGTTACACTCCTTTCCACAGACTGTAATTTCTTAGGGTTGCGTTTGCTTTTATTCAGTCAAAGCATTTTATTTATACTTTAAAAAACTGGTTTCTTTATATAAATATTTATATACGAGCTCTCAAGGTGCACAGCCTCTTCCTTATGTTCTCTTCGCACCTTAAAAATATCGTCAGGAAACAAATGGAAAAACAAGACTGAAATAAAAATGCTCAACAAGATCAAACATCAGCAAGAGCTGATCCTATCTGATCTGCAACTACCTGAATAACTCCTAGATAGCAGCAAAAGATACAAAAGGTTCTCTTTGCTGCCATCTATGGTCGAAGTCATGTCATCGAAAAACCAGTAAGCTTCATGGACTGTTCTAAAACAAGTAAAGTAACTGTAAACAACCAGGTCTTTCAGACCTTTTTAAAAGCAGTTATGGAGTCTTAGGTACACATATCAAAATCAGGCACTTCTATAATAATAGAGCTGGCACCATGGCAGGAGTTCACCAGTCCGATTCATTTTTCTGGCAGGCTTTTTTGCAAAGGCCTCTGAAACTGTTCAGAGAGTTCAGGCAAGTTCACATTAATGCAGACGGTTTTCCATCATGAGGAAAAAATATCCACTGTAATGCCAATATCACTCCTTACCCTGGATATTAACAATGAGGTATCACATCATTAGGCTTTTTTTCCCTCACAATCACTAAAACTGATGAACCTATCGGTATCATATCTACCAGCATACGTAAATATCATTACACACTGTATACTCGGTACGTTTAGAAAATATCCACATTTTGTTAATTAGTTCAGTTAACAAGAACAAACAAGAATGCTGCTGATTAGATGGAACATTATTAAAAGCAGGCAGACACACACACACACACACACACACACACACAAAGAATGAGAAAAGATGGTGACTTCTTAAGTGTCCCAAAGAACAAGGACATTTTATTTGGGTTCGTGTGTGACCACAGTAAAAACACTCCTGAAAATAGCTAAATATAGCCCAGAGAAGATTGTTTTGCTAGGTTGCCTTGGAAAGTGTTGCCATAGCTGCGAGATATATTTCTAGCAACCAAAAGGGAAAAGGTGAGCTTCCAAATTGCAAATATATATTAGTAGTATTTATAAAGGTCTGAGTCACTGGGAATTTATGGGTAGATGAATGTCATTATTGGCTCTAGCTCTCTCTCTCTCTGTATCTCAGGGGTGGGCAATTAATTTTCCCAAGGAACTGAGACTGCTGTGGAGGGCCGAACTATTAGGGCTGTGAAGGTGCGCAGTCACACACACACACACACACACACACACACACACACACACAAAATAGCAGTCGCCTTCAAAATAAAAGCAGTCTACACAGGCTGGACAGAAAGCCAAAAGTCCGGATGTGACCCGGGGGCCGTAAAATGCCCAGATCTGATGTAACCTGATATTTGATGAAGTGATATGGGATTTAAAACCGAAGTTCTTTATGCAGAAATATTCATACAAGGAGAGAAATCAACAAAACACACATCCATTGTGATGTGTAGACATATTGCAGAGACAGAACTCTTGATGTTTTGCATATCTTCATGCATTTCAGTTATTCCTAATCAACAGTCTTAAAGCTCTGGCAATAACATTCCATAGTGAAATGGCTAGGAGATAATTTATATATCTGATTAATAATGAGGCAAAATTGATTCAGTACTGATCTTACGTGGTAAATGTTTGCTACGTACTGAAATTTGGAATGGTGTCTGAAACCTAAATTGCAATATTTGAGCATCTCTCGCTTAATTCAGAGTGGCAAAAAACCCCCCCCAATGACTATTTATGACTCAACTTTATCACTTCTTAAAACAGCAGCAACATAATAGCTAATTTATACAACGGGATGGTAGCATGATTCCTTCCCAACAGGTGGAGCAATACAGCTGTCATTAATTTGGGTCAGAGCTATCAAGTTTTCAGGCTTCACAGGAACAGGCTAATTTCAGAAACCGAAGACTCAGCACCAAATGAAACAAGACATGAGACTTCTGCGATCAGATCATTTATTAGTCTAATCTTAGTTTCTTGAACAAAACTCACCAATGTAATACCAGAAATGTTTGAGAAACTGTATTGTATGGGAAGTTCCAATCTTTGTACTGTATTACACTTTATGGACAGATGGGTTTCCTATGGTCTCTTATCTTATGTGGTTCAACTATAATTCTCTGACAGAAAAGCTGGCTTTGAATAGCAACAGCAATAGCACTTAGACTTATAAACCGCTTCACAGTGCCTTACAGCGCTAAATGGTATAAAGAGTCAGCATATTGCCCCCAACAATCTGGATCCTCATTTTACCCACCTTGGAAGGATATGGAATATTAAATATTATGTCTTGGCTCAAATAAACTTTTTTTATATGGCAGATTTGTTAAGACAGGATAGTTTTCTTCTCTTTTTTTGCCTGCTCTATAGCTTTTGGGCAATTTCTGAATCTTTTGTATATATAAATAACTCCTTTTTATGACTAATCTCTTAATTCGGGGTAGAGTCGGGGAACTGGATGAAGCTGAGCGTTTACTGGCTGGTTGCCCTTCCTTATGCCTATGCAGAGTTTACAGCAGATTATTTTTTCTTTGCGCTCTCAGAGAGAAACATCAACCACCAATTAGGATTGAATTCTCAACCTTCTGACTGGGAGGCGAGTATTTTCACCACTAGATCACTACGCTGCTCATCTTTTGTATATAACAAAGAGATTAAAAACCCCAACCCTTTGCTGTTGGGAGTTTTATGGTCAGCTTAAGGATGACCATTCTGCTGTTATCTATTGAAGAGAATATCATATCTTTTGAAACACTCTAAGGCTTGAAGTAATTAACTGCTAAAATGAGATAAACTTAATCTCAAGGGCTATTTTGAGATGAGCCACAGTGGCGCAGTGGTTAGAGTGCAGTACGGCAGGCTACTTCTGCTGACTGCCAGCTGCCTACAATTTGGCAGTTCAAAATCTCACCAGGCTCAAGGTTGACTCAGCCTTCCATCCTTCTGAGGTGGGTAAAATGAGGACCCAAACTGTTGGGGGACAATATGCTGACTCTGTAAACTGCTTAGAGAGGGCTGTAAAGCAGTGTGAAGCGGTATCTAAGTCGAAGTGCTATTGCTATTTTCAAGATGTTTGATTAGACGGTTAAAAGTCTGACTACTCTAACCATGTCCTGTGACTTCTTAAATCTGAATACCTTTGGCAAAAGACTTTGTTGGGTTTACCTTTACAGGAGTTGCTTCGTTGATCACTTTGGATTCTTTCTGTTGCATTCACCATTTCCTCAAAATCCAACACTGCAGCCTTGCCTAGTCCAGCTGTGTAGCCTATGATCTCAGAAAACAAAGGTTTCTGCTCATCATCTGTAGATGACACAAAAGATGATGATCTGCTTCTCTTTTCCACATAATGTTTTTCGGTGGCCTGACAATGCCTGTTGTTATCCATGGAATTCTCATCTTCTTTGTCATAATCTGTTAGAAAAGAAATTATTAGATTGATGCTTTTTATTTTTGTCCTTGGGGAAGTGGGGAATACTGTCCATCATGATACCATTTAGCAAGATTGTTCTGTTCAGAGAATAATGTTACTTCAGTGTCTTTTTATAGAACATTCCTGTAGGATTTAAATCTATTTCCTCAAGCAGATCCTACAATTCATCTCTAGTCCCAAGGGATATAGCTGAATTTTTTTAAAAAAACAATGGTGAGTACAAATAAATGCATTAAACGAAAACAAAAAAAATTTGCGTACAGGATTACTCATTTTCTTCTCATCTTTTCCCCCCAGCATTTAATACATTCTGATTTTTTTTTAAAAAACAAACATTTCTAAATATTCCTAGGAAGGAAACACATGACTTTTTTTTTTAAGAGAATGGCTTATTTTGAATGTCTATAGCAGTTTGATATAATTTAATTAGAAAAAATATGCAGGATCTAGATTGAAATTGGGACACCAATGTATTGAGCTGATTTTTTTTCTCTTGGCTTCCTTGAGCTCAGAATCTTTGTTTACCTCCTCAATCATTCACAATTGTATACATTTTCAAAACAACTCTGTTCTTGAAAGTGAAGCAGTTTTTAAAAACACACTTGTGAGAGTCTAGGAATAATGGCATCTAGAACGTAGAGTGAATATTTAATGCAAATATGGATAATATTCCCAATTCATAGTATATCCCCTTCCTCTAATTAAAACAACATGATTTGAACCAGCTTTATGCTATATACATATGGTAACTCCTAAAGATAGATAGACAATCCTGCAAATATGAATAGGATGTCAGCCTTAAAATTCTCCAATTTATAATCAGTTTTTTATCCCCAAACATATACAAATCATTTCTCCCTTATTTACTAAAATGTCTATTTTGTAATATACTTATCAGTAGCTAATTTTGTCAATCTCTGTGCAGCTGAGGACTGAAGCAAATAACTCAAGCCGGATGGTTATAGCTTAAATTTGTGATCTCACAAGCCTTGTTCCTATGTTTAATAGAAAATCTTTGTTTAATAATTCCAAAAATTTCTATTGGATGATCCAGGATAGTTTGTTCCAAATTGTAATTGCTACAAGGACCTCTACCATCCCTGACATTAAAAACATAGTTATTAATTCATTTAATAAATAACCATTACCAACCTTTCATTATTCCCCTATTTTACTACTTGAGCTATCAACCTTATTCTACCTAACAGTATGTCCAGCCCTGCTAGAAAAGGATTATCACAGCCATTTTGTGATCAAGACAATATCTGACCTACATTTTCCTCCTTAATCATGGCCAGCAGGTATTTGATATGCTTAAACAGCAATAAAGGCATTTCTGCTCTGAAGCAGAAATGCCTACCTTAATTAGTTTCCTATGGGCAGGTTTAAATAGCCATGTTTCTATTTTATCGTTGCAGTTTAAGCATGTAGATGACCATCTATAGCTTTGCCCTATGTCACTGGTAAACTTAGAATACTACCATTGGTTGTCTACTTATCTACCCAACTTTTAAGCACCAGATCTACAATACGTTTAGGAGAAAATATTTTAGGGCAGAACAGGCTCATGTTTATCTTAATAAGTCCCGATTCTTATAAGTCCTGATTCATCCCAATCAAAGGAGACTGAATATGGACTATGTTAGAGATCATCAATATCCATCCATCCATCCATTCATTCATCTGTCCATCTTACATAATATGACTATGGGTGGTATAAAAAAACACATCATAAAAACCAACCATTAATACAATTCTATGAAGAAGAGCACCAATTGGGATTAGTACTACCAAAGTAGCAGAGAAAGATATTATTATAGGCAATAATATTATAGCGTTTTCTCTAATTCACTATTTTTTTTAAATTATTTTTTAAATTTGATTTATATGCCACCCTTCTCCGGAGACTCAGGGCGGCTTACAATGCGTTAAGCAATAGCCTTCATACTTTTGTATATTTATACAAAGTCAGCTTATTGCCCCCACAAACTGGGTCCTCAATTTACCTACTTTAGAAAGGAGGGAAGGCTGAGTCAACCTTGAGCCTGGTGAGATTCGAACCTGCAATAATTGCAGGCAGCTGGTGTTAATAACAGGGTGCTTTAGACCACTGTACTACCAAGGCTCTTTTCAATTCCTTGAAATCCTCTTTTACTTTCTGTTTTTCAATACTCAGTACTCCCCCTAGAACCATATATAAAGGAACTGATTGACTAATTATGTATTAATCAAGCTGGTGTTGACTTTTAGTAACCTTATAAATATTCTTTAGGAAGATCAGTCCCTAACCTGGTCCTTCAAGTTCTATATCAAGAAATAGGAAGTGTTTTTTTTTAAATGATGCTATCTGAGATACTCTACAGGATAAAACACCCAAAACAAATAAAATCCCTTTAATGAAAAGTTAGAATAATTTAATTAAGACCAAGCTGAAGGGTACATGAAATATGAGAAACTATACTATTGCTAATATCGGAAATAATATTTCTTTTGTGAAAGATGTTTGATGAAGATTTTTTAATACTCTTCTTTTAATGCTGAACAAACATTTCTTATGAAGAAAATCTGCAATGCTGAATTAATTGTCTTATCCTTGGAAAATTAAGTGGGCAAGGTACTAGAGGTAAAGGATAAAAGGAAGTATGCATTATCAATGTTTTGTATGAAGCCAATGTAGAAACAGTTGCTATAGAAACTACCGCAGTGAGAAAAAAAGCTAAGATTTCAAAGAGATACTACCCCTCTTCAACTTCTGATACTTAAAAAGAAAAAAAATGACCTCATAACAAGGGTATCACAGGAATAGATGAAAAACGCATATATCTGTTTTAACTAATTAAATCTAAATGTTGTTCATTGACACAATCGCAAAGTCTTCCCTTCTGGGTAATTCTCTAGTTTTGTCGTCTCCTTTGTGCCATTTTTAAAAAAAAGATTTAAAAGCCTCCTGGGTCAAGGATCTTTTCCATTATAAAGTTAAAAATGACATGACTGGATGAATAATATTACATGATATCTGAGATCCAGATGTTCCCTATTCTCTGGAAGGCTGTTAACACTTGCCTTTTCCCTCAGGCCTTGGGCCAGGATGGGAGGTACCGCCAGCATTGTGATTTAGGAGGAGAGTGATATAAGGTTGGTGGAGCATGAGAGGATTTATAACCTAGTATCTTTTATTATTTCCGTATCTGATGGTTCGCTACCTAGGATCATTTTACCCTAATATAGGCAGCAGCATACATTGGCTACATGTGCCAGGCCTGGAAGCCATCTTTTGTATTGGGCCTTCAGACCTGCCCCATTTACTACTGTGGCAAATTGGGAGGGGGGATTGTATGGAGCATGGGTGATATATATAGTCATAATAACATTCCTTTCTCAGAGGTTCAAGGACATCTTGCCCTGCACCTGGAAGGCTAGAACTGGGAGGCATCTCCAGCTGGGATGGTGCTTTGATCGGACCATGTGATGGACTTGTGGGTGTTGGGTGGGGACTTGAACTTTCCTTTGGGGGGTGGGAACCTAGAAGCTTTCAGATTTGGGTTTTCCCAGATGTGCCAATATGACATCTCTAATAAAATGTAACTTTAAGGAAACTCAAGCCTCGGAGTTTCCTTTCATTGGGGGTGTTACTTGGAACCCTGACAACATGATGGCTACATGAATTGAACAAATAAATCATTTCCCTCGGGATTACAAAGGTTGCTTAAAAGGGGGAATGCCCCTGGACAAAGAGCTTTCTCTTAAGTCAAGAGGGCTCTCTTCCAAGGGACAAGCATTTTATTTAACCAAGTATACTTTAGTTTTAATATGCTGTTTGCTTGTTCCTGTGGATTTGATTGATTGACTGATTGATTGAATTTCATGCTTCAATCAAAAAGACTCTTGGTGGCTTATGCACAAAAGTTACAAATTAAACCATCCACAGTGGAAAAAATAAACAGAATTATAATATGATCATGCAAAGGTAAAACCATATAAAGTAAGACAGGAATAAAGAGCTGAAATGGGAACATCAAATCAGGTGAAAGCTCTACGGAGCAACTCTACGGAGCAACAGTTTACAATAAAGGGGGAGCTAGCCTGACCCTCTACAAGATGACTATTTCACCATGCTGCCTTGTCTCAGCCCCCAAAACCTTCTGAAAGTCCCGAATGCCTTGGTTTTTCCTGATTGATCTAATCAGTCTGGCCAACACTGAATGGAGCAGAAAGTCCTGCATGTATCTGAGTATCAAACTATAAAGGGTTTTATAGGTTAAAACCAACATCTGGTTATATTACGTAGTACCCCACTCTGATGGGATCTAAAATTAGTCTAGATGTGAAATACTACAGTTTGTACTTTACACGGCCTAGTACAGGGGTCTCCAACCTTGGCAATTTTAAGCCTGGCTGGGGAATTCTGGGAATTGAAGTCTTCCAGGCTTAAAGTTGTCAAGGTTGGAGACCCCTGGCCTAGTAGACAAAAACCAACATAAGAATTGCAAGACTGAACTTCCTGGAGGCAGAGACAACAAGAGCAATTTTGGTATTTATTTGTTCTCTGAAAAGGAAGTGAAGGATTGCTCCCCAAAATAGTGGAGATATAGTTCTTGTTCCAACAGAGTCTTCATGGTTTCATATTGTTTATTTGTTTGTTTTACAAATGAAACGTGTCTTTCCTTTTACAGATGGGAAAGTCTGGAGTCAAACCAAAGAGTTAATTTTTGCTGACTTTCAGTATTCAGTAGATCAGCAGGGGTTTAGCACTTGGAGGAGTGAAGTCATAGCAGTAATTTATGTGGCATCCTGAAAAAAAGATCTATTAAAAATTCATAATGGATGCAAGCCAGAAAGTTACTTTTTCTTTTTCAGTATGTTTTAATATTTATTTAGTTACTAAAGGTCACCCAGGGACATAATCTCAGTCAACAATTTCTCAATGGGGGAAGAGGAGGGAAGAGCAGTTTAAATAGTTTATGAAGGCATTTTCTTGATAGATTTTGTTGCCTCTTTTCTTTTGGCTTCATGCTTTAGAGAGGCCCTTTGATGAAACAGATAACACAGTACTTATTGACAATAAGATACTGAACTAAAAGTTTCTTGTAGGGTACAGGCAACTTGGAAAACATCTTTTATACTGTATCGACCTTTCAGAAATACATCAGATTAGAATGATAAGGGCAATAAGGAAAAAAATAAATCCCTAGTTGTTTAATTTCATTAACCTTGAAATTGCACATAATGTCTACTTAAGCAATAATCACCACTGAATCCAATGGGAGTTATTCCCAAGTAAATGTGTATGGAAATGCAGTAAAAGAAATGTAAGTCAAATAGGCATTTTTGCCAGATGAAAAGATATGGGTTCTATCTGTGTACTAAGATGTTAAGCAGACTATAATGATCTCTGAGTCTTAAGACAAATTTAACATAGATTTATGTGATTATCCTTTCATAAAGCATCATTTAGTATATAAAGGCATCCTTACCTTTATCCATGTCACTTTCAAAAGACAATTTCCTTCTTCGGAGTTTACCGTTGTCTCCATCTGAATCATTTGTGGTCTGTCGCCTTATTGCAAGATCAGCCTTGAAAAAGAAGATGACCATACAGTATATGATACATTAGAGACTTTATTTATACAACTCTTCGTTAGTTTACTTTGAGATGGATTCAGATCTCTACTGTCCATAGATGGAAGAGTTCCTTCTATAGAAAGAAGGCTTTTGAACCATGGAAAGCTATTGATCCTAGAAAGTGGGGAAGGAAAGTAATCTTTCTTCTTGGCCCCAAGTATGGTTCTACACTGTTGGAGGGTTAGGTTTCCCTAGCCCCCACAAAGAATAGGGTATGGAGGATTCAGAGCAGTGGTGGAATCCTCCCGGTTTAACAACCGGTTTGGTGATCGCGCACTTCCTGTATGTGTGCAGTTTGAAGAAATCTTCATTTCCGAGTTTCTATGGAGGAGTCACACAATTGGCTCTGCCACACGAATCAGCTGAGCAGATAAAGGTAGGAAAATAAAATGAGCTGGCCATCTGATCATCGGGGTGAACTGGTTAGCTCCCAGCTGATCATCGGAGCTACAGGTTCACCCAAACTGGTCCGAACCTGTAGAATTCCACCACTGATTCATAGGGCTGTGAAATGGATTCTCTCCTACTTCTCCTAGAAAGAATAGAATATTCCAATGCCCAGCCTTTTGTCTATATGCAAAAATCCTTTTCTGAGTAAGACTCACTCACAATTTATAGATGTGTGGGTGATATTGAAGAGGAGATGTATCTTTAAAAAAAAAAGAATGTTGAAATAAGCACTAGAATGTTAATTAAAGTCCCCTTTACATCTTGTTCTCTGAGTTACTATTTAAAGTTGTTTATTCTTTTAAAAACAGAGTGTTCTCAAAAATAAGCTAGTGAAGAAAAAATGGAAAACAACCCCTTATAGATTGTTTATTACTTCAGACAGGAATGTAGTAGTAAATTATAATTAGCTATGATGTTTAATTACACAATAACAGCAATAAAAGTTGATCTACGTAACAATAAAGCAGACAAATTATATGCTCTTTTATCTCTCTCTAATTTTTCCTTCTATCATTGAGCCAATGACAGAGATGTGACTTTCATAGCTGAAATAGCCACTTTTATTTTGGTAAGTGCCATTTCTTCAAATAATTATTTCTGCTCTTTGTCAAGAATTTCCGAGATAGACATAGTCATTTTTCACTAAACAGAAACAAGAAAACAAAAGAGAATAGAAGATAGAAAAGAAAAGACTGATCACATCTGTCTTCTCAATACAGGAAAGATGTAGGCAAAAGTTCTTAGAGAAGTTTAGCGTGGTTTGCCCTTGCCTCCTTCCTAGGCCTGAGAGAGAATGACTGGCCCAAGATCACCAGCTGCCTTTTGCACAAAGTAAGATTGAAACACATCATTTCCCAGTTTCTAACCATTACATTATACTAGCTCTATAGATGCCATTATCTTGATAAATCAGAATTGTAGGGTGGAAAGGGACCTTGGAGGTCTTCTATCTAACACTCTGTCCAAGGTTTCATTGTTAGTTGCAAAGTTATCTCCGACCCATCATAACCCCATGGACAATGTTCCTCCAGGCCTTCCTGTCCTCTATCATCCTCTGGAGTCCATTTAAGCTCACACCTACTGCTACAATGACTCCATCCAGCCACCTCATTCTCTGTCGTCCCATTCTTCTTTTGCCCTCCATCTTTCCCAGCATTAGGCTCTTCTCCAGTGAGTCCTTCCTTCTCATTAGGTGGCCAAAATATTTGAGTTTCATCTTCAGGATCTGGCCTTCTAAAGAGCAGTCAGGGTTGATCTCCATTAGGACTGCCCGGTTTGATTGCCTTACAGTCCAGGGGACTCGCAGGAAATGGTTGTCCAATCTTTTCTTGAAAATCTCCATCAATTAAGTGTCTTATATAACTTAAAATATTTATAATCTCCTTGACAGGAAATTTCTCTTTAGTCCAGATTGGATCTCTCCTTAGTAAGCTTTCACCCATTGCTTCTTGTCCTACCCTCAAGTGCTTTGGAGAATAAGTCATCCTCATGTTATTTAGTAAATCCCCTCAGTAAAATACAGATTACAATTTATAGCAGTTTTGCCTAATGTAGATATCCTCTAGATCAGCATTTCTCAAACTTGACAATTTTTAAGATGTGTGGATTTTTAAGATGAACTCCCAGAACTCCCCACCTAGCTCCAGATGTATGGAATTCAGCTTCTAAAATTCCCTAGCCAACTAGGAAATGCTGAGAATTTTAGAAACTTTTGTTTAATGCTATGGACAGAATCCACATTGGGGAAAGCTGATGTACAAAATGGTTATTGAACTTCTGTTTAACCTAACTTTTTTTGTCTGACATTTCATTAAAATTTTAATGTTCCCCTGTTACTCTACAGATTTTACTAGGTCTAGTTAAGTGCTCCTCAATAATGGGTTTTAAAAAGATATATAATTTAACTTTCACTTCATGAGACCTTCATTCATCCTGTCATTTGCATTTATATTGTAAATTCACTCTGCTTCCTTTTTGGGTTGACATGAACCTTACAATTCTTTATATTCTTCCCCTTGTTTGGAGGCTAAAAGGAAAGTTAGCACCTTTTTCCTCCCTAGAATCTTTCTGTGATTTGTAGAATTAGAAGAGGCCTTTTAGATTCTCAAGGACCACCCATACACCCTAACCCATACAGGACCCATCCTCAATACGTGGTTGACTAGTATCTGCCTGAATGAATCTAATGAAGGGGAGATTTCTAGGTCATTGGTTCCACTATTAGCCTGCTTTTACTGCTAGGTACCATTTTCTAAGCGTCTTCTGGAATCTCCTTTTTTGTAATGCAAATTAAATGTTTTTGCATCCTGCATGCTGAAATAAAAAGGTCATGATCGTCTATGTGACACCACATTAGAAGAGTACTATCATACCTCCTCTCAATGGACTTTTCTCATAGCTAAACACAGCAAGTTCCTTCAAGTACTCTTCATAATTTCTAGTCGTCTAATTGCCTTCAGTACCCTTCTCCTATTCCATGGCCTGTAAAACTTCCAGCCCTTTGGGCCGGATGCGTCACGTGGTAGCCACGCCCACACCCGGTTTAGTGAAGGGGGAAAAAGTCCCGATACATCCCGTGATGACATGAGTTTGACACCCCTATCCTATTCCTATTCTAATTCCACTGAATTCTGCTTAAATGTGTGATGGCAAGAACTGGATACAGGGCCTAAACCAGTGGTGAAATCTAAAATTTGTTACTACTGATTCTGTGGGCATGGCTTGGTGGGGGGGAGGGGGTAATGTGACTGGGTGGGCGTGGCCAATTTTTTTTTTTACTTTTAAAACCATTTTCAGCGAAGAGGTTGTTAAAAAATGCTTTCAAAAGGCTCTGACGATCCCAGCTGAGTTGCCTGATCGGCAGAGGCTTTTTTTCTTTTAAATGGCTCTGACAATCAGGCAACTCAGCTTGGATCGTCAGAGGCATTTAAAAGAAAAAAAGCCTCTGCCAATCAGGCAACTCAGCTGGGATCATCAGAGGCTTTTAAAGCATTTTTTCTACAACCACTGAAGAGGTTGTAGAAAAAATGCTTTTAAAAGCCTTTGAGGATCCCAGTTGAGCCGTGTGATCATCAGAGGCTTATTCTTTTTACTTTTAAAAGCATTTTTTCAGCCAAAGTGGTTGTAGAAAAAAAATGCTTTTAAAAGTTAAAAAAAAAAAGCCTCTGATGATTGTGCAGCTCAGCTGGGTATGGGGGGAGGGATTTTTGCTACCGGTTCTCCGAACCACCCGCCTCCATCGCTACTGGATCGGGTGATCCAGTCCGAACCGGGAGCATGTCACCCCTGGTCTAAACTGGGGTTTTCCTCAGCAACTGGTCACAGGTGGAACTATAAGCAGCTTTTCTTTTGCATTCCCACTTAATTGATTAACAATGGGCCTTAAAAATGTATCTGACTGTTAGTCTTCCTTTTTTTCTTTCTGCTTTCAAGTAGCAAGGGAAAAAGTTGGGAAACGGGGCTGTGACAGGATGTTCAAATGAAGAACAACCTCATTCAGGGGAGGAAGTTATATCCCACTGGACTCCAAGGATTGATAAAAGTAAAGATGGCAGGGAGCAACACCCCCCCCCTCCACACACACACATTATATATGAGCAGAAGCTGTTTAAATTGTGGGTGTCTAAGGAAAAACAGCCAAACACTGTTTAACATTTTGCTACTTATTGGAATCCAGATTTGACCACTTGAAACATCTAAGGTACTATGCTGCATGAATAGGTGTTGGGGATACATCTAAATCTGCATTGGGGTTAGAAATTGAGATGATGGAAACAGAAAAGAAGAAGAAGAAATGTACGGTATGCAAACTGAAGCAGAAACTACAAGCAATGAGAAAAATATGGCTACTAGGATAATTTAGGTAGTAATCTAGAGCTATTACATTATAGATAAAATAGAGAGGGTGAGAGAGGGAGAGATAGAGAGCCATTGTCTTTACTGAGATTGAATTTTAGATTGTGGATACATTATTTTAAAAAATTGAGGCATGGAAAATCTCATTTATGATGTGCTTAGTTTCTAAATATGTCATGTAATAGAATTGCTGTTCTTTTCTCTGCTGGATATTAATATTACTGTATAACTGCTTTTTCCTACATGTATCTATGTATTGATCTATGTATGTATCTATGATCAATATATCTGTGATCAAGCACCATGTTCTTCATGCTCTACTCCCTTATCATGAAAATAAGCAAGCAATGCAAAAGGAGAGAATTTTACTAGGTTTTTTTTCTTTGCTAATATTTATCTTTCATCATCAATTTTTATTATGGTGACAGAACACATTTTTCTTTCTTTTTTTAAATCTTTCTAGATTAGGGGTGTTAAACTCAAGGCCCTGGGGCAGATCTGGCCCGCAGGGTGCTTAGATCTGGCCCATAGGGCCAGCCTGGAAACAGTGAAGGACCGGCCTGCAGTGACTCTGCAAGCAAAAACGGAGCTCGGAAGGGCTTCATGTGGCCCTCCCAAACTCTGTTTTCGCTGGCAGGGGACAGCAGGAAGATCCCACCAGCCCTGCCCGGGCCACCACAGGTGCCCCCAACACGAGTGATGTTGAGCTGGCCGTGCCCACCCTGGCCATGCCCACCTGGCCCCCCGAGGTCAAACACAACCCTGATGCAGCCCTCAATGAAATTGAGTTTGACACCCCTCTTCTAGATAATTTGTAGATGTTGTTTTTGCCTTAATTTCATCCAGCTAGGAAGGAGGGGATGGCAAAGCACTTCGGAAAACCTTGTCAAGAAAACTGCAGGGACTTGTCCAGGCAGCCTCTGAGATCGGACAGGACTGAACAGAATAAAAAGAAAAACCTCATTTTTATTGGGAAACGAAAAGATATTCAAAAACTATAATTAACATACTTTTGCGTTTTCATGTCTCAAGTTGAAAGTGAGTTCTAAATTGGTGAGAAACAGGTCTGAAAATTCAGGATACATATCCAAAACTTCTAACAAGTCTTCTCGCTGGATTTTATGTAAGTCACAGTAGGTTAGTGCTCTCACATCTGCATTTGACTTTCCTGGTTTTGCATAAAGATGGACCATTTCTCCAAAAATATCATTTTTGCCTGTAACAATAATGGCACAGAAAAGCATGGTAATTACAAGAATTCACATTTGTCTCTCTCTTCTTAAAAAAGAAGACAGAAATGTCTAAAAACGATTGTTTAACCACCAGTTATTTATTTTTCCTGTAAAAATGTTTTCTTCCTCTCTGGAAATCTCACTAACAAACAGAATGACACAATCCACTGTCATTATAGTCTTTCCCATATTGACTTAATGGATGCCATTTACTGCGGAAGGTTGTTATTGCCTAAACAGAATTCATTGGGCTTTTACCTCTAGAGATCATTATTTATGATCCTCATAAAAGAGCCTTGTAAAACTTTGCAAAGAGCATATGGTGATACAAACCCTTGAAAGTAAGGATGGTTGAGTACTGAAGAAGTTGAGGTGTGTGCTGGAAACATGTTCCTACCATCAGGTATTCATCAGGTTCTTGTGGGAAATTATGGCAATAATTGTTGGCAATCCCTAAAGGATAAGCACTGACGTTTCATCACTTATTCATTTTAATATGCAATACTGATTCTGCTTTTAAAAAGGAACAATTGCTGATCAAACCGTTAAACTTTTCCAGAATTAATGGTATTTCTGAACGCTTACCGAGAATTGCTACAACCATGTCATTCTTGAGGATTTCAATGGAGCCTCGGGAAAGGAAGTAAAGTGCAGTCAGAACATCACCACAATGGACTAGTGTGTCCCCAGGAGGTGCATGAGTAGTCTTAAACTTCATAGCCAGAGCCCGGAGACACCCTTTACTCGCCCCCTGGAAAGCTTTGCAGTTTTGAAGTAAGCTTTGGTTGAGGTGGAGACAGATATCAGCTTGCAAACATTCTGGAAACCCCTTTAGGACCTGATGAAGATAATGTTAGAGTTTAGTACAACCAAACTGCTTGGTTTATAGTTTGGGAATATCATTTCCTTGTTCAATTGGGTGCCAAATAAACTGGCACTAGATCTGTAATACAACGGAGATCAAAATATAATCAGAAATTTGATTGGCAGCACTGATATGGGTAAAGGCATTCATGTTGGATATAGGTCACAGGATATTCTTTTATTTATCTAGCTGGATCAAAATAATCAGAATTGGATCTCTAACTACACACTATAGCTTGCTAGAAAATGATTATGTCCAGATTCCTAATTTGGATACATCACTGGATTCCTAATTTGATACATCACTGGCGATAAGCCTATCTTTTGGAGGGTAGGGCATGAGTTCTGGTTATGCTGAGATGGAAAACCTATGCTCCCCAAGGACATTGGAAAGAGAGGAGACTGAACCTTATGGGGCACAATGTGAGAGGAGTGGAATGAATCATGAGTTATGTGAAGGGAGTAGGATGAAAAAAGATGTATGTTTCAGTGACTCAAAGACATGAAGCCATGGAAGAAAGAATCCTCTAGTCTTATCAAAGGAAACAGACTAATGACGCTGAAGCAATTCTTCAAAAAATGTGTCTTACTTGGCTTCTGAGGAAATCCTCCCATTATGTGTCGCCCCCCCTCCCCCCCGGGTAGCACTGATTCAGGCCAGGTCCAGGAAAAGCTTTCTTTTGAGGTTGTGGGTTTTTTTTGCTTTTTTCCTCCTGATATAGGAAAAATGAGCAGACGGGGGAGGCACAGAGTTGACTTTGCTTAATTGGAAGCTTTATGGAAGCAGCAGGACATCTGTTATTTGCCGCAAAGGACCAAGCTTGACGTAGGTTAAACGTCTCTGCTTTTAGAAGAAGCAAAGAATGCTTTTGCTTGTGGTAGAGGTGGATCCTGATTAATGGAACAGCAGCAGGTAGGATCAAGGAATCTGGTTCTTCCTTCCCTTGCTCCAACCTTGGCACCAGCAGTTCCTTTCATGCTGCTAACCTGCACTGAGACACTTCCTTTGATTGCTAATGGTCGCTTAACATGAATTATTTTGCTAGGTCTGCTTCAAGGGAAGAAAAATCCACACCCATGCACCCACGCACAACCTGCCTTTTCTGATTATGAAAATGATCAACCCATCTCTGGTAACAACTCTTCGATGTCTCTGAAACCTGGCAGAGTCAAAGAGAGGATACCACTAGTCATTCCCTTCCTTTGCATTCCTTTGCCCTGTTAAAAAGTATGCTTGCCGCTGGTTGTTATATATATATATATTCAAAGTTCTAAAACACCATTGCGGGCTCTCCAAAGGCAGAGCTGAGCTCCAAGAGAGGGACTGCAATTCCCTCTCAAACAATAGCTGCACGATCTGAACCTTGTACCTCTTACTTTCTTCCCTATATCACCTGTCTATTACGAAGGAGAGCTCAATCAAAGTGCAAAAGCTGAGAAGAAGAAGTACTTTTCAGCTTGTGACCCAAATAGAATGATGATCTATCTATCTACCACTTTAAAGGGACTTGATACTTTTGTATGTTCACATATTATATTTAATTGCATATTAATTAAATCATATAATTCGAGTGTTTAAAATCTCTTTAAGTTTTTGTTCCATTTCAGCACAACAAAGTTCTGTGCAGCCATTTATGGATTCATAACCAAAACATTGATCCTATTTCTTCAGTTCTAATAAGCAAGATATGGGGGGTTGTTACTTTTGACAGGAGAACGTCATTTCATCGAAGCAAAGCTATGAATTAAGAAATGACTTTACATAAATTAGACTTGTGGTGCAAAAGAACAAAAAAAATATACACATTGCATTATTTAAAGTCTTATGGCCAGGACGGCCATTTCAAAGTTCAGGAAACAAGAAACATGACACTGTGAGATTTCTATAGGTTTAGCAGAGTCAAGATTCCTTCTTTTAAAAAAATGCACTGTTTGTATACAGATACAGGACGAAGGACGGATTTTAATGCTTTCCCCAGGAACTCTTTTCTCCTTAAGTCTCCAGTATCAACTCTTGTACCATTCAAAAGGGCAAGTCCAAAACAGATTTTCAGGAGACGTAAGGGCTATAGGGAGGGACATGGTGGCTCACTGAGCTTGTCAATAGAAAGGTCGGCAGTTCAGCAGTTCGAATTCCTAGTGCCACGTAACAGGGTGGGCTCCCGTTACTTGTCCCAGCTTCTGCCAACCTAGCAGTTTGAAAGCACGTAAAAAATGCAAGTAGAAAAATAGGGACCACCTTTGGGGGGAAGGTAACAGCGTTCTGTGCACCTTTGGCATTTAGTCATGCTGGCCACATGACCATGGAGACATCTTCGGACAGCACTGGCTCTTCAGCTTTGAAACGGAGATGAACACCGCCCCGTAGAGTCGGGATTGATTAGCACATATGTGTGAGGGGAACCTTTACCTTTACTTTAAAGGCTATAAAGTGGAGGAAAAAAAATGGTTGAAAATGATCTTCCATCTGCAGAAGACACTCAGTCTGGTTCCAGTCCAGAAAAAACTTGGATCCAACTCAATGAGTTTTGTATTTTTAGAGTTCAAGCACCCTTTAAAAAAAAAAGGGCCTTGCACATTGGATCCATTCAACTGTTTATGATAAGCTCCTAAGGACTTTTTAATCCTTTCCTATCCTAAGGATAAAGAACCAATGGAATAATCCAAAGCATGAGCACTCCCCTGAAGTAATAAAATGGGGGCCGAAGCACAGTTTCTTTTAGTTTCTCATCTTTGCAAAAACTGATTTATCTTACCTTTCCTTAAATTTTAGATATGCTCCTTGACTTGAAAATTCACTTAATTTTCCTGCAACTTTGTTTCTTGATATTTGGGATATATGAATATGAAACTATTACCTGTGTAATTATTTTGCTAATAGTTATATTAAATACAAGAGTTTTATATTTGTTTTAGTAATATATACACTTTTTTTCTGTGTATTTTATACTGGATGCTAGACTTGCTATGATTCTTGTAAACTTTTTACACGTTGCTCTTTGAATAGAGAATTGCATTGCAAAATTCAGGGAAGTGCAACCTCCTTGAAGGCAACAGTAAGTAATCTCACTTTAAAATCCAAAAGAAATAAATGTGATTCCCCATCATTTCTTCCTTCTCATCTCATCTGCCTTCAGTGGCATTCCTGCTCAGAACATTATCACCATGCACAAAATTGGCAAAAGGGAAGAAATAACTTCAAACTAGGAGAGACTTCTTAGGCAGCTAGAAGTCAGCTATATCTAATAAACAACAGATGTAATTAACTTGGTTCTGCTTCTCTAAGCAATTAATCTGTACTTTTTTTTTAATAGCCTGATCCTTAAAAAATGATAATTAAGGTTCAGCATTTGGGATTATAAACTTCTCCGGCAACATAATCTTATTTATTCTTTATTCAATTGTAGACAACCAGACCAATTCTAGCAGCATAACGGTTTTTTTAACCTTTGCTCAGTTGTCATCGGTTTCAACTGAATGTATGGATGTTTAGAATTGATCCCACAAACGACATAAAATACTGGACGTTTTATAAAATTATCTTTCCCATTAAAAGACCTCTTTTCTTACAGAGTATTTGGATGTATTTATCACATCGGTATACCACTAACTCTTGTGTTTTAAGATGGCTTTTTTTGGGTAGTAAAACACAAGGCACAATATAATTACAAAAACATATCAAATTATTGCAGCTAAAATGATAATCCTACTCAATTCCAGGTGACATCATCCCTCAAAAGCTGTATGGAACAGTTCTCTTTTCATTGCTTTTCAAATAAGCACAGGGGTCAGGAGAAGGACTTGATCATTGAGAAACACTGGCTATGGATCACTAATGATCTCATTTTATTTTTATTTTTACACAAGGGATACACAGCATTCCTAACTGGGAGGAGTATATTGACTGGATCCAGGCTACCTGGAGAAGGAAGTCATATAGGTATCCGGGAGCCAAGTCATGAAAACTTTCAAGGTTAAAGCCATCACTTTTATAGTATGCAGAAAAATCTCTTGAAAGCCAATGCAGTGCCTGCAGTTTGGATGATATATGGCTGCAGAAGGTCTCACTTGCCAGCATGGACAGCTGTATTCTGACCAATTACACTTTCTGAGTGGTCTTCAGGGGGACTCCCATGCAAAGAACACTGCAGTAGTTTATTCTGATGGTGATGAGGGCATGAGTTACAGCTTCCACATCTTCTCACTCAGGGTAGGGATGACCTACTCTTTCAGGGAGTGCGTATTTGCCAATGTTAAACGGCAAAAGATGAGTAAGGAAGGCTATAGTCTTAAGCAATTTTATAAGAGAGTAAATTGCATTGATTGTAACAGTTCTGCCATTACCAAAAGCCATGCTGTACAATATCTATCTATCTATCTATCTATCTATCTATCTATCTATCTATCTATCTATCTATCTATCTATCTATATCTATCTATCTAGTTTACAGGGAGGAGTCAGGAGATGAGGGTGTGGCTAACTGAAGAAGGCAAACAAGTCAGAAATAGCTATCTTAGTCTCCCTTAAATCTCACAACAGACAGCAAAATGCTGCTTTGATGTCTGATAAAGCCAAAAAATCTAGTGAATGAGATTTTACTGAACCATGGCTGTATAAAGATCTTGATTTACATAGGAAAAACCTGGATGAAACAAAAATACACAAAGACCTACGAAAAGAGAATAAAATAAAATAAATATTTGACCTTTACAGGGAGGAGTCAGGAGATGAGGGTGTGGCTAACTGAAGAAGGCAAACAAGTCAGAAATAGCTATCTTAGTCTCCCTTAAATCTCACAACAGACAGCAAAATGCTGCGTTGATGTCTGATAAAGCCAAAAAATCTAGTGAATGAGATTTCACTGAACCATGGCTATAAAAAGATCTTGATTTATGTAGGAAAAACCTGGATGAAAATATATATATATATATATATATATATATATATATATATATATAT
>WNWU01000006.1:25262550-25404435 GCA_012654045.1 Ptyas mucosa
ATATATATATATATATATATATATATATATATATATATATATATAAATTTTTTTTATATATATATATAAAATTGCTCCATCAGATCAGACCTGCGTTCATCATTAACTGCGGGAGTGATGTTGGGGATGGGAGAATAGCCAGATATTCAGATGCTGAAAACGTTAAAGGAAAATCTACACTTGTCAACCCAAATAAAGCCATAGAGAAATCCATCAAGAATGAATTTCTAAAGAAAACCTCAAGGTAGAGGCAGATATTTCTCTCTCTGGGTGCAAAGAGAAAATAATGCTCAGTTCCATTCAGTCACCCCACTCCACCCCAATGCAAGGGATTGTAGGGTCATTGAAAGGAAAATGATATTTATTTATTCATATTTTTCCCTCAGAGAGGGGCTCTGGGGAGTAACTTATTTTATGGACTGTTATTGTTGAAGTTGAAGAATTTTGTTTTGGGTCTGTTTATGAAACATCCCGGCTGTGGGCATGGAGGATGAAATCACTCTCTTCCAAAATCATTTATTTCCTGCCTCTCAACTTCCTTCTATGGTTTTTTTTTAGTCTTGATGAGCACAAATCAGTGGCTTTCACTCGGGAGGAAGAAAGAAAGAATAGCCTTTAGCGCACATGAATTCCCTCCCAGTTTTATTTTCCAAGCTTCCAAACTAACGAGCTGCAGTGGCGCAGTGGTTAGAGTGCAGTACTGCAGGCTACTTCTGCTGATTACCGGCTGCCAGCAGTTTGGCAGTTCGAATCGCTCCAGGTTCAAGGTTGACTCAGCCTTCGATCCTTCCGAGCTCGGTAGAATGAGGACCCAGATTGTTGGGGGCAATATGCTGACTCTGTAAACCGCTTAGAGAGGACTGTAGAGCACTATGAAGCAGTATATAAGTCTAAGTGCTATTGCTATTGCTTAGCGGGTGAGAGCATAAGATGAGATGGAAAGATCTAAATCCCCTTTTCTGTCTCCCACCCTATTTTACAAAGTTTTTACTGTTTGTTTGAATTCTGCTTAAGAACCATAGCATTAAGATAACATTTCTCTTACTTTTCAGTGGCATACAGACCAAAACCATGCAATTCCTTCCAAGTAAACAGGGCAGAGAGGGATTTTTATTGGGAAAGAATTGGCAGTAGCATCTTCTTCTGAGTTGTGGGTAGATAAATAGTAGGGTTGTGGAAAAGAGTTGGGAGTCCCTTTATAGAAGCCCAAAGAACCCAGCCTACCATATTCCACTCAGATGCACCCCATTACAAGTAGTCATTCCCAATTGTTTATGTTTGATGTACACAACAGTGTCTCTTCCTGCCCTTCCCAATCAAAATAAGTTGCTCAAAGTGGCTAAGAAATTATGTATGTTACATAGGATACAAAACTACTGTAATTAGCATGAGATTGTCAGATGAAAAAAGAGTACAGAATCAGGAGGGAAAAGACAATTTAGATTACAGTGACTCTAACTTTTTTTTAAAAAGGCATTTAAGTAGAAATGTTTTTGGACAGGTGACTTCACAGAGGAAGAGAGAAATGGAAGAAGAAATCCTAACCTCTTGGGGCAGTGAGTTCTTTCTTTAGGGCCCTGCAGAAAGCACTTGCCATTGAAACTGTATATACACTGATTTTATGAGAAATAGATTGTAAGGATCAATATATGTGATTTGAAGAGAGGAAAGCAGAACCTTTGCGCTATATTTTAGCACTCCTTAGAACAGATCATTGTTTTTTATACTTCAAATAAGGATTGTATCACTGCTATTAAGCTCAATACAACCTTATTTCTCACTTGCAACAACACTGCATTGCAGAGGAAATCCATTTTTTAAAATCTTTCTGCCAGTATTTGGAAGGCTGATTCAGTGACAAAACTGAAAATATCAGAGGTAATAATATCTGACCCTTCACTCCATCTGTATCTGATTCTGCAAAATTGGAAGATGGCATATAGAAGGTGATGATGGAGATGAAGACAGACATTCCATAATGCTCAAAGGATGAAAATTCAGTTATACACTGAGGTAGAAATATGGCTTACTTTATAAGTTAATAAAAAAGAAAGGAAGAATTGTTAAAAGGAATCTCTCATAAGGAATTACATTTACTTTGAATTTTATTTCAGTGTGCTTCTACTGCCTTCCAGTAGTGACATCCATAGAACTGGTGAAGGCTGGAAGAAAGGGCTTGAATCTTAAAACAGTGTACTATCTACCAGAACTGTCACAAAATATTTTCATTCTGATCATAAAATAAATCTTGGGATTTTTTTTTATAAGTCTTCTTCATAAACCTTTCCATAAATCAAATGGTCTGTTTTCCAAATTACGTTGATTTGATTGTGGTATTTGAAGTAAACACTCATATTTACTTGTTAATAAACCCTATCCAATCTCCATGGGCTTACACTCAGAATAGAATGCTTAAGCATGCAGCCTTAGGCAGCAAGGTGAAAATTTTCATCTACTTATTGGGTGGTTTAGCTGTGAAATTCAGTAAGTTTATCAGTTCTTCTTTTTAACAGAGAAGGTTCTTTAGTTACTGATAAAGAGACATCTCAGTAACTAACATTTGCCTTCAAAATCTGGCATGATGTGGCACTGTCATAAAGGTATAAATACAAGCATTCCAATGACCATCATTTTCCCCCCCACTTATCATTTCAATTGTCACCCAATGTGGTTTTTCCCTTTGATATTTGTGAGGATTCACTGGTTTGACCACATTAAACTTTACAATATCCTACTATTCTTTGTTATTTTTGCATTATACCATTCCAGAGAGCCTTTTGGCATCAAAAGATAGTTACCTAAGCCCTTTGAAATATAAATATCATTTTATAGGAATATACTCAGAAAATCAGACAGGTCTAAATTGGGTTATGTAAAATTGTGCTATTATTGTACATCATTCAGCAGATAGGTAAGGATATAAAGGGATTTCTAGGTAGTAAAGGTGGGTCAAAATTATGAATTACAATGGATATTATATATCTATTATATAAAAGAATTCACAAACCAGCATGACTAAGGCATTCCACTAAAATTTTAAAAAAACTAAAATATGTTCACAATCCGCTAAAATGTATTTTACATTTTAATCTTCCTAAAAAGATTAAATATCAGTAATATCAGTTTGGTTGATGTATGGAAGACCACGGGAGTATGAAAATTAGGAAAGGAAACACACATATGACTCTCCTCCAGATTGTGTCTTTATAACGAATAGCATGCAAACTAATCAATGCTGAATGGATACAGCAAAGTAGACAAAATGAACCGAAGTGAATTGGAATTATAATAAACTCAATCTGATATACTGATAGAGAATTAGAAGGAGAAGTGCAAACATTTTTTGCATTTCTTTGATTTAGGCCCACCTGACTCCAAATGCAGCTCACAATTTAACAAAGAAAATAAAATACAATGCCATTCAAAAATGATACAACAGTTAAAAAAAAAACTAAATAAGTTACAGCAGATAAAAAGCAAGATGGCGCATCCAGCCAACACAGTACTCATCAGAGGCTCCAACCACTTTAGCTTAAGGCCTGGTAGAAAGGTAGATCTTTAAGTCCTCTAGAAAGTTATCAGTATGGGGGGATAGTTCCCATTGTGAGATCCTTGGTGTTATCTGAGATTGGTTATTTCCTTGTAGATGTTTCATTATCAAAATAGGTTAACATCATCAGGCACTGATGATGTAATCTAGTTTGGTACTGAAATGTACAGCAGTTTTTGTAGTATTTGAAGAATGCTATCATTTCCTTCCTTAGTTTCCTCAGTCTTTCTTCATAGGAATTTACTTGTAGTTTCCTGATCAGGCTCATTGCCCTTCTCAGAACTTGTTCTGGTTTGTCGGAATTCTTCTTTAATCCTTTTTAAAAATATGATACATAGGTGGGGTCTAATCAGTGTTGAACAAAGTGGAAGTATTTCTTCTGGTGTTTTGGAAAGTCTGTTTCTACGGTTCTACGATCTTCATGCAATTGATTCACCTTCAGTCTGCAGTCAATCCCTGTTCCAAAATGAATTTTACAGGTGCTGTTATCAGACAGGCATTCCTCAGTTTATATTTGTGTGTCTTAGTCCTATTTCCCAAATATATTATTTGTTTTATTTGTACCTGTCTGTGTTATTTCCCCCCCCCCCAGATCATGTCTCTAATCTATTCCAAGTTTCACTTGTCTTCCAGAGTACTTGATAATTTTATGTCATCTGAGAAGCATTTTTCATTAAAATACTGAATAGTGCCGAATGTGAGATTTAAAAAAAATGCATCTCATTAAATATCTCACTTTATTTTTATGAGAAATCTCTGATGAGAACCTATTAAGAATGACTTTTATGCCAGCCATTTATTCACTTTAATTGGCATGCCATTCAAGTCATGATTAAATAGCTTGTTAATGATAATATTGTGGGATACTTTATCAAATGTTTTGGTGAAATCAAGGTATGTATACAGCATTCCCATGGCTGGTTAAATAAGGCCAGTCTGCCAAGGCTTTTTCTTGATAAAATTTTGTGTGGTGATTTTTAATAAGTTTGCCTTGTTTTCTATGATCTGCTCTAGAGTTTCCCAGGTAGTGTGGTACACTGACTAACTCTAGTCCCCTACATTCTCTCTTCATTTTGAAGATGGGGACACTTGTTTTCCATTGGTCATCTGGCAGGTCATCTACGCACTAGTGGTCCTCCAAATGAAAACCTAAAAATCTGTTCTTTTTCAGAATTTGGACTGTGATTAAAGTAAATCCCAAGTCCTGTTCGTCCAAACATAACACACATAATGTTATTAGTAGCACAAACTTTGAAAAGTGTCATCTACATTGAGATATATAACAAAAGAAAAGGAGAGATGAAGTAAAATAAAAAAGTGTTTATAAAGAATGAATTATATTCTCAGCCTATCTCAGTTCAAAGATACCATTCTTTGGATCGATCAGTCATTTGGAATAAAGTAAGGAAAAAGTATTAACTTCTCTATTTACAATAAATATGTCACAAAGCTTTATTTTCATAAACCTGTTGTACTAATCCAGTATTTTATTCATTTTTAATTTTTTTTATTCCAATTTAATAACATTAACACTTTAAAAAGCATTTTAAATAACCCTTCATAATAGTAACAGTGAATATAATTACACAAAGCATGCATTAACTTTTCACAGCAGGAACTAAACTTTCTTTAGACTAGACTAGACTCAGTTTTCATAATTCATCCTGGCTACAAACATCTTGGGCGATCCCCTTTGAATCTCAGAAAGTCTGCTAATTGCTACTGATGACAGGTGAGAGATTCTTCATGATCAATTACCATGCATGCTCAAATGATTGAAAGACCATGTGAGTTCAACTCATCTGCAAATGGATCTAAGAGAAATATTTTTTTAAAATGTTTGCTACTAACATGCACATAAGTGAGAGTGAAAAAACACTAACACAACCAAAAGCATAGAGTGATAGGCATGATGGCTTTATTCAGAATTGTGGGTCTAAACCATAGACCATGAATATGGCACCTTCAAAATATTTTTCAATTTAGATTTCAGGTTGTTGGGTTTTTTTGGTTTTTAGTCGCCCAAACTTGATTTTGCCCTTCAATTTATCAATCACATTGCTTAATAAGGAAAAAAAAGCTATTTGAAAGAGAAATCACTAAAATAAATTTAATCTCAACAGTTAACATGGGATATTCAATTTTACACTGGAATTAAATTGGATATATAAATACCTCCTGCTCTTACCAGTGAGTGGTGTTATTCCATGTATTAAGGTATGAAGCAGACAAGAAAAAGATAAATCTTTCATAAGTACAACATATAAAAAACAGTTGGCACAACAACCTTGCATTAAAAGTCATTTGGTTATTTTCCTAAATATATGGAATTTCATGAGCATAAGAAGTACCATATTACAAAATGCTGCTGAATTATGTTTACTGCTGCATTTGGATTTGAAGCAGGAATCTCATACCTGTTCACGTACATGTAATAGCAAGTAGAATGGTTAACTGACATCCCACCCAGTGTACTGATGAATATGAGATAAGAAGCCATTTAAGATTGCTTTTTGATACACCAAATCTTACACCTTGTACTATTCAGCTGTATGCTCCTGGGCCTTCTAAAGAACCATTTGGAATCAGTTATGAAACTCTGCACAGTTCCATGAAGCTATTTCTGTTTATCGCTCACAATAACATACAACTTCAATATCTTCCATGTGATCTTGTTTAAACCGATTTTCGTTGCAGCATTTATAGCTTCAAAGGCAGGAGTCAGTACTGTAGTCTTACGTGGAAGGCCTCGTGAGATATTAGGTTTTTCTTGAAGAAAGTGAACTGTGAGCCTGCATTCCCACAATGATGGAAAACGGTGGCTCTGATTAGAGTTGTAGATGATTAGATCGACTGTGAGAACAGGGCCATTAAAACACATTTGAGCCATTGCTTTATGTCAACATCAATGCATTAATTGTAGTTTAAAAGGTGATTTTCAATGCACCCAAGGATATAGGTAGGTTTGCCTGATGGGGTTTGGAAGTCTCATGTGCTGTACAGCAAACAGCTTTGGAGACCTGCTTCAATTTCAGAAATGGATAGTTGTTTTAAAAAAAGTAACGAATGGCTCCATTTTGAGAAAAAAAATGGGCATGGCTTCCCTCATCCATTCATTCACCCATGGACTAGATGACCTACAAGGTTCCTTCCAACTTTGTTAATCTGTTAATTTGCTTTTTCTTTAAACTAGAATGCAATTATTTTATCAGGTGTCTGACAGAGTATATTCATGAACTGGAATAGGGCATAGCAACAGGTCAGCCAATGAGGGCTGTTTAGTAACTGAAACAGAGTTTTTGTTGTATGGGGCCGTAAGAGACAGTTTGGAGCCTGGGTGTGGCTTAACTGTTCTGTATATAAGCTTGAGGGCACTAGCTTCTTTCTCCTCCATTTTGCCTTCTCCATTTTGGGCTGTGTTTGTACTTGCTATTTCTCTTCTCTACAACGTGGAAAAACTACAATGGTATTGTATATAAAGACATTTTCTTATGTAGTTGAATCCTGCAGAATTATTTAATTGTGACTGATTGTGTGTGCTGCAACAAACTCTGACAGGGTCCTTGATGCTCCCTGAGCTTGGCTGTTTCCTTGCAGACATTTCATTATCCAAACTCGGTAACATCACCAGTGCTAGACTACCAAGCTCAGAGGGTACCAAGGACCCCTCATTTCAACCCTGAGCTACAAATATTATTCTTTACTGGTAACTATTTTATCACCTTGTTGGATCCAAATCTTGACCAGGTGGATCAATTTTACCTCAGCAAAGTCCTTTAGTATTGGTGGCATTTGGATCAGACTTAAAGCAGGTTAATTTAGGATTAAACTACATATTTTATGAATATGTATACTCCTCTCCTCTGTGGAAATATTTGATTTTACTGAAATGCACCTTTGGATGTGACAGTTAAAAGCAGAAGAACATTGGAGCATTATAGATATTTTTCTGTCTGTTTTTTTTTAAATTAAAAATATTGCATGTGCATATTTTTGTGTATATATACACCCCTAATGGCTACTGGAAAAACAGCTAAGTGCGTATTATAACCTGGAATGAGCAAAAAGGAAGGATTATTTCCTCACTTTGGGATTCTTCTTTCAATTGCTGCTTTTGAGTTGGCTTTCCATTGAAAAAAAAGAAAAGGACATATGTAATTACAAATTATATGGTATAATTTGACCTTTAAGCATCTTCCTCAAGGCATGTAGAATGGTATTTCCATCATCCAAGGAATATATTTTGGCACTAACTATGTATGAAGTTATGTTACTTTCAGCAAAAAAACCTGCAGTTATCATTTTATGGAGCAAGGCTTGATTTTTAAGCAATTCTAGAATAATTGCTCATGGAATTTTTTTTCAAAGAGATTTTGTATACATCATTGAAAGATCTACAGGTTACTTCCTCCAGTCAAAACTGGCTGTTTTCCAAGTATTATGCTACAGCGTCTTGATATTTATTTATTAAAACAATGTATACGGCTGCCCATCTCCTAATACAATTCGGGGCCAAGGGCTAAGAAAACATAAAACAACATAAAACAATAATTAAGAGAGAGTTAAGTGTGGTTAGGGTTGGAAATAAAGCCTTCTATTACCATCAAGCTTGATTTTCTTTCTTTTCTATTTGGGTTTGTACATGTTTGTGCGCAATTGTTACTAAAAGCAAACGTACATACCATGTTCATGTCGATGCCATTGGTGTACGTCCACGCATGCTGGAAATATTCTTCGAGCCTCTGCCTCAATGGGTTGGGAATCTGATGAAAGCGAATGAACTCTTTCACACGTAGCATCTGCATGTGATACCGTGCCGTTCCAGAATATAGTCTTTGGATTATTGCGGATACGTTTCCAAAAATGCTTGCATACATTAATGCTGGGGTTAAAATAAAAGAAGAAAAACAAGCAGTTGGCTAATATCATTGTACCCATGCAAAATTACCTATATAGCTCAAAATATGTGCAACATTATAGTTTAAAAAAAAAAACCCACATTTTACAGAGGAGGCCACTGAAAGGGACACATGCCTCTTGCCACTTACATAAATGTGCAAAAACTGGGAAACAATGATTGTCCCAATTAAGTATGCAGCCGTGGCCACTTGTCCAGGCGCCACATAGAGGCATTGGATCATGCATCATGGAATGAAAACCTAAGGCTCCATTTCTAAAAACATGCCAGGTATAAGAAGTACCCAAAGTTGTTTACAATTACTGGATGAATCATTCTGCCTAAAGCCAATGGGACAATTCCTACAAAGCTGCAATTTACAGTACTTCTAACATGTTCCAACCTGCATCAGTAACAAAAAATTCAGATATGATATTAAAAATAGGATCAAGTTATTTTTTTCAACAACACTTGAGAGAGAAAAAATAAAATTTCCTCCAAATATGTGCCAACGAGTATCTTTATTTGGCTGTCTTATGTCAAGAATGCTGCTCTGCTATTTTTTTCCCCTTCTCCTGGCATGGTCCTGCTCGATTATGCCAACTACTCAGACCCAAGCTGGCTAACCTCTCCCACCAGTCAACGATGATGGACTGTAATATTACCCTGGCTTGGTTTTTAATAGTTTAATGATGAAATAAGTCATATGAGAGGCCAAACAACATTAAGTATTTAAAACAGTTGGTCAGAAGAGAAGTTCTGCTTTTCATTGGACTGCGTCCAACAGAGTTCTGGCTGCGCAAGTGGATTTTCCTTTAGTTGCCCTCAACTCTGCTTCAGAGGAATCTATTAAATGGAGTAGATTTGGGAGTTGGGCAAGATGAATCCAGTATAATCAGTCCCCAATAGATACAAATTGCTGAAATATTAGAAAATTGGAGCAGACTATTTCTAGTCTCATGATATACAATTTGCCTACAAAATATTTTGGGTTTGGTTCTTGCCATCAAATATACCCAATAACCTGAAGATTCTTACATGCTAATCAGTAAATGTAAACACTATTTATTCCAATCATCTAGTTGCCCAAGTCTGCATGATCACAAACAGCAAGAAATATGCCTGGCTAAAATATAGATGACCTCATTTATGATTCAGTTTGTTCTGCAAAGCATTGTACTGACTTTGTGGATTTGAACACATACTTGGAATATGTACCCATTTGCACTGAGTTTAGTTTCACCAGACTGACATCTAACTTCATCTTTAAAGCACTTAATGTTGCTTGGATTATACATGTCCTTAAAATGCCCCAAAAGAGCTAAACAGAAAAGGACATAAAGGGGGCATGAAGTCACAAAGAAAGCATTCAATGCTGTGATTGTGGAAAGTTCTTTTTTTAAAGTCTCCTGTAGTCTTCTCCACAATTGGTTTGGATAAAGGTAATGGAAAAAAGGTGGCAAGTATAGATGAAACACCACACATTACTTTGCAATATTACAACAGTTCTATGATGTGTCACTGCTGAGGCAACAAATTTTAGGACTGAACCATTTGTCTCGTCTTTTTAAAACACATTCCAGTTCCATTGATATTTGTAACTGTTTGCCATTTTTTTAAGATCAGAGTGAGCAATTTATTTTTGGTTTGCCTGCCCTGGTTAAGGGCAATTGTGGTATAACCAAACTTTTTATAAAATTACCTAATGTCAATCCCCTAAAACAGAGACTGATGCAACAGTAATATTGGTCAGGTTAATTTGCCTCTAAATCCTCAGATGTGGGGGAGGGGGAGTTTTGGGAGGTGTCCATATTTAGGGAGTGTCATAAATCCTTTTAAACTACCTTCCAAGCACCAACTACCTTCCAAGGCTTGAACAACCAGATCCACATGTTGAAACTAGCTACTTTATTGTCTTATGCCCTATTCACAGGAATCTTCCCAGACTGACAACTTGTCCCTGGGAAAGGCTAGATAAAGTACAACAATGTTTGGTGGAAGGTGTGTGTATCTTAGACCTTGCCCTCTTGTGCTTATGTAATGATTGCAGACTAATTCCCTGTTTGACCCCTTCTCCCAACTGGGACAGTTGTTTTCCAACACTTCCCAATGCAAAAAAAAATCTGAATAATTCCATTTTTTTTTTTTGGAGGAAGGGGGGTTGTTATTGTTCTTGAGAACTAGAATTAGGGTGCTAGGAGGCCACATGTGGCATAGGGGCCACAGGATCTTTACTTTAAGCTTTAAGCTTTAAGATCTTTAAGCTTTAGAGACAGAGGCAATGAATATAGGGAGGTCTCCTCTAAGACTGTCATATTGTGGCATAGAATTACCATTCCCTAGGATATAATATACACATACATGATCTATGCAAGGCACCAAGGCCTTTTTTGCATTTTCCAGTCCCCTCCCTTCAACTCTTAGTTAAAGTTAGTGGATTTACATCTGAATAATGTGAGTGGATAGAAGAAGTAAAGAATCAACTTAAAGGGAAAATGGATGAAGTGTAATGTGATTTCTTCCCCCATGTACAACCCTTTTCTGTTTTGATGACACCGATTGCCTGATTCCTCCCAGAAAACCTCTGTAGTTTTCAGTTCAAATAAAAATAGGTTTTTTTCCCCCTAAGTCCAGCTGAATTGTGTTGGGAAGGTGGGGTCAACAACAAGGGAAAGTTATACTATCATATCTGAGGCTGGCCTAATTCTCATCTGGAGGTATGACAGAAGTATGAGGGGTCTTGAATTTGCAAATCTTTAGTCATTCCTATATGTCCCAGCTGATCCCATTTTGGGGTAGCTCCTCTGGAGAGGCCTCTTGTCCCACTCAGAGATTTGTTTTCTTTGTCCATTAAAGGACACACACATAGTATTCAAGACCTTTTGATATACCCTTTTAGGGACTACAGGATTACATTATTTATTTCAGTTTTTAAAAAATTGATAGTCTAAATAAGCAATAGCTATAATATTAGTTTATCATTCTTGTATGTGGATACAATTTGGACACAATGGTACAAACAATTCTTGTATTTTCAAAGAGTAGGGTGGAGGAAGCTACTGTTCTGCAATATTGTGTTAAAGCCAGAATATTTCAGTGAAATATTACCTTAATTACAGATACCTAATTTTACTTTTATTAAAATATACAAGGATTGCATAGCACCTATAGGGCAATGCTTAGAAAATATTAGCCACTTAGAAAAGTTGCTTCAAATCCTTCATGGAAAGCTATAAAATGGGGTGTATATTATGTAATGATCATTTGTAATTTATGGTATCTAATATAACAAAATGAGAGTGTACTATTTTTACTGCCTTGCAGAAATGAAAAAGGCAGAGGAATGTAGAAAGTCGATTATGTATCAAGTTTAGGTATGTCATTGACTGAGAGTTATTCTTGAGGGTTATTATTTATTAAATTAATAATAAAATTAAATAACAGGCTTATTTATTTATTTATTAAGTTTATTTGCTGCCTATCTCACCGCAGGGCAACTCTGGGAGACTTACAATTAAGACTCATTGTGTTAGAAGGTTCTATTAGGTCTGGGGGTGTCAAACTCAAGGCCTGGGGGCTGGAACTGGCCCACGGGGTGCTTAGATCTGGCCCACGGGGCGGCCCTGTAAACAGTGAAGGACTGGCCTGTGGTGCCTCTGCCAGTGAAAACGGAGCTTGGGAGGGCCGTGCTGTTTTCACTGATAGAGGATTGCAGGAGGCCGTCACAGCTGAAAATGGAGCTTCGGAGATCAATTTCACTGCAGATATTCAAATTAAAGCATCACCTTTGACTGTGCCGATATGATGTACCCAATAAACAGGATTTTTGAGGAAGCTAAGGCCTCAGAGTGTTGAATTGGTTGAGAGCATTACTCGGGACCATGGCATTAACATTTTCAGCCCTTTTCTCTAAGCTAGGGAAATTTTTTTGTACAGTCCCAGAAATTAATGTTGTGTTATTCCAGTTGATATATAGCTCGCCATTAACGAGTACCCTTTGAATAAACATTAAGCCGCATATTTGTCCATTTTATTATCATGCCATCCAGTCCACACTTAATTGGTTTGTTAATAGGTCAGGGTATTTTATCAAATGTCCAGGCAATGGTTTTCTTGTGAGACAGTATAGCAATAGCACTTAGACTTATATACCACTTCATAGTGTTTTTACAGCTCTCTCTAAGTGGTTTACAGAATCAGCCGATTGCCCCCAACAATCTGGGTCCTCATTTTACCCACCTCGGAGGGATGGAAGGCTGAGTCAACCTTGAGCTTGGTGAGATTTGAACTGCCGAACTGCCGCTAGCAGTCAGCTGAAGTAGCCTGCAGTGCTGCACTCTAATCACTGCGCCACCTTGGCTATGGAAGTGAAAGTAGATTTTTAAGAAACGGAATAGAAAGAGTCTTGATGCTTTTGGACTGTAGTGCTACAGAAGACTTCTGAGAAGGTCATGGATAGCTAAGAAAACAATAATTGAACAAATCAATCAGGGTTCTCACTCAAGGTACAGATGACCAGACTCAATTACTGTACTTCAGACACATCAAACAAAGAACTAGCTCTCTCAAGAAGTCCATACCGAGCGGAAGAGGACAACTAGCAAGGTGGATGGACTCAATTACAGCAATATTGCATGTCTGTTGGAAGATCTGAAAAACTAGGTTAGGGGATAGATCATCTTGAAGAAGAGAATGTGGTTGTTAAGCATCAACGCTAACTCGATGGCATAATCATTTTATTAAATGCTTTGATAAAATCAAGCTCTGTTGCATTTATAGGACTCCCAACAATTTATTACTAAGGAAGTTAATAAAAAAATTAATGTCGATGGTTGCCTTAATTTTTGATAAATTTATGCGGTCATCTGGGAAGTAATACATTATTTTCAGAGTGTTTATAGATTATTTTTATGACTCACTGCAATTTTTTTAGGCGTCAATGTCAGAGTAAATGACCGCTGTTTCTTTGGATCTTCCTTTTCTCTCTTTTTAAGATGGGGACAATATTTGGCATCTCAAATTCCTTAAAGCTTTATTTGTTCTCCAGGATTTCTTAAAGATAATGGAGAAAAATCCAATTCACTCAAACAGGCTTTCAAAGTTCTGTCATTGTATCCTATTTCAATAAAGTAAAATCTCCAGCAAGACCTCTACAATCTGTTTCCTGATTTGTCCTATTTGTCCACCAACAATGCTGCTACCCTTCAAAAAGACCTTGACTTTGTGTCGGAATGGTCAAAAAATTGGCAACTCCAAATCTCAACCAACAAGTGCTCTATCTTACACATTGGCAAAAAGAATCAGAACACAAAATACAAGCTGAGTTGACACGACCTTGTAGATGATCCTCACTCTGTCAAGGACCTTGGAGTACTCATATCAAATGATCTAAGTGCCAAAGCCCACTGTAACAACATCACCAAAAAAGCATTAAGGGTTGTAAACCTAATCTTGTGTAGCTTCTTCTCCGGTAATATTACACTACTAACCAGAGCATACAAAACATTTGCTAGACCAATTCTCGAATACAGCTCATCTGTCTGGAACCCGCACTGCATATCGGACATTAATACAATTGAACGTGTCCAGAAATATTTCACAAGAAGAGTCCTCCACTCCTCTGCTCACAACAAAATACCTTATGCCACCAGACTTGAAATTTTGGGCTTAGAAAATTTAGAACTACACTGCCTTCGATATGACCTAAGCATAGCTCATAAAATCATCTGCTACAATGTCCTACCTATCAATGACTACTTCAGCTTCAATCACAACAATACACAAGCACACAATAGATACAAACTTAAAGTGAACTGCTCCAAACTCAATTGCAGAAAATACAACTTCAGCAACAAAATGGTCAATGCCTGGAATGCACTACCTGACTCTGTGGTTTCATTCCCAAACTCCCAAAATTTTAACCTTAGACTGTCTACTGTTGACCTCACCCCATTCCTAAGAGGTCTGTAAGGGGCGGGCATAAGAGCATCAGCGTGCCTACCATCCCTGTCCTAATGTTCCCTTTAAATGTATTTATTTTATGTATTCAATTCATGCTTATATTTATATATATTATCTAATACGTACTCGACAAAATAAATAAATAAAAATAAATAGTTTGAAGGGTGGATGCAGGCTGAGACATAACGGTCATAATGAACAAGGCCCTAAGTTACACTGGAGGATCTCATTTTTCCCCTAGAAATGAGCAAAATTACTGGGGAAGGCTGGAGAGAGAGAGAGAGAGAGAGATGCTTCTTACCTATGGCCTGGTGCTTCTGACATTACCTTGTGTTTCAGCAGCTTCCCTATTGCCAAAAGAGCAGAAGGTCTAAACTTTTATCTTCCCTTCACTAATCAGAGGAGGGATGCTTGAAGCAGAGTAATTAACTGCAGGGATATAAAGAGATTTTCCATTAAGCTCATCTAATCCTTCAACCTTGCTGGGGAATAAGGTCAGTAAGTCTCACAAGTTGCCAAAGAGCTCTTTGCACTCGGCAATGTCCTTAAGAGGAAAGCCACGAAGCTTTGGAGACTGCTACCCCAGTAACCAAAAAGAGGCCAAAAAGTGGTTCAGTCCCCACAGGAAGGCTGATTTGGGGGGAAGTAAAAGTAACAGCAGGTGCAATGAATTGGAGAAGAGCAGGATGGGTGAAGGATTCCAATTTCCTTAGATTTTGTTTTCTTTTTCTTATAGCCAATAAGTGTGGAGGCTTGCTTAGAAGAACAGTATCTTGCCACTTGAGAAAGGAAAAACAGTGAGATTATTTTCTTCTCTAGAAAATCTCCACACATCCTGGAGAGGAAAAAACCAATCAACCAACCAACCAACCAACCCAGGGAGATGGGGCAGGGGTGAATCCAGCAGGTTCTGACAGGTTCTGGAGAACCGGTAGCAGAAATTTTGAGTAGTTCAGAAAACTGGCAAATACCACCACTGGCTGGCCCAGAGTGGGGTGGGAATGGAGATTTTGCAGTATCCTTCCCCTGGAGTGGGGAGGGAAAGGGGATTTTGCAGTATCCTTCCCCTGGAGTGGGGAGGGAATGGCTATTTTGCAATATCCTTCCCCCAGGAGTGGGGAGGGAATGAGGATTTTGCACTATCCTTCCCCTGGAGTAGGAAGGGAGTGGGGATTTTGCAGTATCCTTCCCCTGGAGTAGGGAGGGAATGGGGATTTTATATGTATGTATGTATGTATGTATGTATGTATGTATGTATGTATGTATGTATCTATGTATGTGATTTATATGCCGCCCTATCTCCAGCTGAACTCGGGGCGGCTCACAACAGTAAAAACATCTAATGAAAAAGTTAAAAAGAAATTAAATCCAAATCTCATAATTTAACAGTTAAAAGTGCAATTAAGACTAACAAGTTAAAAATTAAAACCCCATCAGTCCAGGCCAGCCAAACGAAACAGCCACGTTTTCAGGTCACAACGGAAAGAGCAGAGGTCAGGGCCCACCCGGAGCTCTAGGGGCAGTTGATTCCAAAGGGTAGGTGCACCCACAGAGAAAGCTCTCCCCCTGGGGGTCGCCAGCCGACACTGTCTGGCTGACGACACCCTGAGGAGGCCCTCTCTGTGGGAACGCACCAGGCAATGGGCAGTTGTTGCTGGCTGCAGATGGCCCCCAAAATATCACGGGCCTAAGCCATATAGGGCCTTACAGGTAATCACCAGCACCTTGAATCTCACTCAGAGGGCAACCGGCAATCAATGCAAGTGGCGTAGGAGAGGTGTAACATGGGAGTGTCGAGATACTCCCATCACAACCTGCGTGGCCACATTGTGCACCAGCTGAAGCCTCCGAGTGGTCTTCAAGGGCAGCCCCTTGTAGAGGGCATTGCAGTAGTCAATATGGGAGGTGACAAGCGCATGAGTAACCGTGCGTAGGGCATCTAGGTCCAAATAGGGGCACAACTGGCACACCAGGCAAACCTGGGTGAATGCCCCCCTGGTTACAGCATTTACATGATCTTCCAAGTTTAGCTGCAAGTCCAGGAGGATTTTGCAGTATCCTTCCCCTGGAGTAGGGAGGGAATGGGGATTTTGCAGTATCCTTCCGCTGCCATGCCCACCAAGCCACGCCCACAGAACTGGTAGTAAAAAAAATTGGATTTCACTACTGTGATGGGGGATAACCTGACTGGAACCAGCAGCAAGGTTAGTGGTAGGAATAGGAACTTTTTTTTTTTGAGTCAGTTTTGATTCCTGGTCAATACTTGGACTAGTTAAGTCCCTGTAGTTTTCTTAGCAAGATTTCAGAAGTGATTTCTCCTTGCTTCTTTCCTAAGCAGAAACTGACTGGTCCAAGGTCAGTCAACTGGTCTCTGCTTAAGGTAGAACTAGAAGTCACAAGTTGTTAGCTTGGTGCTTTCACCACTATATCAAACAGGCTCTCTGGGAACAGCAACTTTCTTAATGGGATCTTTTGTTTCTTAGTGACTTGCATATGCTTGGGGAGCACATTCTCTAAAATGGACTCTAGCTGAATTGAAATCCCCAACAACTGTAGGGATGATTTCCTGAGGAGGGTGAAGGGCAGAGGTGGGTTTCAGATATTGTTACCACCGGTTCACCGAGCACGAACATGCTCGCTTTGCACATACACTCACTTCGTGTACATGCTCGCTTTGGGCACATGTGCACCTTCTGCGCATACGCCCAGCCTCGAAAACATGGCTAAATAGGGTGGCATAGCAGGTGGACAGGTGGGCGGGGGTGGGTGGGGGTGGGCGGGGGTGGGCGGGGGTGGGTGGGGGTGGGCCCACCCACTATCTCTGCTACCAGTTCGCCCGAACTGGGCTGAACCGGCTGAATACCATTCATTCTCCAAGCTTGCGGGTTGGTTTCCGAACGTTTCGTTATCAGGCTAGGCAACATAATACCAGTTAGCTAAGTACCAGGCTAGCAGAGTTTAGGGGATATCATTGTCAATGTTCTGTTTATAAGGGCTTCAGGTGTGGATGTGTCAAGTGAGAGTCTTGTGATGGGTCAGGTGTGAGTCCTCAGTGAGTCTTGTGATAAGGAGGTTACATCAGGTCAGGGTCATTGGGAGATGAGCTGCTGGTTGGGGTGTGTATGTATTGTATGGGTTGGTTTTCATCCTGACCCATCACAAGATCCTCACTTGACACACTCACACCTGAAGCTCTTATAAACAGGACACTGACATTCCCTAAACTCCAATGAAGATGTTACCTAGCCTGTTAATGAAAAATTCGGAAACCAACCTATAAGTTCGGAGAATGAACCTTCACCCTCATCCTACACACGAGCTACAGATATTTGCCACTATTGCAAACAGTTTTCTGACTATTCTTTCTTGTCTGTAATACAACAGCTTAATTAGCTGTATTTCACCCATGAAGCTTCTGTTGTTAGCTAGTTACTGAATGAAGGGTTGAGTTTCTGGAGAGGTGAAATGTATTGCTATGCCTGACGTGAAGTCTGATATAACAGACTGCACTTGCCAATTCTCATAAATGTGCATGTTTCATAAATAGAATTAAGACCAATATAATGGTATAATGATAGTGGATTGTGAGAGGATTTTTTCTTGTCATATTCCTAGCATTTGAGAGACAGACAATCAAACTGATTGTCAGGAGATTCAATGAAAAATATATAAACAAGTATATCCTGAAGCAATTTGTAGCTTCAACCCTATTTTATGGAATTGCAAATAGAGTTTGCATTAAGCTACATAAAAATGCACGCAACCAGTTCTTGACACAAATACTGTATTACTGGAATACATATTGCTATGGAAAGATAAAGATATGAAACCCAATTGTTTCATATCCTATAAGCTGCCCCTACAAGTCTAACTAGTCATTTTTGGAAACATGATATAAGATTAAATGGACCTTGGTCTGATTCAGAAGAGATCCTGTTTTCCCTGAACTTTATCTTGAAGTACAGTTATTATATTACTCAGAATGGCTTATTGTCACTTTATTGCCTCTCTGAACATTATAAGGCACCAATTTATAGGATCTATATTCTGCACCTGATAATTACATTTCAGGACTTAAACCCACACCTGAACCTTGTGTATGGAGAATGAAAAAATGAGAGCTCCAATTTTGGGCTGATTCCTAATTCCCCTTTGATCATTGAGAGGTACGTCCAAGATGGAGGGCTTTTGAAGTTACCAATCAAAATGCATACTGTTATGTAGTTATTCATTTTTTCCCCTCCTGGGCAAATTTTAACAAATAATGTATGGTGGTTGAAAAAAGAGGGTTACAAGAGGAAGAAATTTTATGAATCAGATAAGGTGACTGAACAAGTGCCTGATCTGGAAGCATCTACACTGGCTATGGCAGAGGTCTTCAAACTTGGCAGCTTTATGTCTTATGGACTTCAACTCCCAGAATTCTCCAGCCAGCAAAGCTGGCTGGAGAATTCTGGAAGTTGAAGTCCACAAGTCTTAAAGCTGCCAAGTTTGGGGACCCCTGGGCTATGCATCATTACTGTTTTAGTCATATGTTTAGTAAGTTGATCTTTCTAAATTACAGTTTCATTTCACCCCAGCTTCTAATACAGTTGACTTAAGTATGCTCATTTTAAAAAGTTATTTGTTCAGTGTACCAAATTTCTCACTTGTTTATATCCCGGATATAAGACTCAGCATCAACTTGAAATAAGACAGCATCAACTAAGCTACAGAAAATAAGTTTCCTCTCCTGCACAAATAGCTTTTCAATATCCTTTATAAAGTGTAGTGGAGTTGGCATTTTACTATTGGTATTATTACTGACAACATAAATGAACAACAATAATATTCACATAGAACATTAAAGTTTTAACGTGGCTTAAAAAATAAATTTGAAGGTCCTGAGAGTTCTAGAACATGCATCTTTAAAAAATCCAGGGTTTTGGGCTGTGATCGTGGAGATTCAATCAATCAATCCGCATGGCAGAGAAAGGGTTCCCTTACATAAACAGGGATAACTGATAAGTAATCAGAAGTAATGGAATTACAGAACTGATACAAATTCTGTCACTGGTGGGCATCTCATTCTTAGCTATAACTGCTGTGTAATTTTATCAGTGATGAAGATAGCCTGTCACAACTATGTACATGTCTCTTCTCTTCCTCATTAAAATTGGAAACAAGGAATTAACTAATAAAGTTAGCTGATAATTCACTTATTCTGCATACAGTATAGACCAGGGGTGTCAAACCCGTATTGTCACGGCATTGTCACGTGATGTATCAGGACTTTTCCCCCCTTCGCTAAACTGGGCAGGGGTGGAGCCAGCATGTGACGTATCTGGCCTGCGGGCCATGAGTTTGACTCTCCTGATATAGACTATTAGGGTTAGCAAAGAAATCTGCTTTCATTTTGCCCATCTTTTTACATTCGCTTGTACTTTTGCGCACAACTCTTTTGAGAAGGTTTTCCAGAAAAAGTCTTGCATGCGTTTCATAAGGAAAAACTTTGGTTTTTGTCACTAGGCAAAGGAGCAACTTAGAAGAAATCACTGTAATTTTTCATCCTTACGAGTATTTTAACTGGTAAGACGTAACCACACAATTAATTGTCCTGCCTTGACAAGGAAATTCACAAAAGGCTTTATCTAATAGTGCTTGATGGATTAAAGGTGCTAAGAGGGTTTATGAATAAGGACAAATTAAACAGAAACGAAACAATTTCTTAATCAGCTATTCACAGATACATATTTTTCTCTTCAATATCTATAGTGGTTGGAATTCAGAAAAATAAAGTGAAGTCAAAGATAGGACACAAGCTGTCTTCTGCTACATGACAAGCAGACCAAGCCTGCCCTACTGTTTCCTCCATTTTTCCAGTAGAGCAGGGTTGATCCACAGAGGAACTAAAGGACACTATAGAACTGTAATAGTGTGTCCTCTTTAAAGCTTTTGAGACTCAGATTACTGACTTGCAGTCTTTATGTACCTCTTTCAGGGATTCTTCAAATTAATGAACTACTGTCCCCAAACAAAAACATTTTGCATGTTTTTAAAATAGGTTTCCCAAAGCAAGTCTTGTGGTCTGCATCAGTAGTGGGTTCCACTTACCTTCACTACTGGTTTGGAACTGTGAGTGCGCATGGCGCTTCTGTGCATGCGCAGAACCTTCTGCGCATGCGCAGAGCATCCGTGATGACGTCTGGGTGGGTGGGTGGAGCCTCCCACTGCTGCCACTACCGGTTCAGCCCGAACTGGGGTGAACTGGTAGAAACCCACCAATGCTCTGCATCCCCTGAGTACACAATGTGATTGGGAGTTGCTTACTGCCCCAAAGCAGTACTTTTAAGACTTTTTTCGTAATATTTTATGTTTTTAAAAAATCAAATGGTTTCCTTCCTCCTGTGACATTGGTATCACCAAGCCAGCTGATGGTGTCAGATCTTACAAGTTGATTTTTCTCACATACATGCTTAAACGGTTTAAAATAATACAAGAAAATCCTGCTTTAGAATTTCTCTCCTTTATCCTTTATGGGTATGGCAAGGCATTTTACCAAGAAAACAGTTTATTTAACGAGTTCTTGCCTTCCTGATAGGATCCATGTTGATAGATGGCTGCAGTGCCAAGAATGCCCACCTATTTCTTAAACATAATTTAAGAAGGGCTCCACACAAGAGAAAAGGTTGCTATTTCCAAGCACTGAATGAGTTTGGTTGGATATTGGGAGGAGGAGGAGGAAGAGAAGAAGAAGCAGAAGAAGCAGAAGAACAGAAGAAGCAGAAGCAGAAGCAGAAGGAGGAGGAGGAGGAGGAGGAGGAGGAGGTGGAGGAGGAGGAGGAGGATATCCATTCAGTTGTGTCCAACTCGGTGGATTGGATTGGATCAGATGGATAAGGGAAGCAAAGCCAGAAGTAATAACTAGATGTGGCAACATCCCGCATTAGAAGGATACAGGGGATTTGTCTTCATTTTATGTCTGCATGATAATCTGCAATAGGTTGGGTTGAAAGATCATGACTAGCTTAGAGACATCTAGAGGGGTTTTATGGTTAAGAGTCGATGAGACTCTGATTCTTTTCAGGACTGAGCTGCACTTCCTTGCTTGCCCCAGAGTGAAGGTAGACACCTATTATTTTGGAAGGGCAGGAGGAATGATGTCATCTTCAGCCTGTTCCTACATTGCTGGGAAGATAAACATTATATCTTCTTGCTCTGCCTCCTTTCTCTCTCCACTGGTACAAACATGGCTTTTTCCTTCCACCTTACAACAAATTGCTCTGTTTCAATTGGCTGGTGTGTGCTCTCTTGGGCATCCCTCAACTCCCTCAGTTTCTGCTTTGCCAGGCATTTCCTACTGGGCTGGTGACTTATCTCCTGTGAAAAGATGGAACTTTGGGATTTTATGTTCAAGGGGGGAAGGAACAGTTTAAAAAGTGGATAAAATTGGCAAGAGTTCTTCCACATTTTTCCTTCAACTCCATTGACAAGAAAGTCTGTAAACAGTGTTAGATTTTCTTTCTTCACCAGTATTCAAAATGCTTCCCCACATAAGGGAAATTAAGTAATGCTACTTCCCTGGCATGGAAGGGAGAGGGAGAGGGAGAGGGAGAGGAGGAGAAGCAGGGGCTGTGATAACTGTAGTCTGGACAGAATACCTGACTAGCCCTGTGGCCAAAAGGGAAGAAAGGACTGAAATCTGGAAAGACTTTCTATTAACGTCATTTCTCAGCTAATTTACATGGAAGATAAGGAATTGAAGCCTGCTATGCAGAAAAGCCCTATATTCTAGTCCAACATCTTAACCACTACATGACACTGATTCTCTCATTTTGAATTTTCCTTCTGTTTACTATGTAGACCCACCCATGAAATTTTCTTTACAAGTACTTAGATACCTGATTGCCTTCCAACCTACTGCTCCGTCATTTCCTGATATTCCCGTATCCGATTCCAACCAGCTTAGCTTATTGAGATCAGGCAAGGTTGGTTAGAAGTTATAGCCTACTATAGATACTGCATGTATGAAAGCAAAAATAGAAATAATGACAAGAGTTTCAGTAGAAATGAAACACTTCCCACTTGGGAAGACTTATGACAAGGTGACCTAAGTGTTGCTATGTAACTGTTACAGTTAATGGGTAACTTCAAGCTCCTTGTTCTTTCTTATGTTCTTGAAACTGGACTTTGTTTGAACAACACTTCAAAAGGAGGATGGCACAGATGGAAGATATCCTCTGTAAAGTAGGTCTCCTTGCCATGCCCAAGATAGACCTAGTTAACATAAACTTTTGCAGAGTAGGGGTTTTTCAATACACTGCACATATCTGAGTCATTCACAAAGGATGTCTTAAAGGCCCAGGAATGTCAGTGCAGAGGAATGGTCTTACTTTCTTCTGTAGTGTCTTATAAAAATTATAATGAATAAGTTAAATTCATTTGGTAAATTGTTTAAAGCAGGGATGAAATCCAGCAGGTTCTGACAGGTTCTGGAGAACCGGTAGCAAAAATTTTGAGTAGTTCGGAGAACCGGCAAATACCACCTCTGGCTGGCCTCAGAGTGGGGTAGGAATAGAGATTTTGCAGTATCCTTCCCCTGGAGTGGGGTGGGAATGGAGATTTTGCAGTATATTCTTCCCCTGCCATGCCCACCAAACCACTCCATGCCCATCAAGTCATGCCCACAGAATCGGTAGTAAAAAAATTTAGATTTCACTACTGGTTTAAAGCTGAAATCATGAAAAGTTTAAGAAAAGACAAGGGGCAGAGGTTATCCTGCATATTCTATACTAATCTTATATTGGTAACATGTATTTATGTCATTGGAGGTTTAATTATTTGCTCTGTTAATACTTTTATGATGGTAATTATTTCTTATTGAATGTTATTGTTATTACCATTGCACTTAAATGTTGTTATTAATAATTTTTGACCCCAGAGGAAGGAAGTGAACCATCACAATACTATATCTCCTACTCCTAAACCCTGTATGTGGTCCCAAAAGATGCCGTGCTTGATGGTATTGAAAGACCAAAAAGAGTCAAAATGGATGCACTATCATCATCGCAGCTCCACCAGAGATCACTAGCAACCACAACTAATGCTGATTCAGTGTTATGTTTCAGTCTGAAATTTGATTGGGAAGGGTCTAGATAATTTGTTTCCTCCAGCGCCCTCTGAAGCTGTAGCCTGACTACCTTCTCAACAACTTTCTCTCAAAGGAGAAATTGGGAGAAAATTGCCTAGAAAAAAATGTTTGGATCCAGTAATAGCTTTTTGAGGAGGCCTTTTCAAAGCAGGTGAGACCACCCATCCCTCAAGCAGATACTATGGCATGGAGCCTCACCACCTATAAACTTCTGGACAGCCTTCATCAGCCAGGGCTGACATGTAAATAGGTGGGCAGGACAGCAGTCCCAAAGACCTGGTTCATTTTCCTCATGAGTTACAGGTTCAAACTCATCCCGGTAACCACACAAGGATCTTGTTTTAATTATTTCAACAGCTTTTCCAGGTGGAATCCAACTCTGAGTGGATTTGCATTTCAGATGTCTAGAATATTCCTTGCAGTGAATATACAGATGACTCTGTGACATGCTGCTCCCTAGCAAGGAATAAGCCACTTTAAAAAAACGGGCTGCTGGATAGCTATTTGTGGATGTGATAACGGTAGAAAAATAGCTATGTTTTACTGCTGTTATTGCCACTTTGTAATCCCTAATATGGGCTTTTACTATTTTTTTTTGTTAGATTTACTTCTTTTGACAGCACTCTAGCTATTTCTTCTAGCATATCATCTCCTGAAGTGCATGAGAAATCCAGCGAGGACCTCAAGATCAATAGCAACAATAATAAGCTAAGGTCTTCATCATATGCCCATTCCAGACTGGTTTCAATCAAATTGCCTCAAGAACTTTTCCAAGCTTTTGTTGATTACTGCAGGCTGGCTATTCCAAGAGAAAGCTGTTTACACGTTTAATAATCAATAAATGTTTAAACTAAAGAGACTTCAGTAGCACTCAAGGATTAAGTTAACTTAATGTCATAGCAAAACAGGTTACCAGATGCAATGCATGTCTATATAATATTACCCGTGTTTCCTGAAAATAAGACCTGGTCTTATATTTTTGGGGTTCCAAAATAAACACTAGGGCTTATTTTGGGGGGCTAGCCACTTCTCCTGCTTGTTTGTGGCTGCAATAGAGCAGGAGGTTGCGTGGCTGCATAACTCTTGGCTTTCCCGCAGGGCATAACAGGGCCGCAACAGGGCAGGAGGTTGCACAGCTGCACAACTCTCAGCTTGTCCACGGCCTACGTGGCACAACAGGGGAGGAGGCTGTGTGGCTGCATGACTCTTGGCTTTTCCGTGGCCTGCATGGTGCATCCAGATCACGTGCTTCCTCACCTCTGCCTCCACCAGCTGCTTGGACAGGTAATCAACTCACCTGCATTACGCAGGCTGTGGCTGCTGCCAGACATCATCGGCCCCCGTGCCGTTGCCACCTCCGGTGCTGACCACACACCCCAGCTGATGTTAACCTTAACTAGGGCTTATTTTTTGTGTGTGAGGGTAGGGTTTATATTAGGAGCACAGTAAAATCAGACTAGGGCTTATTTTCTGGTTAGGGCTTATTTTAGGGGGACATGGCAATACAATTGTTTCGCTACCAACTCACAACTTACACATCTGGGGTAATTAGTGTGTGCCAAGAATGGGGCTTGTGCTCATCAATGTGCTATTTTCTGTTGTACTATCTGCCCTGTGCAATGCACTTTCCCTGTGAAGCACCTTCTATTATATATTTAGCATGCTTGTTCAAATCTATCTTCTCATCCAGATTTTCCATGAATAAATGTACAATAATTGAAGGTTTTGTTTTCTTCCTCTGCCTCCTTTTTATGGTACAGATATTTATATGTATGTTAATTGTGCTTTTGTATACCACTTTGAGATCCTTTTGTATAGTTGTTGTTGATGATAATACTATGACTAATTTATTTTCTTTTATTCAGTTGTGTCTAATTCCCAGAGACTACCTACACATACAATTTTCTTGGCAAGGGTTTTCAGAAGTGGTTGGCCATTGCTTCCTTCCTAGGCTTGAGAAAGAGCGACTGGCCCAAAGTTACCCAACTGGCTTTGTGCTCAGTATGGAACTAGAATTCACAGTCTCCTGCTTTTTAGCCTGATTCCTTCACCACTGCACCAAATTGGCGCTCTCACTGATAATAAAGCCAACCAAATATCTACTAAATTAAATTGAGCTATACAAAGATCAATAGAGTCTATACATTTCACACGGTGCCACAAGATTGCAAGTTGACCTTTAAAAGGATTCTAAGTGTGAACAGTTCCTTAAGAGGTGCTATAAATAACCCGAAGACAGTGGCTAATTTTTAAAAGGAAAAGTGCTACTGAATCTTATCTGGAATACAAATTATGCTGGAGACATTGATTCCTGGTTTAATGGTAGGTAAATTTATGATTATTTTGTAATTAGGCAAATGCATCCTGTATTATTTTTCTCTTTGAAAAATCCAAAATCCTTCATGTCAATAGATTACAAGTAGCCAAGAAGAACGATCCTTCTTTAATATACAATAATCAATTCAGAGAACACGAACCAATAAAAGAAGAAGTCTAAACTATATGAATTAACATTTGAAAGCTGCATCTCTAACAGCAAAGTGATTGCAATCAATGCTTATGGAATATTCTTTAAGCAGTAATATTTTTTAAAGCAATAGTAAACCAGTTTCATATATTGTAATGCAAACCTTCCATTTTCGTAAGTGTAAACCATCCCTACCAAGATTGGATCTTAAACTCATTTAGCCCATAGAGAGCATAAATAAATAATATTAATTTCATATTTTTTTTCTATAAAAAAGAATAGGCTACTGACTTAGGAGCAGAAGTAAATTCCCCTAAAAATTCTAATTGCTGTGAAACCTCAGAACGAAAAACATCCAGAATTTTGGATGAGATGTTTCTCCAGAACCAGAGAAGTTTGAAAGGTGACGTTCGAAATGAACAGTGGCAAAATGTTTGCGTGAAAATACATTTAAAAGTGCATGCCCCACAGAACTTTTTCCCAGTCTTCACTTTGCAAACACATTCTTTCAATCTGTTGAAGGTTTTGAGTACTTAACAAGCCAAACAGTTCAGAAATTCATCAGTAAATTAGCAAGAAAGTAAAAAAAATGCAAAAAAAGAAAAGCGCTGCTTACTTACAGCCAATCAGCATGACGCAAATAGAAAAGATTTTCTCTGAGTTGGTATTTGGAGACACATTTCCAAATCCTACACTGGTCAGGCTGCTGAAGGTAAAATAAAGTGCAGTGACATATTTGTCTTTGATGGATGGTCCTGAGCTGCCATCACTCCGATTGTAATGTTTTCCCAGCTGCTGTCCCAGGGAGTCCAACCAACCGATTTTGCGAGACAAGTAATGCCTTTCAACATTCCCAATGGCATACCAAATGCAAGCCAGCCAGTGAGCAATGAGTGCAAATATGCACATCAGTAGCATCAAGACAGCCGCACCATATTCCGAGTATCTGTCCAGTTTGCGGGCAACCCTCACTAAACGTAGTAGACGGGCTGTCTTCAGAAGGCCAATGAGAGTTGTTGTCTGCAGAAACAGAAACAGTGCATATTAGGCATTAGCTCAGATGCGAAAGAGGAGAATAAGGAAAACAACTTACAATATTGTGAAATTACAATTGTCTGTTTACAACAGGGTTTCCCAACCTTTTCTATACTGCGCATCCCTAGAACGCTTCTGATATATTCTTGCACCCCTTACAAAAGTAAATAATTATATGCATATAATTATGCATATACACTGTAATTTTGAAACTTCTAAACCCAAGTTTTCGCACCTCCTGGAATATCATCTCGCATCCCTGGTTGGGAACCCCTGGTTTATAAATATGGCCTCATACCAAAGGTCATAGGTCTTGTGAAGAATAGCAATAGCACTCAGACCAGTTGTGAAATCTAAAATTTGTTACTACTGGTTCTGTGGGCGTGGCTTGATGGGGGGGATGTGAGTGGGTGGGCGTGACCAATTTTTTTTCCTACTTTTAAAACCATTTTTTCTACAACCTCTTCGGCGAAGAGGTTGTAAAAAATGCTTTCAAAAGACTCTGATGATCCCAGCTGAGTTGCCTGATTGGCAGAGGCTTTTTTAAAAAGCCTCTTCTGATCAGGCAACTCAGCTTGGATTGTAAGAGGCATTTAAAAGAAAAAAAAAGGGGGGTTTTCTTTTAAAAGCCTTTGATGATCCCAGCTGAGCCGCACGATCATCAGAGGCTTTTTGTTTTTAACTTTTAAAAGCATTTTTTTGCCGAAGAGGTTGTAGAAAAAATGCTTTTAAAAGTAAAAAAAGCCTCTGATGATTGTGCGGCTCAGCTGGGCATGGGATGTGGGGGGGGGGAGCAGGGATTTTTGCTACCGGTTCTCCGAACCACCTGCCTCCATTGTTACCGGGAGCATTTCACCCCTGACTCAGACTTATATACCACTTCACCGTGCTTTACAGCCCTCTCTAAGCGGTTTACAGAGTCAGCATATTGCCCACAACAATTTGGGTCCTCATGATGCCTACTTAGAAGATTTAAGTTCTTAGGAACCCTTTTAGACAATCTCCATGCACTTTAGTCTGCAGTTTCACAATTAACTTACCAACAAAAGAACCTCATTAAGTACATTGAATTTTACTTTGGTACAGAAATACATACGTCCTTCATTTATTAGAGTTACTGCTCCTTTCATACAGTACAAAGCCAGCTTCGGTTAGATTCCTTAAAGATCTAAGAAACGATCAGACCCAAGCCTACCGTGGGAGTTGCATCACACATCTTTAGACCAGAATGCAGCACATACTTCATGGGTTGCCGATCAATGATGCAGTAACTCCCATTGCATCACTGACCTCTGCGGGTCCCTTTCCCTACATTTTGAGCCACGGTGGCACAGTGGTTAGAGTGCAGTACTGCAGGCTGTACTGACTGCAATTTGGCAGTTCGAATCTCACCAGGCTCAAGGTATCCATAAAATATCCAGAGATATCTTACTAGAAGAGTATTCAAATCCCCTGCTTGAAATAAAATTCCCTATACCACCAGGCTTGAAATTTTAGGCCTGAATAGCCTTGAACTATGCCGTCTACGTTCCGACCTAAGCTTAGTACACAAGATCATTGACCATAACGTCCTGCCTGTTAATGAGTACTTTAACTTCAACCGTAATAACACAAGGGCTATGAATAGATTCAAACTCAATGTAATTCGCTCTAATCTTGATTGTAGGAAATACGACTTCTGTAATAGAGTAGTAAATGTCTACAACATTGTACCTGATCCTGTTGTTAGTCTCTCTAACCCCCATACCTTTTACCTTAAACTGTCTACTGTGGACCTTTCACATTTCTTAAGTGGTCCCTAAGGGGGCAGGCGTAAGCATACCAGCGTGCCTACCATCCCTGTCCTAATGTTCCCATTTATATGTACTCATTTTCTGTGTTTATGGCTATGTTTTGCTTATTTATATCCTTTTATTTGTGTCAATTTTTTTTCATGTGTCCATGTCTATGTCTATACTGATACTTGTTTCCTTGTACTTGTTGACAAACAAACAAGCAAACAAACAAGTAAATAAAGGTTGACTCAGCCTTCTATCCTTCCGAGGCGGGTAAAATGAGGAGCCGGATTGTTGGGGGCAACATGATGACACTGTAAACTGCTTAGAGAGGGTTGTAAAGCACTGTAAAGCGGTATATAAGTGCTATGGCTATTGCTATTTTTCCTACTTGGATCTAGGAAGGGTGCCTTCCTATTTTTTTTCTAATTTTCTCTGCTCTGTGGAACACCCTTTTTCAGAGATCCAGCAGAAACCCAGTCCTTCTGCTTTCTGGAAGATATTCAAGAGCTAGCATTGGGGTAGGATGAGACTGACATAGGGGAGAATGTTGCCTAATGCTTTGATTGTGGCTGTTTTTTGTGGTTTTAATTGTTTTGAGAGCCATCCAGGATTATAGTTCAGAATACAGATAGCCCCCGATTTACAACCATTTTTAACGACAGTTTGAAGTTACAACGGCGCTGAAAACTGATTTATGACCGTCTTTCACACTTATGACCGTTGCAGCATCCCCACGGCCACGTGATCAAAATTCAGGCTCTTGGCCACTTTATGTAGTTATGACGGTTCCAGTGCCTGGGGTCATGTGATCACCAATTGTAACCTTTCCAGCTGGCTTCCGATAAGCAAAGTCAATGGGGTAAGCCGGATTTGCTTAATGACTGCCTGATTCACTTAACAACTGCAGTGATTTGCTTAACAACTGTGGCAAAAAGGTTGTAAAATGGGGTGCAACTGACTTATCAACTATCTTGCTAAGCTACAGAAATTTTGGGCTCAATTGTAATTATAAATCAAGGAGTACCTGTATGGGCAGCTACATAAGTTCGATAAACTAACTAACTAACTAACTAACCAACCAACCAACCAACCAACCAACTAACCAACCAGCCAGCCAGCCAGCCCACTCGCCTGCCCACCCACCCACCGACTCACTCTCTTTAATCAGTTGCCAAATGATCCTTGGGATGAAGGAAACTACTAAACTAGGAAGCACAATAACACAATAAGTGCTTCATAAGGTATATATAAACTTTGGGAGAATCTCTGGTGCCTTGAGCATTATCTACAGCCATTGTGTAGGCTGTAGAAAATGCTCAAGGCAGTCCAGAGAATTAACTATAGTAACTGTCCCATTATAATCTATTGTTTACACTATAATAGCTGCAATAAAATAACTGCCCTTTTCACTGGTGAAAATGTGTCAAAATAAATAGCATATAGTAAATAGTACATTTGGTACAGAATAAATAGCTGTAAATCTGAAGCACATACTTTATGCTCGGATTTAAATTGCCTCTTTCCAAAGAACAATTGAATTGGATTTAATTTCTAAATGAAACCCAAGATTTGGGGCTTTATGCAAGAAGCATTTAAAGTAGAATTCTTAGGAAATATTCCTAAATATTCCTATACTTAGGAATAAGTATATCTGAAGCTCCCTTATTCTGAGCCAGACATTTGGCTGAATAATGTCTGTAATGATTGGAGGGTTTGTCTATCACAGGTCTTTCCAGTCATTGCCAGAGATTGAATTGGAAATTTCTGCATTACTACTACTACTACTACTACTACTACTACTACTACTACTACTACTACAACTACAAATGCATATCCTGCCTTTCTCTTGAGTGGTTTATGTGGGGAGTGTCCCTCACTTTATTTACTTGCCAAGGTATTTCTCTATAACTGAGTGACAATCTTTTTCTTAAAAGCTTCAAGACCTTGGAGTCAAGACCAATGGAATTGAATGGGGAATTAGAATTGAATGGAGAGCAAGTTTGGTGTAGTGGTTGTGGCATCAGACTAGAAACCAGGAGATTGTGCATTTTAGTCCCGTCTTAGTGCAAACAATCAGATTTATGTTTGAAGGGTTCAAGTTGACTAATTTATTGTATTCTATTGGTCATACAAGACTGTTTGCCTTCTCTTGGAAACAAACAAATAAGTCCCCAGAATTTACAGGGTGGGGAGAATAATCCCTAGGTCTCTTGCAACTGTGCAATTACTTATTGGGAAGAAAGATGACCAGCATTTTGTTATTCCTCTCCAAACAAGGAGAGGAATTGAGATCACCCACAATTATTATTATTATTAAATTATTATTAAATTAAATTTTTATACTGCCCTTCTCCTGCTGGACTCAGGGCGGTGAACAGCCAAGAATAAAAAACATCCAATACAAAATTTAAAATTATTAAAAGAATTAAACAAGTTTTGGCCCAGATTTAAAACATCCCAGCTAAAATTGATTACAATTAGAATATCTAAGGGGGTGGGGGAAAGGTTACGCCAGCCAGCTTGGTGAAATAGAAAAGTTTTGAGGGCACGGCGAAAGGCACGGAGATCTGGTATCCTATGTATCTCCGGGGGCAGATCGTTCCAGAGGGCAGGTGCTGCCACAGAGAAGGCCCTCCTCCTGGGGGTGGACATTGCCTGGCTGATGGCATCCTGAGGAGTCCCTCTCTGTGGGAGCGTACTGACCGGTGGGAGGCTATTGGTGGCAGAAGGCAGTCCTGTAAGTACCCAGGCCCTATGCCATGGAGCGCTTTAAAGGTGGTAACCAGCACCTTGAAGCGCATCCGGAAGACCACTGGGAGCCAATGCAGCTCGCGCAGGAGGTGTGTCACATGGGAGCGGCCCATCGCTCCCATAATCCCCCGCGCGGCCGCATTCTGCACCAGTTGGAGCCTTCAGGTGCTCCTCAAGGGGAGCCCCATGTAGACAGTGTTGCAGTAGTCCAGGCAGGACATGACGAGAGCCTGAGTGACTGTGTGGAAGGAGTCCAGATCCAGAAAAGGACGCAACTGGCGAATCAGGCGAACCTGATGAAAAGCCCCCCTGGCCACGGCCGTCATATGCTCTTCTAAAGACAGCTGTGCATCCAGGAGGATGCCCAAGTTGCGAGCCCTCTCCGAGGGGGCCAGTAACTCGCCCCCAATAGCCAGCGATGGCACCATCTGGCTATATTGGGACGCTGGAAGCCACAGCCACTCGGTCTTGGAAAGGTTGAGTCGAAGCCTGTTTCTCCCCATCCAGACCCCCACAGCCTCCAGGCACCGGGACATAACTTCAAGGGCATCGTTGGGATGGCCTGGGGTGGAGATGTACAATTGCTCCAGACAGTTGCTCCTTGCGAGGAGATCAGAAAACAGCAGTCTCCAGTGGGTTTAGAGTTCTGGGAGACCAGGAAAAAGCCATCTTTCTCAAACCATTGGACACTGGATCCACATATTTTCTTTTTAAACCACTCTTGGAAATTGCCTGTTAAATAGTTTGTTGTTGTTGTTGTTGTTGTTGTTGTTGTTAGGTATCTTGGACCAACAAATCTGATAGCTGAATTTCCTTCAATTTCCTTTAGTGAAAAGAGTTTTAAATACAGGTTTGATTTAAAAAATTTTAAAAAAAAATAAGCAGAAAACAAGTGATTAGAACTTTGTTTTTGGAAAGTTACAAATTGACAAAGAGTCCAGATGGATTTGAAATATGATTTTAGAATTTATTTGAAGAAGCCTTCCCATGAGAAAATGTTTTTGTTTTGAATTATTTTCAAAAAAAAAAGCACGATAGTTTGAGACATTGAAAGTTGGACACTAGAGGAAACCAGAAAGAATGAAAGGAGAACAACATGTAAATTTGACCTACTAATACAAAATGAAGCAAAGTATTTTAATATTGGATGTATCAAAGGATGTATTTGAACAATAGTCTCAGTAGTAAAATTTAAGAGTGTTCTAGTTTTACAGATAGATTGTGTTTAAAAGATATTACAGAAGAGGAATGTGTTTTATCTTACAAGATTGAGGCTGATCTGAAAGTGGATTTAAAAACAACAGGTTTAATAATTAAACTTATTAAATTACTTCACCTAAATTACTTAAAAATTAAATTCTTAATAATTAAAAAGGATATACAAGTGATAAACCAAGATAGTGACCTGGATAATTTTTCTATATGGGATTTAAAGTGCAAAAGAAGCTTGTTAAAGCTTTGAAGAATTTTGCGTGAAGGGAGAAAGAAAAAATGGGTGGGGGGAGAGAGTCAAGTTCTATTACATTATTTGAAGGGGCGAGATCAAGGCTGTTAAAAACCAAAGGAAGGAATACCGTGTTAAAATAAGACCCTGTCTTATATTTTTTTCAACCCTGAAATAAGCGCTTGGCCTTATTGCCATACGTTCAAAAGCCCAATTGGGCTTATTATCAGGGGATGTCTTATTTTGGGGGAAACAGGGTATAAATTTGGTTTATTTGATAAAGCTTAAAATAGATATCTTTGGTAACCCTTAATGGATTTTTCCTGAAAGTAGGACTGAAATGACAAAGCTTTATGAATTTCTTTATAAATAAAAGATGGGATATGAGAAGACAAGACTATTTGTTGTATTTTAAGAGAAGATGATAAAATTGTTTATTCTTGTTGTAATGAAAGAGAATGTCATTTATTTATATATATCTTTTGCTTTTCTTTACTATATTCTAATTTTTCTTTTCTATTTTTTCTTTCCATTTTTTCTTTTTTCCACCTTCTATTTTTCTTTTTCTTGTTTTCTTTTGCACTAGTTTTTATCTTTACAGTTGTAATTTTTTTTAATAAAATTACTGTTCAAAAGGGTTCTGCATTTGTGTAGCCTCCCACGACTATCCTTTCTATTTTCAAGACGGCATATATAATGCATAAAGTTTAACAGCTGAAAACATGTGCAGTTTTAATGGGACAAGCCATTTCATCCCCCTAAATGCAATTAGAATGTTTTATTAAAGCACTGCATGTTTTATACATAGATCATAGGAGCAGTAATTTGGAAATAAGTGTTCCCTTCTTTTAAAGTAACTTGAACATAACTTATTCTATTTATACCAGTCTTGTAACTTTCTCCCTGCAACAATGCAAGATACTAGACCACAGCAGCAATTTATTGTACCGCTGCTACATCAGGGCAGTGCCACAAATTAAGAAACAGGAAGTCAGCTGTCTGTGTTGAAAAATGTTGCTACATTTCATTTAGGTTTTTATCCTTTAGACCAGGGCTTCTCAAACCTGAGAAAATTATCCAAAATTGGGTAAAAGTGTCTTTATTTTGGGTAAGGAGGACACATGTACCCATTACCAATTACAACAGAAGCATTTAAATTGACTTAAAGACAGCCTTGTGTGCTAAAATATATTGAAAAAATTCCCAAAATATTCATATAAGACAAAAATGGGTGAAATTACCAATAGTAATTTGTTGACACGACATAAAGATCATTCAGTATTGTCGTTTTTATACTATAGGTAGTCCTCGAGTTAAAAAACCGATCGATTCAGTGACTGTTTGAAATTAGGACAGTTCTAAAATAAGGGACTTACGTCCAGTCCTTGAAGTTTGACTAGACTTTCTGATAAGTAGTTTTAAGTAAGGAAGGAAAAAGTTTGAGAAGGACTGGCTGAGACCTGATACATGAATACATTAGGGGGCATCCTTCAAAAAGGTAAATAGGAAGATAATATTCACAAGGAGCAAAAGCTGTAAACACCCAGCATTTGTTCACTGCTATGTCATTCCTTCTAAGAAATCCACTACAAGTTTCTGACTGAATGAAATTGCATGATTCTTCTAAAAAGACTGTCATGGGACAGATGGACACTGATGTATATAATTCAGTGGTTCCCAAACTGTGCGCCGCGGCTCCCTGGGGAGCCGCGCTATCGTCATAAGGGCGCCGCGAAATATTCCGCCCGCTGGGTCTAACGCTGATGCGCCATTTCTGAAACGTCTAGTGCGCATGCGCAGTTGCAAGTCAGATTGCTATGGGAGCCGCGAACCGAAAAAGATTGGGAACCTCTGATATAATTCATATATATCATATATGTATATATTCATATACATATAGAGGGTTCCTATATGTTCCTATTATCAGTAATTGAGATGAGGGAGATCAGTAATTGAGATCAGTAATTGAGATGAGGGAGAAGACGCCATTATAAATTACAAGTAAAGCTGAGAGAAAGAGAGTTGAGAGAGAGAGAAAAAATAAGCAGGTTAAGACTTGATACATTTCTTGATATAGTGATATATTTCTTACATAATTCTGTACCTATTTGGAAATGCATACCAATTTTGTAAATATTTTCATTTGTATATACTGTATTATTAGAAAAAGCTATTGGTTCTGAGTGTGGCTGTTTCGATTCTTATCCTGATCCTTTCTGCAACAGGCTTACTACAATTTTACTAAGTACTATATAATATAGTCTTAAACCAGAGGTTGAATTTAAGTTTTTATCTTTTGTAAAAGAAATCGGAAGTCACTTTCTTTTTATACTTTTTTCCCTATAGTTTTTGTGTCCCGCAGTATCCCATACCTTCCTTTTTATTCTTTTCCTCTATTTATTCCGACCATTTATATTTGCTAGTTTTTATCCTTATGTTCTGTAAAAACTGAATAAAGTTATATTAAAAAAAAACAGAAATAAAGTATCTCAGGGGCTGCTACAAAGAAGAGGGAGTCAAGCTATTCCCCAAAGCACCTGAGAGTAGAACAAGAAACAATGGGTGGAAGCTAATCAAGGAGAGAAGCAACTTAGAACTAAGGAGAAATTTCCTGACAGTTAGAACAATTAATCAGTGGAACAACTTGCCTCCAGAAGTTGTGAATGCTCCAACACTGGACGTTTTTAAGAAGAGACTGGATAACCATTTATCTGAAGTGGTGTAGGGTTTCCTGCCTAACCAGGGGGTTGGACTAGAAGATGTCCAAAGTCCCTTCCAACTCTGTTATTCTAAATACATCTCCCTTTCGCTGTCTGCCTGCTTACCTTCTTGCCTATGGGCAACTTTCCCCTTCTTATAGGTCTTAATTTTTACATCAAGACTGGGCAGAGAGGCCTTTTGAAAAGGCGCTTTCTCTGAAAGGAAGGAGCTTCATCTGAAAACTATCTGTGCGCTTGCAAGGAGAATGGCTATACAGCACTGGTAATATGTAAATAAAACTGGATTAAAATTCTGCTTATTGAAACTTGGGACACTGAGAATTCTGTCTTCCACAAAGTCTCTGCCAAATGTAAGATGGATCTTCTTAGAAGTGGGATTCATATAATTTATCTACCGGTTCGCCCAGCACCGAAAATGTGAGTGCCCACCTCTGCGCATGCGCCCAGCCTTCTGTGCATGTGCTTTGCTCGTGCGTGCGTGCGCCTTCTGTGCATGCACAGAAGCATACCTCAAAAACATTCCTAAATAGGACGGCATAGAGCCGGGGCAGGTGTGCAGGCCCATCTGTGATTTCTGCTATCGGTTCGTCTGAACTGGGCTGAACCGGCTGAATACCACTCTGAATCTTCCCCAGGGATCTAGAATCCAGGTCTATAGCAAAGCTACTCCTGATGGGAGGAAAGCAATTTTGTTTTGAATGTGTGACAGAAATCAGTGACTTGCTAATAATCCAAGTATATCTAAATTAATTTGGTCCCAATTTTTGCAGATCCTTTCTTACTTATTAAAGTCGTGTCCTCTTTAATTACATCGTTCTGTTTTCTCCTTTTTCAGCAAAGTTGGGTGGGGGAAAAACAGATTTCTCCCCTTTCTTTGGAAGATAAATGCCTAACATAACAAACTGTAGACCTTTCATTTTCACCCCAATGTAATTAAGCTTATTAAAAGTTTCTTTATAATGCTCCTAACCAAATAAATAACAGCACAAGAAATGGCCTGTAACTCTGGGTCTTTTGAATTCATTTTATGCTAACAAATAGTGCACACTCTTTGAAAGCTTTGTATTGTGTATAATGAAATTTCGCCTATCCCCAGGGATTCGTTCACACTTGTCATGGAGAAATAAAAATCGTCTTTGTGAGTCACATAGCTTAATCTGATTTTTCCTGAATTTCTAAATCTAGTTAGTTTAAAAGTGATTACCGATTTGGGATATTTGAATATTTTCCTATGTTCATCCTTGGAAACCCCATTCATGTTTCCATCTTACATAATAGTGATAAAAAAACATTATATATAAATATCCATTCATCCTGACTTTATTATTTTTACAAATAACTCAAGGTGGAGAATATATTCCAACAACCTTTCCTCCTTCTATTTTCTCTGAACAGCAAACCTGTGCAGTGGATTGAGCTAAGAGGGAGTAACTGCCCCAAAGTCACTCAGATGGCTTTCATGGCTAAGGTGGACATCCTTCTCTGTTGCCCCTTTCATGCAAAGGTTCCTCACGAAAAGTCAGTGACTTATGTTTTTTGGGGACCAAATTAAAATCTTTTTTTTTTTTTACTGCAGGGCCTTTTAATTTAAGCAATTCTTCTTTTATCAGAATTGAAATATTGTGTCTATCACATTCTTAAAGTAAAAAATGATGTTATGCATAAGGTAGATTTTATCTTTTTGAATTGTACCTATACAATAACCCACTGGCCTAATTTTTTTAAAAAATTTGATTTATATGCCGCCCTTCTCCGGAGACTCTGGGCGGCTTACAGTGCATTAAGCAATAGCCTTCATACTTTTGTATATTTATACAAAGTCAGCTTATTGCCCCCACAATCTGGGTCCTCATTTTACCTACCTTAGAAAGGATGGAAGGCTGAGTCAACCTTGAGCCTGGTGGGATTTGAACTTGCAGTAATTGCAAGCAGCTGATCTTAATAACAGTGAATTAGTCCACTGTGCCACCAGGACTCTAAATATTAGGTTATATAAATATTACAATTCAGAAGAACCTGGTGCAACTTTCAGAGAACTTAATTGTATTTTTGTGTGAGCAGGGATTATTACAATTGTCTTTATTTCTAATTGCTGCTTCATTTAAAAGATCTCTAGATACAGTATATACATGCAGTGGCATACCTATTATATTCAGTACTTGAAGCAGATATTTTATTAACATCCCCTTCTTCTGTTGCTGCTGTGCCAGGCTGCTCACTGCCAAACAGCTGATCAGTGCAACAGGGACTCCACACTCACTCCCAACTCTCCAGGTAGACTCCTTGTCATTTGCCTGCACCCCATTAATGACTATAATTTGCATGTACAAATTGTTATTTATTTCAGCTTAAGGTGTGTTGGAACTTTCATGCTGGTGTAATTGCATTTCTGTTTTTAAATGTTTTTATATTAAGTCACAAGGATCCCCAAGATTTTGTGATATTTAAATAAACAAATGAAAAAATAAAGTAGGTTAGTCAGTTGGTTAAAGAACTAATTCAAAAGGCAAGAATCTTAGCTAGACAGAGTCCATGCACAAGTTCCCGGTGGATATTTAGTGCCCCAAGAACTTATTAAGAATCTGCCTGGATATTTTTGCCTCTTATGGGTAGTCCCCGACTTGCAATCATTCAAAGTTACAAATGGCACTGAAAACCGTACGACTGTTTTTCACACTTACGACTGTTGCAGCATCCCCATGGTCACATGATCAAAATTTAGATGATTGACAGTTGACTCATAATTATGATGGTTGCAGTGTCCTGGGATCATGTGATCACCTTTTGCGACCTTCTGACCAGCAAAATCAATGGGGAAGCCACATTCACTTAACAATTGTGTTACTAACTTAACAACAGCAGTGATTCACTTAACAACTGTGACAAGAAAGGTCGTAAGAAGAGGCAAAACTCACTTAACAACATCTTGCTTAGCAATGGAAATTTTGGGCTCAATTGTGGTCATAAGTCGAGGATTACCAATAAGTGGCAGTACATGCACTGGCCAACTCACTAAAGTTATATGTAACACAACTGCATGTTACTATGTGGGTCCCTTTTTGAGCATGCTTTCTCTGAGGGAAAAAAATGCTTCTGCATGTCTGTATTAGGAAGGATTTAGTCAGGAGTTGGACGAAAATGACTGCTTGGGCGAAAATGACTGCTTGGAGGAGATTGATCAGGGCTACCCCTGTAGTTTCTATATATCGTCTTCTCCTCGCTTCTGATTACTGAAGCTTTCAGGAGTGTGAATACTATTCAATTTTCAATTTTCGAAATAAAGATGTGACTTTGATTTATAATGATGGCTGCTAGATTGAAGGGCAGCATATATTAGGAGACGATAATGCACTAGTCTGATTGCAGAACTTATTTTTGAAGTATTTGCATTTGGACAAATGCATTTTAATGTTTAAAAAAAGAAACGTAGAGTCTAACTGATTTCTTTTTTTACTTACAAAGCTTATTTTTTAACCGTTAAGCTTTTGCTTGTATCCAGTCAGCTTTCCTTTCCCCCATCATCTATTTTAATTAGCTGGTTTTTATTGTTTTACATGTTTGTATCCTTCTCTATGCCTGGCAAATAGATGGGGAAGGAATGGAGGTAGTGACAGATTTTATTTTCCTGGGCTCCAAGATCACCACAGATGGGGACTGCAGCCAAGAAATTAAAAGACGCTTGTTCCTGGGGAGGAAAGCTATGGCAAATCTAGACAGCATACTAAAAAGCAGAGACATCAACCTGCCAACAAAAGTGCGCATAGTCAAGTCTATGGTTTTCCCAATTGCAATGTATGGCTGTGAAAGTTGGACCATAAATAAGTCTGAGCGCCAAAAAATCTAGGCCTTTGAACTATATAGTGCTGGAGAAGACTACTGCGAGTTCCTTGGACTGTAAGGCAATCAAACCGGTCAGTCCTAGAGGAGATCAACTCTGACTGCTCTTTAGAAGGCCAGATCCTGAAGATGAAACTCAAATATTTTGGCCACCTAATGAGAAGGAAGGACTCACTGGAGAAGAGCCTAATGCTGGGAAAGATTGAGGGCAAAAGAAGACGGGGATGATAGAGAATGAGGTGGGTGGATGGAGTCACTGAAGCAGTAGGAGTGAGCTTAGATGGACTCCAGAAGATGGTAGAGGACAGGAAGTCCTGGAGGAAAGTTGTCCATCGGGTCGCGATGGGTCAGACACGACTTCGCAACTAACAACAACAACAAATGTTTGTATTGGTGTAAAGCTGGGTTTTTATGATTGCTGGAAAGTATCCTAAGAGCCATAGGAAGTTTTGATTATCTAATCCAAGGGTAAAAAAGGGAGATCCAACTTCAAAAATTCCCCTTCCAATTATTGCAATAATTTCAGTAGCGCACATCATTTAAATGCCGTGTCTGTTAAAAACATGATCTTACCTGAACATGTCAGGAAGGAATCCAGAGAAGGAATGAAAAAATGTAGCCCTTTCCTTTCTACCTGGTACAAGTTATTTAATATTGTTAAATTGTTAGATAAATATGCTCTCAGGTCAAGCTTGACACCTGATGTTTTTTTTCATTCTCAGCGTAACCTATAGACAGTCAGAGTATTCCCTTAGCTGTCTCCAATCCAAGTACTAATTCAGTCTAAACCTATTTTAGTCTCTGAGCCCACAAACTCAGCCAGGTGCTAAATTATTAGGAAACAAAAGTTCTTGCTGAGCTATGCACAATCAATTTGATATTTATTACTAATTACTGATATCTCTTAGCCATCCTGTTCTATAAGTGTCTCTAAATCTTCCAAAATGTATGGCTCTATACTTAATATGTACTAGAAACTGTTCCTTGTAAGTAAAAAGTGGGTCAGGCTTTGTCTATATTTGGATCATACTTTGTTCAAAATTATTTTCCATGTTGACTAATGCTAACCACCCATTTTAATATTCCACTCTGTATTACTTTTTATTAAAAAATTGCATTTGTGTTCTTTGAGGCTGACTTATCACACGGAGCAATCTGTATCCTAAAATTATTATGTGGGATCTCTGATTTGGTTTCTTATTGTTAAGTAAAGATTAAACGGAACCTGTCTCAGATTTTAGTGGGAACAAAGTGGGATCTTCCACCAAAAATGAACTTTGCTGAATCACAGATGGGCAGTAGTGAAGAACTTGAGAGAAGCTTTTAGTGGGAAAGCTGCTTCAAGATGGAGCACACATTTGGAAAACCAGTGTTTAAAAAAAGGAGATATTAGGGTAGCTGACTTTTTAGCAGAAGTATATATTAGGAGCACAGTTTTTTTAAAAAAACTATGTTTAGGGGTATTGGGTAGTAAACTGTGTATATTAAGTAAAATAGTGAATGTTAGGAATATGATTTTCCAGTCTCTTTTTAAACCATTTTAAAATAGTTATTATAGAATATAATTATTAGCATATTCCTAAAAAGCTAAGATAATGGGACGCAGTGGCTCAGATGCTGAGCTTGTTTGGATCTCTATTGCTGCGTAACGGGGTGAGCTCCTATTACTTGTCCCAGCTTCTGCCAACACAGCAGTTCGAAAGCACGTAAAAAATGCAAGTAGAAAAATAGGGACCACCTTTGGTGGGAAGGTAACAGAGTTCCGTGCGCCTTTGGCGTTTAGTCATGCCAGCCACATGACCACAGAGACATCTTCGGATAGCGCTGGCTCTTTTGCTTTGAAACGGAGATGAGCACCATCCCCTAGAGTCGGGAACAACTAGCACATATGTTAGCTTTACCTTTACAAAGCTAAGATAGAGCAAATTAAGACTGATTCATAGATTCTTACAGAAGATACTGCACAACCACAGGAAAATGAGCATTATCCTTTGGAAATGTCTATTTCATATCTTTGTCATAAATCTCATAATTTAACAGTTGTATGCTAGCATAATATTTTAAAAACAGAGATTTAAAAACAGAGATTTTAAGTGAATCCACAGGAGCCTACGACCACTATGCCAGGAATTATAATCAGTCACCTATTTTTTTTTTCCTCTAGCATGCTGATACACAAACAGAATTATATACATGGTATGGCTGGTAGAATTCAACTTATTATCTTGTGGCCTTTCTAAAAACAGCTTGAGGTCAAGACTTTCTGAGCCTCGGAGAACCTCCTGGTGAAGCCTCTGAAAAGCGATGGCATTTCACAAAAAGACTGGTTGACAAAGTTGTTAGCAGGGGTCTTTACTATAGGGGGATCTTGTGACAATAGGGATTTTAAAAAAAGACTCAAATGACTAAGGTGGTAATTAGAGTACGAGATAATACTGCTGAACTATATTCACAATCCTTCTCATGATAGGGGCATTACCACTGGAATATTAAGCTGATCAAAAACAAAATAAGAAGTAGTAGCCCTTAAAAGGGGTAATTCAGAAAATCACCAAAATTCACCCTTATGCGGTATGTAATGGAATAGCTGTACTAATAGAAATAGTTGAAGCAGCAGCAGTAGTAGCAGCAATAATTGTAGGAGTAGTAGGAGCAACAGCAATAACTGGACATGCATCTACAAGGAAAGAGGGAAGATTTTCCAATCTGTGTAAGCTGAATCTGACCCCTGTCAGGCCTGGAAGCCATCTTTTTTGTTGGATCTTCAGGCCTGCCACATTTACTACTGTGGCACTGTAGTACAGATGTGCATTACATCTGGCATTCCAGATGATGTATCAACATACTTCAGGGATGTTGCTTACATAGGAAAGGTGAACACAAGAAAAGATTATTTTCCCTACCTTTGTCTATATTCTAAAATTTAATTCAGAAATAATCAATGGGGATTCATCTGAGCCGCGGTGGCGCAGTGGTTAGAGTGCAGTACTTCAGGCTACTTTCGCTGATCACCGGCTGCCAGCAGTTTGGCAGATCATATCTCACCAGGCTCAAGGTTGACTCAGACTTCCATCCTTCGGAGGTGGGTAAAATGAGGACCCAGATTATTGGTGGCAATAGGCTGGCTCTATAAACCGCTTAGAGAGGACTGTAAAGCACTATGAAGTGGTATATAAGTCTGAGTGCTATTGCTAGTGCTATCTGACATTGTTTTGAGGCTTTTCCTACCTCTTACTTGCCAAAACCAGAAGAAGACCAAACATTCTTGTTTTTGGTGAGCCCTGAGGGTGGAGGTCTTCGTCTTCTCTAGGAGTGTTCAATAAAGTCAAAAATGGATAGGTGCTATGCTGGACAAGCAACCATGCTACTTAGAGAAGTAACTTGAGGGAGTGAGGAGCGAGCATTGGAAGGGCACATGTCATCCAAGGTTTGAATACCCTTGAAGAAAACAGCGTCCATTTCGAGAGGACAAGGCTGCTTCTGCAACTTGCTTCTCCCCTGAGACTGAGGAGTTGAGGCCATTTGTTACGTCCCAAGTGTTTTAATACAGAGTTCTTTATAATGGATAGGCCCTGATGGTGATGTGAACCTGAATCTCTCCAGTCAACATCCAACACATAGTGGACATTCTCACGCAGACACACAGTGGTCACACAGAATAACACACACATGCATACTCCATGTTGTTGGTGTGGCAGAAAAAGAGAATATTTTGTGCATATCCTGGTTTGTGGCATTCATACAAAACGGGAAACCATGATTTGCTATAAGTTAAGATTATTCAGTTCTCTTCCTTGTGCTTGCAAATGAAGTGGGGAAGGTGAAGAACCATCATGCGTTGGGATTATGTCTGAACTGAGATGAAGCATGTGGCATGTACACATGGAATGACACATAACATTCAAAGCAAGCATGTTGCGTGCTTCGTTTGGCTTACCTCATCCGAGCCAGATCCAAAGATCAGCAGGTCAAAAGGTATTGCAGCAACCATGTCAATTAGGAACCAGCCTTTGAAGTAGTGAATTGCTATTCTCGCCGGGTCACTTACCACTTCTTCATTCTGGTTGACATATGTCGTTCGGAAGTTTATGAGAATGTCAATGATAAACATAATATCCACAATTAAGTCTACCATGTTCAAAGGGTTGCAGGAATAGCCACACACCCGTCTCTTCTGTTCTTCGCTGTCATTGAGAAGGAAGGCTGCCGAGTAAGGGGTGAAGATGGCGGTGTAGATCACAAGCAGTAAAATGAGCCAATCCCAGACTGCTTTGAAAGGGCTGTAGTGCAATATCGTAAACTTGTTGATGCGGGGTGTTTGGAGCTTATATTCTGGCAGGACATCAGCTCCCAAAGATAGGACCTTGGGAAGTAAAAAATAACAACAACAACAACAATAATCAAACCATCCAATGAGTCAAGTAGAAATGGAACAAACAAACTATCAGACAAATACATCTATTTCTGAACAAGGTTTCTGAAAAGGCAACGCAAGTTAATTGTGCTGAATTTAGAATAGGCAATGTGATTTTTTAAAATATTATTATTTGTTACTAGTATCTATATGAGAGAGACACATCACTAAGATTCCTGAGGCTTGAAAGTAAATGAGAATTACTAGGAAAGGACAAAAAAATGATCTAACATTCTGTATAACTCCCCTGCTGTCTAAAAATCAACAACCACTTATTCTCTGTTCCACAGAAACATTTCTGAAGTGATAGATGGATAATGAACCTAGGCCTGAGATGGCTCCTGGAAACAGACAAAATCTAGTTTGCGCTCAAAAAGGATCTTCTCATGTCAGCTACCCCTGTTGCTTTCCCAGTGCTAACTCCTAATTCCCTTGGGAAACAAATATGTTCCTCTTGATTACATATTCCAATTGCCATACCCTTTTCTCTGAAATATTAAGCAATAGCTTCTTTGTCTGTCCACGGGTGAGTCCTGTTGCTCACCTGTAAAACAGCTGTACAAATGGAGACGGTTATGTGGCAGATGTTTGACGGCATGATTGTGGATATCTGGGGTGGAACAAGCTAGTGTGTGAGATATTGGGAACAGGATTAATCAGTCCCACTTCCTGTTCACAGTTGATTGGTCTACACATAGCACTAATAATAATATTTTGTGGTGGCATATTGAGCAACCAGAATGGCGTGATTCATAAATTATATACTATGCTATAATGAATAACTACTTTCACACTTTATCCCATGATGCAAACTGCATGCTCCTTATCATTATATGTAAGCCAGGCCAAAATGCGGTGCATTTTCTAAATAGATACGCTAGACCAGTAGAAGACGTTTTAATATCGGAGGCAAGGACAAGAAATGTATAAAGAACGGTTACTGGAACTGGATATGTCTAGTCTGATGAAAAGAAGGACTAGGGGTGACATGATAGCAGTATTCCAATATCTCAGGGGCGCCACAAAGAAGAGGGCAGGAGAAGAAGCAATGGGTGGAAACTAATCAAGGAGAAGCAGCTTAGAACTAAGGAGAAATTTCCTGACAGTTAGAACAATTAACCAATGGAACAACTTGCCTCCAGAAGTTGTAAATGTTCCAACACTGGAACATTACATTAGTGCAATTAGATTGCACTGTATCTCTGCCATCTAGGGGTCACTCTCAGTACATTCTGTTTCCGAGGCTGGCCTGCTTCCACTTGTTGCTCAGCCTTCGCTCATCCTGCTACTTCCAAATGCCTAGGCTCATCTTTGGATCCCCACCAGAATTACAATAAACCATGACTAGCACTTTTTTTTTTTAAGATGGAAGAACCAGCTGGGATCTCTGTGCCTGCAGGGTCAAAGGTGGCCACCCCTCCAGCCTCAACTGTATTTAGGCCACTGTAATAATAATACTGAAAATCTTTAACTGCGCAGAAATGGAAAGACTCACTTTGGAACTCAAGGATAAAAGCGAAACTTAGTACTACAAAATCTGGGAACAATTTTATGACTGGATAGATAACAAGAGGGTAGCCAAGACAAATGTATCGTGTTAGAACAAAAATATAGATGTTATTATAGATAAATGTATGTTTAAGAACTATATGTTTATACGAGTACTAATATTATTGTAAAGTGACGGAAGATGTTTGGAGCCAGTGATGTCATATCTATGTCCAATGCTTTTTTAAATTTTGTATTATTAATAAAAAACTTTTAAAAAATAAATTAAAAAAAATATTTAGGCCACTGACCTTTCCCTGTTCCATATACGGAAGCAGACTATAGGAACTCAGAATCATTGATCTAGATGGGGTCCTTTACAGTGGTGGGTTGCTCCCGATTCGCACCGGTTTGCAAGAATTGGTAGTAAAAATTTGTAGTAGTTCGGCGAACAGGTAATGACATTGGCTGGCCATGCCCCCGAACCAGTCCCCAGCCCGGTTGCCACTTGTTTACCCCGCCCACCTCATCAGAGGCTTTTTTTTTTTTTTACTTTTAAAAGCATTTTTTCTACAACCTCTTCGGCCGAAAAAATGCTTTCAAAAGTTAAAAAAAAAAGCCTCTGATGATCATGCGGCTCAAAAAAAAAAAGCGCCTTTAAAAGCCTCTGGCGATCCCAGCTGAGTTGCCTGATCGTCAGAGGCTTCTAAAAGCATTTTTTTCTACAACCTCTTAAGGTTGTAGAAAAAATGCTTTCAAAAGTTAAAAAAAAAAAGTTGGCCACGCCCACCCAGTCACATTCTCCCCCCCCACCAAGCCACGCCCACAAAATAAGCCACACCGACAGAACTGGTAGTAAAAAAATTTTTAGAACCCACCCCTGGTCCTTTAGAATACCAAACCTAATCTTCGGACCACTAAAGGAACGGAAATCAAAAGAATCAGACCTTAACAGGTCAGAAGAATCTTCTTTTTTGGGGGGGGGGGGGTTCCGTTGCTTTGAACAGTGCTAAACACCAGTTGCAAGTCAAGGACTATCTGTGTTTTAGGTAAATATCATAAATAAAAGCCTCATGTTCAGGTGTTTTCAAAAAAAGGTCCAAAGATGCCTTTTCTTTTGCTTATCTTTAAATGACAGCATCTTGGATAATTGCATTTACATTAAAAAAGAAAAAAAAAACTTAAATGTTATTTAGGTAACATTTGTTTTCAAAATTATTCACTTTATGAATTTATTTGTCGGGAAATTATAATCAGGGTACCTAAATACCGTGAATAATTTTTATTAAAAGCAGACTTGACAAAGTTTTTTTTTTAATAAAAAAGCATAGAAGAAACAGAAAAAGATCATAAAAGGGTCAAAGGGGGGGGGGGGGAAGCAAAGAATAGTAAAATAGCAGGAACAAGAAAGGTAACTAAAGAAGCGACTTCCGATCTTTGCAGCAGTTTCCAACATAGTTACCATCTCCATCCTCCCACATATTGTAGCTACCTTCTTCCCATAAATAAACCTTTAAAATCAATAAATCCTAAAATCAGCAATTCAATTTTGTCTATTTTCAGCCAAAAAGATCTGAAAAGGGAGTCAGTGTACCTAAATACTAGAAGGCTATGTGCATTGAGAGTAGTTACCATTATAGGAAAAACTAGGGAAAATGCACTAGTAAAAACTGATTGTGAAGGGAGAGCTCCACCTCTAGGCAACGGGCTGCACGTTTTTATAATTTGTATATTGCTTTTTTATTTTTGTAAGACGCCTAGAGTCACTGAGAGTGTGGCCATATAAATTTACTCAAATAAATAAATAATAGGACAGCGATCAGGTGAGCTCTGTACCTGCCCAGTCTACTGCAGCTTCAAGATCCTTACACAGCATTCTTCTCCCTTTTGGTGTCACAAAGACCTTGCTCTGGGCAGCAGAACTAGGCCGAGCACTTGAAAGAAGGGCTTTTGATGAGTGTGGGTTAAGTCCAAATAAAGAAACTCTCTTTTTCTTTGAAACGTTAAAGCACTCCCATCCTTCCAAAGGACGGACTTTGCTGCTGAAAGTTCATGTTTGGTTGTGGAATAATGTGCAATTAGGCTACACTGACAATAACACCCAACCTTGCTTGATAGCCCACAAGAGATCTTTCTTTAGGTCAGAAGTAGGAAGGCTTCTGATAGTTGCAGGCTGATATTGGGTGACTAAGAGCTGTAGCAGGTAGGCTGATGAGACAAAATGGAAAGACCTTTCCATGGATAGGTCTCTTTTTCTCCCTTTGATTTTCTTAGGGGGTCTTTTTTTTCCATTTTATACATTATGTTAAACCTGTTGTATTGTTTACAAGTCTACTTTTAAATATTTTAGTCTCTTCAAAATCTACTAGTTTTCAGCCACTGGTTTCTTGCACAAAGGTACTGAAGGATTTCAGCTTCAGAATGGGTTTTCTAGAATTGGAGGGGAAACAAAAGGAAACAATGCCACCATAATTACTTTAAAAAAATACATTCTTTAAGCTGAAAAGCAGGTTGATCTTCCGCTGTCGTTTTTGTTAAAGGTGAAGACTCCTTTGAATTGAACTCAACTCCTGGTGATTTTCATTTCTTGGCCACAATGCAGAAGTTTTTCAATTGCCGCCTCCTAAAATGTTTTTGTGATTTTTCAATCTAGCCTGATTAGTTTTAGTCTCCATCCAAGCAGTAACCAAGCACAACGCTGGTTGGCTTTTAAGTCCAGGTAGAGCTACTTGCTGGTGCCTCATGCGGAGCTTACCATTTTCATTAGTGCCTGTTTTCTTTGGATCATCTGATTGTCTTACACAAATCAAGAGAAGCCATAATTATTTTCTACTCTGCTTCCACTAAAATCATCAAGACTCCTCAGCCAGGCCAATTTTTTTTCCGCCTGTCAAAAGAACATGATTAATAGCTGCACTCGCCCTATCTCCTGCAGGAAAGCCTGATGTGCAAATTCAATTGCTAAATGTATAACAAATTCAAGTGCATAAGTGAAAATTAAGCTAACAGTTACCTCCTCACCCCCTCAGTGATTGAGGGAGGGGAGAACTTTAAGATTATATTAACTTTCAGAATAACAATAAAGAAAATAATTTCGATCTTTATTGTACTTCACTTGAACTCCAGCCTTTTTCCAGTACAAAACACATTTGAATTTATATAGAGAGTGGTTAACTGCAAAATATGCCCAACAGTATTTTAGTAGTAGCCATCTCCAGTCCTGTTTAGCTGCATTCGCACACAAAACCACAAGGCAAATCTGTTGTAAATTATGTTCCAGTTCCAAAACAAAATAGTTCCAGCTATGCCGAAAACACCACGAGATCCATTACAGTAACACTGACTAAATTTAAGATATTGAATTTCTTATAGACTCAACTAATGAATCTGCCGACAAAATAGCAATAGTACTTAGACTTATATACCGCTTCACAGAGCTTTACAGCCCCTCTCTAAGTGATTTACAGAGTCAGCATATTGCCCGCAACAATCTGGGTTCTCATTTTACCCACCTCCGAAGGATGGAAGGCTGAGTCAACCTTGAGCCTGGTGAGATTTGAACTGCCAAATGCAGTCAGCTGGCAGTCAGCAGAAGTAGCCTGCAGTACTGCACTCTAACCAGTGCGCCATTGTGGCTCATACAAATTTACAGATATGTAAATATGCAATCTGAAATAAACCATACATTCAAATACGTACATCTCTTTTGTTAACTCTTAAAAATAATGACATTCTAATGAATTAAAGCAAAATGGATGACTAGAATACCACTAATTTAGTTTCCCATGAGAAAGTTTCAATCTCACCAAATATAAGTACATTTCACATCTGTAATAATAGGTAGAAATACAGAGTGGGGCACCTGGATTAAATTAGATATGGGTATTAAATTAGTCATGGCTAACCTGCCTCAAATGATTTCTGTGGAATTACAGCGTGAACAATTAATTTGGATCCAACCAGGGGTGAAATGCTCCTGGTTCGGACTGGATCGCCCGATCCGGTAACGATGGTGGCGGGTGATTCAGAGAACTGGTAGCAAAAATCCCTGTGCCCCCCCCCCCCATGCCCAGCTGAGCCGCACGATCATCAGAGGCTTTTTTTTTTTTACTTTTAAAAGCATTTTTTCTACAATCTCTTCTGATGAAAAAATGCTTTTAAAAGTTAAAAAAAAAGCCTCTGATGATTGCGCAGCTCAGCTGGGATCATCAGAGGCTTTTCAAAGCAATTTTTTCTGCAACCTCTTGGCTGAAGAGGTGAGTAAAAAAATGCTTTGAAAAGTCTCTGACGATCCCAGCTGAGTTCCTGATCAGCAGATAGGCTTTTCAAAGCATTAGAAAAAATGCTTTGAAAAGTTTTTTTAAAAAAAACAACTTGGCCATCCCTACCCAGTCACATTACCCCCCTCCCACCAAGCCACACCCAGAGAACCGGTAGTAACAGATTTTACATTTCATCCCTGGATCCAACCAATATTTTGATGTGATTTCCATAATCTTTTAGCTTCCAAAAACATTGCTTACATAAATTATGGCAGAATATAACCACATTTTTTAATCAAAGGAGTTCATACATTTCATTTCTCTACCTGTCCCCAAATCAAGGTTGTGATATATCAAACAGCAGAATAAATTAGCTTGTATGTATTAAATGAACAGTCTTTAGCTACTTCAGAGAAGATATGGCAGTGGTCCAAAGGAGATGACACATTCTGATCAATTTGATTTAAGAGCACACATCCTTTTTTTCATCCTCCTTGCCACATGGTACTCAATGAACAATACTGTCAAGTGCAAAGAATCAGGACCATTCATAAATGCGAGGACTCTAAACTGATGACATGTTTAACTCTGCCCTCCCCCCACCCTCAAGTTGTACCTGCTCTTCTACAAATACCTACTTTTATCATCTGGGACTCTGGGAATGTTCCTTAAATTCAGAGTATACCAATTCTAAGATGTTGCCCTGAAGAGTATAATCATTGCTTTAGTTTAGTTTACTTTTACTTTTTTTGCTAGTCTAGTTTACTAGTTACCATATGCCCAAGCAGCTACCAGAAGAGGCCTGCTCATCATATTAACTATATTATGAATTTCTGTTCTACTGGATGTTTGTGGAATGTATTAAAAGCATTATTTAAAAAGTTCATTCAAATTTAGGACTGAGTTCCAGTATTATTAGAGATGTACTATTATACCGGTAATTACTGAGATCTCAAAACACCCTTAATGTGAATCTTATTATCTCAATGTAAAAAAAGTTCAAAGAAATCTCATATTAGCATTTTTTGGAAGAGACTAAACAGCATGTCAATTGCACGGTACTCTTTACATGAAATTTCTTTGGGTCAAGAAAGAATGAGACATGAACAGATACTCCAGAATTTATTACAGTCTCAGTAGTGGAGTTAATTAGCTAGTACAACCCTTTGGGGGGTGGGTGGGGATGAGGTTGGGGAGCAATGGCAAAGCTGTAGGAGAAAAGACTCTCATTATAGATCAGGTAATGCTCTCAGCTTCCCAATTAAACTGCTATTTTCTAGAGAAACTGCATTCAAGGTTTTCTCTGTAATTGCACGGGGCTAAGTTTTCAAATTGGAGCACTGGGTAATGGGGAATGATGTAAAGCCAAAGACATGAGCAGCATGCAGTGTGTTCTTCCAACATGCTTTGCTTGGAGCAGAGAGACTGCCCCAGATCTCTGGAACAGTCTTTTCGTTGAGAGATCATATGCATTACTAGGAAGGCTTTTATTTAGTTAGCTAGTCTGTTGAACTTCCACAGCTATCGAATAAAAAAAAAAAAGACTCAAGGTGGAGATAGATGAAAATTCAGTGAAAACACCAGATTGCAAAATCATTGCACCACATGATGGGAAAATTCATAAAAAGTTCAGCATGAACATCTTGGATGTAGGCTTGCTTGAAAGTCCAGCTTTCAGCAGCTTTCTAAAGCGGAACAGGGACAAGACTTTTAATAGCTATGATGGAAGTGTTATCACTTAAATTCTTATTTAGCTGACTGCTCTTGGTGCCTATGTATGCAGTCATTTTCAATATTTATGCTGCTGGAATTAGCACAGAGAATGAAATGGGAGGATTATGACAGACTGATCATGGTCCTGGCAGTTAAGTCTTGACAGTTAAGATCCCTTAGAAATACAGCATAGTCCCCTGGGGATCCTAAGGCCCACATTGTGAAACACTGTTGTATAGCATGATTTACATGCAGGCCAGTGGTAAAATCCATTTTTTTTTTACTACCGGTTCTGTGGGCGTGGCTTGGTGGGCGTGGTGTGGTGTGGCTTGGTGGGTGTGGCAGGGGAAGGAAAATGCAAAATCTCCATTCCCACCCCACTCCTGGGGGAAGGATATTGCAAAATCTCCATTCTCACCCCACTCTGGGGCCAGCCAGAGGTGGTATTTTGCCAGTTCTCTGAACTACTCAAAATTTCCACTACAGGTTTTCCAGAACCTGTCAGAATCTGCTGGATTTCACCCCTGTCATAGCAGGCAGACTATGGCTTAGCATGTTCCTATTTTGAAAGGAACCCCCCCCCCAAAAAAGTTATTATTTTCGTTTCATTTGTACAACTTTCTCATTGGCAGCCAAAAAGCAGCTGGACATTGCTGGAGTTTGCTACCTTCTTCCTTCCCATTTAAAGAATGTATGGTTTGAGTGGTTTGACAGACAGCAATTCAAATAATTTGTTCAGCACCATTCATCACCAACACGGCTCTATTATTTTACACTTTTTCCTAAGGCGATACAAATATGCTGGGCTTTCTTTGGACCTGGAAGGAGTTATAAGTAGACCTCAACATACAACCACAATAAAGCCCGGAATTTCTGTTGTTCAGTGAAACATTTGTTGAGTGAGTTTTGCCCCCCTTTTACGACTTTTCTTGCCACACTTGTTAAGTGAATCACTGCGGTGGATAAGTTAGTAACCCAGTTGTTCAGTGACTCTGGTTTCCCCATGGACTTTGCTCGTCAGAAGGTCGCAAAAGGGGATCACGTGACCTTGGGATACAGCAACGGTCATAAATATGAACCAGTTTCCAAGCATCTGAATTTTGATCGGGTGATCACGGGGATGCTGCAAAGGTCATAACTGTGAAAAATGGTCCATAGGTCACAATTTTTTGATGCCGTTGTAACTTTAAACGGTCACTAAATGAACTGCTGTAAGTTGAGGACTACCTGTATTTAACACATCCATTCTCCACACGGAGGGACCCTGGCTCATAATGGTTCTGAAGCTGTGCTGTTGTTGCAAAGCTGAGTTCCAGGGGATGACAGAAGAGCTGAGATGTCTAATAGCAGATGGTAGTACATGATTGAAATTTTACAGTATATCAAAGCAATACTTGCATATCTTTAGAGCCAAGCTTCCATCCCCAAAGTAGGAATAATTCTGGTATACTTAGAAGCAAGTAGCCATTGGTTTTTTTAAATTCTACTTGCACGTGCCTACTTAGATACAAAATGCATGAGTGCGCCATGAGAGGGCAAGAAAGCACATTTGATTCAAGACCAATGAATATTGTACAGCAGAGAACTCAAATCTTTCCAGATTGGTGGAGTGGCGAAGATGGCGGCGAGGTGTGGGAAGGAGAGGAAATGGTTGCGTGTGCACCACTTTTACAAATGCAGTTTTGCACATGTGCACACACACACTTCATGGCCTGGTACTGAACGGGCTGCGTCCCAGCACCGGGTCATGGACTGGGGGGGCCCCCTGTTATACGGGACTCCAAATGCATTGAAGAGATGTAGTCATCTTTTTCATTGTATATATGTCAACTCACAGAGCATCCCTGGCCTGCTCTTGAGTTGCCATAGGCCAGGGGGGATGGGAAACTGGCAAAATGGCACAGTAGCCAAAGACAGATGCACATTCCACGCTTATCTCTCTCAAGGCTGTATCCCAGGGTTACCTATAGCAGCCGAGAGGAGTGACCTCTACAACCTGCGAAATTGCTCCACTGGCGAATGTGATTGATGACACACCCTGGGCGGAGGGGGGAAACAAGGTCATAATTGGAGCGTAAATTACATAGGATTATAGCTGGCTTCACTTGGGAACGTGCCAACATGAAGCTCCTAATAAATAACTGGATTTCTTTCGAAGCTTCGCTTGAAACTCATAATTTAATTAGGGCATCCATCAGAATCCTGACAATATAGATCCTTTAAAAAAAAAGCAGCATCCTGTATTACTTATTCCTTACAGAGGTTCAACAAAAACCATCTCTTTGGGAAATGAGAGCAATAACACAATGACGGCTATCATCTCAGCATAGGATGTTATATGATATATAAACCTCAGAAAAGGTTTACGCACAGCACCTTGATCCAGGTTTGTGCAGAGGGGCCCTACAATGCATCAGGAAGGAGGCAGAACCTGCCATTGCAGTGCCCTATTTCTTGCACATTTGCTTTATGCAGACTGAATAATGCAGAGATTTTGTGTGGGCATATTTTAATTTTTCATTTTCAGTATTCCCTTTATTAGCCATTTATAGACTTTAATGAAACCTCAAAAAGCAAAATGTGTTTACTGCTTGTAAATTTCCTTGCTCTTTGGATGTTTTTTTCCCCCTCCACAATTTTACTTTAGTTAATTATCTCCTTCGTACTAATTCCAATGGTAGCTGAGGTTATACTCCATTGTGAGTCGATTGTTCCAGACCAGTTCAGAATAGAAAAGCTCAGTTTCTCAGTTTAACAAACTGTCTGTCTTCCTACCTACTTATATTCATGCGCCTGTTAAACGCACTTCTCTAAAAATGAAAATTGTCATGTTTTTGCACAAAGATGTGGGTGTAAAACATCACATAACAATTTACTCCTTCTAAATAAGTGGTTCAATTTAGGGGTTTGATTTTTCTTTTTTACACTGGCCATGTTTGCAAATACAGAGAAGGCTGCAATTTTGCACGTTTATCTTTTAGTAAGCGCTTGACAGTGAATCTTTACATAAACATGCACAAAAACTCTGTTAAATTCAATGAGAAGTAATCCTTCCTGAAGTAGCTGCATTGAATCTTGGTTAAGCAAATCCAGGATTGCTGCTTTGAAACATGTTACCAGCTGCACGTTTGAAATGTCATTATCTCTAAATAATATGCAGATAGACCTTGACTTACAACCGTTCGTTTAGTGACCATTTGAAGTTACAATGGCACTGAAAAAAGTGACTTATAACCAGGCCTTGCACTGATGACCCTTGCAACATCCCCACAGTTATGTGATCAAAATTTGGGTGCTTGGCAACTAGCAGGTATTTCTAATAGTTGCAACATCCTGGGATCATGTGATCGTCATTTGTGAACTTTCCAGCTAGATTCAACAAGCAAAGTCAATGGGGGAATCCATATTAGCTGAACAACAGTAGCAAAAGAGGTTGTAAAATCAAGTGCTACTCACTTAATAATTGCCTTGCTTAGCCATGGAAATTCTGGTCCAATCGTGATCATAGGTCAAGGTCTACCTATATCTCTTATATCTAGTGAAGCTGTAATGTATGTTTGCAATATCTCAATTCATAGCAACATTTCTAGCTGCAGTGTTTAAATGCAGCTAGAAATATCCAGTGGTTTGGATTAAAAGATCAGTACTGAACCACAGGAGTTGGTCCTGGGCTGATCTAAAATCACTTTACTGTTGGTGGGTAAATGATATTCAAGCAATGGCTTTAAGAAAATATTGTTCTAGATAGTATCTCAAATTATAAACTGTATCTCAGAGGCTTCCACAGCAAACTCTGATGATCCAAAATGATGGCACATGTGATGATGACACCATATAAATACCACGTTTGCGTACCTGCATTAAACAACATATTTCTTAGAATTTGCCTGATGATGTCACCAAGCATGTTCTCATTTTGGCTCCGTCATAGTTTGCTATGGATACTAGTACTGCGATCAATCCCTGGAAGATTTTCCTGACTGTCTTGGATTCTCCGTCTTCTGTTTTCTATGACATAGTTAATTTAATTCAATTATTCCCTGTCTTGATGTATCTTTCATCTTTCATGCTTGAAGCAGTTGTTGGCAATGAACCACCTTTCACAAAGTTTATCAGTCTCTTCCATATTGCAGTTGCCTAATCCAATCCTGTAACTTAAGGTTCATCCATTTCTCCAATCATTGCATTGCAATTCCCTTATTAATAATAGTATTGTGTGCCTTCTAGATACTGCATTTTGCTATTGAATTCCTGTCTTCCATCCCTGCGTGTACAGTCGGGACATACAACTGTGTAACACTGATGTTTACTGGACATTCACTAATTCCACTAACTATATTACTTATCGGATTGTAGCCAAACACTCATTCCAAAGCACTTTGAATGTTATCACCTTTATATTCCTCTGCAGTGTAATAGAATTATTAATTATCTGATTTATAGTGACTCATTCCACTAAATTCACTCATTCATAAAACATGCATTACAATACACTTCATTTCTGTTTTGTTTATATCCTGTCTTTCCTTCAAGAACTCAATGTAGACTGACTTCCTACTTTTTCTTGTAATAACCATCATGTGAGGTAGATTGCTCTAAGAGAGTATATTGTCCTAACAAACATCGGAGCTTCTCTCGATGAGGGTGGATTTGAACCTAGGTCTCTCTTCATCACTATACCACATTGGTTCTGAGCAGGGGTGAAATGCTCCGGTTTGGACTGGAACGCTCGATCCAGTAGCAATGGTGGCGGGTGGTTCGGAGAACCGGTAGCAAAAATCCCTGTCCCACCCCCATGCCCAGCTGAGTTGTGCAATCATCAGAGGCTTTTTTTATTTTTATTTTTTAAAAGTATTTTTTCTACAGGCTCTTCGGCCGAAGAGGTTGTAGAAAAAATGCTTTTAAAAGAAAAAAAAAAGCCTCTGACGATCAGGCAACTCAGCTGGGATCATCAGAGGCTTTTAAAAGCATTTTTTTACAATCTTTTCGGCCAGAGGTTGTAGAAAAAATGGTTTTAAAAGTAAAAAAAAAAGTTGGCCACGCCCACCCAGTCACATTACCCCCACCACCACACACACACCAAGCCTCGCCCACAGAACCAGTAGTAACAAATTTTACATTCCACCACTGGTTCTGAGAGTTTCAACTTTTCCTTGGTTATTGCTTGCCATGTCCATGTTCAACTGCACATATCCTTGTCAAGTGAGAAACCCTTCTTCCAATTCTGGCAGCAACAATGACCAAACTTCTTTATGTCTTTGATCTGGACATTTGGATCTACTCATAAAAGTTTGACATCCCCCCTCCCCAATAATTAGAGAAGAGCCTTCCAACCTAGGATCTCATTATTTTGCACTGAAACACATGAATTATCATTCTTGGTCAAAGAGCAATTATGGTTTGTTATCACTTTCTTTCAAATTTTACTGATTTCTATTTTTTATCATTCAGATTTCCATTTTTTATCATCCCTCATGACTACAGAGGCCATTACTTTTTGGGTTTTCCCTAATTTCACCACTTCCATTTTGACCTTCCCAGCAAGAGTGACTCACCAAGAACTCTAGCCACACATTGGTTTTTGTCTCATAATTATTGAAACTATTGGGCTCTCCTACCACCTCAATCTGGTAACCTTCTGCTAGATGGATAATTAATCTAGCTCTGTTTCAAGTGACAGTTAAATATAAAAGCTTCCTCCTTATCCAATTATCCAATCAATTGTTCATTTGTTTATTGATTTTATTCACACTAATTTGTTGTTCAAGTCACACAATTTTAGATGCTTTATAAGATTAAAAATGGAGAAAAATCAATTATTTAATCATGCAAAGTATTTAAAAGCCTGCACTCTGGTATAATTCTGTATATTGGTAATACACTTAGCATAATTTTAGTACACTTTTGAATAATTATGGTGTGTAGTTAGAAGCAAAACAAAACAACTACTGCCTTGAAATTATGAGAATTGTAATCTCAATATAATGTACTGAAGTCCTTCTAAGATGAAAGTACCAGATGGCTCACAATTTCTTAGATTTTTGTTTGTTCTTTATCGTATTGGCAAATGGCATGATTTTAACGACCATGGCAAAAAAAGTCATAAAAATCAGGATATGATTCTCTTAACTGCATTGCTTTTTTTTTTTTTTAATTTGATTTATATGCCGCCCTTCTCCGGAGACTCAGGGCGGCTTACAGTGCGTTAAGCAATAGCCTTCATACTTTTGTATATTTTATACAAAGTCAGCTTATTGCCCCCACAATCTGGGTCCTCATTTTACCCACCTTAGAAAGGATGGAAGGCTGAGTCAACCTTGAGCCTGGTGGGATTCGAACTTGCAGTAATTGCAAGCAGCAGATGTTAATAGATGTTAATAACAGGGTGCTTTAAACCACTGTACTACAGCTTAAGTTGCAGTCTCAATTGTAGTTGTAAATTGAAGACTATCTGAATATAGTTTGTGAAGCTCACCAAGGCCCGAGTCAAGTACTAAACGTTTATATAAACTACTTAATTAAAATTACCCAGTTATCTTGATCCCTATGCTGAAAATATATATGGCAAAAATAGGCCCAATGCTAACTTACAATGCAGAAATATGGGGTCTTACCTGAACCAGTTCAGACCAGTTTTTTAAGAAGTATACTAAGAAGTGGGAAAAACCCACCAGCTCCTGTAGTTAGAGCAGAAACAGTTATCCCTTTCAGACTTATTTATTTATTTATTTAATTTGTCAAGAAGTACAAGGAAACAAGTATCAGTATAGAAATAGACATGAAAAAATGGGACAAATAAATGGATATAAATAAGCAAAACAGCCATGAACACGTAAAATGATTACATATAAATGAGGGCAGTAGGACAAGGATGGTAGGCACGCTGGGGACCTCTTAAGAAACGTGTAAGGTCCACGGTAAACAGTTTAAGGTAAAAGGTATGGGGGTTAGAAAGACTAACAACAGGATCAGGTAGAGTGTTCCAAACATTTACTACTCTACTACAGAAGTCGTATTTCCTACAATCAAGATTAGAGCGAATTACATTGAGTTTGAATCTATTCATAGCCCTTGTGTTATTACAGTTGAAGTTAAAGTACTCATTAACAGGTAGGACATTATGGTCAATAATCTTGAGTACTAAGCTTAGGTTGGAACGTAGACGGCGTATGTTCTCTCCCCTCCCTGCTTCAGGAGCCCAGACAAGCACACACACAAACAGAAGTGTATGAAAGTCGTTTATTCACCATTCATAAACAACAAGCTGGCAGCGAGCCCAGGAGAGATAAAGACAGCTGTTATTTTGAGTTGCCACGGCCAGTCCCTGATAAGGCTCTCCGGCATGTCCAAAAACAAACAGTCTTAAGGTTAGCAAACACTTATCTGATGCAGTACTTCAGGAAACAAGCAGCCAAGTTAATAATTTGTTCGTCACAAAAGCCAACAAGGTAAGGTCAGCTCCTTTTATACCTTGTGGGGCGTTGACTTTGTGACTCATCACCTCATGCTCGGCCCCATCCACTCCTTTGCTGAGCCCGTCTCTCTGATCGTCGCCACCTGGGATTAATCCACTCCCTCTCCTCATTAACGTCTGACTCAGAGGAGCTTTCCTCCTCAGGGCTTTCAGCTGGGGCCTGGGGTGGTGCCAAACCAGACGGGCCAGGAGAGAGGAGCCTTGCTTCCTCCTCCTCTTCACTTTCGGAGGGTTCTTCCTCCGAAGGTCCGGGCTCGGGAGCCGAAGACACAACAGCGTAGTTCAAGGTTACCCAGGCCTAAAATTTCAAGCCTGGTGGTATAGGGAATTTTATTGCGCGCAGAGGAGTTGCGAGCAGATAGACAAAGCAATCGTGAAAGTTTTCGCTTACCAGCACAGAATCCATTCAATGGACCCAGGTGGAGTATTCAAAATATGACAGTTATGAAAATAGCTGTCAGTGAGTTTGATGCAATTCTTAAGAAGGGCCTGCTCTAGAGGAAGATCTGTGTTGTTGTATTCCATGGCCAAATATGGACACTTGCAGAACTTGACCCATAGCAATTGCAATAGCACTTAGACTTATATACCGCTTCATAGTGATTTACAGCCCTCAGAGTCAGCACATGGCCCCCAACCATCTGGGTCCTCATTTTATCGTCCATGGAGGATGGAAGGATGAGTTAACCTTGAGCCTGTCAGGATCGAACTGCTGGCAGTCGGCAGAATTAGCCTGCAATACTGCATTCTAACTACTGTGCCACCACACTTATCTCATATCATGAGAGGATATGTGGTGCCCCAGCCATTGACGTTTTTTCTCATGTTTTGTTTGATTGTGCCCTCTTAAGCTTATAGTAGATATTTGATATCCCTACGTGAAAGAATAGCCCACTGTGATCTGAATCACAAATTGCCCTATTTCCTTCTGGGCTTTGATATATACACTGTAAGCAGAACTAAGTTTATAATTAAGGCAGTTCAGCTAAGAACCTGTTATATCAAACAGGATGGGGTATCGTGCAAAGGCAATATATTTATCTAAATGCTGATTCTTTGTAATTATCGCATACATTTTCTTTATTACTGTATCTTTTTTCGCTATTTTATCCTAGAGTTAGATCCCCTATTTTATTTCTATTTTCTTTGATATGGTCATGAAACTAATCAATTAATAAAGCAGTATATTGTTTGCCTCTCTATTTTTGCTTTTGCGGTTTTTGTAAAGAAGATAGGATGATTTATTTTTAAAGCTTTAAAGCTTTTTATAAAATTCCCTGTATGGATACAAAGAAGGCAAATATAGTATTTGGAGAGAAAGACAAGAGGACGCCTAATGTTAAGTGAGACATTAATACAGTAAGCAAAATATATCCTCAAGGATCTCTTTCAGACCATTCTTTTTAAACAGTATATGTGCTGGGGACAGACAGACAGGCAGACAGATAAACAGACACACACTTATTTCTACTTCTTACTGAGAGATTAAAGAAATTTGCTCATAGCAAGAACCCACATTTTGACCATCTCTGTTATCCCACCTTGTTATCCCACAATTATTACTTTGTAAGTAATTCAAGGTTTTGTTGTTGTTAGTTGCAAAGTTGTGTCCAACCCATCGTGACCCCATGGACAACATTCCTCCAGGACTTCCTGTCCTCTACCATCCTCTGTAGTCCATTTAAGCTCACGCCTACTGCTTCAGTGACTCCATCCAGCCACCTCATTTCTGTCGTCCCCTTCTTCTTTTGCCCTCAATCTTTCTCAGTATTAGGCTCTTCTCCAGTGAGTCCTTCCTTCTCATTTGGTGGCCAAAGTATTTGAGTTTCATCTTCAGGATCTGGCTTCTAATGAGCAGTCAGGGTAGCAAACCTATCTAACACTCCTTCCTCCTCCTATTTTGCCCACAACAGTAACCCAGAGAAGGCGACGGGGCTGAGAGAGAGAGTGAGCAGCTCAAAGTCATCCAGTCAGCTTTCATGCTTGAGGTGGGACCAGAATGTACAGTTCCCCTGGTTTCTAGGCCAACACCTTCACCACTACACCAAACTGGCTCTATAATACATAAAGGAAACGGTAAAGGTTCCCCTCGCACATATGTGCTAATTGTTCCCGACTATAGGGGGCAGGGCTCATCTCCATTTCAAAACCGAAGAGACAGTGCTGTCCGAAGACATCTCTGTAGTCATGTGGCTGGCATGACTAAACGCCAAAAGCGCACGAAACATTGTTACCTTCACACCAAAGGTGGTCCCTATTTTTCTACTTGCATTTTTTACGTGCTTTAGAACTGTTAGGTTGGCAGAAGCTGGGACAAGTAACGGGAGCTCACTCTTTTACGCGGCACTAGGGATTCGAACCGCTGAACTGCCGACCTTTCGATCGACAAGCTCAGCATCTTAGCCACTGAGCCACCGTGTCCCTTTAGCCACCGCATCCTTTTAATATATACAAATGTCCAAATTTGGAATTTCTATCGATGTTTTGTTCAAAATATATGTGAATAAAGTATTAGTTTTGCTAAAGTTGTCTCAAATTGTCTCTTAACTTCCACCTTAATTTCGGTTCTGTGAAAACATCAAAGGAAAATTTGCACGTATGGATCCGTACTCACACATCCTTCGTCGTGCGGCAGAACCTTTGTACAATGAAGTACCAATGCAATGTTTTTCAAAGGGAATTGCTCATACACCAGGCTGAGAATTATTAATCGTGACTCAGTTATGAGTCACAATTTAGTTAATAGGACTGAATCCAAATCCAGTGAAATTTATGCAACTGAATATTGCCTTGACTAACTGCTTCAGTGAATCTTAAAGAATAACAAAGTCTGGATTCAATCTGTAATAATTCACACTGTTATCCCATCTCCTTCCTATATGCCTCAAAGCAGCTGACAGTCTGAGGAGTGATACATAATAAAAATTAACTAGAAAATCTTGAGTTACAATCTCATACATTCTAAGGCAAATCCAATAACCACTATTCAAAACAAATGGCAGAAACAGTAAAAAATGTTCAAAGATGAAATTAGTACCAGAAGCCTTCATGGAATAACAAATTCTAAGACAACTGTAGACATGTATGTATATATATGTTTCAGGTATAGTGAAATTTATTGTAATTTCTCAGTTACCACACTTTCCTGACATTGAGATTTTTTCCATGCACTTATAGGCACACCTTTTTTTAACAAGGCTATTTAAAATACAGTGTGAATGAATGTCTTTATATGCATTTTAATTGCATCACAACATTCAGATATCCTTCCTTCCTTCCTTCCTTCCTTCCTTCCTTCCTTCCTTCCTTCCTTCCTTCCTTCCTTCCTTCCTTCCTTCCTTCCTTCCTTCAGGTTTCCAGTGCTCTGATGCATGTGAAGATCAGCTGGCCGGCAAGCATGTGCGCGCTGGAAACCAGAAGACTAGATGGCAGGCGGGCACATGTGCACTGGACAGCTGGTCTTCGAGTTTCTGGGGCTCCAGTGCGTATGTGCATGCATGCACACCTGCATTCCAGTTTGGGCACTTGGTGCCGAAAAGGTTCACCATCACTGACCTAGTGGATGTTGAAGGGCAATCCAGTACTAGCAAGCAGGTTGTCCCAAAGGTGCTTTTTTCAGGAGACAACTAGACTTTCTTGTTTTTTGTTTTGAAGACATTTCACTTCTCATCCAAGAAGCTTCTTCAACTCTGACAGGATAGTTGTCAGATTACCAGCTGCTTGCAAGGAATATTTAATCCTTCCATTCCCCACTATTCTGTCAGAGCTGAAGAAGCTTCTTGGATGAGAAGCGAAACGTCTTCAAAACAAAAAACAAGAAAGTCCAGTTATCTCCTGAAAAAAAGCACCTTTGGGATAACCAAGACCTATGATGACTGAGAATCTCTACAGACTTCTAGGAAGCAGGTTGCTTTCTCAGAATTGTGGGATCACTTTGCCTGGAGAATGGATAAGCTACAGCTGCATCAGCAAGCCAATATTTAGGATTTGGCAACATGCCTAATCCTATGTGCCATTATGAAGAAAGAATTTTAATAGGTCCACATCTTTTTTCTTGAGAGGAAAAAAGCAAGCTCTAATTAGGCCAATCTTCCATTTTCTTATCCCTGACATTAGCTTTTCTCTGCACACCTTTGTGACTTGTTCATATTTGATTTCCCTTAATGACAGCACAGGTGTGAGGCACTAAAGGAATCAGCCCATTGATCTTGACAGCTGGTCCCATCACAGTAAACTGTACTCCTTTCTCCCCCTTTGTTCCAACAATCCAGCTGTTTTTCCACATTTACTTTATGTAATTACACTTTGGAAATGATCATGTAATTAGCCATACTTAAATCATTACTGTAATTAGGACTGGGGTTGCAATGTAAAATATCTACATACATTTTACTGAAAGTAAACATAGATAAGTTTCCTGGATGGTAGATACATTAGTTTTCTATCGGGCAAAAGAAGACATGCTGGAGAAAAGAGAAACTACAACCAGCGCTCACAAATTTCATTCAGAGCACACCAAATTAAACACTAGCATAAACTAATATGAAATTGCGTTGTCCTAGTAGAATCAAGATTATATAGTTCCCTGATTTAGACTAATGATACAGAATTAACATCTGATGCAATTCAAAAGTTGAGGTTTAGAACTATTCACAAGTGTCTTATAATATGACGGGTAATGTTTCCTCCAGATGTTCCTATAATTTTTTTCAAAAGAATTTGTCTAGGCTGCTGTAGGTAGCATCCAGTAATTTTTCAAGAGCCACAGGAACAGGACTCTCTCTGTATTGCACAATACATAATACATTTATGTAATAGTTGTGGCTATATTGTACAACATGCTAAATTTGAATATCAGGGTAACCTTGACTAGATTTCTGTAGCTTAGTAGGTTAAAATGGGTTAATTCAGAAACCAGATAAAGAATGCAGGATAAATGTCACCCATGATTGTTGGCTGACATTGTTACCAAGAATACAACATAGCTACAATTTCCAAGTCTTTCCCTACTACAGGCGTGTCAAACTTGTGGTCCGTGGGCCTGATGCGTCATGCATTGGCCGTGCCCATCCCTGATTTAGCAAAGGGGGAAAAAGTTGTGATGATGTGTTTTCGTGAGTTTGACACCCTTGCCCTAGTAGTCTGAATCTAAAAATTCTCTAAAGAGAGAAAAAGTCAGAACTTAAAGCTCACAAATCATCTCCTCCCATTCTTACTCTTCTCCTTTTATATTATAAAAGACCATATTAGACAGAAGGATTTCCCAAAAAAACAGGTAGTCTCTCTCTGTCATGTTTGTCCCCATTTTGTCATTTTCTCCTGTAAAGTCAATCACTTGTCAGTGCTCATGATCACGTTACATGAGATTCGTGTTTTTTTCCCTTCATCCTAGTCTTTTCCCTGCATGTTAGTAGGTAAGAGAATGTTCTACTCATTGGTAAATTGTAAAGAAAAATCCCAGGTAACCTTATGCTCTTAGGACTGGAGATGGCCTCTCAGTTCACAGTGGATTTGTTGAGAAGGAGCTCCCTCTATTCTTCACTGCCCTGCTATCAGCAGCAAAAAAATCTTAGCTATTTCTCCCATTTCAGGGAGATCTTTCATCATCTCCTCCCAGAGGACATAGACTGAATATCGAACTATCTGCTAGCAGAAAATAATAAAGATGGGATGCAAACAGTAGTGGGATTCAAGTAATTTAACAACTGGTTCTCTGTCTTATGATTTCTTCCAACAACCAGTTTGTCAAATTGCTCAGAAAGTTAACAACCGGTTCTCCTGAAGCAGTGTGAACTGGCTGAATCCCACCACTGGATACAAATAAAACAAGTGATGCACGATGGAGCTACAGAAATCCGTCGTGCGATGGAGCTACAGAGATGACAAAATCGCTCAGATTCGGGAGGGTCTGGACTCCGACTGGGTAGGTCCGGATGGGGTGATGGAGGTGGGTCTTGAGAATGTTAGCTGGGAGGAGTTTGACCTTGTGACTCCCGAGGACGTGGACAGGGTTCTGGGTAGGTTGAATGTGGCCACATGTTTATTGGACGTGTGTCCCTCCTGGTTGGTGCTGGCTTCCTGGGATGTTACACAAGGCTGGCTCCAGGGGATTGTCAATGCTTCTTTGAGTGAGGATTTCTTTCCCACCGCCTTGAAAGAGGCAGTGGTGAGGCCCCTCCTCAAGAAGCCTTCTCTGGACCCAGCTGTTTTATCAAACTATCGTCCAGTCTCCAACCTTCGCTTTGTGGTGAAGGTTGTTGAGAGTATAGTGGTGCGACAGCTTCCCCAGTACCTGGATGAAGCGGACTATCTAGATCCGTTCCAGTCGGGCTTCAGGCCTGGGTATAGCACGGAAATGGCATTGGTTGCATTGGTTGATGATCTCTGGAGGGCTCGGGACAGGGGTTGTTCCTCTGTCCTGGTCCTATTAGATCTCTCAGTGCCTTTTGATACCATCGACCATGGTATCATGCTGCGCCAGTTGGAGGGGTTAGTTGGAGGCCAAACTATTTAATAATTTTAAATTGCTTTTAACTTTTATATTGTTGGTTTTTATCTTGGCTGTACACCGCCCTGAGTCCTTTGGGAGAAGGGCGGTATAAAAATTTAATAAACTTAAACTTAGAGATGGTACATTCTATTCTGAATATTACGGTAAATGAAAAGAGAAGACAGTATAATTAGAAGTCAGTTCCTCTTTAACAATTCTTCCTTTCACAAGTTTTTCTCTTTGGAGACAGGAGAATACCGAGAAAGCTTGGCTCAAATAAAGTCTTAGAGACTCATCCACAAAAACCTCTTGGGAAAACTTTCTTCACATTCTCTGAACACATTTAAGTAGAGGAAAAGGATTCAGGGCAGTGTATAAGCAGTCAGAGATCTGAATAAATGGATTATTTTTAGGTTTTCTGCAAGCCCTGTTTGTCCTAGATGTGATTGCTATCTTGCTTTGGTTTAGATGGAAAAGTTAAGATAAAGACATCATTTTCTCTTTCTGTATCTACTGGGCTTTGGTAAATAGTTGGATAGAGATACTTAAGCCTCCAGGGCAACATGGTTTACTTTAACTAGCATTTCTTCCTTTAGCGCCGGTTGTTCACATTGCCTGTAATGTGATCTTCCTTCTAACTGGAGATCTTGGGGACTGACACAAAGATATTTTTCATGCAAATCAGATGGCATGCTACTCAGGAGCAGAAGATTGAAGGCTGTATTTCTTATGGATCCAGAAAGACAAGACAGTAACACTCTATATGACTTGCATATCTGGAAATTATTAATATTGTACCCAAAGAGAAGTTGCAGTGCTCCTGAGAATAAGACATTAAACGTCTATCTAGTTTGGAAAAATAGGATGCCAAAGCTGTTCATGATTTTGTTAGGAGATTCCGGACCAGAATAGTGTTGATCTAAGTGCCAATACAAACATAAAGGCCATTCTGCATTTGTGTAGGCTGGTTCTCTCTACTGAATCGAAAATCAATGCATGAATCTGAAATGAGATAAATTAGGAACAGGGCAGAGGGTAGGGAAGTTAAGTTTCCAGTGTTGCTGTGACCCATTGAAATCAAACTTGTTTCTGCTTGTTATTTGGGGGTGGGGAGGAAATCCCTAATTTTGGCATCATTTGGGATTTTCCTATGACTGTAAAAAACCATGGACGTGGTCAAATCATTAATATATTTTTCTTCCAAGCCATAACCCCATGCTAGCACAATTAACCATGTCTTTCCTTGCTCTTTTCCTAAAAAAATACTAAGACTAAATGCTAAACTAATTCACAGTATGAATATCATGTCTTTAATTTTTTTTAAAAAAAATGGTTTTCTGCCTGGATGATGCCCGTACAGTGAAATTAGACTCAGTATAAATTCATGTGGGAAAAAAAAAACATTACCATTGCATGGAAAAACTGGCACGATGCTTCAGACCATATATTTAAACCAGCATCCAACAACCCCTTTTAAAAAGCTAATAATGCTGTGTCTCCACCTTACAGAGGAGAATCATCTTACATGGATACTGAAGTGTAAGCTTTTCTTTAGCAATTAGAAGGTTTATAGTAATTACTCTGCCCTTTTCATTTATTGAAACAGAGAAGAATTGGTCAAGTCAATGAAAGGCCACAGACAGAAATAGTCCTCCCTTCTGTTTGCATTGCAGAGAAAGTTTCTGCCCCTCCCATCAGCTTCCATTCTACACCACTGCAACAAAGCAGATCCTATCACAGTTCTGTGTCTAAGACTACAGTGAAGAATTAGGTTGACATGAAGAATTCCCTTATTTACCATATTTTTTGGACTATAAGACACACTGGACTATAAGATGCACCTAAATTTACAGGAGGAAAACAAGAAAAAAATAATAATTTTTGGCCTCCGCGCATCAGATTTTCACCTTCCCGGGCCCCCAGAAGCACTCTGCAGTGCTATTTTCACCAAAAACGTGCCCATTTTTTGGCCTGTAGAGTGCTTCTGGGAGCTGGGGCGGGCGAAAACGTGTCACACGGAGGGCTTGGGAGCCCCAAAATGCCTGTATTTGGCCTATAAGACACACCTAAATTTTCACCCACTTTTAGGGGGTGAAAGGTGCATTTTATACTCCAAAAAATACAGTAATAACTTTTTGCAGATGAGGGATTTTTTTTACTTGATCCAAAGTTTTGAATCTTTTGAAAAGCACTGATTACTCTCTCCTGGTTCTGAATAATTCTGGTTGTGTTTGAGGAAGCATGAAATGTTCCAAGCTATTGTTAAGATATTCTCGTTTTTAATTCTGATCAGCAACTATAAGCTAAAATTTTATTCAGTACAGATGAAGGATGAAAATTTGATTATTTTTCATATCTGAGTCCTGCTTGTACTGCATCCTTACATGTGAACAAGAGTTTTAGTAGTAACTTTTTAGTAATAACTTTTGAAACTTGCAGTAACTCCCATATTCATTAAAAAGACATCTAATGAGAAATTCATGTAAGGGTAAAATGAGAAAATTAGCTTCACAAAGCATTGGTACTATATCATACTGCTAATTTAAATTGTTATCTTGCTTGGTCTGGGCGAGAACAATATTTTCAGTTTCTTAATCATCATAAGAAACTGGAAGCCTCCTTGAGATTTCAGATCCATTTATTTCTTGTGCAAATTATCTCATCTTCTTTTTTACCAGAGCTAGTCTTTCTGCAGTTTTGATCCTGTCACCATGGGTTAGTTTTGTGCCGCAGAGTAGAACCACCGGCATTTAATGTTAAATGCAATGGGGCAGAGCAAGCTTCTTTGTTTTGCTTTATTAATTATTATAAGCAGCTTACAATATAGAGAGCTAAAACCATCCATAAAAGTAACTGAAGATTAAAGTAAAAGCCGGTGCTATCCTAATTCAAATTTTACTGTCTGAATGCTCTTAGGAACGAAGCTATCTTCACTAGTTTCCAATGAAGAATAAAGAATAGACATCAAATTCATTACACGTTGCACAATTCAGAGACAGGAGACTGTTTTAAAAATATCATTCTCTAACTTCCTACAAGGGAGGGAATAGACACAGTGCCCTTCCCTGCTAGGCTGGGTAGGGCAGATTTTACCTGGAGAAAATGACCCAAAGGTAAGACGACCCGCCTACCCCCAGCTGTATAAGGCTTTAAACAGTAGTGGCCAAAATTGTGGAAACCTTTTGGGAAAAGTGTCTTTTCTAAAACTAGCTAATAACACCACTTTTTTGGGGGGAGTAGTACCATTAAATTATATATCAATGGGACTTCTGGTTGGCACTGCCGGCATTGCGGACAGTCCTAGTGGACCGCCAGCCCCGCGATCGCGTAAAAGCTGCCTTGACAGAGCTAAACGGCTGTCTGGCGGCTTTAAAACCTCTCCATCGGGAGAAGAAGGAGAGGAGAGCCGGTGGGTGTGGGTAGAGCTCCCTGAAAGCCTCTGGATTAATTCTAGGGGCTTGGAGGGTGAGAGCTTCAGTGGAGTTTAACCCACTGAAGCTTCAGATCCGGGACGACTCTGTTTTAAACAGAGCCAGACGTCGCGACCAACTCTGCTGTCAAAAGGGAGATTGATTGAGCCCAAGAGCAGACAGAGTGGAAGCAGGAGAACAAATAATTCGCAAGTATCAATGCTTAGCTCCGGGCTACATTGTTTCTAATTGAATCTTTTGTGTTGGAGGCTGGAAGATGGTGCCTTTGTTGTGGGCGTGAAAGTGAAAGTTAGAAACGAACGTGCTTGCTGAGAATTGCGCTCTGAGAGTGGATTATAGCTGCTGGACTGGGAGTTTGGTGGAGTTGGAGGAAAGCCTATTTTGCTTGATAAATCATAAAATTATTTTTGAAAACTGCCTGAAAACTGTTTAAGAGACTTTGTGGCTGCTAAAGAGAAAGACATTTTTCTTGTTATAAGATGGCTTCTAAACAAGTTAAGCCAGGAGTTCCTAAAACTGCAGGAGGCTCCCCAATAGTGTCAGTAGTGACACAGAAAGCACAATTTCCGGTGGAATAACAGACTCGGGAGGCTTCTAAAAGAACTTAAAGAATTTATAAAAGAAGCCATGAATAATCAAACTGCAGCTATGAATGACCAGACAGTCATTATGGATGGGAAACTTAAAGAATTTGCATCAGACATAAAAGCAATTAAAGATGTCGTGGAAGAAAAGCATAATGAAATAAGAGAAGATATTATTCTAGCAGTTTCAGGATTGACAAAACACCTTGTTCAGATGGAGCAGAGAGTAAGAGAGAATTTTAAATATAGAAGGTTATGATTTGTTATATGGCTGGCATGCTTATTTGTTATATTAAAAAAAAAGTGGACAAGGTGTTTAAAGGTCATATACTTAGAAATGCTTTGCTGAGGGTTTGGAAAAAGTATCAATATAAGTTAAATTATAAAATACCTATATGGGCAAACCCCAGACATGCAATAGAAAACATAAGTATAGAACAAAAACAGGAGGTGATTACCTATAAAAAGCTCCTTTATATGGAAAGGGGTAAACTGCAACTGAAACCCTTAAATGTATTGAAAGAAGTAGGGATAATTTATACTTGGTTTCAGTATGGTCAGCTTCAAGCTAGATGGAGGGAAGATCAAAAAATTGGTGTTATGCAAAATGAGGAAAATCTGGTAAAACAGATTAGAGATCAAAGTCAAATGCATATCAAAAAGTTGTACAATGCATTATTGTAAATAGATTCGGAAACGGAATTGGTTAAGGATTGTATGATAAAATGGGCACAAAATTTTCAGGAACCAGTGATGATAGAAACTTGGGAAAAGATCTGGGTTAGAAATGTTAAATTTACACAAGCACAAAACCTAAGGGAAAATTTCTATAAAATGTTTTATAGATGGCATTTAGACCCTAAAAAATTATCATGTATGTATCCTAACTTGCAAGCTAAATGTTGGAGATGTGATTGTGATGATGCAACTTATTATCATATATGGTGGACTTGTAAGAAAATCAAAGCTTTTTGGATAAAAATTTGATGGGTGATGCAGAATATTTTGAAAAGAAGGTTGAAATTTATGCCGCAATTGTTTTTATTGGGTATAACAAATGGTTGTACATCATTAGAGACTAAATTGATTTTAAATCTAATATCGGCAGCTAGGTTGTTGGTTGTGCAACATTGGAAGAAGGACTCTTTGCCTACTATTGAAGATTGGACACTGAAAGTAACGAACTTAGCGGAAATGGCAAAAATTTCAGCATATTTGAAGGACTATACGCAAGAGAGATATATACTAGAATGGAGAAGATGGATTGATTACATTCAAAACAAGTATCAGACAAGAAAATATCAAATAGCTTACGAATGAATGTTAAACTTTAGATTTATTGTGATATTAATAGTAAAGTTAAGGTTCTAGGGGAGGATTTGATAGTTTAAGGTTAGTTAGGTTAATTTAGCTTATGATTGGTAATTGAAATACCCTGTATTTTGTTCTGGGAAGTCGGGGGGGGGTGTTGGAGGGGTTGGAGGGGTGGGGGGAGGGAAAAAGGGTGGGGGGAATACTGGGGGGGGGAATCTCTTTTGTGTAAAACTTTTCAATAAATATATATATATATATCAATGGAAAGATAATTTAATCAAGAATATAATGCAATAACTTTGATGAAGGATTTGCTATTAGAATAGCAGTTACAGTATAAAGAAGAAAAGTGAAACACTTAGAAAAAATGAGATATACAAAAAATATCACCATAGAAAAAATGAGATATACAAAAATTATCATGTCAGTTAATACATAGTTGGGTAACCTTTAGCATGAATTATGGCCTTACAATGTCTTCCCAAAGAGTGAACCAAGTCTTTTAGTTCTGCAGCTGTTATAACATGAAACCAAGATTGAATGATTGCTTCTATTAACTGGGTTATATTGCTGGGTCACTTCTGACTAACAAGTTTCTTTAGTCAGCTCCAGAGATTTTCAATTGGGTTAAGGTCTGGGCTATTCCCAAGCCATTCCAACAGTGGAATATGATTGTCTTGAAACTCCCCCCCCAAAAAAGTGGTGTTATTAGCCATCAAACCTCAAAAATACACTTTTCCCAAAAGGGTTCCACAATTTTGGCCACTACTGTAGGTTACCACAACCTGTACTAGGCCTGGTAGGCTATTGGCAACCATTATAGCTTCCACAAAATTTGTGTGATTCTGCTGAACTCTAGTAAAGAAGCAAGCAGCTGCAGCTTCTGAGGCACCTTCACAGGTAACACTTTGTAAAGTAAATTAAAATAGAGATGTTTATTATACTGTATAAATAGAGAGGAGCTCTACTCAGATCTTGCTCTACTCAGATCCTGCTATGTTGCTTCATCATGGTGGTGATAATAGTGAATGTGTTCCTGAGCGGAGTGAATGAAGAATGGGTGAGTGGGAATGTATGTCAAAAGTATCTACAGTACTTCCAGAAGACCCACCCAAAATGTGAAGGTCATCCCATATAATCCTACCAGACCAGCAATGATACAGGAAGATGCTGGACAAGGAAGATTACTTTAATGATAGCATTGGGAAATCTGACGGGCCAAGTTAGTCAAGATCAAACTGGAAAAAGTCTGTCTATGTGGTTGCAAAGAGCTGAGATGGACGTGATGGCACACTAGCATATCTTGGTCTTCAATACAGAGGACAAGCATATCTCTGTCTTCAGTACCTCCAGCTGCAGGTGGAATATCCATGGAAACAGAATCAACTGGCATTCTTGTTTGCTGGGATTCAGATTCAATTATGTTTTGTCGCTCATAATTCACATCCAAAACCTTCTATAGTAGAACCAGTTTTACAAGAAATCAAGAAATCAATAGATTGTAAATTCAACTTCCACATTTTTTCCCCTATGTTCTCTTAGCCATACAAGAAATGTGGAGAACAATACAAGAAATGAGGAGGACAAAGAGAAGATTGTGAAACCTGGAGAAAAACCTGGTGTTTTTCAGCAGAATTGTAACACATGCAGGTATTCTTTGAAGATAAATTCTACAACAGCCTGAGATTAAAGTAAGACCAATTAAATTAATAAATTTATTCTTCTGTAAGAGAAAATGGACCAAATTAAATGCATGAGGTTTACACAGTAATGGGATTTAATGAAATTCAAGATTAAATTTATTTTTGATCCTGGCTTTGTTCTTTTCTTTGTCCCCCTAAGTGTGTCTACTTTTGAGTAACATGCTAAAAGCTGTGCAAACCCGGATCTGAGAAAAAAAAGCAATCCTTACAGTAAATGAAGAAGTACACACAAAAAACATTCAAGGAAATGCCAAAATGAAAATAAATGAAAAGCAAAAAATAAATAAAAAATAAAAATCATTTCATCTGGATCATAGTTTTAAGGGGATCTGCTAAACAGGTAAATAAGGTAATTTTTAGAGCATGAAACTATTTTTTTATGCTTTGTAAAGTTCCATGAGCACTGATAACTCCCCTCCCTCTCTCTGTTTTTATGTATGTGTAATGGGCTCAGATGTTTATGTTTAGGAAATGATAGATAAGAAATTATAATGGGAAGGAAATACAGAGAATTGATTTTCTTCTCATTAAAAATGGTGAGCTTGTAAAAGCTATTCCTGCAAATTGTTCAGGAGTTTATTAAATCATAAAGAGAACAGAAATACAAACTAATGTCAACATTCATTGGAAGCATTCTGTAAAGAGTTCTTGACCCCCTTGGCAAACACTTCAAATTTAATTTTGAATGCAGAGAGCTGTAGAGTTCCTGGCATGTTAAACTACAAGTTCTACTGGGAACTCTGTGTAAATGTGTATAAAAGTGTAAAAGATGTGCCTATTAATCTTAAAAATATGTAATTTTTATTCTGTACATTTCTTCCTGATATAGAGTCACTAATAAATATGAATGACATCTTGTGGCATTAAATTATCTTTAATGCCTTTAGAAAGCAGAATGGAGCTAGACTTAGGCTATTATAAGTTACACAAGGATTTGAAAATACTAAAATAATTTCCTTGTTAAACGCAATTTAATATGTTGGCCCAGATTTATAAAAACAGCTATTAGATAAATACAGTTATACTAATATACACACATATACATAAATAGAAATACTAGCTGTTCTTTAGTTTGAGGGAAAAAGTCTCTTTTTCCTCACTTTCTGATAGGTTGAGCTATGTATTTCTTGAAACCGAAGAGAAGTTTAACAATAATATTATAATGCTAGACTGGAGAACTGTTAATGGAGTAGAATATTTGTGCACATATGTAATCATCCGCTCCTGTTCAGAATTAGACTCTTGTAGAGCTGTGGTTGTGCAATCAGAGGTGGGTTTCAGCAGGTTCTGACCAGTTCTGGAGAACCGGTAGCAGAAATTTTGAGTAGTTTGGAGAACCAGCAGTAAAAATTTTGACTGGCCCCGCCCCCATCTATTCTCTGCCTCCCAAGTCCCAGCTGATCGGGAGGAAATGGGGATTTTGCAGTAACCTTCCCCTGAAGTGGGAAGGGAATGGAAATTTTACAGTATCCTTCCCCTGCCACGCCCACCAAGCCATGCCCACCAAGCTATGCCACACCCACCAAGCCACACCCACAGAACCGGTAGAATTTTTGAAAATCACCACTTTGTGCAATGGAGCCTACATAAAAGAAAAAAGTAATAGAATAAAAAGAGAGAGAGAGAGAAAAAATCAGACTCTTAAGCAAGCTTGCTAACTAGCTTCTAAATATAACAGCAATGGGACGATCGCCACAGTATAGAAATCTTTCAGTGCAAATTAGCCTCATCCCCTTTTTTCCTTCTGAAAAATTTAAAGTAAATTTTGCTGCTGAAAATTTAAAGGACCTTTGAAGGGTTCCTTCAATTGAAGCTGCAACAAATAAACAGTCCCTTTGAAGATCTGCCAAGCCCTAATACTCACACATTGTCAAAAACAAGAACAAGAACGGGAACTGTAATAATAGAAAAGAGAGCTGAACAATAAAAAAAATTAGTATAATTTTAATAGAAATGCAATGCATTATACTGCAGAAGAAAAACTGAGAAGAGGAAACTTCAAAGACTAGCGCATATTGTATATAATAAAATACAATCAAGCAATCAAACATAAATAAAATAGGAAAATAAAATCTATAAACTAACCCAAATGACTAAACCTAGCCCTATGAAAGTCTAATAACCTATAAAAATGAACAGAACTATTAAAGCTGAAGTACGAGACAAAAGGCTGGCCAGGTAAGCTCATTGTTTGCTTAGTCTGCTGCCTGGATGTTCACAACTAATGAGCAACTTCAAGGCTGCTCTCCTTAAAATGGTCTTTTGAATTGGTCAAAAGAATCATTTAACTAAGGAACATTCTCCTTTGACAGTCTTTCAAACAAAATTGTCTTCTGCAAGGTATGATCTAAGACTATGCTACGATCCATAAAAGAGATAATTTCTTCTGCTACGTTTGTGTATTTAAATTTATTAGCATCAACACACACACATCACTTTTTAGATGCTGATGCTCACAAAATGATTTAGAAACAATAAAAGGCTTTTATCTTTTAAAGCTCTTATAAAAACCTTACTAAGCACAGATATCGGAAGAGTTTAGAGATGTTATTCATCAAAGGGTAACCCCAGAGATGAATAATTCAGAGCGAAAAATATCACAGTAGCATCTCTGAATTTCAGTTTTGCAGGAGGCACCTCTGAAGGATATTATAATAATAAACCAAAGCTTTTATTGGGGATGAGGAAGAGAATGAGAAAGAAGAGATAAAAACACAGCTTCTATAGGAGCTAGTGAGCCTACCTTTGAGATAGCATCTGAGACAGGAGAAAGGAATCAACCAACCACTCCTCCCCCAAATTAGAAGCAGAACACCTCCAGCCATGAACTCTTGCAGAAACAAGTTCAAATCAGTACTAGGAAGAATGAAGGTACCATATTGTACTAAGTGACAAAGGAATTAGAGTAGAAAAGCAGGAAGATCCGTTTACTTGACTGACCAACTTTAATAACTGGGAAATAGTTATGATCATGTGACTTGGGTGGAAATTGAACCTACAAGAAATAGAAGTACAGTAAGATCTCCTTGATGGTGTGTTGGAATCAGTGCTCAAGTTACCAGCCTGAACTTCATGTCTTGATTTTGTCTCTCTTAAATAGTCTGACTCTTGTAATGTGATGTGCATATGCTTCTTGTAGTCTATGGAACATATGACAACTTGGCTATGAGGACTGGAAGAAATTGCTAAATTTCACCCAATTTCATTTGACTTCTACATATTATTCATAGTCAGGTAGGTAAACAGAATAAACCAAGGCCACCATAGAACAGTATCTCTACTACTATATCAGATATACCCGAGTTAAGCAGATAAATCTGGGATCTTCCACAGAATTCACTTACAACAACATAATGCAGTCTCCCTCACAGAGCCCTTTCTCTGATTAATTGTAGGTTTAATCTACATTAATTTTCCTCTGTGTGTGTTGCTAGAAGAATTGTGGTCACTCTATTTCATCCAGAAGAATCAAACTGCACAAATCTAACAAAAGTATGCAGACATGAAGAGACGGAGTGGAGTGTTCACAAATTAGAGAAGAGGCACAATTACATATTAAAAATCTCCCACCTGTGTAACCTTTTCAGTGACGTTATGTGTTCTTTCTTTCACTTTGGGTGCAATAATTGTTTTCTCTGATGATGGAGGTGATGATGCCTTTTTTTCATTTTTGATATCAGAAAAGTTTAGAGTGAGCTGGGGAATCTTATTGATGGTGCTGTATTTGTTAAGGTTTGAATCAGATGTAGATCCTAACAGACTTGACTTGATATGGTTAAAAGGACCTACAAGAAAAAGAAGAAGGTATCAGCTGATATAACATCTTGAGTCACTTTCCACATAACATAAAAAACTAAATACCTTGATTGTTATTTTCGTTTTTCAACCAGACTTGATAACTCTCTAGTTTAGAATCTGCCAACACCTCAATTGTGGGAGAAGGGCAGAATATAGTGCCTAGAAATAGTAAATAATTCACCGAGGTGTGTGATTTATGTGTTCATTGCATACCCCACTCTTGAATCAGGGCTTCTCATTCTTTCTACTACTTTAAATGATTCTGTTTTCCAGTCTTTGTAGGGTCCTTAAACTAGAGGAAATTTTAAACAGAGAAAAATTATAGAGAAAGCGGGAATCTATTTCTTCAGCGTTTACAGATCTCTGAGCTAGTTGAGTGAACACAAGTGGAAGCAGAAATCCATTAGTGGAGTAATATCTTGGATTTAATCTAGATACACTTCTCCCTGAAAGCTTTATTTCACGCTAGATTGAGAACTATAGGCTTTTAAAGTCTGGAGCACATGGACTTTTTAAATTATGAATTTAGAAGAAATCTATCGTTATTATGGCTGTATGAGAATTCCAGATTCAAAGGCAGTATACTTGTAAATACCATATGCTGAAGGAGCGACAAGAAAAAAAGTTCTGGTTTCTTAGATTCCTGAAGACTTCTGGATTCTCTCTGTGGACAGTAGAGTTTTTCATTATATTCTAAAATACGCAACTTTCCCCAAATAGTATGTTGCTGCCATTTAAGGTGCATGTATCTGTGCTGAAGGGGCAAATAAGGCATCATTTATTTACCTTTCCTAACCCACTAAAAAGGATCCAAAAATTTTAGGTCCACCTTCTCTGATGTCACATTGCCAGCCTTGTCTCCTGGTGCCTTCAGGCAGGCAGGCAGGCAGGCAGAAGGGCTGCTCTAAGACTGAAAAAGGATCCTTGAGCATATTACCTTCTACCAGCTTCTGAGAGTTGTTGCGACAATAGAAGAAAGATGGACCACAAATGTATCCCATAAATAAATACTTCCTGAACAGCTAAATGTCCAAATTAGGGAGAAAAGAAGACTGTTTAATTTCATTGGCACATGTGCTCCTGAATACAAGACAGACTCCAAAACTTGGGTAATCCTGGGTGACTTTTGGGCCATGGTTGCTTGTTTTCCATCTGTGATTTCAATCATGGAACACCAGCACAAATTATAGTAGTGGTCAAAATTGTGGAAACCTTTTGGGAAAAGTGTATGTTCTAAAACTAGCTAGTAACACCATTTTTTTTTTTTGGAATAGTACCATAAAATTATATATCAATGGAAAGATAATTTAATCAAGAATGTAATGAAATAACTTTTATGAAGGATTTGCTATTAGAATAGCAGTTATAGTATAAAGAAACACGTAGAAAAAACATGTGAAACACGTAGAAAAAAAATGAGATATACAAAAATGATCACCATAGAAAAAACAAGATATACAAAAATTATCACCCCGTCCGTTAATAGTTGGGTAACCTTTAGCATGAATTACGGCCTTACAACATCTTCCCATGGAGTGAACCAAGTCTTTTAGTTCTTCAGCTGTTATAATGTGAAACCAAGATTGAATGATTGCTTCTATTAACTGGGTTTTATTGCTGGATCGCTTCTGACTAACAGGTTTCTTCAATTGGGTTAAGGTCTGGGCTATTTCCAGGCCATTCCAGCAGTGGAATATGATTATATTGAAACTCCAAAAAAAAAAGTGGTGTTATTAGCCATCAAACCTCCAAAATACACTTTTCCCAAAAGGTTTCTGTAATTTTGGCCACTACTGTAGTGCTCTTTTCTACCTGCCTTTCTTATGTTTGTTATTCATGCACATTTAAGTCTTACTTTGCTGAAGCAAGTAACAATTACTCGGCTCCTAAAATCAGCTCTGATGGCCCTTTTCAAACACTTATTCATAAGAGCTGCTAGGCTGGCAGGCGTATGAAACAGAATATTTATTTATGGCAGGTTTGTTCTTATGGAATAGGCTTCTACCAGAAATATGTTCATTTCCCTCTGAGAATCTTAAATTGGCTTTAAAGATTATGGAACACTGATGTGGGTCTATACTGACAATAAATACAGAAATAGGCAGTCTTGAGTACCTCAAGTCAGCAGCAAGTTCATTTACAGACAGTTGTTCACTTACAACATGGCGCCACACAATATCAAAACCACCGCTGATGGAGACAAGAAGCAAATGGGAGAACCTCCTAGGAATGGGTCACTCGAAGGCATTAGCACATGCACACCATGCAGGTTTGATGGAGACATTTCATCAAGTATATTAAATGATACATTGAAGAGGAGCAAAGGAGAAAAATCCTCCTTCGTCCTGCCTTTCCTACTAAATTTAGGCTATAAACACAAATGATAAGTTTGTTATGAGAAAAAATATATATGCAAAAAGGATTCTAGTTAGCTAGAGAAAGGAATGTCTCCATTTGGCTAACTTTGCTTTACACCGTTGTCCTGGTGAAAAGGACCAATACTAGCATGTAATAAATATGAACAAGCATGTTTCCACATGAAATTGCAAATGGAATTCATGCAAGCACACCTGAAGACTACAATAAGCTTAAACCATACCCCCTGCCATCCAGGAGCGTGAAACTAGTTTTAAGGAGACAAAAGAGGAATACGTGAAGGGTCCAGATTATTCACTGATTGTCTTGGTGTCAGAACGATAAAACTGAATTGGATTTAAAATGAATCAATGGTGGCTAGTTTCAATCATGCAAAGCTCAATTTGTAATACTTTAACAAGATCATATTTTGAAAACGTCAAGTTATGGTATCTGCTTAGGATTGGCAGCATCCACATTCTATCTTCTTCAACAAGTTTACATACTGTAGGTACAATCCAGCCAAAGTTCAAACTTTTAAGCCCTCCTGGGGTTTTGACGGGAGAGAAGTAGGCACATGCTCAACTCTCCCACTCAAACCAAAGGGGCTTAGCAGGATGTGCTGCTCGAATCAGTGATCAAGGAAAAAGCCCCAGAGAAAGGATGGGAACTTTCTTCTGGATAGACAACTAGAGGATTGTATTGTAACTAAGTGAGGCCAATGGCTTTGAAAGAACATACTGTGCATCCCTTCACAGCTTCCTCTGAATGGCCATCTATCATCACTCTGAATTGAGAGCAAAGAGAATTGTGATGCATCCATCAAAGCAAAAAGAACAGTAATTCCTGTAATGTGCCCAGCTTCGTAAAGGTTAGCATGAGTATGATGCATTTGTACAGTTTCTACGGCATGCCAAATAATGTGTCTTTCAAAAGCACCGGACAATAGAGGTTATAAATTTACATTACCTTTGACATTGCGACCATTGTCTGTTATTCAGCAGAATAAAAAAAAGCAAAAGGGGGAAATAAACTGTATGTCCAAAGAATCCAAACTGATGATTTACCCCCCTTCTTGGTTCCCCAATACATTTTGAGGGAGCCAACATTAATTTGGGTGAATCAGCTAATGTAATGAATGGAAGACTAATTTTCTCTTTTTAGAATTAAGAACCAAAAGTTGTCCTCATTCAACTGCTCTTCAAAATTTCCCAGAGTGCTCAAAAGTGTTTTCAAATTAGCTGGAACAGCCGTTTAAATGGATGTGATCTATCTCAGGAGGGGCTGTTCTTTAAATTTGGAGGCTAATTTGACTTAAGAAATTGTAATGGATTAAGCAATTTTCCTGCATTAATCAATAATAGACTGCAGTCAACCAACTGCTCAATTAGTTAAATACTCATTCTAATCAATCAGTTGCATGAAGATGAACAAGGGTTTTATTTGTGAAGCAAGGAATATCTTCCTTTTGAAACAATATGCACGCGCATTGCTGATTCGGACTGCCAGGTTGGGCAGGCAACTGTTCCCTTCAGTTAATACAGTGTCATCTTTCAGATCCAGGAATCACACCTGGATCTAACATGGCACCTGCTCTCTGGGATGCAATTCCCTATGAAAACTGGGTGGCTTTCACCCAGTAATGGAAGATATGAGTGATCTTGATGGACGAAGGAAAGGCATGCTACCCATGAAACAATCAGATAAGAGGGGACGGGAGCCTCCAATCAACTAATGGTCAAAGAAAGAAACTTGGGAAAGACCGCCCTCATTCATCAGGCAGCGTAAAGTGGGAAGTTTGTTAAGGTAGCCTTACAATAAGGTAGAATTAGCTTGTCTAGTCATGTTTCCTATTTGGTTTACCCTGGTGGCTTTCTGGAAAACCTTAAAGACCTGGCCATGCTCTCAGGCTCTAGGTTAAGATGGTTGGAGCCACTGCTGGGTATATGATATTTGTTTTATGTGTTGAGCATATCTGCATCCATCTTCTGTTTGGTATGTTATTAGGTGTTTATTTTTATTTGCCATCTTCCCCAAATCAGTCTGGAATCAGGTGATACCTAAATTGATTAAATGAATGAGTGAGTGAATGAATGAATGAAGTATTTTCTGGAGGAGGGATTCCTCCTGGGGGCACACTCTGGATGAAGACCTTCTGGATAAGAAAGTGGCCATTGCAGTCTGAACCATTCTTGTATTAATACCCCTTTCCAATAAACTGCTGCCCAGATAATGAGGGAACCCTTATTAGGACTTACTGTATTTTTCGGAGTATAAGACGCACCTTTTTCTCACCTAAAAGAGGCTGAAAATTTGGGTGTAGCTTTTTTGAAGCTTTTTTTCAGCCCTAACGAGGCTCTAACAAGGCACTAGTGAGCGAACTTCCCAGCTTTGCCTGCTCCCTCAACTCTCCACTTGTGCTTTAACGAGGCACTAGCGAGTGATCTCCATGCTTTGCTCTGACTCTTAGCTGTTCTTTAGAAGCTTTTTTTCAGCCTTAACTGGGCGCTAGCCGAGTGAAGCAATTTCCCACCCTGCTTTGCCTGCTTTTCTCATTGCTGCTTCCTCTCAGCTGTGCCTTAGAAGCTGTTTTTTATCCCCAAGCTGTTTTATCACCAAACCAGCAAACTAATGTGCTGAAGCTGACCAGACTAAGGAGGCTAACCAGATGAATACCTGGTAGGCAGATTCTTTCTCCCCCCCCCAACTATTTTCCTCCCCCATAATTAAGCTGCGTCATATACGCTGGTGTGTCTTATACGCCGAAAAACACGGTACCCTCAAATTAGTGCACTTAGACTTATAACACAATATGAAACGTATTGACTTGGAAATAAGCTTCCCTTTGCATAGGGTCATAAATGATGAACCATAGAGTGCTTAATGTCATCCTTGCTATGATAGAATTTCCTCTTAGCTCTTAAACAAAAGAGACTTCAAAGATCTTGTCCTAGTTGAATAAAAATGGAACGCATGTGTCCCATTTTATTCCCAGCCGTTCAGTTGACATAATTCATGAATATTGATCACCCTTGCCTAATACTGTACCTTCACTAGCATGCCGATCCCTAAACATGTTCTTGGGATGGATGGTAAATCCTTCTATGTTGTGCACTGAAGATGCTCTCCTTATACTACTAATGCTCTCTTTTGACTGAGCAAGAGTCAACGCTGCGCTGGAATGCAGCATATCCGGGTACAGTCGGTCCCACTGCTGTTTTGGTGATGAATGGTCTAGAGGCCCAGATATATTCACTGGAGGTGAACACGTCCTTGGTTGAATGAGTGCCTTGGTGTCATCTCCTTCGGAGGGGCTGCAGCTTTCTTTCGTAGGAGACTTAAAGTGCTTCATGGCCATGGAGTTGTCGCTGTGTTTTGATGAATCAACAATCACCGCATCAGGATCTTCTTGTGGCAAAGATTGCTTTCTGTAGGATAAAAGACTCAATCCAGGTAGCCTGAATCCAAAAAGTTTGCCTAAGTAGGAAAGATCAGATTTAAGAAAAGAAACCAATCAGTTAACTATGACATCATGAGCTGTTGCAAAATATTTGTTCTGTCATGTAATGTCCTTTGTAAAGAACCCACTCTATTCTGTTGATGGTGGCCAGAAATTAATGATGCAATACACGATTCTCGGGCTGCTTCAGATTTGAAGGTAAAATGCTACTTTAGATGTTCAAAATACTGGGGCAGCAATGATAAGTCTAAATAGTTATCTAAATAGGGAACAGACATCCCTCACTTCCAATTTTGCAATGGGAAAGGGTATAAATTTGGGAGCTCACACATTAGGGAATGGTAGCAATTAAAGAAGTTAACCAGAACCAAGGAAATCATCCCTTTCTGATTTCTCCTGTCACTGTTTCTAAGTGGGTGTCCAAAACATTTCCTGTTTCTTGAGAAAAACACGGATAACTGACATTCATTTAGATACAGAATGCAGCAATTTTGATTCATGGGGAAAATCTATCCTTGTGGCTTGCCCTATCAGTCACAGTTCCCCCCTTTTCTCTGATTTTAATGGATTTTTAAAAAAATAAATAAATTCTAAAATAAATTTAAAGCCTTGTATTTATTTAAAATTTATTATCTCTAGATTTTTTTTTATTTTGAAGATTTTCATGGCCACTGTGTCTACTACAATGGCTCAGATCATGTTTCTGAAACACTGAAGAAAGAATCCCAGAATTATCCCAGAGTTATTCAGAAAAAGCCACTTTTTCAGAGGTTGAGCAAAGAGACTTCTGTTGTTGATTTGGTTTATATTTATATTTATCAATTCTTTTAACATTGAACCTATCTTTAGGGCAGGGAATTATCTGCTTACAACTTGATTCAAGAGTACAATAGAACTGTTTGGAAATATTATGCTTTCAGTTTGAAACACCTTAGGATGGTTAATGCAGGGAAAATGGCTTGTTCATTAATAGCAACATCCAAAAGGCTTAAACACTAGATTTAAACACTGTATGAATGTATGAAATGTATGAATTAGATGTTCCTATTTTATCTCAATGAAACCTGGTAGGAGCAGTGTTTTAAATTTCCAGGCACCACCACCTGCATATTCAATAATGAGGGAGGGTAAAGGGGATGATGGCTATTTGCTATTATGTCCCAAAAGAGAAAGTATTTGTGATGTTCCTCCAAGGTTTTGGGTTGCCTTGCTGAGATTTTTCAAAACAATAAGCCTGCAATGTTTTATTGCTCTCCAGCTCTGCTGCCTGAATACTCTTCTCCCCTATTTCCACGGCCATATCTAGCCAAAGAGAGTTAATCCAATGACAGTCAATTCCTTATGGATCTCTCTGGTGAAAATGATGCATGCATGAGTGATTTGGGAGGGTAGGAGGAGAAGAAATGGCTAAAGATAACAATGCTTGAAAATTGACATTTGTTAATTCAAGTCCAGATTGGTTTCCAACATAAACCTATTGCATGCCCTAGAACTGTGATGGCTAACTTTTTTGCCGTCGTGTGCCAAAAGCGGGGGGAGCGGGGGGGGAGCCGGTGCGTGTGCCCACATCCATAATTCAATGCGCCCCCCACAGTTCCCCCTGCTTTTGGCATGCGATGGCCCTGTGGGCCCTGTAGGCCCTTTTTTCCCCTTCCCCAGGCTCCAGAGGCTTTCTAGGAGCCTGGGGAGGGCAAAAACAGACTTCCCCATCCCCCCGGAGGTCTTCCGGAGGCCAGAAAAAGCCAGTTTCCTGACTTCTGGTGGGACCGGAAGGCCTGAAAATCAGTTGGCCAGTGTGCGCTGGAGCTGAGTTAGGGCAACACTCGCATGCCCACCAATATGGCTCCGCGTGCCACCTATGGCACCCGTGCCATAGGTTCGCCATCCCGGCCCTAGAACAACATATCAACTGAAACTTAGTTACATATTTAACTTCACACATAACTATGGTATTTTCTCAAAAATAAGACGCTGTCTTCTATTTTTTGAACCCTGAAATAAGCGCTTGGCCTTATTGCCATGGGCTCAAAAGCCCGATTGGGCTTATTATCAGGGGATGTCTTATTTTGGGGTTATAAATTTGTTAAGTTTTCATATATTCAGCTCAAACAAGATCTCATTATCTACCTACCTACCTACCTCTAATTTATATAGCCACCTATCACACCCAAAGTGAGATAAATACAGCAAAGCGGCATTCAACAAAGATAAGAATAATGAATAAATATATAAAATCACTTATCACTATTCATTATAATAAAAACATTAAAAATTATAAAAAAGATAAAGAAGAAAATAACAGACATGGCGGATGTTAACAATAATGGAGGACATCACAAGTTCATCCATCTTCTGGGGGCCCCAGGCTTGTTGGCACAACCAGATCTTAATATATTTTAAAAGATGTGTTTGTAAGGAAATACATTTATACATATACATTTTGGAAGGGAAAAATCTACAGTTATATATGCACTGTGATACCAATTTATGAAATGTTCGCCATCTGGATGCTTGGCTGGTACTTACATGGATTTTAAGCCTTTAGTCAAGAGTTTAATTGATTGCAGCTTAATGAAGTTTTATCCGTTGGTTTATAGTACAGCTCTGCATTAATGATAGTTTGATGGATTGCCACAGTTTGGTATTTTATGATTTATAGTAGTTTGTTTTATTAACTGTAGCCTGCCTTGAGATCTGTTAATTCATTGATATCATGGCCTTCTTAAACCTGGCATCTTCCAGATATGTTGGATCCATAATTCCTAGATGTTGCTGATAATGAATTCTGTTAAATTATAATCCCAGTACATTTGGAAGGCTCCAGGCTAGTAAAGATTGGTCTGGATTAAAATACATGTTTTAAAGGGGTATTAAACTTCCATACTTGAAAAATATATTTTGGATAGAGTGCTAAAGTAATTTACATAAACGTAAGATTAATATTAATGTGGACTGAACAGATTATCAAAAATGCATATATGTATGCTATATAAATGCTTAGAAATAAATGAAAAAATAGAGCAGAAAAAAATAGAAAGATAAAGTTTAGTATATTGTTACAACTGGATAACATAAATGGTTTCTCTGTTTCCTATAGCTAAAAAGACTGATATTGGAACATTGGAAAGATATATGTGTGGCCCGATTTATTCAATGGATTGAAGATCTGGCTACACTTGCTGACTATGAGCAGATTGCTTGTAGATGTAGACTTTGTATGAATAAATATAATTTATTTTATTGTATTTATTTATTAGAATTTGTCAAACAAAAATGAGAACAAGAATAAAAGAAAAAAATACAATGGCAGGGACGATAGCCACATTACTGCACTTATGCATGCCCCCTTTACTGACCACTTAAGAATGATGTGGGGTCCACGGCAGGCAATTTGTGACTGAAACTGTGAAAATTAAATGACATATAATGAAATATGGAACTCATCTAAACAAAATACAGTAGCTTTTTAAAAAGCAGATGGTAATATAACTATCATGTAATCCTTTTAAGTATCATCTAATACATTTCTAAGTGTTTAGAAATATACGTATCCATATACACACTTGCATAATGTTTGTACTACATAAGTATATATAGAATTATAACTTTTCACTGTTATAACAAGATATTTATTTATTTATTATGAGTAACTCAAAGTGGCAAGCATCTTTAATACTCATTTCTCTCCTATTTTGCTCACAACAACAGTGAGGTAGGCTGTCTATGAGAGAGGGACTGGCCCAAAGTTACCCAGCTCGCTTTCATGCTAAGGGTGGGACAAGAACTTTTATTATACTATAATATACAATTAATGCTGATTGATTTTTTTCCCTCATCCTGAAATATGGTGATATATAAATATGTACTGATGTACATGTATGTCTAAAGTACATTTTCCAAGAACTTACTTGCTCAGGAGGCATTATTGGATAGAAGAGACTCTCTGTGTCCGTTTCCTTGGAAAGAAGGATGGGAACAATGATTCTCTCTTTTTCCCTGCTCCCCTATTGTTAAAAATTTTCTAATTGTAGAAGGAGGGCTAATGTCTATATAGCGCTCTCTCTCTCTCTCTCTCTCCCTCTCTCTCTCTCTCTCTCTCTTTCTCTCTCTCTCTCTCTCACACACACACACACAAACACACCAGAGCCAGGTTTCAAAACCTGTCGCTACCAGTTCGCTTGTGGGCGCTCACAGCTTCTGCGCATGCACAGAAGCATCCGGGTGGGTGGGCGGAGCCTCCCGTCGCCGCCTTGGTTGTTGTTGTACGCCTTTCAATCTAATCACATGCATCTACAAAACCAGTGAAAGATTTCATTTGAGGGCAACAATAGATGTTTACTAAAACTAGCTGTAGGTAAAAATGAGTCAAATATATTAAAATATTCTATAGCTTTTATAACGCCTTTGAAAGTGAGTTAAAAAGTTACTTCATTACTAGCTAATGACATTGAAGTTTGAACTACGGTAGCTCATCACAGCCTCTTTCGTGGCTTTCCTCACATTCTTGCAAGGAAAAAGTCGACATCTCCACACGCTCTTGTTCTATTTTAGAAATATTCATGGTAGAACAGATGGTATTTTCTGCTTCACTGGTTTAAAACAGTCATGTTAGAGTCTGTTGCTGATCAAGTTGTCTCTTAATTCAGCTGGAAAGGATATGCTTGGAGAGCATCCCTCATTGCTAATATTTTCAGGCACGAAATAAAATAGCAGCAGCAACATATGACTATCTTTTCCAATTTTTTTTTTTAAAAAACAAGACATAAATTGTTCCAAACTTTTGGTTGCCTGTTTTATTTTAAAGGAGCTATTTTTTGAAAACAAGTTATTCATGTGTGATGTACTGAAAATTAACAACTGGACTGGTTTCCTGGCTTTTTATTCAATATGAACAGTATTTCGAATTGCTGGAAATGGAGTAGATGGAACACAGATTACAAAGATAGTCTCGCATATTACTGGATTCTCTATGTCTGTTGTGCATGTATGTATGAGAAAAAGAGGTAATGAGAAATCTTTTACTTGGAACAATTCCCATGGTTTACACAAGGAACAGCAAAAGCAATCCTATTCCAAGCACCATTTAGTTAGCCTGTTAACTCCCTCTTTTTTTTTTTTACATACTTGTTCTAGAGCAGGGGTGTCAACTCAAGGCCCGGGGACCGGATCTGGCCTGCGGGATACTTAGATCTGGCCTGCGGGGTCACCCTGGAAATAGCGAAGGACCAGCCCGCAGTGCTTCTGCCCCCACAAATGGGCTCCTGAGCTCCATTTTCACCTGCCACAGCTTCCTGCAACCCTCTGCCAGTGAAAATGGAGCTCAGGAGGGCTGCCCGAGCTCTGTTTTCACTGGCAGAGGGTTGCAGGAGGCAGTGGCAGCCAAAAATGGAGTTCGGGAGCCTGTTTTCGCTGGCAAGCGCATGGGCCACCACAGGCGCCCCCAACAGGAGTGACGTCGAGATGGCCACACCCACTCTGGCCAGACCCACCCCATCCTCCTGAGGTCAAACACAACCCTGATGCAGCCCTCAATCAAATCAAATTTGACACCCCTGTTCTAGAGGGTTTTAATTTCTTATTTATCTCCCTGCGATTAGCAAATGATGCTGGATTTTTTTTAAAAAAAATTTATATTTATATGCCGCCCTTCTCCGGAGACTCAGAGTGGCTTACAATGCGTTAAGCAATAGCCTTCATACTTTTGTATATTTATATAAAGTCAGCTTATTGCCCCCACAAACCGGGTCCTCATTTTACCCACCTTAGAAAGGATGGAAGGCTGAGTCAACCTTGAGCTTGGTGAGATTAGAACTCGCAGTAATTGCAGGCAGCTGGATGTTAAATGCTGCCTTAATAGGAGGCATTAGCCTGCTACGCCACTCAGGCTCCTTTGATAAACTGATGAAAACAAATGATAGCAATTAGAGCTAAATGGCATTTTCATATTCGCAGAGAATGTGACTCTTAATAACATTTGCTGGAATGTAAAAGGATAGACAACAGCTTCCATGGAACAGGAAACATAACAAATGGTAAGGGATGTTGGGAGATGTAGTTCAGGATTAGCTAGAAGGGCACAAAGAAGCATCTGGTTGGCCACAATGGAAATACAGATGTGGTTGAATTTATTTTATTTATTTATTTTGTCGCATTTCTATGCCACCCCACTTCCAAGGGACTCTGGGCAGCTTACAACAGAGAATAAAACAATGCAACAATATCCCATACAAAAGTTAAAAGAAGACATTAAACATTAAAACGTTAAAACATTAAAACGTTAAAACACATACACTCCAATTTGTGGCCGGGTCTTGCAAGATCACTATAACAAGATCAATGGACCCAGGCCTGCCGGAAGAGCCAGGTCTTCACTGCTTTCCGGAAGGCCAATAGGGTGGGGGCGGTCCGGACTTCAGGAGGTAATTGGTTCCAGAGAGCCGGGGCAGCTACAGAGAAAGCCCTCCCCTGTGGGCTCGCCAGCCGACATTGTTTAGGGACCCAGAGGAGACCGACTCTGTGGGATCTTACCAGTCGCTGGGAGCTATGTGGTAGAAGGCAGTCTCGAAGATAGCCTGGCCTTGAGCCATGTAGGGCCTTAAAGGTAATAACCAACACCTTGAATTGCACCCGGAGACCGATAGGGAGCCAGTGCAGCTCACGGAGAATTGGTGTAATCTAGGTGCACCCACTATAACTTGCACAGCTGCATTCTGGACCAACTGTAGTCTCCGAACACTTTTCAAGGGTAGCCCCATGTGGAGTGCGTTGCAATAGTCCAACCGTGAGGTGACAAGGCATGAGTGACTGTGAGGAGAGCCTCCTGATCCAAGTAGGGTCGCAATTGGTGCACCAGATGAACCTGTGCAAAGGTCCTCCTAGCTATAGCTGTCAGATGTTGTTCCAATCTCAGCTGTGAGTCTAGAAGGACACCCAAATTGCAAGACTGTTCTGAGGGGGGCACTTTCTCTCCCCCCCAGAACCAAGGATGGACAATTGACATAGTCTTTAGGGGGCAATACCCAGAGCCATTTGGACTTGTCTGGGTTAAGTCTGAGCCTGTTGATTCCCATCCAGATCCTCACAGCCTCCAGGCACCGGCACATCACATCTACCACCTCACTGAACTGACGAGGGGTGGAGACATATAGCTGGGTATCATCAGCATATTGCTAATATCCCACCCCGTGTTGTCGGATGATTTCACCCAGTGGTTTCATGTAGATGTTAAATAGGAGGGGAGAGAGGACCGAGCCCTGAGGCACCCCACAAACGGGGTGGGGACGACCTCTGTCCTCCTACCAGCACCGACTTTGATCAACCAGAGAGATAGGAGGTGAACCACCGTAACATGGTGCCTCCCACTCCCAGCTCTCTTAGCCGCCCCAGAAGGATACCATGGTCAATGGTATTGAAAGCCACTGAGAGGTCAAGTAGCAACAAGATAGAGGAATGACCCCTGTCTCGGACTCACCAGAAATCATCCATCAGAGTGACCAAGGCAGTTTCTGTGCTGTAGCCAGGTCTGAAGCCGGACTGAAAAGGGTCCAGATAATCCAGAATCTTTATCCATTGCTGATATTTCAGAAGTTTTTCATAATACCTGGTATTTTTCATTACCAGAGTATCTATCTTAATATGTTTCACAGGTTTTTCTCTTCCAACTTAATGTAACATTTACCATCTTGCAATCCTGCATAAAAATGTTACTTCTGAATCTGATAAAATCTACCTGGAAGAGCAGGTGTCTACATAAATCAGAAGAAGCAAAGTGTCATAAACAAATTTAGGATTTTTTCTAATACATTCATTTAGAACAAAGTTCAGGGAATCAAGGGAATTATTCTCTTCTGTTTGCTTCTTCTGTTATTCCATCCTGTGCCATCCCTACAGAGTAAGGGAGATGAATATCTCCCAATTCTTCAAATGATAAAATATAAAAGAAAACTGTTTCTCAGCTGGATATGTTCAACACTTCAAAAGCGATAAACCTGTAGTCAAATATTCTTGACGTTTTGCAAGATGGGAAGTAAATAGGAACATCTTTTCAAGCCATTTGCTGCATTTGTTTTGCAAAGGATTGCAACTATTTTGTAACTATTATTCTTTTAAGTTAATATTTATATTAAGTCATTTATATCCAGAAAACTTTTATTATAGGTTGATCTGTATGATATATAGTTAAAGTAACTAAACTAAACTCCTATAGAATATGTTTATGATGAAGTAATTACTGAATAAGGAATATTCAGGGATCTGTGGGGTCCTATCCTCCAAATTTTGAGAGAGAGGGAGGGAGAGAGGGAGGGAGGGAGGGAGAGAGAGGGACTGTCCTGTATTAAGACAGTTGTCTACTGCTTGAAATAAAATGGAACTTTGTCCTTGGGTAACTGAGTATGTTGATATAACTTCAAAACCATAGAGAATCTCTATGGAGATTCTCAGTCTTTCAGGTCATGGTTGTCCCAAAGGTGCTTCCCTCCCCACCCCCAGACAGCAACTTGACTTTCTTGATTTTTCTTGCAGACATTTTGCTTCTCCTCTGAGAAGCTTCTATAGTTCTGACTAACTGGTTAGGAAGAAAAGATTTATATTCTTTTCAGTCAGCCAGTCAATGACTCTCAAAGTGTTAATGACCGACTGACTGACTGACTGCAAAGGTTATAATTCTTCCCTTCCTTCTTAGAAATGAAGAAACTTCTTGGAGGGGAAGCAAAATGTCTTCAAGAAAAATCAAGAAAGCCCAGTTGCTGTTTGAAGGGGAAAAAAAAGCACCTTTGGGACAACTTCTATACTTGGATACTGTATAGAAAAGAAAGTGATCCACTGAAAAATAGCCCGGGATCACTTTATACAATCAATGCATAATTATCAACTGAAAAAAAAATTATTTATTTGATTTTTAAAAATTCTGCCTTTATCTATATCTATAAAAGTGAAAACCACTCATGCCGTAATCACGAAATCTCCAGAACTGTAAATCCTACAAACTTGAAATTTGCCACATATGTTCCTCTTGGCTTCTAGGTACTCACTAAGAAAGGATTTTTCAAAATGACCATCAGAGCATTAGTATTTCCTATATTATGATTAACAGGCTCAGATGCTAAGGAGTTCTACTCCCTCTCCCCACCTGAAAATAAATCTATTCGAAATGCAAAACACAAGCAGAGGAGAGGAGTTTCAGTTTCAGTTTTACTTTCACAGCAGCAAGCAGCTTTACTACAGAACAGTTAAGCTAAGCCACGGCCAGGTTCCTTCCTGTTTCCTTCTTGCTCACACAGCAAATACTGTTTCACTTTCCAAACAGCCCTCTGATGCTAAGGAGTTCTACTCTTCCTCCTCACCTGAAAAGAAATCTGTTCCAAATGCAAAACACAAGCAGAGGAGAGGAGTTTCAGTTTTACTTTCACAGCAGCAACCAGGGGATAGGATAGGGGACGCCTCTGTGGGGCAAGGCTGAGGGAGAAAAGTGGGATAGGATAGGCTTCTATGGGGCAAGCCTGAGGGAGAGAAGGGGATAGGATAGGGGAGGCCTCTGTGCGGCAAGCCTGAGGGAGAGAAGGGGATAGGATAGGGGAGCCTTCTGTGGGGCAAGGCTGAGGGAAAGAAGGGGATAGGATAGGAGAGGCTTCTGTGAGGCAAGGCTGAGGGAGAGAAGAGGATAGGATAGGATACATTTCTATGGGGCAAGGCTGAGGGAGAGAAGAGGATAGGATAGGATACATTTCTGTGGGGCAAGGCTGAGGGAGAGAAGGGGCGAGGAGAGGAGAGACCGAACGTAACTATTCATTAATTTTCAAGCTGTAAGTGTCAATTTATCAAACCCATCGCATAGTTTCGTAGCAAAGCACGGGTATCCAGCTAGTTATCTTATAAATAACTCAAGGTGAACTCAAGGTAGATTTTATGCCTAAAGCTAGATTATAACTCACCATCTCCTGGTTTCTAGGCCAGCACCTCTGGTTAAGGAAACGTTGGCCACAGTATTTTTTTCAGGAAACGTTGGAACATTCTGCAGTTTTATTTCAAACTATACCAATCTGCCCTTCTGGAGGCAGTAAATCTGCAACACGAGAGTAGTATCACAGTACATTAGATGTGATCTGGCCTTGTTTTCTAGGAAAAGTGCTGAAACATCTATCAACATGGACCTGAAGGAAACAGAACATTCTGGTGTTTTCCAGAACATTCCATCTCATAATGATACACTGAGCACATCCCTACTTCTTTCACAAATTTTATTTTTAACTGGAATTGCTTAGGTCTGATCCTGTAATGTTGTACATTGAAAAGTTAAGGATTGACCCTGGTTCAATCCCCTAATTTGAAAAAAAAAGATGTATTTTTAAAATAGACATTGTCATTATATACAATACTAGCTAAAAATTATTTACTGAAATCTTAGAATATGGTTTTACCTGCAATTCTCAACAACGAAAATACAGTATGAGTAGATACTACATAGAAAATGCCATTAATATTCCATAAGCAATTAGCATCGTGTATAGAGATATTACGTGATAAAATGTGCCAAATTCAGAATTGAACTTTATAGTTCAACTATCAGTTGCAATTAAAATAGCAAAATAATTGGGTCCTCACATATCTGGCACTGAAAAGGCAGGTTGCATATATATGGAAGAAAGTGTTGCTGAACCCATTTTTTAACATTACAATCTTGCCTCAGCTGGGACTGAGTGGGTAAAACGCTCTTCCACATGCAGCATATGTGCATTTTCAGACAGCCCCACACTGCTTGTGCGTTCTACGGCTCTTCTGCAACTGCGTTGATTACCTTCTGACTCAGCTTCAGTGCAGAAGAAAAATGCTAAGATAACACTTTGATGACGGCATTTTGCTGGAGCTGCAAAACAGGCAACTCCCCACTGATAAAGAACTTTCATTTCATCCCATTTCCCCCAGCCCATCACTTTCCTTTTGCCTTCCTGAATTAAGAGCCTATGGCACCTAGGACTTTCACCAGGCATTTTTTCCCCTGCTGTAAAAAATAGTGCTATGTGAAGTAACATAAGAATGGGTGGGGCACTGGCTGGAACCTGGTTTTTAATGCTAAGAATATTGCAGGCATTGCTTGACTTATAGAGAAAATGGACCATTGTAAGGAAGATATTGTGAAGAATACTTGTGAGGTGGCCCAGAGCAGCTTCTAAGGATTTCTGGGGAAATGGTCGCAAACACATTTCCACTACTACACGATCTATTCTGCTTGCACGCCTTGAAACTGGACCTGCTGAACCATTTGGTTGATCACTGAACATGTGTGTCCACTGACAAACCAGATCTAAATCTTTAGCTAGATTGTCCTAGAATTATATTTGCTCTTTCTGATGAACTGACATCATTTTTGGTGATAAAATGGAACTTTTCCTGTGAAGTTTAATTGGACTGATGTCTTGTAAGTGACGGGCTCATGTTATGTTACGAATCAACAGGGTGCAATAAAGTGTGTAAAATCTTGTCAATGTAATTTATTTGGCAACAATAGATACCCTTGTGAATATGGAACACATCAATTGTGCCCATCCCACTTGATCAGTGTCTTGTTGGGAAAGTGAAAAGCAGATGGAGAAAATCAAAGTGATTCTGCCTGTGTCACTGTATCCGTTACTCATGCACAGAGAATGGCCCATAGAAAAATATTGCAGGAAAGAATCCCTCACACATGCACAAAAGGGGAGCACACATATGGTTTAATGAAAATGTGCAGAGACAGTTAAATAAAAGCAGGTTAAGGAAGCTATTTCTAGCATAAGTGAACCATCAAACAGCATCTCTAGTGGGTGGGTATTTAATTCATCATTGTAATTCTAACTGATGGTGTGATGAGATACAAGGATAGGGTACCAATAATTGTTGCCTGTGAAGAAATAGCTTTTTACTAAGCCATGTCAAATAGCTCCTGATGGCACTTTTGAGGGATAAAATGAATACAGTTGCATCAAGGATGTCTAATCTTAATATGCAGATCTGAGTATCCAGTCAGGCATAGGAGAAATTGAAGGTACAGTAGAAGGATTGGAACTGGAAAAATTGAGCCACGTAGCAGTTCCTTAGAGCTTTAAAGGACTAGAAGGAAATGGAGAAATGACTCAGAACAAAGAGGGTAGACTCTTTTTTTTTTTCATTTGATTATTCACATAAAAAGAGCTTGCAGTATTTATGGTCTTGGAATCACTGCATCTTCGTGTTACATGGACACCAATGGTGGGTTGCCCCCGGTTCAGACCGGTTCGCAAGAACCGGTAGTAAAACCGGCGGGAGGCTCCGCCCACCACCCTGGATGTCATCATAGGCGATCCTGTTGCGAACCGGTAGTAAAGGTAAGTAGAACCCACCCCTGATGGACACATACTATAAAGCTAGGATTTTATTATAGTTTGATAATTTGTTCAGCAGGTAATTTGTTTTCTCCCTTTCTTCTACCAGGACCCAGATTCTGGACAGCAACAAAAATCAAATAAAGAGTGAACTAGAAATAAGATACAACAATAAAATCTGTTGACACTATACCATAGTCCATAAACCTGAAAGCCATGGTTCAAAATGGCAGGAAAACTAACTAGAACTCTGAGCCCAAAAAATACATTATAACTTTGAGTTATGAGCAAACCAGATTCAAAATATATCTCAGGCTAAGCTCCATATGTCCTCTTGTTACTGTATATAGTAGTTAACATTCAAGGAATAATTTGCAGTGATTCAGATGCACAGATCAATTGGGTGAAGTTATACTGAGACTGATAGTTCAGATTAGTATATGGATGATGTTTTTATTAGTTCACCAAGCAAGCAAGGCTTTTTTGATTTATAACCCACAAAACTGAAGGAGGCTCTGCCTAAGTCAGTGTTTCTCAACCTTGGCAGGTTTAAAATGTGTGGACTCTAACTCCCAGAATTCCTTCAGCTGTCATAGGATAGGGAAATCCTTACTTTTGGTTTTTTGTTGCTGAATTTCAGGAATGAGGTCTACTAAATATCAATAAAAGATATTAAAAATGTTAAACATCTATTAGCTCTCTCCCCATTGTGGATGTGGGATAATTTGATGAGGGAATCACTCAGCGCTGATGTTCGAGATGACAATAAAAAAGTCTTCAGATCCAATCAATATTTAGAAACAATACTCAGAAAGCTGAATATTTATGTAGCCTGCTCTATTAGCAGCGTTCCCTGGATGGACGGACGGACGGACGGACGGACGGATGGGGCTTTACACTTGGAAATGGGGATAGGAAAAGCCCCTGAGGGAAGGTTCTTTTTCCTGGGAGATATAGTCCCCAGAAGGCGGAGTAAGAGGAAGTTTCAGGGAGCTGAGTTAAAACAGGATTGAGAGGGGGAGGAAAGGACAAACTGCTAAGAGGGAAAGAGACTGCACTCCTTCAGAAAGACAGAGAGATTATGAGAGTGCCACTCCAGGTAAAGAGTCTGCATCCTGCATCCTGGCTGCCACGAGAGGGAGACTGGATAGGCCTCTCACTGGGCCTGATGCTAGCAACAGCATGCAGACTTATATACTGCTTCATGCTCTCTAAGTGGTTTACAGAGTCAGCATATTGCCCCAACAATCTGGGTCCTCATTTTAGCGACCTCAGAAGGATGGAAGGCCGCATCAACCTTGAGCTGGTCAGGATCGAACACCTGGCAGTAGGCAAAGTCAGCCTGCAATACTGCATTCTAACCACTGTGCCACCATGTCTCATAGTGAGGCTTAGGGTTAATGAGACAACAGGATTGGTGAGGGGCCATTTGGCTAGAAAGGACAGTTGTTGGGACATTTTGCTCACTGGTTCAGTGTATGATATTATTGTGATGCTTGATTTGATTTTTATCTTAACAGTTGTTATTTTAATTAAAGGCTGTAACTCCCTCCAAGGGAGGGTGTTGGTATGCCTGGGCTAGGTGGGTTGATCAGCTGGGAAAAAGCTTAGAAGCAGGGGTGAAATCTAAAATTTGTTACTACCGGTTCTGTGGGCATGGCTTGGTGAGGGAGGTGTAATGTGACTAGGTGGGCATGGCCAACTTTTTTTAAAAAAAACTTTTCAAAGCATTTTTTCTAATGCTTTGAAAAGCCTCTCTGCCGATCAGGGAACTCAGCTGGGATCGTCAGAGACTTTTCAAAGCATTTTTTTTACCACCTCTTCGGCCAAAGAGGTTGCAGAAGAAAATGCTTTGAAAAGCCTCTGAGGATCCCAGCTGAGCCGCGCGATCATCAGAGGCTTTTTTTTTAAACTTTTAAAAGCATTTTTTCATCGGAAGAGGTTGTAGAAAAAATGCTTTTAAAGGTTAAAAAAAAAGCCTTGATGATCGTGCTGGGCATGGTGGGGGGCGGGGGGGCGGCACAGGGATTTTTGCTACCGTTTTTCCGAACCACCCGCCACCATCGCTATGGGATCGGGTGATCTAGTCCGAGCCGGGAGCATTTCACCCCTGCTTAGAAGGGCCCTTTTGGGGGAAGTGCTACACTTAGGATATTGGAAAGTTGAACTTTGCAACTCAAGTAAAATAAATGAAGGAAACAAGTGCAAACCGTATTTCAGTAGACAGAATTACCTGATGAAGCTCCTCTTGAAAGGTTGTTACCATCTGAAATACAAGTAAAACTGCACTTACAGAGAGCATTTGATTACTTCTTTTAAATCATTAAGTTAATAAGAAGACAGTTTGAGGCTAGCCTTTAAGGCATGAAACAGCAGAATACACACACAAGAACATTTGTCTCAATATGGCTATAGATCCACAAAATAGTGGTGTATTAAGTCATTTTCAAAATCAAACAGCTGAGTGCTTTGCCAATTCCAGTTGGATGTAGAAAATGTCTGGACAGAAGAGAATGGTTAACAATTAAAGGCAAGTCATTTTGCCCAACCCCTTTGGCACTGCTAGATCCAGAACCCAGATCAGAAAAAAACCTCTTGTTGCTAGGATTTATGTGCGAAGCCATTCATCATCATTGTTTTATAATAGAAGATTTTATTTTTACAATAATTCAAACAAAGCTTTCTAAAAACTCCCTTGCTCAGACAGGGATGGCAAAATGACTTGAGATGAACTGGGAGAAAGCAAATCAGCAGTATAGCAGAGGTAAATATTTGGATTGTTGAGGGGATGTAATTTCACTCAATTAATCTATGCATCTGAATCAATGGAAACCATTATTTGATGAGTGTTAACTAATAAGCCGCACTAAACTAGAACTGAGAGACTTAGTTTCAAATTTTCAGTCACATATTAAAATCAGTACGTGATGAGTGTCACATGATTTCTCACACTAAATCATATGCAGCACTTGTATTATCTAAGGAGGGGGAGGCCTTTCGGACTGATAGCACCTTTTGCACATTGGATAAGTTTTAAGACTGTAGGATGTCTAAGGGTCACTTCTAGACACGTTGTTGTCACGTGATGTATCACAACTTTCCCCCCCCCTTTGCTAAAATGGGGGTGGGGGTAGCCAGCACATGATGCATATGGCCCGTGGGCCACGAGTTTAAGGCATATGGCCAGAACCATGGTGACAGGAGGAAGGGTGACCTGTGATTCTAGTTTGGGGCTCTAGTGATGGGTCACGGCAGGGGAAGGTTTAAGGCCTAGTCCAGCTGCATTGACAGTATTGTGGCATGACTTTGGCTCATGCTATCTAGGGAGATTATTTTTTCTCCCCAGCTGGCTAGTGAATGATTATGTAGCCACTAATAAAGATGTCCCTGTAAAGAATTTGGATGGAGATCCTATCTCCTGTAACCAATAAAATTGGGGCCAATGTTTTCTCACTTGCTAGAAACTGTTTTATTTGCTGTAACCTTCTTTTGCTTCCGCTTCTTGGTCCAGTTTACAATATTCAACAGCACAGGATAAAAAGAGTTGGAGATGGACACTCAATATATATCCAAAGGACAACACTCATCTCATTGCATTATAGGTGGAGATCTGAGAACCTGAGGCATTCCTAACCAGATAGGCTTTTGAAGCCAGATATATGTTCAATTTTAGAATCAATCATAATATGAGGTGGAGGGAGATTAATTATTTACAGGTTATTTTGATGTAAAACTCAGATCTGTAAGACCAAGTACTATGCTAAATAATAAAACAGACCAAGTAAGCAGAATATTAATAATATAACATTTTGCCACATAAGGCTCACAAAGTTTTTATAATATTCTGTTCTATCCTTTTATATGACTTTTGGAGTAACTAAAAAAAATCTATTGTCAAGTGTAATAGATTATAATGGCTGTTTAACACGATCGTTTATGAATATGTTAACCGTATCATTGCAACATTTCCCGCACTTTTTTTCTCTTCCAGAATTCTCTTTCTTACATAGCATATTCATATGCTCTGTAATCAAAAGTGAATAATGCTTGAATTTAGAGGAGTTTTTTTTTTTCTGAGCAGGATTTGTGACTAAATAAGCGAAGCAAGGATAGGAATGGCTTCAGAAAAATGGATCAGTCAGCAACTGCCTTCTATCTTCCTCCAAAATTCTTCGGTAGCCAGTGTTTACTGCAGAACATATGACTAAATAATTAATTCTGTTCACTTTTTCAATCTGTAAAATGGTAAATTCGAATATCTAAGACAGGTTTATCAAAATAAAGAATGTAATGAAACTTCCCGAAAAGGAATTTTTTTAAAAAATTTGGGCCACAATTAAAACAGCTCATCTAGGTTCAGGCATCTGTATAGCACTGCACAGTTTTGCTTTGTTATTGGCTTGAGCCATGTGGAAATGTTGAAAAAAAGAGGTGAAGCAAAAATAAATAAATAAATAAAAGCAAATCTATATTCGCAAAACCAAGACTGTAATTGTGACATTATGAAGTAGTTTTTAATGAAATTGTCAAAGGTTCATATCTTGGTGAAGAACTATGATTTTTCTCTCAGTAACATTTTGGTTCGGCATCTATTTTTTAATACATGAGTTATCTGATTATAATTGCTTTTTGAGTTGGATCTGTCTACAGCTATATAAGGGTTGTCAGATGCTCTCCCCCAACTCTGCTTGGCTAACTTTCATTTGGTATTTTTGCAAGATCAAAGAGTTATTTACCTGTATTTATATATTACACAGGATACCAATTAATCTCTGCTTTTCTTTAATTTCATAAACAAATGAAGTTTATGAATATTTGAAGAAACAAAGTTTTCTTCAAATATTGTCCCCAACTGTATATCCAAAAGGAAGATATCATAATCAAGGTAATCAGGGACAAAATTGACAGGAAGACTGTCCAGGCCATTTAATGACCACATCCTCACTAGCTGAAGCTCTAGTCTAGATCAGGGGTGTCTAACCATGGCAACTTTAAGACTTGTGAACTTCAACTCCCAGAATTCCAGGAGATGAAATTCACAAGTCTTAAAGTTGCTATGGTTAGATACTCTCCACTAGATGGTTTGCTCATTTATTAGAAATCAATGTTCTGGACTGTTGATTTTGGTGTCAGAATAGTTGCCTGAGGTTGTGTGTAGCAACGGAAAAGTTAACTAGATAATGAAAAACTAGTAAAGAAGTAGAGAATCTCCAAGACATGTTCCAGCTAGGAAATCTGGAAGACAAGATAGCTTAAAACATTTTAATTTTATTACTGTATCAAATGTTATGCGGATGTGTCATTGTATTCCTGTTCAAACTTCAGAATCCAAAGGCTCATACAACTGTTTCTATAGGACAAAACCCAGGGCCAGAAATATAAATTTGAAAGCTAAGAACCATATATAGTCCTCAGTTTTCTTGTCTGGTCATTATCTGATGGTGGGCACTGAAAACTGATGGAACGCCTTCTTTCCATTTTGTTGCCATTTTCCCTAAATTAATGTATTTGTTGAAAGGTAAGATTTTCCGCCTCCCCCATTTTTGTCTTAAAAGTAGTGATCTCCAGGTTCAGGCTACACCAAAGGGAATTCTAAATTGTATAAGATGCTTTGCTATACTCTTAAATTTCTTGGTTCGCTAAGCTAAGACATTTATGTAACCCACACTATAGAGACCTGCTCCAGTAAGCAGAACAATGGAATTGCTATTTTAATTTCCTCTTCCTGTCCTATAGCTCAAATGAGAGAGAGGGGGGTGGGTGGGAGGGAGGGAGGGAGTGCTAGTTTCTATATGCAACTTGACTTCAGTTCAAAATCCACAATGCTGCATTGGAGCTCACATTTGCAGAGAAATGTTATGGCTTAATTATAACTGTGGGTAACTATGGGGCCAATGTGTGTATTGACTTGCGCTTGGTGTCTTTGCCCATCTGACTTTTTTTGTTTTGTGACTGGCCATAAACCCATTGGGAAAGCCCCAGGAAATCCACTTCTCATGCAGCCATAATATCTATTAGGCGAACTCATCGTTCCAAATAGGTCTAGTATCTGCTACACAGATATGTAATTCTGCTCATTTTCTGTTCAAGACAAAAATCTTGAAATGTAGCCCTTACGGCACAATACTTCCTTTTGGCTGTTTTTGTCCCCCTCTCCCTTTGTTTGTAATTCTTTTTAATCGGTTAACCTTTTGTCACTTACTATCTCATTCCTAAAAGAAAAAAGAAAAAAAAACTCCCACTGCAATCTGTGGAAATGCCAGTACACATTAATTCATCAGGAGGCATCAGGCTGCCTGTTTCTGGAATGGAGGATAGGAAGGAGATTCAGGATGCTAGGGGCTTTTTGTTCTTTCTTTCTGAGTAGAACAGCAGCTCCAGGCAGATGGAAAATCTTTCCTGCTGATCCTCCCAAGTGAAAGATAAAACTGCAGTTATTTGAATCACATAATGAATGAACCTCCAGCAACAGAAACCCACAGTCTGCAGTGTCTAGCCAGAAGCATAATATTTTGTGTTCCCAGGGGCTGCATACCAAAGAAGGGTTGTGGCAGTTCTGGAATCACACTGAAATCAAATAGCACAACTAATACGATTGATTTTACACCAAGATATAACAAAGCATTATATTCCTAGGATAAGATTGGTGGGTTTTTTGGTTATCGTTCTTGCTTATACCAGTCACAAAACTGCAGCTCTTAGCTCCCTCTTCTCACCCTGTCATATAGAATTTGGATATGAAAAAACCTCGCTCTTTGGATGTTGTGGCCATGTCTCTATCCCTCATTATGGCTCTAATTTGGATTTTGTTTAATTTGGAGGGAAAGCTGTCCCCACTTTGAAGTGGTTGGCACACATTTACCCCTGAATAGAATTAATTAAGCTACCATAAAAATGAACATTCCAGAATTTGAAGCTTAAAATTACAGTATACGTGAATCTGTATGAAAGCATGATTGATACTATTAATATATTGGCTGTCGTTTATATGTCAGTATTAGCCATTAGGTCACAAAGAACAGCAATGACTGAACAATTAAACAACAATAATCATTTCGAATTTATGGCACATATTTTTCAAATGTAAATATAATAATAATTGAACCCAAGAATTGTTAACAAAAGCATCTACTTCTCCATAAGCTATGTTCATTCCATTCCATAGATTTTCTTTCCAATGAATGTGCTATGATCATTACTTAATTGTAACAGAATAACAAGAGTTGGAAGGGACCTTAGAGGTCTTCTAGTCCAACCCCCTGCTCAAGAATTCTACTTTTCTTACCCAGAGATACCCCTAATAAAGATACATATACTTACGGTTTGTAACTTTGGCTGTTAGTATCTGGCTGAATTTCTCTGGAGACCCCACATTTTCTTCATCAGTTACATATTCAAAGCTAATAATAAACATCATAGCCACTCCTTCTTGATTTTTCACTGGGATGATGTGGGTGTTACAAATGAAGGTAGACCCTATAAAGAAAAGGGAAAAAACATCAACAAAAGTTTCTATGGAAATAATTCAGTTCCAATTATGGTACTTCCCTACAAGAGATTCCAAAATGGTCGCCAATCAGAGAAATACAGGCACGCCTGTTTTGTTGTCAGTGCCCTCTGACAATTCAAACACGGTGTGCTCTATTCCAGAACATTTTGCATGGTGGCTTCACCCTCGATTGTGTTTTGTGCATCACAAAAGCTTTGGACACATGTGTAGAATCCCACCAGGGAAGAAACTCAGTATTCAACAACCAAGTGAAATGTATTTCATCTTTAGACCCATACAAATGATTAAGAACTTTATTTATGGCAATGCCACAAACGAAGCCCTTTAGGTCCCCAAAGCACTGAGGCAGACATGGTTTTCCAAAGGCTTATAAGTGGTCATGTGAAACGTTTTTCCTGGTCATTTGCACAGAGGTATATATGCACAGAATCTTCCGGGATTGCTGTCAAAATAAGCCATGTTAGGAACCAGGGGATGGATCTTGATACGCTTCAGTCAAAGCCAGGGTAGTCAAAAATGTAGAACTGTATTCAATTCAATAAAAACAGAAGCATTTGTTTGACCAGTATGCTCAATCCCAGACTGTCACTCTCTTTCTCAGTGCATTCACATACATACATACACACACACACACACACATTGCACACAAATGTAGACTGTTCTGGCTAGAAGCAGAAATGTAGGAACTTACAAGTGCTGGTTCACCTTCCACAAACTTCAGGCAAGTCCTAACTAAGGTTACTTAGCCCCCACCCCACAAAACTATGGCAGCAACTGTCCCTCTGGCTCAGCAATCTGGTTTAAATTGTGCTTTTGTTGGTGCAGCCTATGAAAGCAATGGCAAGAGTCCCTGCCACCGCGCTCACATCCCTCGGATGGAAAACATGCAGAAAGCATCAGTGAAACGGCACAAAAATAGATGTGGAAAAATGCCCTTTGGTTTTGAAGCCCAGCACAGACACTGAAGTCAGCAAAAAGGGCACATTTCTGTACCATTTATATTTAGCTTGCTTTTTTTATATTTAGCTTTTAAAAATAGATACATAATTGACTGAAATTTGTTTTTTTTTTTGTTTTTTCCCCTTCCAGAACATGCTACTTATTTAATTATTTACAGCACAGTAACTTTTAGGACTCCTCCTCTGCCTGGGAGTCTAGGCTGATGCCCAGAGTAAAACAAAAACCAGATAACAGCTGTCAAGCCTATGGACTACTATCATCAGAATAAGCCCTTAAAGCACTGCAGCAAAATGAGACAGTCTGCTGTATGATGACACCCCAATAACTGCACTAGGAATCATCTGCACTGTTGACTTGACTACTTTTTGGCACTCAATCCACAGGGTTGGCCTCCAAAAGAACCACCTGCTTCATTGTGACCCATCCTGGATGTTAATTCCTCCAGGGGAGGCCTTTCTAATGATAGCTCCCAATGCCATGGACCGCTGGTTAGTCATCTGGCCAAAGGTCTTCTTCTGTGTGGTTCCTGAAATGTCAAGGGACCCTCTTTGGATCTGCAGTTGCTTTGACATTTCTCTGCTTTTAAGAAAGGGGTCAAAATACACCTTTATTTTTAGCCTTCCAACAGTGTCTTCTTGACCACTGCTCCTTGTCAGTATTGGATTAGGTTCATATAATGTTTCTAAATGTATTTTTCACCCTTTTGTTTTTATGTTTCTCTTCCTATATTTAGTCACCTTGAGTGCCGTACTTTGATGGGAGTTATAGTTCAATATACCTGCAGGGTGTCAACTTGGGAAGGCTGCGGCACTCTAGCACATATCACAAAATAAAATTTATATTGTTTCTCCTGTTGCATGTCATTTTACGACTGCATAAAGCCACGCATAAAGACTGACAGGTCTTGCCTTTCAAATGTTGTAGCTGTGGCTTCAATCCATTTAATAAAACAGTTAAGCTGTGACACTTGCCACGGTTTCCATGGGAACAAACAGGATGACTTTAGTAAACAGAAAATAAGCAATTTAAGACTCTTCCATCTGAGGTAAAAATAGAAGTGCTGCAGGCTGTGCGCTGAAATTGAGACTGGTTAATCAGAGTATTGGAAGAGAGACTAGACAGACCCATTACGCTTTCAGTTAATTAACAAAAATAAATATTGACTTTAAAGACTTCAAAACGCGATTTCCTGATTTATTGGAAAAGGCAGTTGCACCACGTAGTTTGGAAATGTTTGACATCTTTTGCACCAGGTTTATTACATAGTGACATGCAGACTGCTTGGCCTCTGATGCCAGGGAGGGAGAGAGGGAGGGAAAAGGAAATGAGATACATACTCAGTGCACAATGTAGAATCAGTTGTAATAGGCTTTGGAAATGGCGGACTTTGCTCAAGAGATCCAAGATTGGCACTATTTTGGCAGAAAGTCATGTAGGAAGTTTCCCTCTTGGTTTTTAATTTCATGGCTAAATTTGGAAGGCAAAAGCCACTCAAGTTTGTTCTAACTCTCCTTTATCCCAGGGCTGATCTTCAGCTTCCTTTTGGACTATGCTATATGACATCTGGAGTTCTGCTTATTGCAGCTGGTTATAGTTCAATACATCTGCCAGGTGTCAACTTGGGAAGGCTTATGCACAATCAAAAAAAGAGGAGAAAAGTTTGCACAAAAATTGTATGTATTACTCATCTGGCTTGATGTAAATGTAGGTATGATGGCCACCATAGAAACGGGAAAACCAGATGGGTCTAAGATATTGGAAACACATCGATCAATGATCCTGTGTGCCTATCTAGTAATTGATAGGCAACTTTATTTTATTTTATTTATTTCATTTATTTAGATTTATATACTGCCCTTCTCCCCTAGGGGACTCAGGGCGGTGAACAGCCAAAAGTAAAAAACATACATACAAAATTTAAAAGCCAAATAAAACCAAATTAAACAATGGCCCCGACTATTTAAAATCCCAATTATAAAATATTAAAACCCCAAATATTAAAATATTATAAATTTTAAAATTTTAAAATTATTTTTACAAAAGAAGGGAAAAGTTAGGCCAGGCCCGCCTGGCGGAACAGAAAAGTTTTTAGCTCGTGGCGGAAGGTGCGAAGATCCGGGATCCTCCATATCTCTGGGGGGAGCTCGTTCCAGACATTGGGTGCCCCCACAGAGAAGGCTCTCCCCCTGGGGGTCACCAGTCGACATTGTCTGGCCGACGGCACCCAGAGGAGCCCCTCTCTATAGGAGCGTACCGGTCAGGGGGAGGCTATTGGTGGTAGTAGGCGGTCCCGCAAGTACCCGGGTCCTAAGCCATGGAGCGCTTTAAAGGTGGTAACCAAAACCTTGAAGCGCACCCGGAAGACCACCGGGAGCCAGTGCAGTTCACGCAGGAGAGGAGTAACATGGGAGCGCCACGTCGCTCCCATCACCACCCGCGGGGCCGCACTCTGTGCCAGTTGGAGCCTCCGGGTGCTCTTCAAGGGGAGCCCCATGTAGAGAGCATTACAATAGTCCAGGCACACTGTATCTGGGTTGCAAAATCCCAAGTGACTCCCAGAAGGTTTACACATTTCTAATGGAATGTTATCTCTTGTTGGAAAGGAAGACTTCCTCAAAGGAACAGAATTATCCTTTGGGATATCCTTTATCCTAGGGCCCCACCCAGCATCCACGGTTCTGCAAATGAGATGTTTTAAAGTAATGGAAGGATAAAATGAATCAATTCATGAATTTGGGCATCGGCACGTTACCGATATAGAATTCATTATGTAGAAATCCTACAGTTAAAGTAATACACTTCTTACATTTCTCTTTTGTTTCCCTCCCTCATAATTTGAACATTTAAAGGAATCCGATGTCCATTTCTGAAGTTAAAGCTTTTAATTGAACTCTGAATTACTCTTGGCTTATCTTGAATTATGCTATATAATATTAAATACATTCTTCCAAACTATGTCATCAAACCACAGCTTTGCTAAAGAAATTATCATTTTCAGCTTGCCACTACCTACATAACGGTCTAATGTCACGGCAATTTTTCTATGTTCCAACAGATGGTTTTAGATATGACTAGAGGAAAAAATGGAAAAGTTTTTTTTTATAGTACAAGACCTTGAGGGTACCATAACTAAATTAATTTGAAATTGAACATGAATAATTCAGATTTACAGTTATCTACCTAATCAGACATATGCAAAACTTTTAAAATTCAAACCAAACATCTGATTTTGAGTATGAAATGTCCCGTTTTGGGTAGTGTGCTTGGCACTCAAAAAAGGCTTTTGCATTCAGACAGGGGCCATTGACCTCAGAACATATTGTTTTGAATTTGAAGTGGTTTCAATCCAAAACATTTTGCATGTCTAGATTACCTATGAAGAAATTCTGCTTGACGTCAGACTGAGAGTCAAGGTCAGGATATTTCAAAAAGATTTCAAAACACAAATTAAAAATAAATCCATTGAACACCAGGGGTAGAACTCGGATTAAGGAATCATCAGGAATTATCTTCTTCTTAAACCCAATACTGAGAAGGGGTTGACCATGGACTTTTTGATAATCTCCCATCCAAATACTAACCAGGTTTGAATCTACTTAGCTTTTAGCAGATCATGAATAGCTGATTATATGTAACCAGTGGTGGGATTCAGCCAGTTTGCACCACTTCAAGAGAACCGGTTGTTAACTTTCTGAGCAGTTTGGCAAACTGGTTGTTGGAAGAAATTATTAGGGCAGAGAACCGATTGTTAAATTACTTGAATCCCACCACTGGATGTAACCACATACTATGGCAAGATGTACCAATTGCAATAGCACTTAAACTTATATCCAGCTTCATAATGCTTTACAACCTCCTCTAAATAGTTCACAGAGTCAGCATTTTGCCCCCATCAATCTGGGTCCTCATTTTATCAACCTCGGAAGGACAGAAGCCTGAGTCAGTCTTGAGCAGGTGAGAATCAAACTGCTGGCAGTCGGCAGAATTAACCTGCAATGCTGCATTTTAACCACTGCGCCACCATGGATCTTTTGTAAAAGTAAGTCCTATCTAATTTAATGGAGTTTATTCCCAAGTAGAATTGTGTATGAATGCCCTGACTGCAAAAAAACGGAATATATTCAGGGTCAAAAGGCAATGATGGAAAACTTGGATGAATGAATATTCTTTTCTTGTGACAAAAAAAGAGGGTTTAATTATGTTTATAATTTTGTAATTTAATTAATTACACACTGTAGGTAACAGAGCCAGGACAAAGCAAACCTGTGTACATGCAATGTAATAGAAACCGAGAACTGGTTCCCACTATATAAACTCATAGTTTGTTTCATTACTGTTGCAAAAAGGAGGTGTTAGCTTGATACTGCAGATGTGCATTAAAAGTGGCATTTAGCACTTACTATATTTTTCGGAGTATAGGATACACCTTTTCCCCCCCAAAAAGAGGGTGAAAATCTGGGTGCGTCTTATACTCCGAATGTAGCCCTGCCCAGCTTCTCAAACGGAGGTTTCAGAGACTGAAAAAAGCATCAGAAACGAAGCTTCAGAAAAAAAGCCCCCAAACAGAGCTTCAGAGGCTTTTTTTCTGAAGTTCTGTTTCGGAGGCTTTCAGAGGCAAGAAAGTTTTTCCTGAAACGGAGTTCCAGAAATTTCAGAGGCAGAAAAAAAAGCCAAAAAAAGCAAGGCACAGAACTCACAACCAAGGAACCTGTTGCTAAAATTCACCTCTGGGAACAGCTGATTGGGGGTATTCTGGGAGGCCGATCCACTTGCCAATCAGCTTTTTTTCTTATTTTCCTCCCCAAAAACTGAGGTTCGTCTTATACTCTGAAAAATACGGTAGGTGCTTCGAACACTTGAAATATAATGTGAACATGCAAAGTCTAAAAAACCCCCAAACTTTTACAGGAATATGAGGTTTTGTATCATCAGAGATTAAATTAAATCCTCCCCCATCCCAGCAGACTTTCTAAAGAATGAAAAGAGAACATCTTTTCTCTTCAGCCTATTCTTTTCAGCCTATTATATAGCCAATACCAAATTGAAATAAGGTATGGAAGCATCTTTAGAAGATTGAAGAATAAATATGCAAAAACAGGCAAGACTGAAGTCCACGGTGATTTCCTCTTCACCATCACATATTCTCTGTCATTTCCTACTGCCCATCATAAAGAGGCCGATGATGATGATGATGAACAACAACAACAACATTTCTTCAAATCCTGCAAATCATTTCTACTAATCTGGCCTATGGCCATCATTGAGAACATTCTTTCATTTTTCAAATTATCACCTATACTGAGGTTTAATTTTGAATAATATAAGCGGATTTCATGAACACATTCCAATTTAAGGTTGTTGATTAGTACTGATTGAAATGGTTCCCAAAGCTGAGTCTTGCACAAACTTCACTAACAATTAGCTCTGTATCGTATCTTTCGATGAAATACAGTGCTTTCTTTCTTTTCCTATTAAACATTCCTTGTTAACTTTGCTCTCTTGTTCAATTTCCTAGTTGGTATCTATCAAATCCATTGCTGAAATACTAAGTTATTTAGGTTATTTTCCTATAAACAGATATCGGGCTAGTCTTTTAATGGAGTTAAACTCAACTGAATCAAATATGGCACTGTCATCTTGCAACATTAAAGACTGGCAGCTCAAGAAAGGCATTATTCAAGTTCTGTAGAGCTGTAAGTAAGAGTGTCTGTCTGCTAACATAGCTTCTCAAGTCAAAGAATTTATCTTCCCACTTGCACTTCTTGTGCATCCTGAAATGTGGTCAGTTTGGAGCATATTAAATAGTGTATATGGGGATGAAATTATGAGGAGAATGAAAGGAATTTGTAGTATCTGAGCAACTGTCCAGGTACACTGAATTTGGGCTCCTTGATGGTCTCTGAATTTGGTGGGGTTTTTTGTTGTTGTTGTTTTTGCAGATGTTTCATTACCAAACTAGGTAACATCATCAGTCCAAGGACTCCATAGTTCAACTCTGTGCTACAAATATTCTCTTTTATCGATACACTGAATGTAGCTTATTGTTAGAGAAACAATCCAAGAAATAATAGACATGGAAAGAATACTCTAAACATGTTCACATTAAGGCTAGAACATTAAGGTGTTCTCATCACTGGCCCCTTTTATTTGCAATGTTAAGGCAAGTTTTGTGCGCATGAAACCATGTCTAAACATCTGCAAAGATTGAAAGAAATGTTTTCTAGAATTTGCAGGAAAAAATGTAAAAACAAAACCCACAGTAATTTATCCATTGTGAAAATCTGAGGAACCCTAAATCAATCTTTTCATAAAAATGGATAAAGATGATAAAATTGAATTTGTGCTGGGATTATTTGGCTATTTACTCGTTGCTGAGAGGATTGCAATGGGAGAAAACATATTTAGGAAAAAGAAAAGACAATAAAAGGAAAGTGAGTTGTATATAAAAATACCCATCCAACCAAGTCTATAAATAAATAGAAATAAGTACTTGCTTTATTTCAGTGACGATGTGATTAGTGCTTGGTCTTCCAAAGAAAAAAGGCCCTGCTTTTCCTTCTGATGCATCTTTAATACTGGAGATAGGCTATACAGCCGTTCAAGTAGAACAAGGAAGCTCAGCCAATGACCCTAAGGTTCAGGTAGACTCTGCTTTTCCAAGTGAAGAGAACTGGCCTAATTTTCTGGTAAAGTTAGGTGAGACACACATAAAACATGTATGCCTTAAAATGGGTTAAATATATTGCAGGAGGAAGAGGGGGAGAATAATTCCTTCTCTGTAAGAATGCTTAAATTGTGAAGAGCATGCCTTGATGTAAATCTGATGTAGAATTTAATACTACCATGTTTCCCCCAAAATAAGACATCCCCTGATAATAAGCCCAATCGGACTTTTGAGCGCATGGTAATAAGGCCAAGCACTTATTTCAGGGTTCAAATAATATAAGACAGGGTCTTATTTTCGGGGAAACATGGTAATTAGAAATTATATAGATTTGTGCCACATCCAAAATTTGGGTTTATCTCTAGAATGATATTTCACTGATCGATAGCACCTAGTAATCACCCATATATGGTTTATAGTTTTGTCTTTGTTCTGTACTGCCCCCATCAAATATTTTCAGCTTAAAATTCAACAATAATCTTTGAGTTTTCTTTAAAGAAAGGATGTGAAATATTGCATACAGTAAGAGCCTAGATATACTAGATATATCTTAATGATAAACTAGATATACAGTACAAGCTTTTACAGTACTTGAAATCCATTGTTTACCCACTCATACTGTTGTTGTTATTATTATTTCTACTTTACTTACTTTCTTAAATTTATACTCTTTTTATAGGTGCCAACATCATACGTGCACAAAGAGGCTAATATGAATTTGCCCACAGGAAATTCATTAAAAAATGAAGCAGAATCAATAGCTGAATCATGTCCATCAGAATAACCCATAAAAGTACCTGCAAATATATCTGTAAAACAAAGTCCGGGGTTTTTTTGTTTTTGTTTTTTTGGTTTTTTTTTAAATGAAGTATGGGGAGACCAATTTGAACACATCTTAATTCACATGCAATGGCTAATAGACAATCAGTTCCATTCAGGAATAATAACCTGAAAGAAAGCAATTGGTACAAAGAGTGATGAGGTCAGTCTTGGTAGTTATTTGCCTTTCTGTTTTTCAGTATACAGTTTGTCCCTCTGCAATCAATTATCTCTCCATCAATTAAATGAAAGTACTGGAGTTAAATAATGTAATGTAATAATGTAATTGAAACCAGTACTCCAGACTTAACACATTTATGGATCACTTCACTCATCCTTAAAGTAGTGGACTGTTTAGGCTGCATATGTGAAAGAAATGTTCCTCTCTTGGTTCCATCATAATGTAAATATTACACCCAGGGCTGCAATATTAGTCCCTTTCAAGGCTCTGAAATGTTAATATAGGCTACAATAGCTAGGTCACCCATTAACATCTGTTTTTTTAATTCAGATTGTTGGTTTGTTTGTTTTTATTGTTGTAAACTACCCAGATGTTCAATGTTCAAGCCATATACGTTATTTAAAGGAATAAAATGCATGCCTTCATTGATCAGGCAAAATCCTAATTTCTGATTATTTATATATTTGTATTTTAAGTCATTCATTATTTACACAGTAGGCTTAGATTCTGTATAATTGTCTCTTTTTTTATTTTGACACACTATGGTGATATAGCATACTAAAAAGCAGAGACATCACCCTGTCAACAAAGGTGCATAGAGTCAAGGCTATGGTTTCCCAGTTGCAATGTATGGCTGTGAAAGTTGGACCATAAGAAAGGATGAGCTCCAAAGAATTGAAGCCTTTGAACTATGGTGCTGGAGAAGACACCTGTGAGTCCCTTGGACTGCAAGGCAATCAAACCGGTCAGGTCTGGAGAAAATCAACCCTGACTGCTCTTTAGAAGGCCAGATCCTGAAGATCAAACTCAATTACTTTGGCCACCTAATGAGAAGGAAGGAGTCACAGGAGAAGAGCCTAATGCTGGGAGAGATTGAGGGCAAAAGAAGAAAGGGACGACAGAGAATGAGGTGACTGGATGGAGTCACTAAAGCAGTAGACATGAGTTTAAATGGATTCCAGAGGATGGTGGAGGACAGAAAGGCCTGGAGAAATGTTGTCCATGGGGTCACGATGGGTCAGACATGACTTCGTAACTAACAACAACAATGGTGATATAATGGGCTGTGAGAATAACCTTGATGAAGAGGAGGAAGAGCCACAGCCAAGGTAAGAGTCCGATAAGAGAAATGTGAATCCAAAGCAGGAATGAAATTTGAGGAAAAACTCTCAGACTGGACCCTCCCTAGTTTCATTTTAGGAAAAAGGTGGGGAGGGGGGAATACACATTCAGGATTATAAGATTCTTTTCTGTAACCGTATACTAGAAATAGTTTTAGCATTCATAACTTTGGTGTTCAAGTCTGGTCTCCTTCAAAGGGCTGACAGGTATGATCATGTAACATCACTGCCATCCAAGCTATATTTATAAGATTTATCCCAATAGATTTCCAATGGAATTCAAAGTGCTGGTAATAATCTAAAAACTCTATGTGGCACAGGACTGGTTACCTATCCCATGCTAACCATAATCCATTGCTGCCTTTGAGAAGGCTCTATTTGGTTATTTATATTTATTGAGGATTTTAAATAATGTACAATTTAAATAAATCTAAAGAAAAAAAATAGAAAACAAAGAAAAAAGAGAACAATTGCAAGAAAACAAAAACATGAAAGAACATTAAAGTTATGAAATATAATTACTTCTGATCGTCTCGTCAACAGATACAAACAAACCTATTGTCTCCCTTCCCTCTTAACTCTTCAGAAATCCCTTCAACCCTCTACTTAATTTTCATCTGTTTAAGTGATTACATCCATAAACCATCATTTTGGTTTTTTTCCCCTTTCTTCTTTTAGCAAAAAGTCCATCAAAGGTTTCCAGATTTTATTTTATTTTTTTTTAAAAAAAACTTCTTGCTTTCTCCCTGACCAGACAGGTCCGTTTTGACATTTCTGCTAGTTCTGAGATTTTTACAATCCATTTTTCAAAAATGAATTTTCTGAATTTTTTCCCCATATTTTGATTTGATTATATTTTTCTTTATTAACCTCTGGGTTTTATTTTTTAAAATCAGTTTTAATTTAACATTTTAAAGGAAATAAACAGACGTATGCTGGTGAATTCTTCGATAGGAGAGAAACTAATGAAGAGTTTCCATGAGTGAGAGGCATGCAGCTATTTTTCACCATAGAGCTCTTGTGCACCCTCAAAATCTGTTGCAAATGCTCCCACTTAGATAAAACAGATTTTGAAAGAACCTAGAAGGATGCAGGGAGAAAAGAAAGGGAGACTCTCAGTGCGAAAGGTCAATATATGTGGATTCCATCACTTGCTTTGAGGATTTGTATTATTTCTATACAGAGAGAACTGCCTTGTAAATGCTTAGGCTTTGAAGAATGGGATATAAATATATCATTCAGTAAATAATTTAAACCTTTAATAACATAGTGAAAACTGGAAAAGTACAAGGTTGCTTCTATTTTTATCTGTGAAATATTAGAGGGTAAATATTTTATATTCTGGTAAGTCTCCGAGATAATTTTTCTAACAATGCTGCAGAGATGGAATACGTTCCTTGCTGCAATAAATATTATTTTTCAAGCTTTCGTTTCAAGAAAATGAAAAATCAAGTCCTAGGAATCTTTTAAATACAGCCTACCCTTCATTTATTTTAACCACTGCAACACCAACGAGCCATGATGGTGCAGTGGTTAGAATGCAATATTGCAGGCTAACTCTGTCCACTGCTAGGAGTTCGATCCTGATGGACTCAAGGTTGTCTCAGCCTTCCTACCGAGGTCAGTAAAATGAGGATGTCCCCAGATTGTTGGGGACAATATGGTGATTCTGTAAACCTCTCAGAGAGTGCTGTAAAGCACTGTGAAGCGGTATATAAGTCTGTGCTATTGCTATTATCAATTGGCCTCTACTCCATTCTTTGTCCCATTAATGTATCAGCAAAACAGTTTCTCAGAATGAATTTCTGAATCACAGCTTACTAATAAGAGTATATTTAGATGTACAGGTAATCTTTGACTTATGACCACAATTGGGACCAGAAATTCAATAGCTAAGCAAGGCAGTCATTAAGATCATGATTTTTGCCATGATTATTAAGCAAATCACTGCAATTGTTAATTGAATCATGAGGTCATAAGTGAATCTGGCTTTCCCCGTTATTTATTGGGAGCTGGCTGGGAAGGTTGCAAACTGGTAATCGTGTAATTCCGGAGATGCTACAACTACTGTCAATACATTGCCAGTTGTCAAATGCCTGAATTTTGATTAGGTAACTACGAGCGTATGCTTTGACAGTCATAGGTGTGAGGACTGGTTGTAAGTCACATTTTTCAGTGCCGCTGTAACTTTCATTTCATTTCATTTCATTTCATTTCATTTCATTTCATTTCATTTCATTTCATTTCATTTATTAGATTTATATACCGCCCTACTCCTGAAGGATTCAGAGCGGTGAACAGCCATAAATAAAACAAATATAATACAAAATTTAAAAACAAGTTAAAAAAACATATTAAATAGATTTGGCCCATTAATTAAAACACCCCTATTTTTAAGAACAAATTCAAATTCAAATTAAACAATCAAAAAGGGTTAGGCCAGCCCCGCTTGTTGGAATAAAAAGGTCTTGGGGGCACAAAGGACAGGTGCCCCCACAGAGAAGGATCTCCCCCTGGGGGCCACCAGTCGACACTGTTTGGCCAATGGCACCCTGAGAAGCCCCTCTCTGTGGGAGCATACTGGTCGGTAAGAGGCTACCAGTGGCAGAAGGCGGTCTCGTAAATAACCAAGTCCTGAGTCATGGAGCGCTCTAAAGGTGGTAACCAATACCTTGAAGCGCACCTGGAAGACCACCGGGAGCCAGTGCAGCTCGTGCAGGAGAGGAGTAACATGGGAGCGCCACGTCGCTCCCATCACCACCCGTGCGGCCGCACTCTGCGCCAGTTGGAGCCTCCGGGTGCTCTTCAAGGGGAGCCCCATGTAGAGAGCATTACAATAGTCCAGGCACACCGTATCTGGGTTGCAAAATCCCAAGTGACTCCCAGAAGGCTTACACGTTTCTAATGGAATGTTATCTCTTGTTGGAAAGGAAGACTTCCTCAAAGGAACAGAATTATCCTTTGGGATATCCTTTATCCTAGGGCCCCACCCAGCATCCACGGTTCTGCAAATGGGATGTTTTAAAGTAATGGAAGGATAAAATGAATCAATTCATGAATTTGGGCATCGGCACGTTACCGATATGGAATTCATTATGTAGTACTCCTCAAGGGGAGCCCCATGTAGAGAGCATTGCAGTAGTCCAGGCAGGACGTGATGAGGGCATGAGTGACTGTGCATAAGGAGTCCCGATCCAGAAAGGGACACAACTGGTGAATCAGGTGAATCTGATAGAAAGTCCCCCTGGCCACGGCTGTCAGATGTTCTTCTAAGGACAGCCGTGTATCCAGGAGGATGCCCAAGTTGCGAGCCCTCTCCGTGGGGGCTAACGACTCACCCCCACTTTGCATGGCCATTAAACAAAAGGTTGTAAGTTGAGGACTACTGATAACTATTACTTATTGTCAATAAATTACTATGTCTTACCAGGCATAATATCAAAGGTAATATCAAAAGTCTCGCTATTAAATTGACTTAGATGGATCTCCCAAGACTATTCGTTTAAAGATTCATTGTCAAGGAACTACTGGAAGTCGTTCGCATGTTGAAATGTGCTCTATCTCCTTTTATATCCTAATGTAGTTACTTGAGGGATAGAAATGTTGAGGATACAAAAAAGAATAAAGAAGACCAATGACTGCATTTGGTTAGGTATTTATTAGGAATTTAGCTTACAATGATTAAACGGGAGCTCTTTCCCATGGCATTTCCTCCCCATCCCAACTCTGCATCAAATAGACATTTAGCCTGTCACTGTAGCTGCTGCTGTTACTCATCCACTTGATTTACTCAGTGGCTGGAGGGCTTCCAGGGCATTTCCTTGCCTCATTTGAAGAAAGAAGAGCAACTCCATAAAATAACACCAACAATAAAAAAAAAAGAACTCTCCAAGAGAATAAGCACAAATATATATATATACCACGCGTCCATTAGCTTGAAAATGGCTTAAATGTGAATATTCTGCTCAACTTTTTCTCTTCCTACATTTCCAAACATCTGGAAATACAAATCATTGACCCACACTTACTTTTTTTAAAAAAATATCTACTACATAGACCCTGGGACTACTAAACTCTTTGTCAGATTTTAATGATAATATACACATGTATATTTAGACTATTTGTCATGGATGGAAACTGACCAAGGAGAGATTCAACCTAGAAATGAAGAGGAACTTTCTGACAGTGAGAACAATCAACCAATGGAAGAGCTTGCCTTCGGAAGTTGTCGTATTCTGCTCGCCGAGCTGGGCTTCACCACTGCGCACACGACTCGCAGACAAAGTACGAGGTTGTAAACAGGTTTAATTTGCATTTCTCAGTGGGTCAAGTATGAACGTTCCAAGGAACACAAAGTCAGCATTGGGAGCGACTGCCTCCCCACACTTTTTTAAACAAAAGGGCTTTGTGGGGGCTTCATCACTTGAGACTTTCAAGAAAAGATTGGACTGCCATTTGTCAGAAATGGTGTAGGGTCTCCTGCTTGAGCGGGGGTTGGACTAGATGACTTATAAGGGCCCTTCCAACTCTGTTAATCTGTCATGAATGATCTCATGAATCCTTGCAATTGTAAAGGTTCAACTGTAGATCACTCTTTGTATCCCCATATTTCTATGTTGTATTTCGGCTGGGATCTGATGAAACTAGAAGCATTACCAGTTATTTGTGTAACTCACATAACTGAGATGAAAGAATCAAATTATGAAAAAGAACAAGTTTTAAAAATAATGTTGCAGATTTAGGGCTGAGGCTCAAAAACAGACCAGCAAGTATTGCTAGCTTATACAAACTCAGGCAGTCATGCCCTCTATCTCTTTCCTGCTAAAGTGCCCGGCTCTCGTATAATCACCACTAGTTTGTTTCGTGTTTAAATTCTTGTCTATTTCAACTTTGTGAAGCATAGAAGTAAACCTAAATTAGTCCCAGATATTAACAGATTAACAGAGTTGGAAGGGACCCTGTAGGTTATCTAGTCCAACCCACTGCCCAAGCAGGAGACCCTACACCATTTCTAACAGATGGCAGTCCAGTCTCTTTTTGAAAGCCTCCAGTGATGAAGCTCCCACAAAGTCTGAAAGCAAGTTGTTCCATTGGTTGCTCTCACTGTCAGAAAATTCCTCCTTTTTTTCCAGGTTGAATCTCTCCTTGTTCAGTTTCCATCCATTATTCCTTGTCTGGTTGACCCCCTCCTCTCTGTGGCAGCACCTCAAATATCGGAACACTGCTATCATGCCTCCCCTGGTCCTTCTCTTCACTAGACTAGTCATGCCCAGTTCTTGCAACCATTCATTGTATGTTTTAGCCTCCAGTCCCCTAATCATCTTGGTTGCTCTTCTCTGCATTCTTTCTAGAGTCTCAACATCTTTTTTATACTGTGGTGATATAAGAAAGAACATAATAAAGAAGCTCGTAATTCAAGAAGCATGCAAGATTCTAGAAAGAAGCTAACTAGTAATAAAGTTCTGTTTGATGTATTATCCAAACGTGGTTGTAATTACTTGCCTGTTATGAGTAACATGAATATTTTATGCTACGATTACAATTTGAAAATATTAAATATGCTACAGGTATTCAATAACAACATATGCTTTACCTATGGTCGGCCATCTTATGTTTTCTGACAAGAACAGAACAAGGAAACGGGTGAACATAGCTGCAGACATCACTGTTGAACAGCATGGATGCCTTTGAAGATCAGCTTGGCAATTAGGGGGTATTTTGGACAGGATGATTGCCAGCTGATTTTTTTTAAAAAATGTCCAATGGCCAAAAATAATTTCTCTCCCTCTCTGTCCTCATCTCCATCTAGTTTCATTCCTTCCTTTTCTTTGTATGTGTGTGACTGGTACATAGAGATGGGAGATTGGTTGATTGATTATATACATGGAACAAACTTTTTTTTTACAGGCAATTGATTTTAATTAATAGTTATTAATTCAATGGTGTTACTTTTAAATCCTGCCCTTCCTTTATCTGGAGTCCTGACTTTTGATAAACATATGGATACATTGCAGACAGTCTTCACTCCAATTACCCACACAAGCTGCTTTCTTAGAAAGATTTTCAGAAGAAGTTTGCCCTTGCCTTCTTCCGAGGGCTGAGAGAGAGTGACTGGCCCAAAGTCACCCAGGTAGCTTTGTGCCTAAGGCAGGATTAGAACTCCTCTCTCCCAGTTTCTAGCTTGATGCACAGCTGCATGGAACTGGCTCTCCAAACAGTAAATGGAAGCAAACATTTGACCAATTTTCCTGCAAGCTGCAAGGCCCAGCAAAACTGGTTCACTTTCAGATTCCAGCAAAACAAGAGATGCATCTTCCAGTCAATATGTCAACAGTTAGGGAGTTCTGAAATGAAGAAATGAACTAATGCTTTATGATGCCATCTTTCATTTCTATCTGTATTGTCTGTATTCTCATGTTTGGCTGGCGTTATTTTAATGTTATAATGAAAGTTTGGACCATAGACACTTTGATTAGTTTATATATTGTATATAAGCTGCCAAGAGTCTTTAAATTGCAATAGGGTAGAAACACATTAAATCAACACATTAGCATATAGTTTCTTGTGAAATATAAGGCACGGAGTAGTACGTTTCATTCTCCTTAGACTACAAACTGCATTTTCAAATACTATTTATAATCGGAATTATCATTTTAGCATTCTAAATGGCATTACAATATTAAAGGGCATGAAATTCTGTTTTTTTTCCCCTTTAATAGCTCTATTGTTGATATCTTCAAGAAAGAACTTGAGAACATCACATTCTGTTTGCAAATGTTTGTCTTAGAATATTAATTGCCAACAATGTATGCTTGATTAAGGATAAAGTGGAAGTAATTATCCTGCCTTCTAATACTTCATACTTCAGATGGGGGATATTGCCAATATTGTAACTCAAAGGCCATGGAAAACAAGAGGTCTTCAAATGCTCATTAGAATATAAGAATGCAGGAGGTGTCCTGCTGGATCAACTCAACTCAACAGCTCATCTGGTCCAATATTCTGTGCTATGTCATGGCTAAAAGATTGGAATTCTTTAATTTGCCCCATAGATTTCTTCTTCCATTTAATCCCATTCTTTCATAAATTAATTTCTTTATAGTTTTAATGTTTTATTGCTGCTTTTATATAAGTATAAATAGACAGGTTTATGGTAGTGTGTGTGCATGCACATATCTACATACACATTCACACAGAGCAGTTACCGTGTTATCACTAGGTAAATTGACAGAGCACGCAAACACGATATGACTGGAGACTGGAATGCCAAAATTGGAAAGATTAAGGAGAAAAATGTAGCTGGACTGTATGGGAAACCAAATGAGACCAACTTATCAACTGCTCTCACTCTTCATAGCTCCATAGATTTCTTCATAGCTAACACAGTCTCCAAATAACCAAAATGAGGTCTCTATTCATGGACATCATTAAATGAAATATATAGAAATCAAACTGACATTATTGCTAAAAGGAGGCAGAGAAGGTTAATTATAATATCAAAGATATGGATGGTCAGGTGCCAGCTATGGAAACAGATCCCATACTGCTTATGTGCAAGCAAGAAAGCCAGTCAATTTCCACAACATGATGATGAACGAATTTTTATTTGTTTGATTTCTATAGCCGCCCATCTCAGCAAACAACTCTGGGTGGCTGACAATCCAGAGACAATTCATATACCCTTGAAGATTACCTGGAAGCTACAGGTAGTCCAGAAATGTGCTGGTTAAAGACCAAGTTAGGATCAGATCATCATGGGCAAAATCTATCTAAAAGTTGACCGTGATGTACATAATCACCATCAATCATGTAAAGAGCAAATCAATTCTTCTATAAAAGGATGGAGGAACTGGAGTACCTCACTGTAGTTTCAGCTGTAAACAAGGCATCAGGGTTCAGGCCACCAGCCAGAGTTAGGCTTCATTTCCTTGCTGCGTGAAAGAAGGCAAAGAGGATGTTGGAAGGAGGAGTAGGGGTACGTCCAGCTTCTTAGTGCTTTAACCCTTCCATTGCTTGCCACATCAAGTGGAACAAATACAGCTCTCGGGAGAAAAATCCATTCCTCTTCTAAGAAACTGATTGAGATTTTCAGATGAAACCAGGCATCTCATGCCAGCGTGGACAGTCAGTGTGATCTAGTGTTAAATTTCTAGACTAAGACAGGACAGGAGAAACCAAAGTTCAAGTCACTTCTTGACTATTGAGCTAACTTGGTAACTGTTGGACCAAGCACAATTTCTCAACTCAACTTATCTTACAAGGATGTTATAGAGATAAAATGAAGACAGTGCCTTGAGTTCCCAAAGAAACTGCATTACATAAATGCAGTCCACCCCTCCCTCCCTCCCTCCCTCTATCTGGGATAAGCATTGGAGGTTTAGAATGCGATGCTTTTCATCTGGTTAATGGCTCAGTCACCACTATATTATTGTAAACGTAATAATAACAATATTTCATTTAAAGATCTCTGCTTTGATCTAAGATGAAAATTAAAAAGTGGGGAAAGGAGAACCATTCTTCTCACTTGCAAAATAGCCTAGGAGCAAAAGTGCACATTGTAACTCTTTTACAGCTGAAGAACATCTTCTGTGTTTTATGTGACTCCTGTAGAAATATTTCATGCAAGATTCTATTACAAGGGGAGATTCAGCTAACCGAACAAAAGACTAAATATGCTTGAAACCATTTATTCATTCTTTCATCTCTAAAAGGAAAAGAGGAGAGTTTTGAGCATTCATAATGCCTGAATCCCATTTTTTCTTGACATTCATCAGTGCTGCTGGCAACTGATTGAGAATCAGAGATTCAAAAGGAGTCCCATAGGATTAAGTAACATGTTTTTGTAATAAGCAGTAGCATTTGTTGAATTTCTGCCTGCTATCTAACAGTCACTGGAACAATATTGATGTCAAGAAGAAAACTTTAATTTATATAAATTAATTTACCTGCAAATACCAAAAGGTAGGATGTTCAGCATGCTTTCTCTTTCATGTACCAGATCCCAGATTACACTCAATGATGAGATTTGAGATAAGGTAGTCTGGAAAAAATAGTATCCACAAAACCCAGGCAGCTGCCACCGCCCAGGGGAAACAGACCTTAATTACTGAGCTAATTTAATGATTGGCTTGATTTGAGAGAAAGCAGCTCTTTATAAGGATGACTTCACAGTTATTGACATTTTATGGAGACAAATAGAATTATTAGTGAGGAACGAAGGGCGGATGAATGAATGGATGGATGGATGAATTTATACTAACATTCACAGTGGATCTCAGTCAACTTCTGGAATCAACTCTAGGATCTGGATACCACTGCTCACCCAATCCCAACATTCAAGGATTCTGGACCTGCCCTTTATGCAATTATTTTTTATGCATTCTTCCCAAGCTACCAGTACGGAAAATCAAAGTGCTCTTCATTTTTAACATTTAGTTCTTCCAATTACCCTGAATCATAATTCATACACGCCATGCTGTTCTCCATCTTTATGGTTTTGCATTTTGGAGAGTGATTTGGGTCCTTTGTGCATTTGACCAGCTAATAAAATTTTGAAAAAACTAATATGAACACATTTTCATTATTTTATCCAATTTGCTTCATTAACAGAAATGTATTTAGTTAAATTTTGGGGGAAATGTCATGTTTTTCAAATATCTTTGACATTTTTTGTTGTAACTCAAGTCTTGTTGTTCCTAGTCAATCTAAGAACACTTTCTTGTTGAAAGATCACTTCCACAGCCACAAACTGAATTAGGAACTATTGTGTTTATTTTTGGAAAATCTACAAAGGGATTTCAAATGGCCGACCCCCTTAACTTTCACAAAATTATTCTCCAGTTGGAATCTTGCTAGAAATTCTTCCCCATGCAAACTCATCTGTCTGGTTATCTTTGTGCATAAATTCCATGGTGAGTCCTAATTACTTCTGAGTAAAAGCAAAGGAATAGTTAAGGAGGAGGACACATGTTCTGCATGTGTCCTCCTTCTTAAAGTCCTTGGTTCAGTGTTAGCTGTTCCAAGGAAGAAAAGTGTTTTATACCCAGGTGATCAGATGCTAGTCATTTTAGGCACCAGTGAGTCAAATAAATAAATACCCTGACTGGGTGTGAGCCACCTTTCTATGATGTCATAAATATGCCATATGATTTGAATGCAAATTTATCAGATTGATTCCCTGGTCTTGGGAATTTTAACCTTGGACAGCTTCTGCCAGTGATTATAAGGAATATGAGATAGAAAATTCAGGGGTGTCACACTGGCGGCCCATGGGCCGGATGTCATAAGTAGGCCACACCCACCCCAGCTCCGTGAATGGAAAAAACATCATGAAACATCACATGACGGCAATGTGATGCCATGACTTTGACACCTGTGAAATAGATGGAGCAGTTGTCTAACTCAATAAAAAAACAGACTCTTCTGTTCTTAGCAGGACACCTCAGATGCCTGCTTTCTTGTGCTATGATATTGCAAAAAAAGAAAAAAAACCAGTGGCTTTTCTAAAAATCACCACATTTCTTTTCATGTTAAAATATGCCCAGGTAAACACTTCCATTGAGGGGGAAAAAGAATAAGTGTGTTGGGTTACAGTTTTGGGTCTCTCTGGAAATCCCCAAATAATAGCCTTTTCCAGATGAATTAGATTGCAATTCCTCTGTTTGTGGGAAAGAAAGGAAGATGGCTGCAACATACCTCTATAGTCTACCAGGGTTGAGGAAAGTTGCCATGAAGTTGTCAACTTTAATTCTGGCTGGGAAGGAAGAGAGAGGTAGCCTCATGTCATTGCTGCCAAACATTTTCCTTTAAAGCAAATTTAGACATTAGAGAATCATCTGGAGCTTTTCCATAAACTGCCATAGGACCTCCTCATCTACTCTGAAGACAACTTAGCCTTTAACAAACACTAGTACAGCACTAAGCCAAAGGACATTTTGCTGGGTTTATTGTGGCAAAATAATGTTACTTTAATGAAGCATTTTGAGATTTGTTGTCCATTAAAAAGAAACTCGGGCTGTGGAAGTAGAGCACAATAGACCATGGCAGCATGTTTGTTATGATCTCTTACTGGAGCTCTAGAAATGACTTTTAAATGGATATTATTAACCTAATGAGCAATAATGGCTGCTCTGAAATTATTGAAAAGCAATGGGCAATTTCTTTATTTAGTTGTTGGATACTATGTACTTTCAGATTTCCCACTGCAAAATGTCATACTAAATATAGTTCTCAGGGTAACGGCACTTCTACTTCACACTTATTTTTGTCACTATTTAAAGGAATGTCCCTGGGAAATTAACACAAGCCTTATTTAGGATGTTAGGAAGGGTTGAAATTATGGTGAAAGGAACCTTTTGTTAGAATGTAACCTTTACATTTATATGTAGGCATGTAAGAGTTTGCCCTGGTTAATATGGAAATAGGACGAGAAAGGAAGATTTATGGCAGGGGAAAAAGATGCACTATTACCTCTTGACATTAAGTGACAAATGACAAGGTTGCTGATAATGCCCTGGTTTTTTTCCCTTCATTGCCGCAAGGAATAAGATGCTTCGGGTCTTCTTTATTATACAACGTCATCTTGTTGGACCCAGGGGTTGTGCCTTCTCTGTGGCAATACCTGCTTTGTGCAACAGATCTGCAACAAGCCAGACCCAGCTAGCCTGCTGTAAGGTCTGAAGATCTGGCTGTTTCCCCAGGAAGTAAGGCTTGGGGGGCTTGGAATTATTATTGACCTTAGGTCAGAGGTGGTTTCAGCGGGTTCTGACCAGTTCTGGAGAACTGGTAGCAGAAATTTTGAGTAGTTTGGAGAACTGGTAAATATCACCTCTGACTGGCCCCGCCCCCATCTATTCTCTGCCTCCGAGTCCCAGCTGATCGGGAGGAAATGGGGATTTTGTAGTAACTTTCCCTTGGATTGGGGAGGAAATGGGGATTTTGCAGTATCCTTTCTCTGGAGTGGAGTGGGAATGGAGATTTTGCAGTATTCTTCCCCTGCCATGCCCACCAAGCCACACCCACAGAACCTGTAGCAAAAATTTTTGAAACTCACCACTGCCTTAGGTGTCATAGCTACTGTACTGAATTTAAGGGGAAATGGGTGGATTAATATTTGGAAATGCTAAGTCATTCCTTAAGATTCTTAAAATCCAAGTTCACTTAAATACAGCAGACCTGGTTTTGAGAAGTATCTGTGTCCGTGTGGGTGTGTATGCACCAGTTCTATTAGGTGTCCTTTGTTAGCTAGTGTTAAAAAGAGCGTCTGGCTCTTTTATGAACTGGGTAGTGTGCATGTTTTCCATTGAAAAGGAATTCGAGCTGTGGAAGTAGGGCACCATAGCCCATGGCAACATGGAGATAGCAATGGCACTTAGACTTATATACCGCTTCACAGTGCTTCAGAGACCTCTCTAAGCGGTTTTAAAGAGTCAGTCTATTGCCCCCAACAACCTGGGTCCTCATTTTACTGACCTCGGAAGGATAGAAGGCTGAGTCAACCTTGAGCCTGGTGAGACACGAACTGCCAAACTATTGGCAGCCAGCAGTCAGCAAAAGTAGCCTGCAATACTGCATTCTAACCACTGCGCCACCACAGCTCCTGTGGATACTGAGATGGTGGATACTATTGCAGTGCATACCTTTCCTTTTGCACATGAGTGGATGTCATGTACACATTCAAAATGGACAGGGCTTGTAATGTCACACTTCATCTGCCATCTTGCCAAGTTTGATAACGCCCCCATGGGACACCACTGTCTCCTTGGATTTTGGCCACTGAGTTTGTTGAACTTTCTTCACTCCTAAGTATGTGCATATGTAATAGCTATATATCTATCTATTTGTTATTGTTGTTAGTTGCAAAGTCGTGTACGACCCATCGCGACCCCATGGACAGTATTCCTCCAGGCCTTCCTGTCCTCTACCATCATCTGGAGTCCATTTAAGCTCACACCGACTGCTTCAGTGACTCCATCCAGCCACCTCATTCTCTGTTGTCCCGTTCTTCTTTTGCCCTCAATCTTTCCTAGCATTAGGCCCTTCTCCAGTGAGTACTTCCTTCTCATTAGGTGGCCAAAGTATTTGAGTTTCATCTTCAGGATTTGGATTTCTAAAGAGCAGTCAGGGTTGGTCTCCTCTAGGACTGACCGGTTTGATTGCCTTGCAGTCCAAGGGACTCACAGGAGTCTTTTCCAGCACCATAGTTCAATATCTATCTATACACACTTTTTATATTTTTTTTAAAAAAATCTATCAGGGAAACATGACCTGGTAATACTTAAACACAGTTTGCAACTCAGAAATATAAAAATGAAGAAACATGAATAAATATGTTGTAGTTAATTAATTAATGATATGACAATTTATAACAGTTTATTGTGCATTATATTTTATTTCTAAGGTTTCTTTGTATGATTTAAAGAGACATTATATCAGCTGCCATAAGGAAAGCAGTGCATAAATTGGGAAATCACATTCCTTATAAAGGGATGAAAGATTTATATGATCTGAAGATTTAATATTTTACCCAGAAGAACAGATGTAACTTTGTTGTTGCCCAGCTGAAGAGATGAAGTCATCACACATTTTCCTTTGCATAATATTTTAATAATGCCCTTGTCATTTAACAATCCCAGTAGGTCGGATGAGGAAAATATTCTTTTTCTACCAGCAGACTTAACCTTGGAAATTTTCAGGAGGGTTCTGTTCATATTCTGTTCCATTGCCACTATTGTTTGGTGGCTCTTAGCATAGTTCCATGATCTGAAATTTGTACACCTATTACATGTTTATTTATTTTTAAGGTATTTACCATGTTTAGAAACTGCCCATCTGCCTAACAGATCAATTTTGTGTTCTGTGGAAATCTATCATTCAATGCATGATTTCATTTAAGCTTTTTGTATATTCTTTTCTTTCTACCATTTCTATAGTACCTTTATCTCTCTTTCATCTCTCTCTCTCTCCCCCTCCCTCCCTTTTTATTATATGTAAATTATAAAGACCTTCTGGTCTTAGATTCTAAATAAAGGAAATTATTAGCTATATATGTCTCATGCCTACACTAAACTTAAATTTTAAGGAAAATCATTAAGCATCTGTAAGCATGTGTATATGCTTCAACTCAACCATACTGAAGATAAATACAGTAAAAGGAATTGAAGAATGAGCCAGAAAGCTGAAATATATTTATCACCAACTGTTGACTTTGTTGTATATCACAGCTGTAAAAGACCTACTACATATCATAATTCCCTAAAGTGGCATCCACAGAGCCTGACCGCAACAGCTATTTCTGTACAAAAGATTGTCTGAACAAAGTATATGAAAAATGCTCAGTCTCCCAGCTTAGCACTTTTAAAATGTGTTGGGTTATGTGCTGCCCAGAGAAGATGGGATGTGTAGCCCAATACATCCTAGAGGAAAATGGTTAGAAAAGGTTGACACTATTTAAAACAAATTTCATTACTAAATTAGGAACCAGCATGACGGCTAAGATGGAAGTAATCCAATATTAAATTCAGAGCACAAGGCCATGCTTGTATTCTAATAGTCTTTGGCTTACTATAACTAGCAGAAAAAAGGCTTATCTAATGTTTTGCTTTTTTTTTTTTATGAACTACCGGTAATTTTTTCATTTCATCCCATATCTTTTTCTGCCTTTCCAACCGTATAAAATGCATTTCTTAAATACCACAGATGTTCGGCTTAGCTGTGGTATCTTCCACCTTCTATGGACACAGAAATAGTCTTTTACAGCCTAGATAAGGTCAAGTTCACCACCATACATGTGCCCTGGAGGAAGTCTAGTATTATTATTGCAATTGATATACTGTGATGGAATTACTGATCCAGGTGGTATATACAAAAACCAGGTATCCAATGTGTGTGTGTGTGGGGGGGGAGGGTGGAGGCATTGCTACCATTTTTTTCTTGCATGTGACTACCATCCAAAATGCCCTTTTTGCAGACCTTGGACACCTTTCTGACTATGATTTCTACACACGGATAGAAGAGCTTCCTACCATTTTGAAACAGAAATTGCCTTTAAAAACAGCCCTAAAAATGCAGTGTGTAGTTAAAACAGCAGAGGAAACCTCCAAAAATCATCTTGATTACCCAAAGAGTATCCAGAATAACAGAGTTGGAATGGATCTTGGGGGTCTTCTAGTCCAACCCTCTGCTCAAGCAGGAGACCCCCAACAAGTGGCTGTCTAGTTCTCTTCTTAAAAACCTCTGGTGATGGAGCACCCCACAACTTCTGAAGGCAAGCCGTTCCATTGGTTTCTGCTTTGATTTACATACCTATTTCAGAGGACAATTCTGTACAGTCTAACAGTGAGCTTCAGTATTAAACGGAAACGCTCTTTTGCCCATAAAAGTCACATGTATAAAGTCATAAAGGAGGCATTCTTGATGGTTATCATGTACTTGTTCATGTAAGGTTCCTGGAAATCTATCAAAGGATGAGCCTGCGTTTCTTTAGAAATACTGAGTGTGTCAAGGGAGTCGGAGAAGATAAAAGAGACTGTAAACAAAGACTGATGCCACCCCTTCAAGATAGCCCAGGTCAGAAAACAGACTCCACAAGGACTACTAGAACTCTTTATTACTTTAGGGTCAGAATCTTGAAAGTGGCTTTTTGAAAGCTTGGCAGAGTTTCTTTCTCTCTATCCTCTCTAATACCATGCAGGGTTCTTTCAAATCTCTTTCTTATGCTTACTGCTTTCCTAGGCCTGAGATTTTGTTTACAATCTCTTTTATTCATTGGTGGCTCTTTTATTTCTTTGCCAGAGTTACTTTTTCCTCCTTATACAGGATAAAAAGTTCTGACAGCTAGGTAGAAAGACAGCTAAGGTGAAAACATAGTTATAAAAAATAATTACTACCAACCTGCCTTCCATTTGGGCATTGTATACTGCACGAGTCAAAAAGAGGGCTGTGAAAATATTTACAGACCCCGCATCCTGGACATAAATTGTTTCAACTCCTACCCTCAAAACGACGCTATAGAGCACTGCACACCAGAACAACTAGACACAAGAACAGTTTTTTCCTGAACGCCATCACTCTGCTAAACAACTAATTCCCTTAACACTGTCAAACTATTCACTAAGTCTGCATTACTATTACTATTAATCTTCTCATTGTTCCTATCACCCATCTCCTCCCTCTTATGACTGTAACTTGTTACTGTATCCTTACGATTTATATTGATTGTTTCCTAGTATGATTTGATTGCTTATTTGTACCCTATGACTATCATTAAATGTTGTACCTTATAATTCTTAACGAATGTATCTTTTCTTTTTATGTACACTCAGAGCATATGCACCAAAGACAAATTCCTTGTGTGTCCAGTCACACTTGGCCAATAAAGAATTGTATTATATGTATAAACATCTACGTTGCTCCCACATCTCCCTACACCAACAAGCTCTAGTCATTTCAGAATTGGACTATGGTAATGCGCTTTACATGGAGCTACCCTTGAAGAATATTTGGAAGCTTCAACCAGTGCAGAATGTAGCGGCCTGGGCCACTATGTGTACTTCTAAGGCAGTATATACTATACTTCTACTCTACAGGCTCCAGTGGTTGCCAATTTGCTTCTGGGTCCAATTCAAGGTGCTGCTTTTAACCCTTAAAGCCTTTCATCGCATGGACCTGGGCTATCTGAAGGACTGCCTCTCCCTAATAGTATCAGCTCAGCCCATTAAATCTGACAGAGAAGATATGTTGTGGATACCATTTATCAAGGATAAATTGGATTTATTTATTCATTTATTTATTGGTTCGATTTACATGCCGCCCTTCTCCGGAGACTCAGGGCGGCTTACAATGCGTTAAGCAATAGCCTTCATACTTTTGTATATACCTGCTTAGTAGGGCTTTTTGCCCCCCCCAAGTGGTGTTCTTTTTTATACAAAGTCAGCTTATTGCCCCCACAATCCGGGTCCTCATTTTACCTACCTTGGAAGGATGGAAGGCTGAGTCAACCTTGAGCCTGGTGAGATTTGAACTTGCAGTAATTGCAGGCAGCTGGCAGCTAAGTGCTACTTTAACAGCACTTTAGTCCGCTGCTCCACCAAGGCTCTATCCCAATCCCAATGAGTACATGTCCAAGATTAGAGACCACCTTTTCATATGCCTTCTCCACCATGATATATGCCATCATCTCCTAGCAATGCCCCTCTGGATTTTATATATTTGCCCAGATAGAAGATAGGTGGCACCAGGTTCAGTGGTAGCCCTTGGAAGAATGAACTGGGTTTCTTGGAAGGCCACAGATTAGCATGAACCAGCAAATGTGCTGCAGCTGCCAAAACAGCCAATACAGTTTTGGGCTACATTGATAAGAGGTATAGTGTCCATATCTCTGTATGCTGAATGATTAGACTAGTGGTCTCCAACTTTTCCAGCTTGGCGGACTAGCAACAATGGCGAAGGTGGTGGGGAAAGAGGGGTAATGGTTTTGCACGTGGGCTGCTTTCACAAATGCTCACTCACCCACCCCTTCCATAGTACGGTTCTCAGTAGCTGTGGCCCGGCACTGGATCATAGACCGGCAGTTGGGAACCCCTGGATTAGACCACATCTGGAATGCTCTGTTTATCTCTGTTTGGTTATCACAATACCAAAAAAAAAAAAAGATGCTGAGGAACTGGAAAGAGTACAGAAAAGAGTGACAAAAATGGCAAAGGGCTAGGAGGCTAAATCCTATGAAGAGTAAGTAAGGGGTCTTAGTATGTTTAGCCTAAAGAAGAGAAGCCTAAGGAGAGACATGGCAGCAATCATTCAATACATGAAGAGATGTCACAAAGAAAAGGGTGTGAAATTTCGCATCCCCCCGCCCTAGTATCTCAGGATAATGTAAGAGCCAATAGGTGGAAGCCTTGCAGTATAGTGAGAGATCCAAACTCGAAGCAAGGAGGAATTTTCTGTCTGCGAGAACTATTAAGCAATAAAACAACCTGTCTCCTTAAATCATGGATGCTCCATCAGTGGAGGCTTTCAAGAAAAAAAAAAAGGACATTATTTGTCCAGGATATATGAGGTTTCCTGCACAGGATAGGTGGTTGGAGTAGAAGACCTCCAAGACCCCTTCCAAATCTATAATTCTATGAGCATTTTCAGTCCATGTCCAGAACACAAGGTAAATACCTCTCAAGGTTCCAAAGGTGAAGAGCATCTCAATATTCATTCACTGATAATGATCTCATTTTTCTTTAAGAAATGAATACATTAAAAATAAGATAGATGATTCTTCTTTGTTCCATTCAGTGCATCCCTTGTTACTTTTGATTGTCAGCGCATTCTGAACTCTCATTAGTCATTATTCTAGCTCTGCTGCAATTACTAGTTGGCATGAATAATGGTGGCGGAAACTTGTATTTTGATTATCATGATTATTTTCTCCAAGGACAAATCATATGCAACTTTCGGGTTAATTGGAAGGTCCCAAGGGGAAAGCAGGAAAAAATATCAGATGAAAACAGGAAGGAAAGACGGATGCATGCTTTTATATGACAAAAAGTGGTAAAACTAGAGGCACAAACGATTGGGAGAGCATTCCATGAATCAGTGGAAACAACATGATATATTGATTTCATTTCACTATAGACTGAAGATGGGATTGGACCTCAGAAGGGAATTAGACATTGGATATTCTTTTCCTATCTTCTAGCCAATGTTTGAGGCTTTTTTGAGCTCCGTCACAACGAAATCAGGTGTCCTGGGAACTGCAGCAGTGATGACAGAAAGAAGGGTTCAGATTCAATAAGGAGATGGAATTTGGACAAATGGGGAACAGATCTAAGAAGACCGAGAAATTTGCACAAGGTTCCACTCTATTGAAACCTATTGCTTTCTAAGCAGGTCTGCTTGTCCCTTTTGATTCATACGGCGAGATAAAAGGCAAAAGCAGAATTGCTGTAACACAGACGCTTCTCTTTCTACCTGGGAATCTATGCTAATAAATTTTCTGCAGTACTCTTTTTTGGTTATTTAAAATATTTCGTTTCTGAAGATCCTCTTACATAGTCTCTATTATTTTCAGCATATATTTTATAAAGAGCAAGTGCTTTTTTTGTATGAAACACACATATATGACGCCATCAGTGAAACTTCAGCCAGAATTATAGTTTTTAAAAGCATTTTCTTGTCTCTACAGAAGACATGAGCTTGAAAGAACTACAATGCCTTCACAAGGAGTCTTTGGGGAAAAAAGTCCTGTTTACCCACATGAGACTATTTATCGTTACACTTCCTTAAGGTCTTAATGATCCCTGAATACCTTTGTTACTTCATGAGACTTCTGAGTGTCTGTTAGCAAACCTATAAACACGTATAGGACAGGGATGAAATCCAGCAGGTTCTGGAGAACCAGTAGCAGAAATTTTGAGCAGTTCAGAGAACCGGTAGTGGAAATTTTGAGCAGTTTGGAGAACTGGCAAATACCACCTCTGGCTGGCCCCAGAGTGGGGTGGGAATGGAGATTTTGCAATAACCTTCCCCCAGGAGTGGGGAGGGAATGGAGATTTTGCGGTATCCTTCCCCTGGAGTGGGGTGGGAATGGAGATTTTGCAGTATCCTTCCCCTGGAGTAGGATGGGAATGGAGATTTTGCAGTATCCTTCCTCTGCCACACCCACCAAACCACACCCACAGAACTGGTAGTAAAAAAAAATTGGATTTCACCACTGGTATAGGACCTTACTCTAAGGACTTTGCTACATAGCAAGGTCCTTAGAGTAAGGTCTTCTCAGAGTATATGGCTTCTCTGTTCTGCTAGATTGTTCCATCTTTTCTCCTCTTTTCTCTCTCATTTTCATCTGGTCCACCAGCATCACAAGATGCTCATAAGTAGATTCGGTGACTGCCCTTAGAATCCTCTCTGGGGAGAACTGGAAGCTGTAAAATATTGATCTTCCTTTCTTGACGAAGAAAAAAGCAGCTTCCTCAAGGCATATTCTTGGAGGCTTTGAGTATATCAACAGCAATAGCTCTTCCATAAATCCTTAAATCTGTCTTGTTAAGATATTTAAATTTAGTAGCTGGAGCAGTGGGGTTATGCAGCAAGCCAGAACACACAGTTGTGTTTGATTGTTTGGAGAAATTTGGCTCGGCGTGAGGCAATCTGCACTGTCATTGGTTGCTGTGAACGTGGAAGGGGAGTTTGCTTGACTATCTTGTTTAGTGTATATATAGATGCAAAATTTATTTATTTATTGAAAAAGTGAGAGTGAGAGTGAGAGTGAGAGAGAGAGAGAGAGAGAGAGAGAGAACATTTTGCATCCCCTATCTTCAGTCCAAATTGGATCCCAAATCTCTGCCCTAAATAGAGATTGGGTTTCCATAGCAATTTTCTGATAATGGGCTATATATTCAATCTCTGGAGGCCACACAGAAAAAAAAATATATCCCTTCTGATAATTGTGGAATTGTCATGAGCTGGGTTGAAATGTCCTCCATAGCAATGTATCACTAAGTAGTACCTCCCAACAGATCTTTTCTTTAAACTGTTTCCTAGATTACCGATTCCTTTACTTGATTCCTTTAAACTGTTTCCTAGATGATCCCTCCTGATAGTGTGAAAATAAAGTTATAAGGCCAAATCCTACACAAAGAATTTTCAGTTCTTGGGATAGACCCAAGGCTAAACTATCCTCACTTCTCCCTTAACACTCCAATTTAACATCACAGCTTACTTGTTAATTTCATCCCTTTATAGGAACCATGCCTGCATTTTTTTAATTAACTCTAAGCACTCCCAGAGTACTTGGCATACAGCAGCTTAATTACAGAAGTATTTTTTTAAAAAAAGAGAATAATAGAAGGTGCTAGAAGATTAGCACAGCAGGGCCATAAATAAGGCAAAAAGGCAGCATGATATTGTACACTTGAAAAACATAGGGCTATAGAAATGCTTTCACCTGGCACCTGTAAAGGAAAATGAAGATGGAGTCAGAGACAACCTGTTGAATGAAGAATGTGTTGCCACAAAAGAGAAGGGTTTTTCTTATTGCTTGTCTGCCTCCTAGGTAAACCACACAGGAAACATGACTAGATGAGCAAATGCAACTTTATTTTAAGGCTATATTAACAGAGTCTGAGAGTACAAACATTTCACCACCACTTCTAACTGCTTGACACATTAAGATGGGCCCTTCCTAAGTTTCTTTCTCTGATCATTAAGCCACTGGGGACTCCTGCCTCACCTGTGTGATTGTCTCCTAGGCAGCCTCTCTTTCCCTCATTTCCCAAGGTTATCCACACATTTTATTACATTGCCTTTCTCACCTCAAAGGAGAGTGGGAATTGGGACAGGACTTTGGAAGCTTACCTGGAATGTGTGTTCCTAACCTAATGTAAATGTTTAGGTTTAAAGGTAAAGGTAAAGGTTCCCTTCGCACATATGTGCTAGTCGTTCCCAACTCTAAGGGGCGGTGCTCATCTCTGTTTCAAAGCCGAAGAGCCAGCGCTATCCGAAGACGACTCCGTGGTCATGTGGCCGGCATGACTAAACGCCAAAGGCGCACGGAACGCTGTTATCTTCCCACCAAAGGTGGTCTCTATTTTTCTACTTGCATTTTTTACATGCTTTTGAACTGCTAAATTGGCAGAAGCTGGGACAAGTAATGGGAGCTCACCCCGTTACTCAGCACTAGGGATTCGAACCGCTGAACTGCCGACTTTTTGATTGACAAGCTCAGTGTCTTAGCCACCGAGCCACCGCGTCCCTTATGTGTAAACCCTGTTTAGGTTTACCCAGTTCTTAAAACTGGATTTGGAAGTAAGCCTGCAGCCATTGTTTCAACTGGAAGAACTTACAGAATGCTCTCCATATATCTGGTTCCAATTAAAACCCCGCTACAAGCAACAGTCCTTAAATGCAAGGAAGTGTAACATTTGTTATACTTATGAAGTGGCAAGTCACCAAGACATGATGAAAGCACCCACTGGGGATTTTAATTCCACTCTTTCAGCAAATAATCCATTCAGACTTAAATTTTCCTCCTGTCAAAGCCACTGTTTGAATATTGAACTTATGAGCAATGAATGATTTCCAGTTGCCAGGAAACCAATGAACCCTTTTCAATGTTTCATTTTAGAGTACCTTTGTGTTGAAATTCATCATACTTAGGAGACACAACTTACTTTAACATTAAAATGTACCCAAACTATAGTCTTTTTTTTCTGAAGAGAATTCCTGTAAATCTCCATTCACTTCCTCTCTACTGGTTGACTGTTTCTTTCATTTACAGGTAGTCCTTAACTTACAACAGTTCATTTAGTGACCGTTCAAAGTTACTATGGCACCCAAAAAAGTGACTTATGACCATTTTTCACATTTATGACTGTTACAGCATCTGCATAGTCATGCAATCAAAATTCAAGTGCTTGGCAACTGACTCATGATGGTAGCTGGGGACATGTGACCACCTTTTGCGACCTTCTGACAATGGGGAAGCAAGCCATTTAATTAAGACATAAGAACTGCAATGATTCACTTAACAACTGTGGCAAGAAAGGTTGTAAAATCCCTTAATAACTGTCTCATTTAGCAGTGAGAAATTTAGGGCTCAATTGTGGTCTAGGCTGAGGATTACCTGTATCAAAAAATTTCCAGAAACAATATCAAACATTTTTATTAGGTTATAAAGTATTATAAAATGCAAAATACAAAAGTAAATAAAACAGCAGTGAAAGGGCAGGGGAAGGGAGTGAGAGAAGTGAGGGAAGGTACGGAAAAGAAAAGAAAAAGAAGCATTGACTTCCAACTCTCACTGTTGCAGTGGAATAGGGCCTTAACATCAAATCACAGCTTTTTGTTTTTCCATAATAATAAGAACAAGTCATTTCTATAAAGATCTATCAGTCTAATCTATAAAACCCAATGTCAAAATTATGATTCTTTTCCACATCAAGCATGAAATTCAGAAGCGGTTTCCATGTGGAAACAAAAGTACTTTTTTCCCCCTTTTCTTTAATCAGAGTAGTCAGTTTTGCTATTTCAGCCAACTCCATTTCTGGAAACAATAGGATAGTGATCCTGATTCTTGCTGAGTAACAAGATCTGATAAACTTGTCTTAGAGGAGACTCAGCACAGAAAAGGCCCAAAGACAAGTTGGACAGCAATTGAAGCTGAATTAGAGAAAAAGAATCAGTTGAGGAAGAGGAAACCATGATCAGGTTCAGCAACTACCGTGTTTTCCCGAAAATAAGACCCTGCCTTATATTTTTTTGAATCCTAAAATAAGTGCTTGGCCTTATTTTTGGGGAGGTCTTATTATTTTGGGGCATGTGGAGCAAGAAGGGGCTCCTCTTGCCGTCTTACCTGATTTCCAGCTCTGTCTCCCTAACCCTAACCAGAGGAAATAGTGGGGATCGGCTGCACATATCTTTAAATATTTTCAGGGCGGGCTTATTTTCAGGGGGGGGGGGCTTATTTTAGTGCATGTGCTCAAAAGCCCAATTGGGCTTATTATCAGGGGATGTCTTATTTTCGGGGAAACAGAGTAGATTAGCGTATTGAGCAGTTGGCCATTCTTTATTTATAAACTGTTCTTCAAGAATATCTTCTCAATATAATTTGAGTTTTGTAGAGAATTCGTAAAGGAAGAAGCCCCAAGATTTCCACATTCCTGAGGAAGGTCAGACCCTATTTTCCCCTAAACTACACTACACAGAATTATTCCCTTTGGCTTTGCTCTATACTGATAGTTGAGGCTGATGAGGTTAGGTTAGCTGACTGGGAGGCAGACTAACATCATACAGGGTGAGTGCAAAACAAAATACTTGGCTGGATTAATTTACTATAATTAAAGATTTGCAATGACTCTCAGCGGATGGAAGCACCTAGCTGACCCTGAAAGACCTCAGAAATTAATCAAGGTCAATTCAGTTTAATACCTGGTTGAGGCAACCACACTTGAGAATTCCCAGGGTGTTGGATTGACTGGGAACTTGTATTGAAAAGGAGATAGTAGTCTTGATCTCGTCCCCCGTTTTTCCACTTATAAGATTTAAATCAGCTCAGGCACTATGTATGCAACTTAAAAAACCAGTATCAGTGTTTCGCATATACAGGTGAAACTCAAAAAATTAGAATATCGTGCAAAAGTTCATTTATTTCAGTAATGCAACTTAAAAGGTGAAACTAATATATGAGATAGACTCATTACATGCAAAGCGAGATAGTTCAAGCCTTGATTTGTCATAATTTTGATGATTATGGCTTACAGCTCATGAAAACCCCAAATTCACAATCTCAGAAAATTAGAATATTGTGAAAAGGTTCAATATTCTAGGCTCAAAGTGTCCCACTCTAATCAGCTAATTAAGCCATAACACCTGCAAAGGGTTCCTGAGCCTTTAAATGGTCTCTCAGTCTGGTTCAGTAGGAATCACAATCATGGGAAAGACTGCTGACCTGACAGTTGTGCAGAAAACCATCATTGACACCCTCCATAAGGAGGGAAAGCTTCAAAAGGTAATTGCAAAAGAAGTTGGATGTTCCCAAAGTGCTGTATCAAAGCACATTAATAGAAAGTTATGTGGAAGGGAAAAGTGTGGAAGAAAAAGGTGCACAAGCAGCAGGGATGACTGCAGCCTGGAGAGGATTGTCAGGAAAAGTCCAATCAAAAGTGTTGGGGACTTTCACAAGGAGTGGACTGAGGCTGGAGTCAGTGCATCAAGAGCCACCACACACAGACGGATCCTGGACATGGGCTTCAAATGTCGTATTCCTCTTGTCAAGCCACTCCTGAACAATAAACAACGTCAGAAGCGTTTTACTTGGGCTAAAGACAAAAAGAACTGGTCTGTTGCTCAGTGGTCCAAAGTCCTCTTTTCTGATGAGAGCAACTTTTGCATCTCATTTGGAAACCAAGGACCCAGAGTCTGGAGGAAGAATGGAGAGGCACACACTGCAAGATGCTTGAAGTCCAGTGTGAAGTTTCCACACTCTGAGTTGATTTGGGGAGCCATGTCATCTGCTGGTGTTGGTCCACTGTGCTTCATTAAGTCCAGGGTCAACGCAGCCGTCTACCAGGAGATTTTGGAGCACTTCATGCTTCCTTCCGCAGACGAGCTTTATGGGGATGCTGACTTCATTTTCCAGCAGGACTTGGCACCTGCCCACACTGCCAAAAGTACCAAAACCTGGTTCAATGACCATGGGATTACTGTGCTTGATTGGCCAGCAAACTCGCCTGACCTGAACCCCACAGAGAATCTATGGGGCATTGCCAAGAGAAAGATGAGACACATGAGACCGAACAATGCAGAAGAACTGAAGGCCGCTATTGAAGCATCCTGGTCTTCCATAACACCTCAGCAGTGCCACAGGCTGATAGCATCCATGCCACGCCACATTGAGGCAGTAATTGATGCAAAAGGGGCCCAAACCAAGTACTGAGTACATATGCATGCTTATACTTTTCAGAGGTCCGATATTGTTCTATGTACAATCCTTGTTTTATTGATTTCATGTAATATTCTAATTTTCTGAGATTGTGAATTTGGGGTTTTCATGAGCTGTAAGCCATAATCATCAAAATTATAACAAATCAAGGCTTGAACTATCTCGCTTTGCATGTAATGAGTCTACCTCATATATTAGTTTCACCTTTTAAGTTGCATTATTGAAATAAATGAACTTTTGCACGATGTTCTAATTTTTCGAGTTTCACCTGTATATAGCCAAAGTCCTAGAAGATTAAATGCCAGTTCTATGGGGGCTGCTGTTGTCATTTGGAGGGTTCCTGGTAAGCTGAAGAGATGTGGATTGGTAGATCTTTCTCTCTAGATCTTCTCATATTTATTCAATAAAATCCTTTTGGCATTTCACACTGGATGTTTTCAAGAATCAGCTGTTTTCTGGCTGTATGCCGGGGGCAATTTATCACACATTTACACATTGAGGTAAAAAAAGACTATGGAAGAAGCTGGTGGCCATCTCCAGCAGCTAAGTTAACCTTCCGAGCATCTTTATCTTTAGAAACACAATAAATTGGTCAATCTATGGTCCTACTAGCCTAATGATGCTTCTACAATTTCTGACACGATGTTATTTTGACTCCAAGGACTGAGTATGCTTGAGCAAACCTCCTCTTGCCTCTTATATTGTCTTTTTTTTTTATTTTAGCTCCCTTACAAGGATCAGAATATTTGGAGTTCTGCAGCCTTTCAGTCTACTGGGGTGGAAAACACAAGCCTGCATTATTAAAGAGTCAGTACTTAGAAAGTGTTTTAAGAGGCTGTTGAAATGTCACTATGATGATGGCTGAAATGTGCTGCAGTCGGTATATTATATATCAAGTCCCTGAAAATGAGAAGAAGCCCCTATCAATTATGATCTGTCACATTGCAAGCACAGTGTCTGATAAGCATTTCAGTTATATTTACTGTCTGAAAATGAGCTAGACAGAATGTAGCTATTATAGTAAGAGAATAAGCTAGACAGAATCTAAGTGAGACATAGCATACTGCATTAAATTTCTAGACCAGGGATGTCAAACTTGGGGTCCTTAGATCTGGCCTGTGGGGCCGCCCCAGAAACAGCGCCCTGGAAACAGTGAAGGACCGGCCCGCGGTGCTTCTGCCAGTGAAAATGGGCTCTCAAGCTCATTGGCAGAGCTCTCGGGCCACCACAGGTGCCCCGACAGGAGTGAGTCGAGCTGGCCACGCCCCCTAGCCACGCCCCCCCCAGCGTCAAACACAACCTTGATGCGGCCCTCAATGAAATCAAGTTTGACACCCCTGTTCTAGATTGTTTTTATTTTTCATTCTAATTTTAATTATATATGAGTGTTTTGTTTTGCATCCCCTTTTAAGTGTCTTGCATTGAATATTTTAATGGTTGGGATGTTATTCTATTAGGCTTTATATTTTAATGGTATTGTTGTTACTTTATTTGTATAGCAGCAGGGATTGTTTTTTTTTCAGAATCTTCAAAATTAATTTCAAAATTATCCTAAACCAGCCTACAAAGGTCTTTGATTTAGCATAGATAAAAATATAATAAAATACTGCAAGGAAAACCATCTAACTCAACAGCAACATTATTATTAAACGTGATATAAAGAGATGTTTTAAATGCACATGGACCCTTGCATATACAAGATGATTCAAGTTATTTGTGACTAGGAAATAAATAAAGACCACCAGAACTTCTGCAGTCAAATAAACTACAGTTTCCTAGTTCAGTAAGAGACATGAACGTACAAAAAAAGTCTTCTGTGTGAACTAATATAAACTATATCAGATAAAATAAATAACCCTATGATATTTATTTGACATAAGAAATAATTATGGGACAAAACATTGTGGGCAACTCAATCCATCTCCCTCCCTCCCTCCCTCCCTCCCTCTCTCTCTCTCGTGTTTGTCTTCTATTTGACTATGAGTCTGTTTCCTCACTGAAAAAAAAACATATTCTTACCAGCCATATTTGACTCTTTCTCATCTTCTGCTTCAAGGCATAAAAAGCCATTGTCTATAATTATGTAACACCATGGGACCAATATAACCTGCCCTTTTGCTTACTTTCCTTCCTGTTGTCTTTCCCATTTCTAATCAATTTAGTAGCTTTGCTTTTCTCTTATATAGTTCCGATGTCATATGGGCCAGGAATAGCAATAACTATAGTACAGCATCTTGCAGGTCTGGGTGGGCTTCTCCCCTCCCCCGCTTTATCTTTCTGTGATAACTATGAAGGGGCTGAAAAAGATGTTTTCTCAAATTATTTTTTTGGAATGGGCTCAAGCCCCGCTTATCTGATTGCTGCCTTGGTAATGTTTCTTGTCCTTCAAGGCCATTCCCAACACCCCACAACTGTGGTATACAGATAGAACTGGTCTCCCCTGACAGTTCTTTCCTTTATTAGCAGACCTAATGTTCTAAAGCTCTTTTCACCTATCAAGTGGCATTTTATAACACTTCAGGGATCCATTCAACAAGCTGCAAGCTCATTTTGCATTACCCTTCCAAGAGAGGGGAGCCTGCTCACTGAGATTAGGCCCTAGGCATATTTATGTGTGTGAGAGAGATTTGGTCAGATTTTCTATATCGCAGTTCAGATGCTTTAGGCACTATGATAAACTAAAACGGATAGTGATACCAGAGAGTTCAGAATAAAAGAGAAGGAATATCATATTTAATTTATGTTCTATAAGCTTACTATAAGCTCTTCCTGCTGGTTGGAATAGCCTTCTGGAACTGAGCCTCTCGAATCAAAGTGATTTTATTCCTAAAAATGAAACATGTAGAATCTCATTATGAAGCACATGAGTCATGCTTCTCCCTTTCCTCCACCAAAGTGTCATGCTTTTTGTCTGAAACTAAAAGTTTATTTTTATCTATTGGTCTAGTATTAGAAGCAGGTCAATAGCTATTTCCATCTTATTTTCCATCAAACTGTCAGTGGCGATTAAACATATCTAACCACATTATGCAATCTAACTGCTGCTCTGATCAGGTTACTTACTACTGTATTTTAATGGAAGCGTTCCTGTTCCCAACCACTGGCATGGCAATTTTACAAATGCCAAGGTCATGAGTTCAACCAAGTTAGAAACGGGAGCAAAAGTTTATGCTGTTTCCGTATTCATGGTAATAATATGCTTGCTCCTTTTGCCTTTATTTTATAATGAATAAATAAACCAGCATTCTTCAGTCTTCATGAGCCAAGGGGCTAGTAGAACCTGATCTATCTATCTATCTATCTATCTATCTATCTATCTATCTATCTATCTATCTATCTATCTGCTTTCTTCTCTTGTCGTAGGTTTTTGTGTGCAGCCATAGCGATAGCCATAGCCATAGTGATTTCACTGAGCTATGGCTGCAAGTTGAGAAACTTGGTTTACGTAGGAAAATACCCGGTTGAAGAAAAATATACACACATATATAGTCTAAATCCAGATTGCTATCCTATTGCACATGAGATAATAAATCTATATGCTGATTCCACAATTTTCCTCTACATCTGAAAGGCTGCACAGCTGACTACTTTCTGTTTACCCATACATTCATACACATCAATTCAGATACAGTACCAGGAGATACTGTAATTTTCAAATAGCTAATGGTATGTCTTAAAGGACGAAGAACGTTCAAGCGTGCATCTTCTCCATTACTACTTACAGTGTAAGGTAATGGAGTAAAACAAGTAAAGTGTTTTTCAGGCTAGATTGAAAGGATTAGCCGGTGACATCACCATTCCCTGGGGGACACCCAGTTGGGGGGTTCTTTGATGTCCTTGGCAGGAGCTGGAGTGAAAGACAGGAACTCATCCTGTCCCACGGCAGCACTGGGTCTCAAACGCAGGTTTACTAACCTCCAACCCATTATCCTAACCATGCACACCACCATACTACTAGAAAAATCTGATAAATGGGACGCTTACATAGTGATTATAAGTTTGAAGGCCAAACTGAAACTGCATAGCCCATGACTATTATACTGTGAAACATATCCACACTTACAGGTAGTCCTTAACTTACAACAGTTCATCTAGTGACCATTCAAAGTTACAACGGCGCTGAGAAAAGTGACTTATGACCATTTTTCACTTTTATGACCATTGCAGCATCCCCAGGGTCATACGATTTATATTTGGATGCTTGACAACTGGTTCAAAATTTAGGATGGCTGCAGTGTCCCAGGCTCATGGAAACCATCTTTTGCAACCGTCTGACAAGCAAGGTCAATGGAGAAGATGGATTCATTTAACAACCGTGTTACTTAACTGAACAACTGCAGTGATTCACTTAACAAATGTGGCAAGAAAAGTTGTAAAATGGAGCAAAACTCACTCAATTTCTCACTTAGCAACATAAATGTTAATAATTGTGGTAGGTACAGACTGGGCCTTCATTTTAAGGAGATGTGTGTTTTCATGTCCACCTTTTTCATGATGACATACATAAAATATGCAGATGAAATGGAATGGAAATAATTTTGACAGCCTTTGGATTGCCAAAGTATAGATCCTGAACAGCTCAAATATTGTTTTAAACTAAAGATTCAAAAATCCTGTTTATTTTTCCACCAGTTCTCCCACTCTCTCTCAGTCCAACTCACCTCACGGGGTTGTTGTTGTGGGAAAAATAGGAGTAGGAAGGCATGTTGGATATGTTAGCCATCTTGAGTAATTTGTAAAAATAATAAATAAATATATATAAATCTCTCTCTCTCTCTCTCTCTCTCTCTCTCTCTCTCTCTCTCTCTCT
>WNWU01000006.1:25404445-25455757 GCA_012654045.1 Ptyas mucosa
TCTCTCTCTCTCTCTCTCTCTCTCTCTCTCTCTCTCTCTCTCTCTCTCTGTGTGTGTGTGTGTGTGTGTGTGTGTGTGTGTGAGTGTGTAGGTTCCAGCATAACTCTGGAACGCCTTCAGCAATTTCAACCAAACTTGGTACACAGATGACTTACTCTCTGGAAAAAAATACTGTGGGGATAAGACACCCCTAATACTCCTCGGGGTGTGGGTTCTGTTAAGATACAGCCTGTTGTGCCTTAAAATGGCTTCTACTATACAGCACAGTGGAGTTGCCATGGTAACGGCTTCACAGTACTCCACAAGGGGGCTCCCTTTCATAAGGGGGAAAATCCAACATTAGAAATTACATTTGGTCTGGACATTTTCAACAAGGCTTTGATTATTCTTGAGGACAAATGTATGGCCACGATCAATAAAACATTACTGCAGCTTGGCCTGCCTGCACCACTACAAGACGGACACGATGTACTTCACACACAGATTACATACGAGAAAAGAACTACAACGTCGAACAGCTTAGTGCATATATTGTGGACAAGAAGCCACTTCTAATCAAGATCAGAAAAAAGCATACCAAATGATCATGGATCAGCTAGCAACACAACAAGGTGGTATCATTTTACTTGATGCTTCTGGGGGCACAGGGAAAGCATTTTTAACTAATTTAATTCTCACTGAAATCAGGGCTCAGGGTGAAGTTGCTCTTCCTGACTAATACAGGATTGGGATAAATAAATACCTGGGCAACAGCGGATTATCAGCTAGTAAATAAATAAAAATAAACAAGATGCCTGACTTGTTGACAGCAGTGATGGATGCACCACTAGAAACTTGAAAGGTTAAGGTTGGGGCATATTATCCGGAAGGAGGTCTAGTTATGGGTCTGTTAAGCTATTAAGATTCAACACTAATTGATGTCACCTAATCAATTAATGAAAATTATACATGGTGTGGGGTGGGGAGATCTTATTATATGCTGCTACAAGTCCTTCGGATGAAGTATCCTTTCTTTTTATTCATTGCATGAAGCATCCTATTGTAAGTATAAGATCATTCTTCTTGCCGTTTGATGCCCTGACCCTTCAGAGAGAGGATTTTACAGTGCCATTAAATATAGATAACTCTAGGGATTCAATTGATGAGTTGAAGACTTGCTGGGATTTGCCCTAATGGCCAAGCTGGCTTTGGCAGTTCCCTTTTTTTTTTTTCAGTGAATAATTTACGAAGGCTCTCAAATGCTTTCAAGCAACTTCAATATAAAATTGCAGCTGACTCCTAAAGAGAATCATATAACGGCTTTGCCTGGGGTTCCATGGCAGCTTAGAATTAAAAAGCACTTAATGGTTGGTTAATCAATGTTGTAATGTTATAAAACGCAGCTTGGTTTTTAAAAGAATTCCCACCTGATTCGGGCTGAAAATGTGATTACAGACTCAGAATTAAAATGTGTAAAGAAGGGCTCTTGAAACGGCACCCAAAACAGCCAAGGAATGATTTTCCTTGCATTTTTACTCTTGAGTTGAATGGCAATAGCAATAGCACTTAGACTTATATACTGCTTCACAATGCTTTACAGCCCTCTCTAAGCGGTTTACAGAGTCAGTATATTGCCCCCAACAATTTGGGTCCTCATTTTACCCACCTCGGAAGGATGGAAGGCTGAGTCAACCTTGAGCCGGTGATATTCGAACTGCCAAACTTCTGGTAGCCGGCAGTCAGCAGAAGTAGCCTGCAGTATTGCATTCTAACCACTGCGCCACTGCGCCTCTGAATCCTATATGCATAGCTACTATCACAACAGCAGTAAAATCAGTGGTGAAATCCGGCCGGATATATCTGGCTCATGTGAACCGGTAGTGCCGGCGGTGGGAGGCTCCGCCCATCCAGGGGGATGTCATTATGTCCCGTTTTTGATCCTCTGCGCATGCACAGAAGAGGCACGTGCTCACAGACCCGAACCAGTAGCGAAGGTAAGTGCATTTCACCGCTGAATAAAACATTTCATACATGAATAGCATAATGAAGACAACATTTTTCCATCTTGTCACCCTAGTTAAATTGCAGTGCTCAATTCACACATTTGTTTCTCAGCAGCAAATTCATAGTAGATAGGATGGGTTATTGAGAAAGCAGCTGATGTGGATACATCTTTGTAGGTGAGCTTATCTTTCATATTTCATCTGCCAATCAAGATTCAGTAGGAGGATGGTTTGCTTTTCATTTGTCTGAAGACTTCAATAACTTAGCACTTTTCAGATTTGATGGACTCCACTTCCCATAATCCTATCAAGCATGATAATTATGAGGGCTGTGGTCCAACAACTGGAGAGGAACTAGACAATAGACAATAGAAGGCTGAATCAATGATTAGAGTTTTTAGCTATGGCAACAGAATTAAGGATTGTCTTTCTTGCGAGGCTGTTTTTAGTACCTTTTTTTAAAGTCGGGAAAAAATCATACAAATTTGGGCAGTTGTTCTATTGGAAGGCTTTTCTCCCCTCAATTCTTTATGTCCAGCGTGAGATTGCACTTTTTTTGTGATCATACTGTTCTCATTTCTCAGAATTCTACATCTTTTATTGTTCTATTCAGCTATTTTATTGCATGATACTTGGCGGGCATCTACCGAATAGCAACATTTAAATAAAGATGTAAAGTGTAATTCAGTACCAGACAGATTTCAGCCCTTTACAATAAGCTAAGTCAAGAAGCCAGCTTTACAATGCTATAATTGTTAATTGCAAAGTCATGTCCGACCCATTGCGACCTCATGGACAATGTTCTTCCAGGCCTTCCTGTCCTCTACCATCCTCTGGAGTCCATTTAAGCTCACACCTACTGTGTCAGTGACTCCATTCAGCCACCTCATTCTCTGTTGTCCTATTCTTCTTTTGCCCTCAATCTTTCCCAGCATTAGGCTCTTCTCCAGTGAGTCCTTCCTTCTCATTAGGTGGCCAAAGTATTTGAGTTTCATCTTCAGGATCTGGCCTTCTAAAGAGCAGTCAGGATTGACCTCCTCTAGGACTGACAAGTTTGATCGCCTTGTAGTCCAAGGGACTCGCAGGAGTCTTCTCCAGCACCATAGTTCAAAGGCCTCAATTCTTTGGTGCTCAGACTTTTTTATGGTCCAACTTTCACAGCCATATATTGCAACTGGGGAAAACATAGCCTTGACTATAAGGAACATCCTTTATTGTTGTAGGGAAGAATAACAGAATCCTGAAAGCTCACCCAAATTTCTTCCTGCTCCATCTTATATGAAACACAATCAAGATGGAGCTGAATTTCTTTCTCTCACTTCCCTCTATATCTGGACTGTATAATAACTTCTATGAATCCCCCTTTAGTAACTCTTTCATATCTTCCACAGTCAGCTCTACATTTTATTTTATTATAACCTCATCTTTATTATTTTTTAAAATAACTCAAGGTGAACAAATCCACTATACCTTCCTCTTCCTATTTTCCTCACAAGAACACCCCTGTGAGGTGAGTTGGGCTGAGAGAAAGTGTCTGGCCCAAGGTCACTCAACTGGCTTTCATGGCTAAATGGGACTTGAACTCACAATATCCTACTTTCTAGCCTAGTGCCTTAACCACTAGACCAATCTGGCTCTAATATTCTTACTCTAAACATTCCTTTATAGCAGGAGAGTGAATACAATCTTTTTATTCTGTGACTAGCTGAATACCCATGCTCTGCTACAAAACTATGTGATCAGCCTTGAAATATCGACAGTTAGAGCTTGAAAATTAATGAGTAGTTATGATTGGCCTCTCCTCTTCCCTTCTCTCCCTCAGCCTTGCCCCACAGAAACATCTCCTATCTTATCCCTTTCTCTCCCTCAGCCTTGCCCTACAGAATCCTCCCCTATCCTATCCCCTTCTCTCCAGAGTTATTTTCAGGTTGGGAGGGGGAGTAGAACGTCTAACTAATTAGCATCAGAGCGTGTTAATAATAATATAAGAAATACTAATGATCTGATGGTCATTTCAAAAAATCCTTTCTTAGCGAGCACCTAGAAGCCAAGAGGAACTTATGTGCCAAATGTCAACTTTGTAGGCTTTACAGTTCTGGAGATTTCGTGATTCTGGCTGAGTGTTTTTCACATGTATATATATATATAGATTGGCCAATGGAATGCATGATTCTTGTCATGTATTACACAATTTGGACATAATCTCAGTCAGAACAGCTAGAGACAGATTCAGCATTTTTAGTTTAGACATCTCTTTTGTAGCCCAGATGTTCTCAGGAATCTGTTGGATTCCCTAGCATTGCTCATCAACAGTTGTGTCATGAATTAGCCAGAATTTTCCTGCTCTTTGCCCCTTTCCCTTTGTCCAAAGGAAGTCAGTTATTATGCTACCAGGATAAGAATGGCAGAGAATATATATTCTCCATCCTACCTTATACTCATTTCTTCTTACCTAGTTCAAAACCATTTGCCCCCACAGCAGCATCTTAGAAAACTACTTGATGGTGCTCTTTACCACACTGAGAAAGTGGCTAAGAACTTTTACTCTGTATTTAATTTATTCTCTGTAAACATAGTTTATCACAGAGGATTTACATATCTCAGAACAACAAGTCCTAAAAGTAAGCATACAGGCCAGAGGTGGGTTTCAGCAGGTTCTGACCAGTTCTGGAGAACCGGTAGTGGAAATTTTGAGTAGTTCGGAGAACTGGTAGTAAAAATTCTGACTGGCCCTGCTGCATCCCGAGTCCCAGCTGATCGGGAGGAAATGGAGATTTTACAGTGTCTTTCCCTTGGAGTGGGGTGGGAATGGAGATTTTACAGTATCCTTCCCCTGCCATGCCCACCAAGCCATGCCCACCAAGTCATGCCACGCCCACCAAGCCACACCCACAGAACCGGTAGTAAAAAATTTTGAAACCCACCACTGATACAGGCCCACATTTCAAAATTCAATTCTACAGGAAAACTTGAACCCAGAGCTGAAACTGCTTTTGAGAGGCTCCACCAACAAGTCTCTTCTGCTCTGTTTTAACCGTACACATGTTTCCATAAGCAAACATTTAATAATGTGAATTATTGATCTTTAACATTTGCACAGTCCAGGGGTAAGGAAAGGCTAAAATATTTGAGGCTGTAGTCCTTCTAAATACAATTATCTTGAAAAGAGCATGTGATTCCGTGAGAATGGGCCAACTTCTGGAGAAAGGAAGAATGTAAAGATAACACAACCAAGTTAATAGCTTAACAAATGCATGTCTTTATTTGTTATTTATCAATTTTAATAATAAAGCTTGCAGCGTCTAATTCAGATTTCAAGAAGAAAGTGGGAATAAGTGTACCTATAGTACTAGAATTGGTTTTTTAAAGAAAGAACAGATGGATATCTATGCAAGACCACAAAACAGGAAGAACAACTGAGTAAAGAGGATTTATTTCCAGTGTAAATGCATATATCAAGAGTGAATAACCTTCCAGATGCTGTTGAATTCAGCTATTGCTGAATATTACCATCTGCAAAAAGAAAAAAAGAACAGAAACTCCACGGACTAAAGGAATGTATTTTATTAGATATATTCTAATAAGAATGTATCTAATCTAATAAAATAAAAGCCGTGGTGGCACAGTGGTTAGAATGCAGTATTGCAGGCTAATTCTGCCGACTGCCAGTAGTTCAATTCACATCGGCTCAGGGTTGAGTCAGCCTTCCATCCTTCCAAGGTGGGTAAAATGAGGACCCAGATTGTTAGGGGCAATATGCTGACTCTGTATACCGCTTAGAGAGGGCTGTAAAGCACTGTGAAAGCGGTATATAAGTCTAAGTGCTATTGCTATTAGAATACATTTAATAGAAATCCTTCCTCAAAACCTCCTTTTCTTCAAAACTCCTGCAAATTTGGCATCACTTTCTATGTGATCTAACCTCACGGTTAGATTATTGCAATGCGCTCTACATGGGGCTACCCCTGAAGAGTGTTCGGAGACTACAGTTGGTCCAGAATGCAGCTGCGTGAGCTATCGTGGGTGCACCTAGATACACCCACATTACACCAATTCTCCGCGAGCTCCACTGACTCCCTATTGATCTCTGGGCACAATTCAAGGTGTTGGTTATTACCTTTAAAGCCCTACATGGCTCAGGGCCAGGCTATCTTCGAGACCGTCTTCTACCGCATAGCTCCCAGCGACCGGTAAGATCCCACAGAGTCGGTCTCCTCTGGGTCCCGTCAGCTAAACAATGCCAGCTGGCGGGCTCGCAGGGGAGGGCCTTCTCTGTGGCTGCCCCAGCTCTCTGGAACCAGTTACCTCCTGAAGTCTGGACTACCCCCACCCTATTGGCCTTCTGGAAAGCGGTGAAGACCTGGCTTTTCTGGCAGGCCTGGGGCTGTTGATCTTGCTGTTCAATCTTGTGAGATCCGGCCATGGATGGTGTGCATGTGTTTTTAATGTTTTTAAAATGCTTTTATAATTTTTTTTTAAAAAAATATGTTCACTGAAAAATATGTTCCAAGAGCCTTGGATAGTACAGTGGTCTAAAGCACCCTGTTATTAACACAGCTGCCTGCAATTATTGCAGGTTCAAATCTCACCAAGGCTCAAGGTTGACTCAGCCTTCCATCCTTTCTAAGGTAGGTTAATTGAGGACCCAGTTTGTGGGGGCAATAAGCTGACTCTGTATAAATATACAAAAAGTATGAAGGCTATTGCTTAGCGCATTGTAAGCCGCCCTGAGTCTCCGGAGAAGGGCGGCATATAAATCAAATTAAAAAAAACCAAAAAACTGTTTGTATTATTTCTGTTGTAAGCCGCCCAGAGTCCCTTGGAAGTTGGGCGGCATAGAAATATGATTAATTAAATTAAATTAAATTAAATTAAATGTTGTAATGTTTAAAAACCAAGAGACCTTGAAAAAGGATATGTCTTCAGAAATGTAATGGGTTATATAATATTTTTTCATAACACCTGGATTTTTATCCTCTTGTTCCTCTTCCTCTACGTTCACTATAAGCCTCCTTTATTGTTTTTCTTTTCTTTGATTTATTTTCTTGACCTATAATCCAGCAACATTTTTCCCATGGCTAATGTATGGGCATGAGTGTTCCTTAGTTGCAATGGCCTTTATTCAATGTTATTTTTATTTTGCCTTTTTGTTTAATCTGCTACTTTATGCCTGTTAACAGCCTTACTCGAATCCTAACTTTATTCCACCAGCAATAAATTCTACTTGATTGATTCAACATAACTTTGACTATCCTGGCACAAAATCTTTGTCCCGAAACTTGATATGGAAGAGTTAAAATGAAGAATAGCAAAATAACTGTTTTCAGCTGAAAGGTTCCCTTTAAGTAGCTCCCTTTTGCTCTTTATCACTCATTATTTGTCAGGCTCTTAGTTCTCACATTCATTCATTTATCAGATTAATATATTTCTGCGTACAAGAAGGGATGAACGGCAAATAAGGACTAGCACAAAGGAAGAGCAAACATACTGATTTAAACTCTGTCATTTTTCTCGGCCTGTAAATAAATGTCCTCTTATCCTAGGCACTCATTTGTCAAACATTTACCTTGGTACCAAAAAGGCATTCATGCAAATACCAAGAAGGGTGAAGGGAAAAGGGCATCGACATAGTTAAATGTTTCAGAAGCAATTGCCTATTGATCTGGCCTCAGGATTCATGGGAGAGATGGTGCTAGACTTGACTTTGTCCCCTTTGAAAGACTGGAGAGCTTCAGAGAGGACAGGTAGTCCTCGATTTACAACAGTTCATTTAGTGAACTTTGAAGTTACAATGGCACTGAAAAATAAAAGTGACTTAGGACCATTTTTCACAGTTACGACCTTTGCAGCATCCCCATGGTCACGTGATCAAAATTCAGACATTTTTATGGCAGTTTATTTATGGCCATTGCTGTGTCTCAAGGCCCTTTTGCGACCTTCTGACAAGCAAAGTCCACGGGGAAGCCGGATTCGCCGAACAACCGTGTCACTAACTTACCAACTGCAGTGATTGACTTAACAACTGAGGCAAGAAAGGTCGTAAAATGGGGCAAAACTCACTTAACAAATGTCTCACTTAACAACAAATTTTGGGCTCAATCGTGGTCGTAAGATTATCAGTATCAGTGCTGAGAATTACAATGAGAAGTGGCTATTACATCACTGCGTGGTGGTGCAGTGGTTAGAATGAGTATTGCAGGCTAACTCTGCTCACGTCCAGGTGTTCGATCCTGATGGCATTCCAGGTTGACTCAGCCTTCCATCCTTCCTAGGTGGGTAAAATGAGGACCCAGATTGTTGGGGGCAATAGGCTGACTCTGTAAACTGCTTAGAGTGGGCTGTAAAACACTGTGAAGCGGTATGTAAGTCTAAGTGCTATCGCTATTGCCATTGCTATTTCTCCATACTTGTGAGCTTCCTCACCCACTGTGGGATCCAGGACTAAATGGAATCTTAGTCTGTGGTTGAGAATAGTCTGTTCTTATTTTCTGGGAATGGGAGGGGGCTGCTGTCCAAGATGGGCAATGCCTCCACCCATCAACAACTTTCCTTTTTTCTTTTCTTTTCCTGGGAAGATGAGAGCTGGCCCTTTCCTTAACATATGCAAAAGCACATACACATGCATAACGCCCTCTCTTATACATTTGAAATGGAATGAAAGATATGTAAAGTCCAAGATTTTCTCCCAATCCAGGTGACTGTCCGGGAACAGCTGGGCAACAACCGCAGCATTTCTTGGCCTCTTTCTTTGAGAGCGAGGGCTGCAACTTTATGGTCCAAAAAGAATCGCTATGGCTTATAAGCACGTGGGGCCTTAGCAGCCCCCGTTTCCCAAGGCCCTAGAGCCGTGATGGCGAACCTATGGCATGCGTGCCACAAGTGGCACGTGGAGCCAAATCTGTGGGTACGCAAGTGTTGCCCTATTTCAGCTCCAGCAAGCATGTGCGCACCAGCCATCCTTTACCAGCTGTTTCCGGCCTCCGGGAGGGCCTTGGGGGGGGGGGGGAGAGACCATGTTTGCCCTCCCCAGGCTCCTAGAAAGCCTCTGGAGCCTGGGGAGGGAAAAAAACAGGCCTACCGGGCTCACCGTGCCAAAAGCGGAGGGAATGTGGGGGATTGTGTGCGCATTGGGGGGGGCAATGAATTATGGGTGTGGGCACACACATGTGTGACCCCCTCCCCACGCTCTCCCTAACCAAAAAGGTTAGCCATCACTGCCCTAGAGTCTCCAACAAAAATTGAAAGAAATGTCAAGCCTGGAAGCCATCTTTTTTGTTGGGCCTTTAGGCCTGCCACATTTACTACTGTGGGAAACAGGGAGGGGGGATTGTATGGAGCCAGGGTGATATATAGTCATAATAATATTCCTTTCTCAGAGTCAAAGCAGGGGTGGGTTCTACTTACCTTTACCACCAGCTCACAATGGGATTGCTTGTGCGTGCATGCGCAAAGCAAGCGTGCACACCAAGCTTCTGCACAGAAGTTTCTGTGCATGTGCAGATCGCCTATGACAACATCCGGAGCGGTGGGCAGAGCTTCCCGCCGGTTTTACTACCGGTTCTTGCGAATCAGTCCGAACCGGGGGCAACCCACCACTAAGTTAAGGTCATCTTGCCCTGCATCTGGACAACTGGAACTGGGAGGCATCTCCAGTTGGACGGTGTTTGTATTGGACCATGTGATGGACATGTGGGTATTGGGTAGGGACTTGAACTTTCTTTTGGGTGGAAAAATCAGGTTTTCCCAGATGTGCCAATATGTCATCTCTAATAAAATGTAACTTTGAGGAAATTCAAGCCTCGGAGGTTTTTTTGCCCCATTTTATGACCTTTCTTGCCACTATTGTTAAGTGAATTACTGCAGCTGATAAGCTGGTAACATGGCTGTTAAGTGAATCTGGTTTCCCCATTGACTTTACTTGTCAGAAGGTCGCAATATCCCGGGATATTGCAACTATCATAAGTATGAACCAGTTGCTAAGCGTCTGAATTTTGATCACATGATCATGGGGATGCTGTAAAGGTTGTAACTGTGAAAAATGGTGATAAGTCACATTTTTCAATGCCGTTGTAAGTTTGAACGGGCGCTAAATGAACTGTTGTAAGGCGAGGACTACTTGTACCCATTCCACTGCAAAGGTGGAGTTTGCTTCTGAGTTCAATTCAAGGTACCCATAAACCTATAAAGCCCTACATGGCATGGCCCAGTTATTTACGGGCATGGGCCATCTAACGGCCTGAACTTTGAACAGCCTGGATCTTGATGTGGTGGCAGGGTGGCAGAGTGTGTGAAAATGGGAAGCTCCTGGTCGCTGCCACTCTGCACTGTGCCCACCCGCTTGCCTGCCCATCAGCTCTCCCTCTGTTGGGAAACCCCCGGCTGCAACCGCTGATCTATGCTCTGCCCACCCGCTCACTCGCTTGCCCGCCCAGCTCTTCTCCTGGCTGCCCACAGCGAATTGGCCATGTTGAATTGGTGGTGGTGTGTTGATAGAGGTGACTTGGCAGCAGTGAGCTGGCAGCGCCAAATCATCCTAGCCCCCCACCCCCTCTGGTTACATTTACTGTCCCATAAGGTCTGGCAGAAAAAGCACAATATGGGTCTCGTCCATTAAGGGATGTCATCTGATGGGGCACGGGAGCTTTCTCTACCGCAGTGCCTGCTTTTTGAAACATTATCCTGATCCCTCACTCCCAGAGTCTAGATTGACCCCAACCCTGCTTGCCTTCTGAAAGGCTCTAATAGTTATGTCAATGTGCCTGGGGATTTTGGAGCCTGCCAGATGGCTTTACTGATTGATCCATGACTTTCCCTTGCCTGTCTTTTATGCTTCTAGGTTTTATTTTTGGTTTTTTTTTTTTTAAAGGAGCAGGGGCATTGTGTTTGTTACCGATTTCTGTATTTTGTAACTTCTTTTAATTAATGGAGTGCATTTAGGATATTGGCTGCTTCCGAGCTTGTTTTTGTAGCAAAAATACAGGGCTAAACTGTCCTTAATAAATACATAAAACGAAATGAAATGTCAGAATATCTCATTTCCAATGGCAGACTGGGCAAAAGCCCAAAGAGTGGGTAGGCACGAGGGTGTGGAAATGATGATATGTGCTTCATTTGCAAATGCTGCCATTTAGAGGCTGCGTCAGACCTCAAGAAGTGCGTAAAGGTGTGTTTGCATCATGACAGCCTTGTGTACACGTCACCAATCATGGTGATTGATTATGCAGGCTGCTGACTATATATACAGTATATACATACATACATACATACATACATACATATATATATATATATATAATATACCAAATTTATATTTTATACCAAATATATATATTCATTCCCAAGGAAGTTTTATTTTGCAAAGGGAAGCATATTATAGGATGTCCTCAAGTTTATTCTGATTTCGGAAAACATTTAGACCCCATCAATATTTCCTCCGTTTAGAACAAAGAGGGGTAAGTGGTATCCTGCAATAGAAAGCTCCCTTTGCATCAGTTACACATGAGGTTTTTAATTTTAGTATCAGTTGATTTTGTTTCAAACGTTATGTTCAGCCGTTGCTTTCGTTTTCATATTTTTCCACAGTGGGAGCAAGGCAACTATAGATTTTATATTGATCTGTTTTCACGATGACATTAGCTTTCACATTTTCCTAAAAGGATCATGAGTCACAGCTTTCCGGTTCAGCAATTTGCTTGGTCATGTAGTCCTCTGCGTCAAGAGCTGGGGACTGCCCTCCCCTTCCCCCACCCCTATTTGTAAGTGTGAAAAGCGAATCTTCTTTTACAAATTGCTGCTGTTCTTTCACATGGAAGCATGTCCTTGCCAGTTATTTACAACCTCACATTTATTTGGAAGGATCTTTTTTTGCCCGTCGGTGTTTTTATAGAATTGCAGTACTGATATTGAATTATTATTCAGTTGCTCCTCTATTCGAACCTCTACTTGCCTTTCTTCTCTTACATCAGTAAGACTGTTTTCTTCTTCTTCTTTTCATCCACGTCTGATAAATGTAAAAACATAAACTTCAATAGGTTGTTCCTACTTCTCTGCCTTCGTTTATGAAGAATCTCTACCCTAGACTAGATCCTGAAATGCTTTCTAAAAAAAATCAACAAATCAGAACTCACCTGTCAGAAACCTGAGTTAGGATTTTCAGAATTCTTTTGTCCTCTACCTCTCCCTATTAGCAAAGTTTTGGGATGGTTGTAAACTTAGTTCTGTCTGTTCATCTCTTTTTGAGATCAGACATAACTAGCTAGGACTCCTTATTGCTACTCCATCCATTTATATATCATACTGAAATAAGTGGAGAGGAAAGGTTACATAAACCTCCATAAAGGGAGGTTACAAGGATATCTGTGCTCCTTTCTATAAGTCAGGCACCACTGGAGGGAGAGTGCAAAACTTAATACAGGTAGTCCTCAACTTACGACCACAATTGAGCCGACATTTATGTTTTTAAGTGAGACACTTGCTAAGTGAGTCTTGCTCCATTTTACAACTTTTCTCACCACAGTTGTTAAGCGAATCACTGCAGTTGTTAAATTAGTAACGCGGTTGCTAAGTGAATCTGGCTTCCCCATTGATTTTGCTTGTCAGAAGGGGATCAGGTGACCTCGGGACACTGCAACTGTCAGAAATGTGGGTCAGTTGTTAAGCCTCTGAATTTTGATCATCATGGTCACGGGGATGCTGCAATGGTCGTAAGAGTGAAAAATGGTAAGAAGTCACTTTTTCATGCTGTTGTAACTTTGAACAGTCACTAAATGAACTGTTGTAAGTCGAGGACTACCTGTATGTGTGTATATGTTTCACAGTATAATGGTCATGAGCTATGCAGTTTCAATTTGGCCTTCACTATGTAAGCGTCCCATTTATCAGATTTTTCTAGTAGCATGGTGGCGTGCACAGTTAGGATAATGGGTTGGAGGTTAGCAAGCCTGCGTTTGAGACCCAGTGCTGCCATGGAGCAGGATGAGTTCCTGTCTTTCACTCCAGCTCCTGCCAAGGACATCAAAGAACCCCCCAACTGGGTGTCCCCCAGGGAATGGTGATGTCACCAGTTAATCCTTTCAACCTGGAAGCACTTCAATGCTTCCCACACGAGTGCGATGCAATCAGATTTTGCTTCTACTACAATAGCACAAAAATAGGATGCCAAGAATGATAATGAGATTAAAAATCATCCATCCTGAATTGAAGGAGAACATGCTTCAAAGAAAAATCAATTTAATCACTCCTAGGGTTTGATGACTGTATTCATAGCTTTCCCTTCTTTTGTTGAGATTCATCATTCCTTGATCGAACTTCAAAGTCAGGTTTCATAAATTATGTAAAATTGATTGAGATGGAGATTCAAATGTTTTATACTGAAAGAAACATTTTTTTATATAAAAAACCCCTTTTCATTAAGATGGAGCAAACAAAAAATTAAAAAACTTTTCGCAAAAATATTATCAACATTTAACTTTTTACATTTAAAAGTTGGTGACAATATTTAAAAATGGTTAATCGGCTAGTCAAAATAATCCATCTCAATGATGAATTACCATGAGGAACATTCTCTCCCTCTTTCTTTCTCTCTCTCTCTCTCTCATTCTCTCTCTCTCTCTCTTACACACACACGTTTTCTTCACCTTTGCAGGTTTGGGAAACTGTCCTATTTTTGTATATATTCAGTGGTTTTCGCTATACCATTGTATAGAATAGAAGTGGAAATGAAGGCATAACATTATCACTTGTAATTTAGAACACCATTTAGATTCTACATCTTGCCTGCTTTGGTCGAAACTTGAATTTTCTGCTTCAGTCATTAACTTATTATCAGGGTGCCGTCCGCCAGACAATGTCGGCTGGCGACCCCCAGGGGGAGAGCCTTCTCAATGACGGCACCTGCCCTCTGGAACGACCTACCCCCAGAGATACGCATGATACCAGACCTCCGGACTTTTCGTCGAGCCCTGAAAACACATTTATTTCATCTAGCCGGCCTGGCTTGATCCCATCCGTTTCAGTTTTAATTGGAAATTGGTTTTAACTGGGTTGTTTTAAATTGTGGGCCGAAATTATTTAATTACTTTTTAAATTGTCTTTTAAATTTTGTATGCTTTGTTTTATCTCGGCTGTTCACCACCCTGAGTCCTGCTGGAGAAGGGCGGTATAAAAATCAAATAAAATCTAAATCTAAAATCTAAATCTATTTAAATGTATTGCCCATCCAATTCCAGTGGATGCCAGCAGTCATTAGGATATGTTGATTATCTCAGGTCAAGGCAGTAATGTGTACTTCAAACTCTTTATTTTTCTTTCTTAGTTCAGTTTCTTGTCAAAAATATAACAATACTATTATAGTTCCTTCCTTCAAATACTGTGTAGACTTCCTTCCTTCCTTCCTTCCTTCCTTCCTTCCTTCCTTCCTTCCTTCCTTCCTCACTCCCTCCTCTCCCAATTTTACAAATTTCAAAAACATAACAAAACGTGTAAAAATCTAACTAAGCAATAATTTTTAAAAAAAGAATTACAAAGCACATCACATATCCATCATCAAATTCAATTATTTTTAAATTTTCTAGATTAAGCAGAATGAATGATAATAATCTATTGTAAAATGTAATAAAAGCTACGGCAAAAGAAAACATATTGCATCTTTTTTTTGTCTTTTCAATAAACATCTTCTAAATTCATTTCTTTGACTGCTTCTTTAAGATTGCTTGTCTCCTGGTCTAGACAAGAAACAGCCTGTCCTTCAAGCTACTGCTTTAGTTTTAAAAAGCTATGCAGGGAAATTGGCCATCTTTTCAACCTCAATTTACGTTGCATTATGTCAGATATTTCTTTCGTTCATGTATAAAGTGGGTAAGTGCATATGTATTACTTTGATATCAAAAGAGATGCAAAGGTGTCATCTCCTTAACTTCTGCAGTCCATCATTTAATTTTTTTTTATTACCTCAGCTTGACTTTAGTGTTGGCACTAAACCAAATTAGGAGGAAAACTCAATGAAATACAGGCAGCACATTATTGAAGGATCTGGCTCCCATCAGGCTTGTGGTGTATTGTTTTATTATTTGTTAAACATCTATCCTATTTTTCTCTAGGAACAATTTTGTGTAATACAGTACATACCCCTATTTTCTTTATGCAAGGTTTGACTGATAGAGAGACTGACTGGTCCAAGGACACTCAGTAAGCTTTGTGGACTTCAGGTGGGGCTAGCTTCCAAACACTGATTCTAGTTGACATTCTTACCATACTGTCTCTGTTTGTGAAGGCAACTGATAGAAGAACAAGTAAACATGGAATTGTCTATTATGTTTGCTTTTCTCTTGGAAGGAGACTATCAGAGAGCTTTTAATCTCCTTCCTTTTCACACTCTTCACTCACAAAAAGAAAAACACCCCTCCTGATTTCTACTGCTTTAAACGTTGATGGGTCCTGCTCTTTTGCCTCAGCAGGGAAGCAGGGAATTCACCAAAGTTGCCAAAGTCATACGTTGAGCAGATAAATAAAGCTTGATAAATATAGAGTTCATGTTTCTGGATGATGGAAATTTCATTAGAGTCTATTTCCATGATCAATTATTAAATACATTCACCTGAGTCTTTCCCCTTCTGGCCTAACCAGGGCTAATATATACTAATCTCTTGTAATGCATGAGCAGATTGTGAACAAAGAGGCATTATATTACTCTCATGCCCTGAAGATTTCTGAGAATGCTTTGCTGAAATATTGTGTGTGGCAAGCACTTTTGGGGGCTCTGGAGGTACCAAGTGATCTTAATCCAGCACAAAGAAACATTAAGTAGAGTTTATCTGAGAGGAAGCAGAGGTAATTCTTCCCCTCCTTTAAAAAAAAATCCGTAAAGGATAGCCCATCAGTCGACATTAATGCAATACAACCCACCTTTCTGGGTCATACCTAGCCCACACAAATTCGCTTTGCATTAACAATACGCTGGGATGTAAATTACAGCAAACTAATGGCCCTGAACTCAATCTGAATAATTTAGCTTTAGCTTTGTGGTTTGGAGGATGCTGCAACACAAATTCTTACAGCTTTTCTAGTCTACAAGAAAAATGATGCACATGTTGTCAAATAGGCTTTCAACTCAATGCCTCAAGTCATGTGACATTCAGTCTGGAAACATGAAACACCTCAGTAATGTGTAATTCTCCAACAGATATGTTGACAGAACCATTAAGAAACAAGTGAATAGTACTTTAAAATAAAGCCCGAACGTTCCTTGGTCTTTGATCTGCGTCTGTATGTACATTGGAAGGAGGAATGGTAGGACTAAGATCAATCAGCTTCAGCATTTTGGTATCTGACAAATCTGTGAAAGAGTATTTGCATTCTCTGGATTTTTTATTTATTTATTTATTTATTTATTTATATTTTTTTGTAGCTTTGCCACTGAATGTTGTCAGAGCTTCCTGTGAGCCTTTACTGGCTCACACAAAGGATTCTGAATGAAGTCTGGTGCTTGTTTAATTTATTACATAAACAAAGTGTAACATGTCAGTGTGAAAAAAAATAATAGCTCCCATTGATTCAGTTGCATTATCTTTGCTGCAATAATGAAAATGAGTTGTTTCCTGTAATTGGGGTTTGCAGTGTTTTTGCAATCAGGACAAGGTAATTAGTTATTGGGTAATCACTTTGATTGACCTAAAGTATCTTCTCATGTTACCTCCATTTACTCTACTGGTTCTGATTCCTCTCTGAGAAAGTTAATATGGGCTCAAGCATTTGTCATATATTTACTATAGTAATGTTTCTTGCAAACACATAACTATCAATTGGAGCTAACTTTTTCATTTCTGTTAATGAACTTCTCATATTATTCTTATCGGTCTGCTCCTATCAAATAATCTGATTTAGTAATATTTGCTAAGTGAATATGACATCACCATCACAGTACCCGAGTAGCAGAATTAGCTATTTTCAGAAACTATTACAAAAGCCTTCAACATCCAACAATAATCCATTTTAATTCCTTAAAAGCTGACGAAATCCTTTTTTTTCTCCTTTGCTTTTGGCACTTTCCACTCTGTGATCTGGGGTCAGCTTGCATTGCTACGCAGCAGCCAGAGAAAAATCAATTCATTCCCAAGAGATAGAAATGCAATCGCAAAAGGTCACCATACCATTACAACGCTTGCTGTTCAGCACGAAAACCTTGAAATGGTGCGCATGTGCCAGGTTCATCTCGACAGACTTAGCTGATTAAGATAAGCCTTGCTTTGTTTCTGTCCTCTGGGCTGCTTTGTGCTAGTACGATAATTTGTTTCATCTAGCAAAACATGGATATCCATTATACTTTAGGTCACCAGGCTGGGTAAACATGATTGTTTTCTCTTTACTTCAGCTAAGGAGAGCTGGGACTGCCTGATCTTGAAATTTCCGCTATATTAGTTGGTTCGTATTTTTTTTAGCACACCTCCAAGCAGCGTTCTTCCATGGGAATGAAGCTATGAAGAGCCTCCTTATTCGTTATTCTGTGGTGTGGTAATCATCCCTACTTTTATGTCTCCTGTTCCTCAGACTGGCTAGAATTCCTTTCCATCTCTGAAGAACTTTAGCATGCCTGGAGACATATTATAGACACCTTATCATTTATTGCCCTAACAAAGGTAAGAGGGAGAAAACATGTCCTTTTTGTTCAAGGACTCAGGCTTATGTTTCAGCTTTAGAAATACTTGTATCACGGAACCTTCCAAATGTCTTTCCCAGTACAAGTAGGGAGATAAATGATGTGGGTCTAAAAATAAGCTCCACCAAATTGCCAATGACTCAGCTCCTGATTTTTCTCCATGTTGGTGGGAGAAGGCTCACTGGAGCTTCCACCTTTGTTTAAAAGTTGCTTTGGAAGTAGGATTTGCCTCATTTAGAGACAATGGTGCTTCCACAGCAAAATGCTATCTAAAGAGACATCTGAAAATGGTAGGTGATAAGGACAGGGGCAATGAGGCCAAGATTTGGGGTCTGGACCAACAGAGATATGGCAGGACACATCATCTCAGCATCATTTCTTTCTTAATTTTTGAAAGATGCCCAGCAAATATATATTCGTTGTGTCAGCAAAGAGAATTAATGAACACATCGCCTCAGCGTTATTTCTTTCATAATTTTTAAAGATGTCCACAATAGCAACAGCACTTAAGACTTATATACCACTTCATAGTGCTTTACAGCCCTATAAAGCGGTTTAGAGTCAGCATATTGCCCCCAATGATCTGGGTCCTCATTTTACCCACCTCGGAAGAATGGAACACTGAGTCAGCCTTGAACCGGTCAGGATTGAACTGTTGTCTATTGGCAGAATTAGCCTGCAATATTGCATTCTAACTACTTGCACCACCATGGCTCTTGTAAATATATATTTGTTGTGTCAGCAAAGAAAATCAGTGAAAGACCAAAACGTTGCTTTGCCATTATGTCACAAAGCCAAATTATTCCCCCCACCCCCACTCCTTCATAGTAAATGAGTATTTTGAACTTTGCCTTTAAGGCAGGGGTCTGCAACCTTAAATACACAAAGAGTCATTTGGACCCGTTTCCCACAGAAAAGAAAACACCAGGAGCCACAAAACCTGGGTGGGCATGGCCAACTCTATGTCACTCACTTCCACCAGTCACATGACTCCCCCTAGCCATGCCTACCCAACTGGTCATTAGGGCAGAGAACCAGTTGTTAAAAAACACCGGGAACCACAAAATACTTTTCTCTCTCCCTCCTCCCTCTCTCCTCTCCCTCTCTGTCTCTGCCCTGGCCGCTTCTCCATCCCCCACTGTTGCCCTTACCTTCTCAGGCCAGGCGAGGAGTGACTGGGAGGGGAGGGTGAGGGGTGGGGCAGCCAGTGGTGGGATCACCTGACAGGGAGACACAGCAGAGGGCCCAAAGAGCCGCATGTGGCTCCGGAGCCGCAGGTTGCTGACCCCTGCTTTAAGCAACTTACTTGGCAGGAAGCCTTCCACTTTCCCACACAGGAAAATAAAACAACAGTATCTTCCAGCTGTTCCATGTGCTGTCCTACATTTATTTGCACAGTTTGAAAAAAAAAACTGCTCAAGGATAGTTGGGCAACCAATTGAGAGAAGGAAGAGATAACTGAAGAAACAGATAACTGAAGAAACAAAGCAAAAGGTTTTCTTTTTCACATTTGCCTGATGCATAAACCACAAAAACAAGCCCAGTCCAGCCCAACATCAAGAAAGTGAATTATGTTAAAACAAATGGATTGGATTACAAACAAAAAGAGTTTGTGATAATGAAGAAAACGAGAGCTGCTGAGTAGCGTGTGGGGTTGAGATATTACTGAACAACATGAGCTCGTTGCAGGTTGTTTTCTAAATTCAGTTCAAAGCATAGTTTTAATCTTCAAGAACCGTAAACAATTGTAAAGGACCAGCTGTTTTGTTAAAAACTTCACAGGGTACCATCTTGATACTGACTTTATGGCGAAAGAGAAAACATTTCACACCTGGAGTTGCTGGTTGGGTTTTCAAATGCATTTTGAACCTTATTTACTATTTCATAATAGAATAACAATAAAAAACAATAAAAAAAAGAAACATTATTTCCAAAGAGAGCTCTATCAAACGGGCAGTGCAAACTAAGGGACATGATTCAGATGGACTTCCATGGGACTTGTTTTCAAGGGCGTTTACGTCTGTCCCCAGACTGATCATTCGACAGCCCAGCCTACTTGAAAAAAACACGTTTTAAATGGTTGAGTTTGTGCTTCAACCCCTTCAAGGTTTGTTGTTCCATGAAACTTTCTACAAAAGTTTTTATCTCAAATCTATTAACTTTTGTATAAAAGAGATGCATAGGATAAGACCTAAGATTCCTCCACTATGCATTTATCCTAAATCTCAGGTCACTTTTTGTATTGATCAGAATAATGTTTAATAAATGAGATCCTTTTCTGAAGCCAGAACAGAATGGTGAAGTCCTTGACCAAGGAAACAGTTTATCTGAACAAGGAAAATAATATTATATAGGATTCTGCTCATATCATATGTTCATTGCCAAGGGCTATGTCATCCCTGTGCTTGTTAATAATTTATAGTTATCAAATATAGCTTTTGATGTCCCCATGCCCTCTAGTTTATGGATTTGTTTCTTTGGATGAGCTTTTTACCTTCAAAACCGTAGGGTTCAATGTCAGATTTCCCTTACTTGAGCTATGATATTCTCAAAATTTGGGGGGGGGGGACAGCAGCAGTGCTCATGGATAGCCTTTTCAAGATGTTTAGGGTGGAACACAAAATTGCTGAAGTCTTGAACTAAACTCTCTTAGATTCAAAGAGATTTAGAGCGATTTACAGAGTAATAAAGAACTAAAACGAATGTGTTCGCTAACCATGCAAACAATTACATTTAAAGGTGGATCCCAGGTTACATCATCAAGAAAGGGGATGGAATTTGCTATTAAAAAAAAAAGAAGTGGTTGGAAATGATTAAAGACAATTACATAATATGATATTCCTTTGGAGAAGATGATTAAAAATATAATCCATTTTTCTTAGGACAATTTTCTGAGAACATTCTAGTTAACTGTTGCAATATTTTGCTTAAGCATAATGATAGTCTAAATCAGGGGTCTCCAATCACAGGGCCACGATCCACTACCAGGCCGTAGTGGAATTGGGCTGTGTGAGTGGTGGACCGGAGTGTGCATGTGTGCAGGTCAACGTGCACGAGTGGCAGGCTTCTGCCAAGGATTCTGATAGGCATCCCAGCACTCCTGATTGTTGGTTGAGATCTCAGCCTGTCTTCTGGCTCGATCCTCTCTCTCTCCCTATTGCTAGCCACCCTCTGCAAAGAGGGAAGAATTCTGGCAGGCCTTACAACAACACTGGTTGCTTGTTGGAATCTTTGCCTCTCTTCTGATGTTAACATTCGAGTTCCTCTCAGTGCAGGTCCCCAAATACTTGATACCCTAGAGGCATCGTCTCGTCTGTTCATATTCTGCGCCTCTTTTCAATTTCTATAACCTCCCTAATTATTCTTTTGTTGAGATGTTCCTCCTTCGCCACTGTTCTGGTTTTATTAAAATCAATATTGTGTCCCGTGGCCTTCATGTGTTGTACTAAAGAAGAAGTTTGCTCTTCTTTCCTCACTGCATTTTTATGTCCTTTTAAACGCACACTTATTCGTCTATTTGTCTGTCCAATATAAGATGACTGACAAGGAGGCGCATGGCGCTTCATATATCGCCTGGTTTTCCAACTCAATTTTATCCTTAGGGTTTCTCACTATCATCGACATTTTTCTATCTGTACGGATCACTGTTTTTATTTTTTGTTTCCGTAATATCTTACTAATTTTATCGGTGGTCCCTTTTATATAAGGCAGGATGGCAGTTCCCATATTTTGCTCTTCTTCTTGGGTTTTGTTCTGTCCTACTGTCCCTTGCTGGATTATAGTTCTAATTCTATTTTCGTGGAACCCATTTTCCATTAATACTTCTGTGAGGGTATTAAGCTCTGTTTGTACATGTGCCTCATCTGCTAGACGTTTAGTTCTAGTGATTAAAGTTTTTGCCACTGAACTTATTTGTGAGGGATGATGGTGTGAGTGTGCGTTCAGGTAACGATTTGTATGTGTCTTCTTTTGGTAAACACTGTGTCCTAGGGTGCCATAGTTCTCTTATATATTAGTACATCTAGGAATGGGAGTTGTTTTTCATTCTCCATTTCCATAGTGAACTTTATCTTCGGGTGCATGTTATTCAAGTGTCCTAGAAAATTGTCTAGCTTGTCTTTTCCATGAGGCCAGATGACAAACGTATCATCTACATATCTGAGCCATAATTTTGGTTTATAGATAGTTTGTTCCAACGCTTTAATTTCAAATCCCTCCATGAACAGATTGGCAATAACTGGGGAGAGCGGTGACCCCATTGGTGCCTCTTGCATTTGTTTATATATTTGCCCTCCGTACATGAAGTAGGTGTTAAATAGGTAATACTCTACCAATTCTATAATGTGGTTTGGTGGCTGGTATTTATTTTTGATCGTCGCTAGAGCTTCTGATTTTAGAAGATTTTAAGCTAGGATTTTAACCAGAATTTTAAACATTTTAACTAACTTATTTACTATGACGTGGGGAAACACCCGAGATTTTAATTTTTTGCACATATATATATGTGTGTGTGTGTGTGTGTGTGTGTGTTTGTTTATGTATATATATGTGTGTGTGAGTGTGTGAGACCTTTTAACGCCTATAAATATGTTTCTTCTAAACCTGTCTAGCGAAGTGAGTTCAAAGGAGGAAAACGTGTATTAATCCAAATTCGAGGATGATTTAGTTCAGACCTATTAATGCTTTGAAAAGACTACAAGGAGCAAATCTAGAATGCAGCCAAGAATTTTATCACTTTGTCGAAGGAATGGCACTTGGTTTGCCCTTACTATTCTCAGAGTAGGATGAAAATAATGCAATTAGAATTTAAAAACCAATAACAACTAAGCGTTTAGATATATTTAGTCTCTGAGAAAGACACTTGGGGAGAGATTTAATAACAGGTTGCTAAAAAGCCAGCCATACAGAAGAGAGAGGTAAATTATTCCCTAATGGCAAGGAGAGGCTAAGCAAAGGCAAAAGGTCAACATTAGTGTAAAGTAGTTTTCAGCATCACTCTTAACACACTTACATGCAAAAGGTGACAGGCTTCAAGTCAGTTTGGTCCACAATAGATATTAGCAACAGGGGCACATGGTAATATTGAGGCTTAAGAAAAGATGAAGTTTCTGGAAATACTAAGGGGAAATATCCTTTCCTTAAAATTTCTGCTATTTTCATCCTCAAAATTCAAATAAGAACATTTTGCTCTGCTGTATTCGTCCTGTCTTCTTCTTCTTTTTTTTTTCCCCAGTATGTTCTGCTGAAGTTGGACTTTGGGATATCTGGAACAGGGACATTAAAATTCATGCAGAAAGGCATTTATAGCATTATGATGTGTTTTTGTATCACCTTTGCCTAGTTACAAATCATTATTATTCTAGCGTATAATATGAATGTGCCCGATATTTTGGATTGCTGCTGAGAACTACACGTTGCTATTTTCTATAAATATAAACAGGGCTGTGTTTAAATATTATAGCTCGAAAACAGTCAGCCAGATGTTTAGGCTGGATTTATCGTTTTTGTCTACCTATTGAATCCTTTCCCAGGATCTGGGATAGGCAGGTACTGTTGTTTCATACAATTAAAAGTATCAACACAGGATGTAACCTGTTCCAAGCAAAGCTGCCTTTTGCAATTGGCTGATGGGAATTCTGTCAATGTCAATGGTATTCAAGTGGTGCTCCAGATGTTTTGGGACTAAGGTGCCTATTACTATTGGTACATCATTGCTTTCTTTTGCCACAGTTGCTCTACTTCTATTTGCAGATCTTTGTATTTGTGATTTTCTCTAATTTTTTTCTCTTCTACTCTGCTATTTCCAGGTGCTACCACGTCCATTATCCCAAAACAATTTTTTTTTGCTAAGTCTGGGATATTATGTGGCAGGTGCTCGTCCATTTTCAATTCTAAAGTGCCAGAGCTCCTTCATTTTCTATTACTTCCTCTATTTTGTGCCTACCCCCCACACCAGTTCTTGCTTGCAGACAAAAGGTAGCAATAGGATGGAAGGCTGAGTCAACCTTGAGCTGGTGAGATGCGATCTGCTGAACTGCAGCTAGCAGTCAGCTGAAGTAGCCTGCAGTACTGCACTCTAACCACTGGTATTTGTTGCAGATATTCCAACGCACCCTTTTTGCTACGTTGTTATGCCATGGTTTGTAGTCAGTGTGTGTGAATTTCTTGCTAACTAAGAGGGCCACTGTTTCATCAGCTTCTTTGCAGTCGGCATTTGCTGTCTGTTGCTGTCTTCTCAATTCTGGTTGTATATAGCACTTAGAGTTATATACCACTTCACAGTGCTTAACATCCTTCTCAGAGTCAGCATATTGCCCCCAAAAATCTGGGTCCTCATTTTACCGACCTTGGAAGGATGGAAGGCTGAGTCAATCTTGAGCCAGTGAGACCTGAACTGCCAAACTGCTGGCAGCCGGTGATCAGCAGAAGTAGCCTGCAGTACTGCACTCTAACCACTGTGCCACTGTGGCTCCTATGTATTTGTTCTTAAGGCTTGGTCTTGTGCAGGCAGTTAAAGATGGTGCAACCATCCTTAATAATAAAAAAATTATATTTAATCTGAAATTAGATTCATAGTCTGGGACTGGTAAAAACATAACAGTTCAACTCCTAACCAAGGACCTAAGAGCTGTTAAAGTAATGTTTAAGTATTTAGACAGTTCTGAATAAGGTGGTTTTATGTTGTTGTTGTTGTTTTGCTCTGTTTTACCATTTTAAAAAATGTGACTTTTAATGTTTTAAAACTTCTCCAGAAAAAAAGCTTTTGCTCCTCATTCTATACAAATTCTATACAAATTATAGGAATATGTACAGAATATATTAGATTCAAAGATCTGATCTGATAATCTGTAAATACTACAGTGCTGACATGTATTTCATATTGCTTTTTTCTTTGTTTTGCTTTCTTCAGTCATGATTATTGATACTTTAGCCAAAACTGGTTTGTCAAATGCTGTGGTTTCTTTTATTATTGTTCCAAACAGTCTCTGCAGACTGATAAATATTTTTGAATCTTAAGACAACTCACCTTAAGTGCATATGGATTTTTTAGTTCCTTAAATGAAACGGATAGTTTCAAAATGTCCTGGTGTTCTGGAAATAAATTGATCCAATAGGTTTTAACCCAGAGAGCATAACTCTCTATTAACTAGACATTGAGTTACTTAAAACAGATAAATGGATATAGCAGATTAGCAACTGAGTAGGGCACCAAGGTTACTACAGAATCATAGCGGTAGGCTGAATCAATATCCTGTTCTATGCAAAAATCCAAATCGAAACATCCATAATAGTTGACTATTCAGCTGTTGTTTCAACATATCAGTAAAGAGGAGCCTATTAGCATTCTACATAAATGCTGATTATTTTTTTTTACTGTTATGAAATGCTTCCTAACATTTAGCTAGAAACTGTCTTCAAATAGCTTAAATCTAATCTGCATTCTGCACTCTGGTGTGAAAGTAAACTATTTGTGACATCCTTTCAGATATTTAAAGAGTCTTATCCCCTCAATATTCAACAATACCAGTTCCTTCAACCTCTCTTCATTAGACTAAGTTTCTAGTTCCCCGATCATCCTCATTACTTCTTTCTGTATCCATTCAGATATATCCAATCCTTCTGAAATAGGAGTGTGCAGAACTACACATAACACTTGAGACAGAGTCTGACCAATGTGCAATTAAGAGAGAACATTTATAAAAAAATTCGCACCCTCACAATTTTTAGAAGTGATGTAACTCATTGGTAGTAATGACACTTGTAAGAAATCTTAAGTACATTAGATTATATGAAAGGAACAAAAAGGATGATAGAACTTGTTAATCACCCACAATTCAGTTTTGAGAAAGTAATGATTAAATGTGATGTGGAATCCAAACTTTATTATAAAAATAGCTATGTTTGTTAAAAATAGCTTGAAACACACGTAAGAATCAGATTTGGGCTAGCAGTTGTATGATGTGAGTCTTCTGAAGGTCTAAAGAATTCTCACTTCTTCAGTTCATGAATTATACTTTAAGATTTTATGTCACTGGCATTTAATCCCTATAAGAATCTCACATATAATGTATTTTTACTCTATGAAGTGCTGGATGTACATATTAACTCTAATCTTTGGTTGCAATGAAATAAAATCTCAAAATTTATTTGGCACGTATTTACAATCTGCCTGAGGGTCATGTGATCATCATTTGTGATCTTCCCAGCTGGCTACTGACAAACAAAGCAACGGGGGAAGCCAGGTTCACTTAAGGACAGCATGGTTCCCTTAATAACCGCAGTGATTCACTTAACAACTGTGGCTAAAAAGATAGGAAAATTGGGTATGACTCAACAGCCACCTTGCTTAGAAATGGAATTTCTGGTCCTAATTATGATTGTAAGCCAAAGATTCCCTATACAAAGAAATTGCATGATAATAAAAATGCCAGTAGTACCATATCTGCAGAAGAATCCCCTTTAATTTCCACCTGTTTTCATGGCTTATCAAGAATTAAATATTTTCAAAAGCCAACTGAGGATATGAACTCAGGACTGATCTTTTTTTATTGGCTGTTGAAAAGGAGATCATAAAAATAACAATGGGATGGAAGCAGATGGAAGCATGCAATGATAACTCCACCAGGTGCGTATTATTTCCTGACCATCATAATCCCATGGACTCAGCCCAGAGTTCATTTTTCTAAGGTCAAAGATACAGCAAAAAGATAAAGTTCTTGTTATATCTGATCTATTCTCATCTTCTTTATTTTCTAGTCAAATCCAGGCTTGTGGATGTAGAAAGGGGATATTACTGTCAGACTTGTCTGTTACATTTTAAGAAGGAAGGAACAGAACTACTTTTTTAGCAGTAGTGTGTGAAGAGCTTTAAAAAAAACAAGTAAAAAACAGCAATCTATATTCAGAAGCTAAGCGTAATAACTATCAATTTATCACTGCCAAGAACTGCATCTACAAAACAAGTAATTAATGAGCTTAAGGTCAAGTTGGATTTTATAGATTTTTGGATTAAGATAGAGAGACATTTATTATTTTTACATACAAAGATGGCATAGCCCACTAATTTTTGCATTTGATACAGTAGCTTGTGTCTTCAGTGAGTTAGTTTGCTTTATAAACAAGTTGGGCATGCTTTCAGTACCAAGAACAGCTCCTTTCCTTCTCTATTATTTCAAAAAGCAAACTAAAACTTATTGAATATTCAACCATACAGTCAAGGGAGAAAAGCACCATGGAAATAACCTTGTTGGGATTATATCACAATAGTAGCATGACTTTCTACATTTCATTTTTTTAGAATGCTTTATTTCTACCCCGGGACTAAACTTATGTGAAGGTGAGTGAGATTCTATTAGCAAGGATTACCATCTTTTTCAGGACCTGGACATATTTTTGAGGCAGAAAGCGTGATGCTTTCTGTTAAGAGTAGTGATTGCTCTCCAACTATTTACATGACACATAATTGGGATTTAGAACCACTCTCACTTCTAGTGTCTACATTATTGGAAGCATTGCAAATATGGAGAATGTGATTTCTCAAATTTTACCAGTCTGTCTGTTTTCTATCACAACTTAGAACAAACAAACAAATAAGAGACAGAGAGCTAGTGATCAGACATTATTCCATGAAATGACAGCCTAGAAATGGAAGGTTTTCAAACTTGAATACTGAAACCAATTCAATTCAACTGCAGACCATTAGAGTAAAGTCTCCCTTGAGTTGATTTTCACTTCTGGTAAACTCATAGACATTATCATTTTCTTTACTTGGCAACAAGTATACTGTGACTGCTTTCTTCTTGGATTCTTTTTTACTTTCTAGTCTAACCTGATTTTCTGGGATGTGGGCATCCACACCAGGAGCAAGGGCAGTGACAAAATGAGTAAAGAGATGGAAAGTCCATCCTTTATGTACAAGTGTGAGAATGTGTAAGCTATGAAGAAAAAGGAGTTTCAAATGCTAAAACACTGCTTGCTTTTGAGTAGACTATTTGAAGGCATGCCCTTTTTTTAGGAGTTATGATCAGAAATATTGTGTGATCTACAAAATTAGAAATGAACTTTCTACAACATGGGCAAAGCACATACAATGCTGGCCATCCTTCACATGATTAGGTATCTGACATAAGAATGCAGATGTGTATTTTTGTGAGATGCATTTCTATTCCATCTATAGAGATCTAATCAAGAGAGGTCAAATGCACCTTTGTTTACAAAAAACTTGGTTTTGTAGAGCCAATGGTATTTTAAATGTAAGTTTTATGCAGATACAGATCTTCTAAAATACACCAATATATCATCCTGTTGCCCCACTACATACAGCATTTATTAAAATATCAGAAAATAATTCAATCATGAACCCTGAAGAAGACTGCATCACAATTAGCCAACCCACAAGGCATCACTGTGTATTCACATTTATCAATCTAGCCTTCAAAGACAATTAAATTAGTCATAGCCCTCTTTTATTCTGATGGAATTCTTCATGCCTTTCAAATCCAACTTTATGAAAATGCATGACTTCTGCAGATGGTCCAGTTCCATGTTCTCACTCAACCTCTGGATTATGGGTTTGCAATCAGTCAATGGCCAGCACCATTGGGACAAGTGCAGAACCTGTGGCACAGTACTGCAAGATTTGTGTATGCACCTTTATTGCCAGCTGTAAAGATGTTGTGCATTGCAAAACAGGACTAGCTTGAGATACCTGCCATCCATCATTTCCAGAAGCATAGGTTCTGCTAGCAACTCTGTGGGCAATTTAAACTGTTGCATTGTGTTCTCATCTATGAAATTGTTAGTGGAATCTGAGCCTATAAGAGTTGTATTTCAGAATCTACTGGGAAGTAAGAGGAAAAAGAATATAATGTACTCACCTGTTGCTGGCTATCTGAGTTCTTTTTAATTGTCTGAACTTGTCCCAAACTCTCAGAGGTCAAGCCTGCAAAGTTTCCCTGAACACATGGCTTTGAAACAATTTGGTCACTTATTTGCTGTATGGCCTACACTTTGACAGATGCAGGTCTTTGTGGCTGACTCAGAGGCCTAGCAGGGTCTAGCAGGGTAAAGTATACTCCCTTTAAAATAGCAGAGAATACAAATTTAAATTGAAGTGTGTTTGAATATTAGTAGCTCGGGTTGGTAGTTAGGCTGTTGGTTTGAACTCCAAGCTTGGCAATTTGGTTGCAAACATTTTGTCACCATTCAAGGAGACATCGTCAGTGTGTTTTGAGTTGTGCTTGTCTGCCAGAACACAGGTCTTTTTAAAAAAAGAAATGACCTGGGTTTTGACAGACGAGCACAACTCAAAACGCACTGACGATGTCTCCTCGAATGTTGATTGTTAGATCAGGCACAGGGAAAGAAGACGAGACCAGCGGGGTCTGTTCAACAAGTTTTATTCAGCTCTCAACTAAGTCAGAACAGACGAACGGCTGTGCTGCCGGAGCTCTTTTATAGCGCTCCGGCAGACCAGACGTCCAATGACAGCGTTTCAAATTTCCCGCCCGGAGGATTATCCAATCCCCGGGTGGATGTCCTTATAAGGACATAACACTCCTCCCCCCCTAGATGATGCTGAGTCTGCTCATGCCAATCATTGTACGTAGTCACGCAGGTAGGCAGGGCGTCTGGAGGTTCTGCTCGACCTGCGCAGTTCAGTCCATGCTTCGCCGCCTGCCTGGGAGGTGGTTGCTCCTGCTTCCTCCGGCTCTCGTCCTGGGCATGTCTGGATTATGGCCGTTGATGGTGCTGGACCTGGTCGTGCGCCTCCGGCCTTGCTTCTGGGCTGTGATGTGGCCGTTGAAGGCGCGGGCCTTGTTGTCCCGCCTCCGGTCACATTCTTGGGATGTCTCTGCTGGTCCTGCTGGTCTCCTCCCTGGCCTGGGTGCCGGGCATCATGGTGCTGGACGCTGCTGCTATCCGCCGGTGGACGACGGCTGGCCGGTAAGTCTACTGGTTTTATTTTATTATTTTGCAAATGTCTATTTCCATGATTGGATTGATGGTCGACCCTGTCGGGGTGGTGCAGGTCAACCTCGAGGGGGTGTTGCTGTCCTGCCTCGTATGGGTGTTGTTGTCCTACCTTGTTGGGGTGGTGCAGGTCTACCTCGTCTGGGTAGTTTCCATCAGCCCCTTCCCACCTTTTCCGGAGTTGGTCGACGTGACGTCTACAGACCACTCCGTCTTGCAGTTCGACTGTGTAGGACTTCGCGCCGGTTGCGCTCTCGATTTTCCCTTTAAGCCATTTTGGTAGGCCGTGGAAATTGAGCGCGAAAACCGGATCACCTGCGGAGAAACCCCGAAGAGGGCGGCTCGCGGTTGCTGTGACCTCGGAGTGGTACAGGGGGTGCAGTCGATCTAGGGGTGACCTCAACTTCCTGCCCATCAGCAGTTCGGCCGGGCTCTTTTTTGTGGTGGCATGCGGCGTGATGTGCTGGATCAGGAGGAATCCGTCAATTTTCTCTTGCCAATCGCCCGGTCCCATTCTGGCAAGAGCCTCCTTGGTGAACCTCACCATCCTCTCAGCTTGTCCATTCCCTGCCAGTCTGTAGGGGGCAGCGAGGGCATGACGGATGCCCAAGCCTGCCAGGAACTCCTCCATGGGCTTCGAGGTCAGCTGCGGGCCGTTGTCGGAAACAAGCACATCCGGTAACCCGTGGGTTGCGAATAGGCGCCGGAGAGCTCTAATTGTGACTTCGGTCGTGATGGATGCCAGGGGGATGACCTCAAGCCATTTAGAAAAGGCGTCCACCATGATCAGAAGGTACTTGCCCTGCATTGGCCCCGCAAAGTTAATGTGTACCCGCGCCCACGGGTTGCTAGGTGTCTCCCATTTAGCAATTGGCGCCTGCGGTGGGGCGGGGTGGACTTCCTGGCACGGGTCACATCTGGAGATCCAGTCCTCAATGTCTTTGTCCAAAGATGGCCACCAGACGTAACTCCGTGCCAGTCCCTTCATGTGCACTATGCCAGGGTGCCCGTTGTGCAAGGTTCTCAATGTCTTTTGGCGCAGCGCTTGGGGAACCATGACCCTGTCTCCCCATAGCAGGCAGCCCTTCATGGATGACAGCTCCTGCTGTCTCTTTGCAAACGGTTTGAAGTCGTCGGTCAGCTCTCCCGGTGGCCAGCCGCGCAGCACCCAAGATAGCACCTGCTTCAAAGTCCGGTCTTTCTGGGTCTGCGCTGCCACGTCTGCGGATGTGACCGGGCAAGCCTGGTCATTATCGATGTGATGGAGTCCCAGGGTGGGGGCTGGGTCCTCCACCAGGTCTTTTGACGGGCAGCTGCTTAATGCATCAGCATTGCTGATGTTGCTGCCAGGTCTGTGGCTCAGCACGTAAGAGTATCCGGCCAAGAAAATTGCCCAGCGTGTCATCCTGGGTGATGTATAGTTCGGTGTGGGCTTGTCCCCGGACAATAGACCCAGCAGTGGCTTGTGGTCTGTGATGACGGTGAACTTTCGCCCGTATAAGTATTCGTGGAAACGCTTGATGCCAGCAACGATGGCCAGGGCTTCTTTGTCCAGCTGGCTGTAATTTCTCTCAGTGCTGGACAGCGTCTTTGAGAAATAAGCGATGGGCGCTTCTTTCCCGTCCGGGAACTGGTGGCTGAGGACTGCTCCGATGCCATAGGGAGATGCATCGCATGTCAACAGTAGGGGGAGTGTCTCATGGTATTGGATGAGGACACTCTCGGAAGATAGCAGGTCTTTGACAGATTTGAATGCTGCTTCCTCTTCCTTCCCCCATCTCCAGGGAGCCGCCTTCCCCAGCAAGCGATGGAGCGGTTCAGCCACGGAGGCTTTCTGTTTCAGAAAGACACTGTAAAAATTCAGTAGTCCCAGAAACACCTGAAGCTCTGTCTTGTTTTTAGGGGCAGGAGCTTCATGTATGGCCTTAACCTTGGATTTGGTGGGGTGGATGCTGTTCTTATCAATGAGATAACCCAGGAACTCGACCTCCTGGACTCCAATGATGCACTTGTCTCTCCTGACTCTCAAACCCTTCTCCTTGAACCGTTGTAGGACCGTGCGCAGTCGCTCAAGCAGTTGGGTTTTAGAGTGGCCGGAGATCAAGACATCATCGAAGTAAGGGACCATCCCTGGAATGCCTTGGAGAAGGCGTTCCATAAATGATTGAAAAATTCCTGGGGCTGCGCTGACTCCAAATTGGAGGCGCGTGCATTTAAAAGCCCCCCTATGGGTGACAATAGTTTGTGCCTCCGCAGTCTTTTCGTCCACTGGCAATTGCTGGTAAGCTTGGGCCAGGTCCAATTTTGCGAATAATGATCCACTCCCAAGTGAGTGCAGATGTTGCACCACTGGGACCTTATATGCGCTCTGCTGGAGGGCCCTATTTATCGAACACTTATAGTCGGCGCAGATGCGCACAGACTCATCATGCTTCATGGGGGTCACAATGGGGGTCTCCCATGCAGCATGATCGATCGGTTCCAGGACGCCTTGGGCGACAAGCTTATCTATCTGGGCATCGACCTTGGGCCGCAAGGCAAACGGAACCCTGCGGGGCTTTAGCCTGATGGGTGTAATGGTTTTATCCAAATTAAAGGAAATAGGTTTCCCCACAAATTTCCCCAGCTTACCATCGAAGACTTCCTTGAACTCTTCGATGAGGGTGTCGAGTTCATCCCTGCGAATTTGGTGAATCCCGCTGATTGACAGCCCCAATGGCTCGAACCACTCCATCCCCAGCAGGCTCAGGCAGCTGTGCCCCACAATGGTGATGGGTAGGACGCCCTGGAAATCGTGGTAGGCGACCCGGAGCGACGTCCTTCCCAGGATCTCGACAGGGTTGCCACTGAAGTCAATGAGACGTGCTCTCAGAGGCTTGAGGTCTTTTTTGCAGAGTTCTGGTTTCAGACGCTTCAGCTGATGCCAGTCCATGATGGAGTAGTTCGATCCCGAATCTACTTCCATGGAGCAGGGTGTTCCTTCCACAATGATGGTGGCATGGAACTTCGCGGCCGTGTCATCGATGGTGTGGATGCCGGAGGCCTGATGATCGACTCCGCTTGCCGTGTAGCCGCTGTCGCGTTGTTGGGACCTGGCCGAGGACCGTTTGGATGACCTTTGGTTATCTTGCCATTTCTCACCCCAGCCGGGGGGAAACGGACCCGGAACGGGTGCTTCGGCCCTGCAGGCCTCTGCGATGTGGCCCCGTTTGTTGCAGCGTCGGCAAATGGCATCTCTCCAGCGACATTTGGCCCTGGCATGGTTTCCTTTACAGCTAGCGCAGAGCTCAGTCCTGGCGCCATCTTGAGCGCGCTCGCGATGGTTTTGGTGGGAAACCTTGTGGATGGCCATTTCGTCGTCAGAGCAGGAGCTGGCAGACGAGTCTTCAGATGAGCTTTTGGGGTGTCGCTGTAATTTGTGCACCCCTTTAGCTCTGCTCATAGCGGCCGCTCCTTTTTCCGAGATTTCGGCTGCGATCGCCTCCTCGACGACGTCTTTTAACAGGATCTTCTTTCGGCTGAGGAACTTTCGTTGAAGTCCAATGTCCCTCATGCCGAAGACGATGCGGTCCCTAATGGCGTTCTCCACGTTGTCGAACTCGCAATTTGACGCGAGTTGCCGGAGAGCTGCCACAAAGTCTTTGATGGATTCCCCTTCCAACTGATTCCTCTGTTGGAAGGTGAACCTGTTGGCAATGGGAGTCCCCATGGGTGCGTAGTGCTCTTTGAGCACATCTTGCAAGTCAGCCCATGACACTTCCTCGATGTTCCTTGGGGACACGAGGTCGATGGCCATCTCCAGTACTTCGGAGCCGCAGTGCGCCAGGAAAAGGGCTCTCTTCCGTTCGTCGGAGAGGTCCTGGTAGTTGTTTCCTCGCAGAAACTGGCGGAACCGTACCAGATAGGAGGTCCACTTCTCCACTCTGGGGTCGAACTTGGAGATCGGAGCCATCGCAGCTTGCGAAGCCTCCATGTTTAGTGACTTCAAGCTCAGTGACTTCAGCTCAGTGAGGTTGGCTCGATGAGCGAGGTTCGTTCCGCGTGGCGGTTCCTCACAACTCCTTCGTCACCAGTGTTAGATCAGGCGCAGGGAAAGAAGACGAGACCAGCGGGGTCTGTTCAACAAGTTTTATTCAGCTCTCAACTAAGTCAGAACAGACGAATGGCTGTGCTGCCGGAGCTCTTTTATAGCACTCCAGCAGACCAGCCGTCCAATGACAGCGTTTCAAATTTCTCGCCCAGAGGATTATCCAATCCCCGGGTGGATGTCCTTATAAGGACATAACATTGATGATCCATTTGCAACCAAATTGCCAAGATCAGAACTCAAACAACAGCCTAAGACGTTTAAATTGTCCATAGAGTTGTCAATGAAACCCATGCTTGACGAAATGAAAGTTAGAAAGCACTTAAAGATGCTATTGATAATTGGTGGACCTCTGAGGTGGTCACAGGGGTGGAGGCAGGTGTGAATAGAACTGTAGAGTCTCCTCAGGTTTTCCAATCATCTTTCTACTATTAGACAAAGTTGGAACAGTTTTCCCCACATTCTTTGGTGTGCCTCATCCCACTAATTCATCTCTCAATTTATCAACAAGTCAATCAGAGCAAAATCATTCCAACCATCTCTAGCAAATAATTGGAAATTTTATAGATATGCATAAAGCCTCTGGTTGCCTTGTTTCAACTTGTAAATCTCTCACTTTGCCATTGTTGAGTCATGAAACGCAGCTCTAAATCTTTGCCTGAAATTCTGGTAATTGTCTAGTAACAAATCATTGCCTTTAATGAGGGATATGGCTGCCCCTTCTCTCATCAGAATCAAAACAAATGTCACCTTGGAGTAATCTGTGGGAAACTCTGTTGGCTGACACATTATGAACTATTCATAAGGAATTGTGAAAATCAGAAGTTTTTACTGAGCTCCTTCAAACTTCTTTTTAATTTTATTTTAAAAAGTCTTAGTGGTAAATTAAAAAGGCAGCTAAAAACATCCAGAGATTAATAGCTAAAAAGCCTATTAATAGCTAAAAAGCCTAGTTGCTTATGTAGTTACTGACTGTACAAGTAGTCCTTGACTTACAATATTTCATTTAGTGAAGTTTCGAAGTTACAACGGCACTGAAAAAAGTGACTTGTGACTGTTTTTCAAACTTACAACATTTGTAGCACCCTTATGATCGTGTGTTCAAAATTATTGGCAATTAACTCATACTATTTATTTATTTATTTATTTATTTATTTATTTATTTATTTATTATTGCGATTTATATGCTGCCTTTCTCCCTGGGGACTCAAGGCGGCTTACAAAATGACAACTTCAATACAAATCACAATAGAGAAAAAAAATTAAAATCGGCAACCCAATTAAAATAGATTAAAATTATCACAGTGTACCCCCAAACAGATCAGCTTAGTTGACGGAAGAGCCACATCTTCAGCTCGCGACGGAAGGAAAGAAGGTCGGGGGCTGTCCTGAGCTCAGTGGGCAATCCATTCCAGAGGGTCGGGGCTCCCAGAGAGAACGCTCTCCTCCTGGGGGCTGTCAGCCGACATTGTTTGGCTGACAGCACCCTGAGGAGGCTGACTCTGTGAGAGCGCACAGGACGATGGGAGAGCAGCTGGAGATGGTCCTGCAAGTACCCAGGGCCTAAGCCATGAAGGGCTTTATAGGTAAGCACCAGCACCTTGAAATGTATCTGGAGCGCCACCGGCAGCCAGTGCAGCTCATGCAGGAGAGGTGTTACACGGGAGTATCTAAATGCCCCCGTAACTACCCGCGCGACTGTGTTCTGGACTAGCTGAAGCCTCCGGATGCATCACAAGGGCAACCCCATGTAGAGGGTGTTACAGTAGTCCAACCTAGAGGTAACGAGGGTGTGAGTGACCATGGCGAGGGCATCCCGGTCTAGGAAAGAGCGCAACTGGCGCACAAGACGCACCTGTGCTAAGGCCCCCCTGGTTATGGCCATCAGATGGTCATCTAAGGACAGCCAAGAATCCAGGAGGACACCCAAGTTGCGGACCCTATCGGAGCAACCACAGCCACTCAGTCTTGGAAGGGTTGAGTCTAAGTCTGTTCCTCCCCCTCCAAACCTGCACCGCTTCCAGACAGTGGGACATCACGGAAAGGGCATCCCTAGGGTGGTCAGGGTGGAAATGTAAAGCTGGGTATCATCAGCATATTGATGATACCTCACCCCAAAACCATGAATGATCTCACCCAGTGGTTTCATGTAGATGTTAAAGAGCAGAGGGGAGAGAACCGATCCCTGAGGCACCCCACAAGTGAGAGGCCTCTGGGAGGATCCCCGACCCCCCCGCCCAAACAGACTGCAGATGACCAGAGAGATAGGAGGAGAACCACTGTAGAACTGTTTCACTTAACAACAGAAATTTGGGGCTCAGCTAAGACCATAAGTCGAAGACTACCTGTAGTCTGCATGTGCTTCACGTAACTCTCAAACCTGCTTTGATTTGCTAACTACAAAAAGATTTTTAAAAATTGTAATATATCCATCTAAGTAAAAAGAAAGAGAAAAATGGAATGATATTTGGTTAGGTTTTAAGAATTAAGTAACGGGTTTTGGGGATAATGGCATAGTTAAATAGATAGAATTGAGAGAAATAATTGAGTAAAATATTAAGTTGTGTTAATTGAAAATTAAGATTTGTTAGTGATTTGTATTAATCTGTGACCGGATCAATGTTTTGTTTAGGAAAAGATGTGTTTTATGTTTATGTTTTTAAAAAAATAATAAAAAACTTTTTTTTTTTTTAAAAAAAAAGATTTTTAAAAATTGCCTTGCTGACTTGTTAACGGTAAGGTTTGCCAAGCTCTTGCTGTGCCCAATCTGCTTATTCAGGCACTTTGCTAGCAAACAAGAATTATGAGCTGCAGAATTATCGTCTCAAAGAAGGAACATTTTGAAAAATAGGGATGCCTTGCTAAAAACTGAGCAGAAATATTACTGAGAGATATTTTTGCCCTAATCGCTTCTCCATTGAGAAAAGACTTCGATATTTGTTTGTAACTCCGCCATAAGTGGAGTTAAACGTCATGGTAGATTTTATTGCATGTTTAAAGTACAGTGGATGGTGTCATTTGCAAGAATTCCACATGGTAAAACAGATGCAGTGATGAATTGGAAGAGAAATGAATGGACACGTTCTTGCTGTTATTTCGCATCCCACAGCAGTCTTTTCAGCAAATATTTCTCTCTTCCCCAGTGTGCAAAAAAGACTATTGTTTTAAAAGGGTACAAGGCTATTCATGAAATGGTGATGAATTATGCAGTTACAATAGCTGCTCCCTGCCCCCCCCCAAAAAAATGAATGAAAGGAGGATTACAGAGGATTACTACTCTACAGAGCTGAGAATGGGCCCTAGAGGATGCAAGGAAACTGGTTTTCAAGCCCTTTATAACTCTTTAAGTTGGAGTAGTGAGAAAAAGGAATCTGGGTTTGTTCAAAGTTCAAAGATTGCTGAAAGCGGGAAAGGTGTTGGTGCGTGGAGACAGGTGTGAAAGGGAACAGAGAGCAGGATAAGCACAAGGGACGATTCCCATTCATCTAACCCCAGATTTATAGTCTGGGTGAGACAAAGTAATAGCTGAAATCATTATTTAAGAATTGTGGTAAAATATGGGGAGAAGACAACACCCCTATGTTCATATTAAACCACTTATGCTGGCTATTCCTCTGCATATTTGTAACCCTGGGTTAGGGTTAGGATTTGGTAGTGAAATGTCTGCAACTTTGCTAGCCCTAAATCCTAACCCTAACCCTACAATGACACCAGGGGTGGGTTCTACTTACCTTTACTACCGGTTCGCATCGCGCCCATGCGCGCACTCTTGCAGATCAGCTATGATGATATCCGGGTCAGTGGGTGGAGCCTCCCGGCGGTTTTACTACCGGTTCTTGCGAACCGGTCCGAACCAGGGGCAACCCACCACTGAATGACGCTGAGCCATCAAAGCTTTATCATGTACAGCCACAACAGAAAACAGAAAAAGCTGTACAGCATCACTAAGGTACTAAATTGGCTCAGTCGTTCATACCTTCTATCGCTATGATTCTGAGCGAGAAGTCATTCTGCTTCAGAACGTGTTCAATTTGGAAGTATCATTTGCATATCAGACAGAGAATAACAAATTCATCTAGACCAATGCACTCATATTATGGAATGACTGGAAAGTGGGATTTTAGTCATCACATCTTTGTTATTTTCCCCCAGGGCTTTCATTGACTCTAAAAATTATAATAATAGGAATATAATAGACTACATTTTCATCTATAGAGCTAAACCATGCCCTTCCCTAGCTCAGCACGTGAACAGAGAATAAAGTCCGTCCCACCACATCACAAAATCAGAGGGCCAAGAGTCAGACTTTCAAGGGAAATGATTTATTTGAACAATGCTTTATTTATAGTTGTCCTCTATTTCGGGAAAAGTTCATAATCCACAGAGCTGCAATGAGTCCCATTCAGGCTGGCACAGAAGAGTTCTCTGATTTCTTACCGCCTTTAGCAGAAGAAAATTGGTAATTTTGAACAGGGAGGAAAAAGGAATGAGGCTACCCACCTCCCCTTATTCTGCTCGGTTTTATTGGGAGGGGAAAGGGCTGGGTACCCTTCTCTGTCCCCATTAACAAGCTTGACATTGTTGAGCTCCTGAGAAAAGTACCCCGAAAATCACGGGAAGAAGATCTGCCTCTTCCCAATCTCTGCTACCATCCTTTTAAGGTTGCTAGGAGGAAGGGAAACAAGCAAAGAAAAAATAAAATAAAAATAAAGGTGTTATCTGTGTGATGGGTAGTTTCTGTACATATGCATTCCTAGACAATCTGTAAAAATGAAAATAAAGTGAAAGAGGTATCCCAGATGGAAGCAGGAATGATGGATTGGAAAGTTCAAGTGGATGGCATGAAAAATCCTTAAATATTTAACTCTACCCAGAGACAAAAATAAAATGAATATCTAAGGGAAATGGAAGGAAAAAGTTGGGGAAATTGCAATCGTGGTCTCTGTCTTTCTTCCAGTTCATTGCCAAGAAAACATGTTCTCTCTTTATCCTTGTTCTTCCTACATCTTTTTGTCCCCTGGGTTTATATTATGCTTTGTAGCTTAGTGTCCCTGATATAGAGCATCCTGCTATTTCCTTTAGGCAGTCTGGAGTTTTCATCCATGAACTTCTCACACAAAGACATCTTTCAAATCCAATAATTACACTTGGTTCCCAGACACAAGGCAACAAGGATTTTTATTAGTTTACCAATGCATTGTGTATTGTGAAAAGATTTTTCACCGTGTAACTGGAGAAAGACAAGTTATGTGGTTGTGGGAGAAGGGATTAAGAAGAGTCTCATACAAAAATTCTGCATTGGTTTGAAATTCACTTCGAACTTTTCTTAGGCTACAAAGCTGAATGGATTTCTGGCCTAGCTACAGCATATTTAAAATGAGTAAAGCATGTTTTCCTATTTGCAACAATGGGATTCTGTAGAACTTCTTAAGTCATCGTTTTTTCCACTGTGATCCTTTGTGCCTGCTGCCACCTTCCCGTTTCCTAGCTTTAGCTGACCTAGCAAGTCTTTTAAGGGGATTATATACAGCTTTGCGTTCAAATACTTTGATTTTGGAAGTGGAGAGCATACTACCAAATAAATATATATCACACAAAGGGCGAGGGATTTTGTTTATTTCGTTTCAGAGTGGGGTTGCTGTTAGTTTAGAATCTGTAACAGCTGGGAGGGACAGTGATTGAATAATGCCATTTGTTCCTCCTTCTCATCTTTCAAAACTGGTAAAAGTGAAGAGGATAATAGATTATCTCCAAATGGCTTTTGAGAGATTGGCAAGTGGAAATGGGGGTAGTAACAGAAGGTTAAATTCTCCAGTGTGCTTTGAATATGGCTCAAGAATCTAGAATTGTGGATTCTTGCAAAAAATAAGTAAAATATGGCAATTGGCTTTAATTTGTTTAAGCTGTAATAAGGTACAGATTAACAGCAAACCGGAGTCTTGTTTTCTAGGCTTTTTTACTGTAAAATAGTGTTTTACCTGTTAGAGGGTATACAATTATTTTAAAATGTAGTCTTTCCTTCTCTTCATGGTTTGGATCCAACTAAGTGAGCCATAGAACAATTCCCTAAAGCAAAAGAAAATCGTGTTATTTGGTAGTGAATTAAGTACCATGGATTTTAAGACGATTAGGTCTTAATCCATTCCAATGAGTAGCCACTATGGTTTGTCTAATTATAAGCGGTTCAATTTAATTAAGATGAATTAATTATTGAACGTTTTATTTGATTCCATGTATGACAAAAAAAGAGGAGCAGTTCATTTTAAAACAAAGAACCCAAGTATATATTCCTTCTGAATTGCTACGTTCTTGAGAACATAGCATCCACTTTGATTTTACACACTTATGTTATTGTAGGGATTAAAGTGTTGGTCTAGGAGTGGGGAAATTCATGTTTAATTCTATCCTTAGCCATGGAAATTAATTAGTGATCTCGGGCAGTGGAAGGTTTCAAAAAATTTTACTACTGGTTCTGTGGGTGTGGCTTGGTGGGTGTGGCTTGGGGGCATGGCAGGGGAAGGATACTGTAAAATCTCCATTCCTACCACACTCAAGGGGAAGGATACTGCAAAATCCCCATTTCCTCCCGATCAGCTGGGACTTGGGAGGCAGAGAATAGATGGGGGCGGGGCCAGTCAGAATTTTTACTGCCAGTTCTCCGAACTACTCAAAATTTCCTCTGTCGGTTTTCCAGAACTGGTCAGAACCTGCTGAAACCCACCTCTGATCTCAGGTTACTTTCTTTCTCCATTTCAGCTCAGCCAATTTCATAGGATGGTTGTAGTAGGAAGAATCTTAAAGGAAATCCCTGTGTAAGCTACCTAGAGCTCCTGCAGATAAAGTCAGTTATATCTATAAACAATAAAAATAACAATGATCATGTCATAGGATGAGATATGGCGGCATGATTGAAAAGTGGCAGAATAGGTAGCACCCATTCACTCTATGGAAGAAGGTCTTCATTTCTGAAAGCTCTCAAACCCTTATTTTAAACCAATAAACAACCAAACTAGGGAAGGGTAGTAGAATAAACCAGATTAATTTCCCCTTGATAGGCTGAGATTTTAATTGCAGGTATGGTATTTTGTTCTCACATAGTCATAATTCAAAATGTCCTCCTCTTTGAACCATTTCAGGATTCATACTATCCCTTTCTCTGACGTAGCAATTTGAAAAAAATAAAGCCTGTTAGAAAAAAATATATATCTTGAAAACCTTTCCTATTCTGAAATCTCAGGGGGGAAAAAAAACAATGGCAAACTCATTTCCATGCCGTTGCTGAGAAAAATTACATGGGAGTTACTAAGAGCTGAACTTTATTAGTATTAGTCACAAGAAGACCTTTTAAAACAAACCTCTGCAAACTAAGATTTAGCTCTATGAAACCAATTAAAACCAGACTAGGTTTATTTGCTACATTCAATGTGGCAGGTGGGGGCATCTTCTTCTTTGATGGAATTTGTACCTAATGGACAAAATGATCACTGATCTGCCCAGTCAAGTCCTGTCAGTTTCTGCTAACAGGATCTACCTTGCTTTCTTCTATATTGATCCTGGACTGGATTCTGCCTGCCTTTCCAGCTCCTCTCTCTTCTTGCTTCAGATTTGAAAGATTTCCCTCCCTGTTCATCTGTACAACTGTTTCCTCACCAATAAATTTCCTGAGTAAGAAAACAGCTATGAACCTGCTCATCACTTAAATGCCCTTGATTTGTCAAAGCTGTTCTCCTCCAACAGCTTCACTTCTTCATCTGTGGAAACTCACATGAGAGTTGGGATTCAGAAAGCCAAACTTCTTGCAAAGTATGGAGAATATTTATATGGGCAGAGGGGTAAGCCCACCTTTCCCCTTTGCAAATCGAAAAGCATATTAAGTAAGAATAATAGAGTACTAATAAGAGCATTGTACCAAAGCAGTACTAGCAGTCAATAGATGAAGAGATCTCTTTCTTCCTAGCTTGGGAGCAAAATTTGATCAACTTAGTGCTGTACATGGGTATACACCTCCCATTTCAGTGTGGTGATAATTAGTTCATTATATGTATTCAAACATCCCCGGCTCTTCTTTCCTTCCTTCCTTTGCCCAATTTTCTTAAATCTCTACATAAAATTGGCATTTATTTATTTACTTCCCATCTTTATTATTTTTACAAATAACTCAAGGTTGTATCCAACACATGTGTTCCCCACAACACAAATCAGTTGAATTGCATTGAGAGAGTGACTGACCGAAAGTCACCCAGCTGGATTTCATGACTAAGGTGTGATTAGAACTCACAGTCTCCTATTTTCTAGCTGGATACCTTGATCACTAGACCAAATTGGCTTTCTTTTCCATCTTTTCTATAAACTTTATTCTTGAACCTAAATCCCCCATTTTTGTTTGTTTCTATTTCCCCTCTTATAGTTCTTATGAGAAGACAGCTGGTCAAGGCAAACATTCAAATGATATTTTTTGATATTTTATGGCTTGTCTTAGTTATTTCTACAGATTTCCAGAACATGACTTTTATTTTCTTTTATACAGAGAAATGGAATACGCTTGGATTGTAAAAGAAAGGTCTTTTTCTTACCCAGAAACTGTCCATCACCATTAGTTATTCTGGTCTCCTGAAAGCTCACCAATGGAACGGAGTGTAATCTATTATGAAACATGCTGTTAAAAATAAAATGTTAGAAATAGCATGTTTCTACCTAACACCGAACAAGATTGATCACTGCAGTAAGGGGGGGGGGGGGGCAGAAGGAATTAAAGGAATAAAATATAACTTGGCAAATTTGTGGAATCAGAAACGTGTGTTAATTATGGCCTGCTTGTTATATAAGGGTACACATTGGAGAATATATTTATAGCGCAATTCTGAGCATGGATTATTTTAATTAGTGTTATATTTGTGATATATGCTGCAATGGTATTCATACCTCTAATTTTACACAATTCCATGATACAGAAAATTCAGCAAAAATTCTGAGCCTTTTTAAGGCTTATTGTATAACAGTAAAACAAAATGTTTATCGTGCTTGTGCCTCAATTCCTTCCCTGGAGTCTCTGGTTAAAATATATTCTAATTTCTCACATTTATCTAACTTGTTTTGCAAATTCCTCTTTATTTAAGAAGAGAGAGGAAAAAAATGATTGTTTGCCTATATGAAACCAGAGATTTGTCCTAGAACTCCTGGAACTTCGAGTGTTTTGCTTTGAAAAGACAACAGAGAGAGAAAATAAAATTTTAAATGGTGTACTGGGGCAGTTCAGAGAGTACAGAACGATGATGCTCTTTCTTCCTACATAGCTGTATCTGCAATCTCAATTAAGACTAACTCCTCTGAGCATTGTTGAAGTTCATACTTGGGTTAAGACCCAATTTCTACTGCCATTACATTAGTGATGTAGGAGTGTGTAAATAGATGAGCTTTGTCGCCAAACTAAGTGAGATGTTGTTCCAATACCCGTTTGGAATTTTGCCGCTTTGTGAAAGAAAGAGAGAAAGCTGTAATGCTTTGTTTAACATCTCAGTTATTTTTGTATGATGCAGCCAACCAGGGCAGTGGTGCACAGTTAGTTTAGCACATAACAATCCCACTTATTAATTAGCTAGTTTAGGTCTGTTCAAACAGGACACGTCAATCCCTTAATCATGTCATGAGGGAGGAAAAAAGATTGGAAGGATTCAGAGGGGTATATACTGTACCTCTGTGTGGAACAGCAGTGCTCCAGGATATGGATAATTAATTGGTAGCATCAGAACAACATCAGAGAATCAGGCTGTCTATGAGGAACAAACTTTGGCTTTCTTGGAACATAAAACATCCAGACCAAAAGTGTGATTTTGTCAAATACTTGGGTTGCATCCTAGGACTACAAACTAAATAGTTAGACCCCAGAAGAATTTAAGACACTGAAACTTTGATACTGGCCACCTCCATGAGAAACCTCCAGTCTTTCTTGGTTTCCACTGATTTTGTGGGCAATGGTTATGCACAGCTTGAGGGGGTCTTACAAGAACTCCTACACAAGAATTGCAATGGGGCCCATCAAACTTAAGAAGCTTCAGAAGGCTTTGCTATCAGGTTCAGCTTTAGGACTGATGAACTACAGAAAAGGTATTTAAGCTCATATTGCCATGAGGAAGAAAAGATAGAAAAGGACCCCAAAACACAACTTGGTCATCAGACCTATGGGGCAAGAGTGAAATGCTCTCGGTTTGGACCGGATTGCCCGATCCGGTAGCAATGGTGGCAGGTGATTCGGAGAACCGGTAGCAAAAATCCCTGCTCCCCCCATGCCCAGCTGAGCTGTGCGATCATCAGAGGTTTTTTTTTTACCTTTTAAAAGTATTTTTTCTACAACCTCTTCGGCCAAAGAGGTTGTAGAAAAAATGCTTTTAAAGGTAGAAAAAAGCCTCTGATGATCCCAGCTGAGCAGTGCGATGGTCAGAAGCTTTTTTTTAACTTTTAAAAGCAATGCTTTTAAAAGCAAAAAAGAGAGATTGCGCCACAGCTGATCACACACACACACCCCCGCATGTTCTTCTACTTACCACATGCCTCCTTTTGGCATGTACTGCGCATGCGCACCTCGCATTTGGTGTGTGGTGTGCACTGCGCATGTGCAGCCAGCGAACCGGTAGTAAACCAGTTCAGATTTCACGACTGCTGTGGGCTATTTGCCTTATAAGATGAACCATGTGGCAGAACCCCTATGGAAGTAGCCTTGCTCCATCCTCCAATGGCCTAATGTCATAACCTCATTGGCTGCCCATATCAACAGACAGCATGCAGAGTTTTGAGTTCCTGCTCTTTAAGGCCTTGAATGGAGAACTACTAATAACAAGTAGTTCTCCATTCAATCCAGCCACTCTTCTCCCTATCAAAGAGAGCTAAGAGCCTTATGATGAGAAAGGCTTTTGTATCCCGGCTCTTGCAGCTTCAAACCCAAGAGTGAACATTCAAGAGACTCCGCTACCAAATGCTGAATCAGAGTTGCCAACAGATGGGTCCTCTTATGTGACACAAAAAAGAGACCAGAGTGTCAAATGATGCTGTGACCACAGAATGCTCAGTGCTGGAGAGTGAGAAGCTCTCAACTTTATCATCACAGATGGCAGAAGTTTTTGTGCTTCTATGAGCAAGTTAAGTTGCCAATTAACTGGGAAGATAATTAACATTAAGTAGATAGCAAATATGCTTTTGGAGCAAATCATAGTTTTGGACAACAGAGAGAGTTTCTCTCTGTTAGGAAGGAACTCCTATATCAAGCATAGCCCTTCATAAAAGATGTGTTTGGGGCTATTCTCTTCCTAACATAATTAGCTATTGTTAAAATTGAGGTTCATCCTTGAATCCAAGGAGATGAAAGACCTGATGGTGAAGCATCCCTGCTGGGAACCGACCTGCCATAAATACATTGAGATGGACTCAATGGGGATTAGACACTTTCAGTCAGGAAAGGAGGAATGTTTTTTTATATTTGCTTTTAGAGCAAGAGCAATATCTGGTTACAATGCAATTGGTGACCAACTAAAATAAAATAAAAGTTTTTGGACAGCCCATTAAGGTAACAATCATTCAACTTATGCACCAATCACTAACGCAGAAAAAAAGGACATTGATGAATTTTACGACCCAGCTCAATTTGAAACCGACAGAACATGCAAGCATGTTACAAGCGTTGCTTGAAATTAGAGGCTGGAATGCCAAAACTGGAAATATTAAGGAGGAAAATATAGTTGGACTTTCTATGGCTTAGGAAATTGAAATGAAGTAAAAGAATATCAGTTTCTGCCATTTCAGTGAAGGTAATGCTATCTTCCAACAACCAAATGATGCCCATATACTGTACATGGACATCATCAGAAATCAATATATTGACTATATTGCTAAAAGTCGGTGGATTCTCAATCACCCAGGTCCATAGTTGTCTCAAAGGTGCTTTTTTTTTTCTTCAAAAGGCAATTGGACTGTTTTTTCCTTGAGGAGGAAGAAGAAAATGTTTCCCTTCTCACCCAAGAAACTTCATCAGTTCTGACAGTGGGGGGATGCAAGGAGAGGCACAGACAATTGAGACTGGATGGGGGTGGGGGAGAATGTAAGGATTGTATTTCTTTGCAGTCATCCGGTGATTAGCACTCTCTGAGAGCTCTTGCACTTGGGGGTTTATCTGTGACTTCAGGATCACCCGAATTGGGTGAAATTGGCTATGGAATCTTCTTGGAACTGCTGAAAGAACTGTGTTATAAACTGCAGATAGGTGGTATCTTATTCCTCCCAATCTGTTGAGGGAAAGGTGTTCAATTCTAACATAGATGGCTCCTTTTACCCCTCTCTTCCAATTCTTAATTTTAATTCTAATTTTAATATCGCTAAAAGGAAGTGGAAGATGTCAGTTCCAACACTAAAAACTCAGCCAGCTTCTCGCTGTGGAATAGATCGTGAACTGCTCACGCACAGGTTCCAAATTAAGCTAAAGAAGATTATGAAAAAGAAAGCCACAATACGATCTCCATTTTCAAGAAGAACAACTGGAATTGCTGAACCAGAGTAAATATGGAATGAACTTTAAAAAGATGTTAAGGATGGGTATGAAAAAAGACAACCACAAAAGATGAAGAAATAGAAGAAAGCGAAGTACTGTAGATGTCAGAACGAAACATGGAAATCGCTGAGAAGCCAAGAAAAATAAAAAGCCCTGAAAGAAATGTAACAGGGTTTCAGACAGCTATTGGAAAAGATAAGAAATAATATTACATCAACAATGTTCAACATCACTAAAAGCACAGAAGATGAAAACAGGAGCAGAAAAACAAGGAAATTCTTTTAAGAGATCTTTGAACTCTGAAGGAGGTTTCAACCTTGAACTGGAACATTAAATGGTGCCAATGAAGAGGTAGTAACCAACTCAAAGGTGATCAAACAAAGATGGAAGGAGCACACTGAATTACTGCATAGTACAGATGTGATTACCCAGACACCTTAGAAATATTCCCTACTTCCCAACTTACAAGAACCTCCAGTTGTAAAAGATGTAGTTACATCAGCACTCCTGTTATTACCAAGTTGGAAGGCTAGAAGAACAGATAGAATCTCCACAGAAATGTGGCAAGTTTATAAAGAGTTTGTACAGTTTCTTTGAAGTTACTAGTGGCCAGCATCAGATGTTTGCTGAGCAGTAATGGGGTGATGGTTGGGAAATAAAGATTTCTGCAATATAGAGATGAGAAGTATAGAGCAAGTTATGATGGTTGTTTTGAAACAATCCTTTGAAAATATATTACAGTATTGCAGTTCTGATTTCTATTGGTCCCACTGGCTGAATGCTCCCTCTCTTCATTGCCTTTGAATGTAAAAGCATTCAACACTTTACCTCAGAATTATGTGAACTTCTTTTAGCTAGAGAAATATGTGAGTTTCCCTTTAATGTTTTATTACGGCACTAAAAAGGGAAAAAGTATGAGTAATTTAAAGTACCTTTCCTTTCTTTCTAGAATATTGGGAACTGCCTTAGAGAAATAAAGGAAGTTTGACAATAATAACCAACAAAATGAGGACATTGCTGCATGTGCAGTACCATTCCAAGTATCATGGTTGGAATTCAAACAGCCCCATAATGGAAGAATGTCTCTGGAAATCTTCAATCATCTAGGTCAGTGATGGCTAACCTTTTTGCCATCGCGTGCCAAAAGTGGGGGAAGCGCGGTGGGGTCACACGCATGCATGTTTACATCCATAATTCTATGCTACTCGCCCCCCCCCCCGTGTTCCCCCCGTTTTTGGCACATGATGGCCCGGTGGGCCTAGTAGGCCTGTTTTTTGCTCTCCCCAGGCTCCAGAGCCTTTCTAGGAGCCTGGGGAGGGCAAAAACAGCCTTCCCTATCCCCCGCAGAGGCCCTCCGGAGGCCGGAAACAGTGTGTTTCCTGACTTCTGGTGGGCCCAGAAGGCCCGAAAATCAGCTGGCGTGCCGGAGCTGAGCTTGCGTGCCCACCGATATGGCTCCGCATGCCACCTGTGGCACCCGTGCCATAGGTTCGCCATCATGGATCTAGGTCATGGTTGTCCCAAAGGTGCTTTTCCAACTGGTCCTTCTTGGTTATTTTTCCCTTTGAAAGCTTCCCTTTGAAGCTTCTTTAGAAACTAAACATTTTCAAAGGAAGTGTCTATGGAGATTTTCAGTCATCCAGGTCATGGTTGTCCCAAAGGTGCTTTTTTTCAAGAGGCAACTGGATTTTCTAGATTTTCTTTGAAGACATTTCACTTCTCATCCAAGAAGCTTCTTCAGCTCTGACTGGAGAGCTGAAGAAGCCATCCAGTCAGAGCTGAAGAAGCTTCTTGGATGAGAAGCAAAATGTCTTCAAAGAAAAACCAGAAAGTCCAATTTTCAAAGGAAAAAAATGAAGAAAATCCAGTTGCCTTTTGGAAAAGCACTTTGGGATCCCATAATGGAAGCATGCTCAAACTTTTAGTATTTAGAAATGATGTTTTGTCTCTTCAAAATTGGGAGAAAATGAAAGTGGGTGTAGCATGTTAAGGTGTAGAAAGAATGGCTCCTTTTCAAGAAGGCTGAAAAGAGATATGGAAAGCTTGACAGATTCTTATTAAAAGTAGCTACAACATTAAAAGATAAGATTTCCAATATGCTGATAATCCAAATTAATCAAGCATTGTTTGATTAATTTGGACAATTGCGTACAGTGGAGGAATGTTAATGAGTGATGTGAATGCATATTGATATCATACAGATTGATTAGGAGCTAATGTTCACATATACATTTATTACTTAATCAGTCACTGATCTATATAGTATATCAGTTGTCGCTATGGATGATATGGACATTCCAACTGTATAGCTGAACATTTGCTGGCTAATTGACAAGCAAACCATTCCTGATATGGAATAATGAATGCACTTTGGTTGAATAAGATGGACTGATGATCCTTCATAATATTAGATAATTAAAGGAGAACATGAAATGTATTTTTAAAATCTCCAGGAAATATGGGCCGTATTTTAATTTCCTATCACTGCTTTGTTGTTGTTGTTGTTGTTGTTGTTGTTGTAAGAATGTGAAAAGAGCTTTCTAAGGTCTGTTCACTTTCCATGGCCTGTAAAGAGGAATAGCAAGCTTTATCTCGTGTATATATGATTATCCATACACAATATGCCAGTATCCATTCTCACCTATGATCCTTCATGCTTACACATGGACATATCCAAACATTCTACTATCATAAGTGGAACCAGAACTTCCATTGCTAAGTGAGGCAGTTGTTAAACGAATTGTACCCAATTTTCAATTCAACTACAATTTTGTAGTTGTTAATCAAATCACCAAAGACGGTAAAGTGAATTACACAATTTTAAGCAAGGGTGACTCCCTCACCCCACATTGACTTTGCTTGTCAAAAGCCAATTAGGAATGTCACATATGTAGATTATGTAGCTCCAGGACACTGCATCCATCATAAATAAGTACTGGTACATGCCAGTTGACAAGAGTTCAACTTTTTACCATGTGACCATAGGGATATTGTGACGGCTGCAAGTGTGAGGACTGGTATTAGTCATTTTTTTCAGAACCACTGTAACTTCAAACAGTCACTATATGGATGGTTATAAATCAAGGACTACCTGTACTTCACCTTAAGAGATACATAAGAGAAGCTTAAGAAGGGGGCGTAGGCTTGCTGCTAACAGCTATGTTTCTTTTTCCCTGTTTGAAAAAAAGCTAAAAAGCAATGCCTACAATACCTTTTAGCATTAAAGCAAGCTAAAAGGCTTCAGGAAGACCGAGTGGGAAGGAGACACAGTAAACCAGAATGGAGGCATCAGCTGAATGTAACTCGAGCCAGTCAGAGACTTCCTACTTCTGTTAAGAAACGTTTCAACAGTACTCTACCTAGGTCTCTCAATGCATCATTTGTTTCGCTGTACTTACCGTAGGATTATAAAATTGATTTGGAACTTAATTATATATTGCACTTGGTCATGAGCAACCATTCTCTACGGATTGTTCTGATGTAACAAAATGCAAACATTTAGTGTGCATTTAAGGCTTATGTGGGAAGAGGGAACTTGGTGCATTTAGAGAATAATCCTTCCGGGTTTTGTAACGTTAGAAGTAGGCATAATTAAAGACATCACTACAAGCTGCATCTTCCCCCTCCCCTTCCGACTGAGTCCCTAAAGTGTATGAGTGGGTGGAGTGATTAGAAAAGTAATGAGGTAGCTGCTAGCTCTGCCTTTAACATAGCAATGGTCATCAGTCATTGCCACAGAGCAAAAATCCCTAGGATTCCCTGGAGAGAAATGTCTATTAAGACAGATAAACCAATTGTGGAAATACACCCTAAGGATCTTTAGCATTATTCTGAATCCTGTAGCTGTGGTTGTTTTTTGTTTTTTGAGCAATTCCAGCAATTTGTTTTTTGAGCAATTCCAGGGAGATAAATGTTCTCTTTCACACATAGGATCTCCTTTTGCGTCAGGGATCAAACATCTGACTGGAGATATTTCTAGATTTTGCACTGCAAGGGATGCTAAATTTAGGTGTGTATGCATTCTGCACACGTTGTTCATTCCTGATGACTTTGAGATTTAGGATGCCTATGTAGTCAATACGCTGTCTTTAAGGCATTCTAAAATTTCTATAATCAATGCAATCATGTTTAGAAGGAGCAACAGTTGGTTTTTAAATCTGAGAAAGAACAACCATAATCTGTGATGAAAATGATAAATGAGCATTGTTGTAAAACTGAGGTTTTTCATCTTATTAAATATATAGATATGTAAGCAATGTTTAGAAGATTGATACATGTCCCAAAGGTGCTTATTCTGGAGGCAACTGGATTTCTGGTTTTTTCTTTGAAAATGTTTCACTTTGGAACAACCATGACCTGGATGACTGAGAAGCTCTACAGATGATTGATACATGGTTTTTTTATCCTCAAACTCCATACTGGCCTGACCATTGCATTCTTGATTATTATTGAAGTTCCCCTTCCAAAGCTGAATTCATCCAAAATATTCTTTAATACCACTTATAAAGTTTCAGTCAATATTGAATTTCCTAATTTTAATACATTTTAAAATTACTGCATCATGTCTATGCTCATAAATTCCACAACAATCATATACAACTTTCTTGTGAATATGGTATCTATTCTTGAATGTCTTGGGGATCGTACCTCTTAGAACTTTCTTTGCTTGCCGAGATGGATAAGTTGACAATGGAAATAAAAGATAGAGGAAAAACTGAATATTATTTGATTTGGAATGTATGGTACAACTGGTTAGATAGTAGATGTAAAGATTAGGAAATTACAAGGAAAGATGATTAACAAACTAGTTAGCAGAATTAAGAACAAATATAAAGATAGATGAAGAATATGTAACATTATCGTTCGATAAGATGTGATAAAATGGAAAATATACATTATAAAATGTAAAATGTAAAAAATAGAGTAATAAATACACATTGTATGATACTAGCATATTAGCATATATAAAGGAATATAAATATGTGTATGTATATATATATATATATGTATATGTATATGTATGTATATGTATATGTATATATATGCATATATATGCATATATATATATATATATATATATATA
>WNWU01000006.1:25455857-25525659 GCA_012654045.1 Ptyas mucosa
GAAATATATATATATATATATATATATATATATATATATATATATATATATATGTATATCTTTGGTTATTCGGGTTTTCTCCTGCGTAAAATTGGAAGTGTCTTGGCAACATTTCAACGAAGTCTCATTCGTCATCTTCAGGCTGGTGTTCTCGGCTTCGTGCTTCCAGGAGCAATGTGATTCACGAATGAGACTTCGTTGAAACGTTGCCAAGACACTTCCAATTTTACACGGGAGAAAACCCGAATAACCAAAGACCTACATACAAACACCCGCGAAAACCTCCGAAAACACACACACACACACACACACACACATATATATATAATAAAAATTTATAGAATGAAAACAAAAAGAACTTTCTTTGCAGGTTAGCCTAAATACACCTATTTGTTCTTTCTGCACCAGTCTTTTCCCTGAAGATTAGTACATTAATAAACTGGCAAAACATGATGTATGTGTAAGAGAGGGAGGGAGAATGGCCCAAGATGCTGTGGGATATTGAAAAACAGCATAATGTGTCCAAACAGTCTTTTCTAAGGAGCTAGTAAAAGATTTCTGTATATATCTGAATACCTCTCAGCAGACCCTGATCCAAGTCTTTTGGACTGAAACATGTTGGGTTCTCAGAAATACTCTAAAGCATTAGCAATAGCACTTAGACTTATATATCACCTTGCAGTGCTTTACAGCTCTCTCTAAGCAGTTTACAGAGTCAGCCTATTGCCCCCAACAATTTGAGTCCTCATTTTACCCATCTTGGAAGGATGGAAGGCTGAGTCAACCTTGAGCCTGGTGAGATTTGAACTGCCAAATTGCAGGCAGCCGGCAGGCAGCAGAAGTAGCCTGCAGTAGGGAAGACTAAATCCTGCTCTCATTAGATTTTGTATGTTTTATGGGTTCTAGAAGAAGAGAGGGCATGGCTTTTAATGGAGGGAAATTGCATTGGGGTGGTGCTAAGGAGTGTGTCAAGGATATTGGCAAGAATACTGGAGTAAGAGGTAGGAAGAGATATACAATATAAATCATAAGGGTCACACAAAGACTATCCTGAAACAACTAGACAAATTGCAGTTGCTTACTGGATATAATTTAAAGCACTGTACATATGTTTAAGTCCCAAAAGACTTGGACTCTAGTTTTAAAGGACTTCTCACCATCCTCTGAACCCGTCCAATCTTTAAGATCTGAAGGAAGAATTCTTTTGAAGATATCTTTGCTATAAGAGGCCATGTAAGAAAGGACTTTCTTCTCCTTTGTTCTCAGGTTATGGAACACCCTTCCCTGGGAACTATTTTTGGCACATCTATTGCACACTTTCAGCATTTAAAAAATCTGAAATGATGCATATCTTTTGCTGGACTTCCCACTATTAATTATTATTTTTTTATTTATTTTAGGATTAATTACAGTGGAAGCCTCTTTTGGATTCTGTTTTGTGTTTTCTTACTTTTTCTTAGCTGTCTTAAATAGTCATGAGTACAGAATAAATAATAAAACATTTAGAAAGAGGCATACAATTATTGCATCCCTTAATCTCACTGAAATGATGCAGCACATGAGAAATATGACTGTTCAAGCGTCATTGCATGGATGTTTTCTTTTATTCTAACTTTATTAAATTAAGACTACTACAGCGGGAAGTTATGTCTGACAACTGATTTGAGGTTTTGTTTTTTTTTCTTAATGTCTTGCGCAAAGTGCAACTACATTTTCTCCTCACCTTTCAACTCAAATCAAACAAAAAATAGAAAAGCTGAGCAATTGTTAAATATATCTGCTCACTTTCATTAGTGAATACACAGAGGCTGCACACTGTACATTCAGATATTGCTAGTGTCCATTTAATGATACAAACCATCACTACCCTTTCCATTCGTGCAGTTGTTACTAATTTATTAAGAAATATTGTAGAGTTCAGGAAACTGAAATCTCAGCCTCCGAAATTCAAAGGAAAAATTACATTCCCATTTTAACATTTTTATTGAGTTATAAAATATTATAAGATACAAAATACAAAAGTAAGTAGAAAACAGTGGGGAGGAAGAGGGGGAAGAGAAGTGAGGAAGGATAAGAAAAGAAAAAGAAGCATTGACTTCCAACTCTCTTTGTTGCAGTAAAGTAAGGCATTAACATCAAATCACAATTGGTATTCTGAATGGAGGTATTAGACAAGATGATAAAATAAGGTGTATAAATATTAAGAAATTTATAAATTTATAAATTGAGGGTTTTCACTGATGATCTGGTTATATTTTTACAGGACCCAAAAAACAATATAGAATATTTGATGAGGAAATTGAAGGAGTTTGAGGCTTTGGAAGGTTTCAAAATAAATAAACAGAAAACAACAATGCTGATCAAAAATATGCCTTCTCAGGATAAGTGATATATTGAACAAAAAATTGGGTTTTAGAGTTGAGAAAAAGGTGAAATACTTAGGGGTTATGTGGACAAATACAAATATAAAACTGTTTCAAAACAACTATGTCCCTCTTTGGAGGGATATTAAACAGGATTTACAAAGATGGGATAAACTGCACTTGTCATTATTGGGTAGAATTTCTGTAATCAAGGTGAATATTTTACCAAAGATGCTTTTTTTTTTATTTCAGACATTACCAATACTTACAACTGACAATCCATTTAAACAATGGCAGAAGGATATTTCTAAATTCATATGGCAAGGGAAAAAATACCAAGAATTAGATATAAGCTACTGCAAGTTGCTAAGGAAAGAAAAATTACATTCCCAACCACTGCATATTTAGAATGAATAGCTATTCAATGAGAAAATCAATTATATCTAAAAAATTATGAATACATATTGGGGAAAGGAGAAAGAGTACAGAAGTTGTATCATTCACACACATCATATGCAACTAGTCTTTCAGAGTACGAATATTTTTGACTGAGGGATCCTAGACATTTCATTATCCAAGCTAGGTAATATAACCAGTACACTCAAAGAGCACACATACCCCATTTCATCCTTGAGCTACAAATATTCTCCTCTATTGATATTTTTGACTATTTGGCACTTATAAAGCTATTACCACAAACTTACATGAAAAGTATGTCTTACCAAAATTACTCCAGCCATGAGTAAATGGAACCTATGCTGGAAATGGAACCTATGCAGAAAGAATTAATTATGTTTTAATGTCATTGTGTCTTTCTGTTTACTAGTATTAATACTGAAAGAACAGGAAACGTGGCTATTTATTCACTTTATCATGCTCATTTATTTATTTTAATATCCACGGAGGCCTCATTTCCAGCATATTAAAGACCAAGAAGTAAAAATCGCCAAAAGACAACTGAATTCACGATCCTTCATTGTTTGTAATGCAATCTACTAGATATGATAAAACTTTTCTCCAACTTATTTTATTTTTGGAAACTGTCGGAATTTGTCCCTGGGAAAGGGAGAAAGTAATTCGGTTTTGTCAGTGCTTTAAAATATCAGAAGCTCTTTTTAAGTTTTCAAATTTCAGTGCGAAGAGCTTGATTGATTGATTGATTGATTGATTGATTCGATTTATATGCCGCCCTTCTCCGGAGACTCAGGGTGGCTTACAGTGCGTTAAGCAATAGCCTTCATACTTTTTGTATATACCTGCTTAGTAGGGCTTTTGTCCCCCCCCCCCAAAGCGGTGTTCTTTTTTATACAAAGTCAGCTTATTGCCCCCACAATCTGAGTCCTAATTTTACCTACCTCGAAAGGATGGAAGGCTGAGTCAACCTTGAGCCTGGTGAGATTCAAACTTGCAGTAATTGCAAGCAGCTGGTGCTACTTAATAGCACTTTAATCTGCTGCGCCACCAAGGCTCATTCCAAAGTTTAATTCTCTAACTCCATGGTTTGCTTAATTTAAAATGTGATTAAGCGCATACAGCCCCATGCAGCCCTGTTCTATGGGTTGTTTCTAAAAACATTTGGGTGATGCAGAATAACTATTTGCTTCCAAGAAAATCCTGCTAGAATTTAAATTAACCTCATTGCTTTTCCTCTTGAACACTAGCTGGTAGAGTCCTTGGGCACAGACACAGTATACACCAGTTATACATCAGCAGAGACTAAGGCAAGGCTAGCTAAGGGGCAAATAAGGTGAAAGGCAGGCATGGTTGTATAGTTTTATTGACAAGAGCTGCTCTCTCATTTATAGCCAAATATTTATAGTGCTGGAGATCCACTCTTGCGTGCACTGCCTTGTTCCATCTTTTCATTCTACTGGATGCAGCAATTGTTATGGTCAAAGCTCATATAGGAATTCCCCTTTTTGAGCTGTTTTACATTTTTTTTTAATGACACTAACTAGCATATTTTTAATTGGCTGGACTGATATTCACAGTCTGTCATCACATCAATTTCTCTTTGCATAAACTATCTTTGGTAATGGAATTGATATCGTGCTGGGTTTCACCGCATGGCTTTTAATTCTTTAAACTGGATTACAGCTATGTCAGGTATGCAGGTTTTCTCTCTCAATATAGTTTCTTAATAGTCATTTTATTTTTTTAAAGAGAGAAGGAAGTATCCATTTCCAGAAACCCTTTGGTGAGTTGCTGTATAATTTTTTCTCTGCACACATATTTTCCTGCATGAAGCTACTCGTCCACATACACTAATCATCGCCCAAAGTGAACAGTCAGAGACCCAGTGTGAATGAAAGAACCTGTAAGGATGATCACGAAGATGATGATGATTGATGATGATCTATGATGATGATGACATAGAAAACTTATAATCACACCATAAGCAGCCATGGGATGGAGTAGGAGTGGGAAGTGAGAAAACAAGTAATGTTATGACATATGTATTTGAGTCCCAGCATACAAAAAGCTGACATTTGTGCTGTGACATGACAACACACTGCATAATTTGCCTGAGGCTGCAACTGGAACAGGCCAATGGAACTATTACTGCTTTCTTTACACCATCTGTAAAGAATTCCCTTTGTCTCAATTATTTTATAATGTAATAAAGGATTGTACCTTAAGCTTTACAGTAAGGTCTACACTGTATTGCCATTTGTAAATGGTTATGCATGTTAGACAACATAACAAAAAACCCTGATCATACACAGTAAATATTTAAGACTGCCCAATTTAGACTATAGATCTAATTTGTTGCTAGGTGCAAGATGGATGCTTTTAATATAGAAATTATTCTTCTGCGCATTCTTGGTATAACCATCTTGGAAAGGTATCTCATGGGGAAAATACTAGGATAAATAAGTATAAGAGGCCTTGTATTTTGATATTATTTTTAGGCTATCTCAAATGTGCCTGCCTTGCTATATCACTACAGCTTACAGAATGCAAAGTTTCCTGGTATGGAGCTTTGTTCTCTCCCCATCTTGCATGATTTATTGTGAATATTTAATAAAAGAGTACATGTTTTTCTAAACTAGGAGTCTACTGGAATAGGTGGCTATAATAAATTTAAATAAACAATAAACTCTCACATAGCATCTCTGTAAAAAAAAAAAATTGCACTTCCGAAAAGTGCTAATATTGAAAATGACAATAGTGCCTACTAATAGAACACAGGCCCTCTAGGCAAACACATGGCCTATTTGCTTGGCTCTAAACAATTGTGGTTACAGGTAAATACATACATTAATCTATAATCAAGTGTATTTATTCCCCAGTGAATGGAATAGAATTATAGCCCAGGATTGAACGACCTTTGCGATCAGTTTAGAAGTAAGTAAAATTATCTTCAAGTCCAGCTTGACTTCTGGTAACTATGCAAATGGTTTTCTTGGCAAGATTTGGAAATGGTTTGGTAATGCTTTTTTCTAGGTTGATTTTTCAACTTCCTGATTTGTAATGCTAATCCAGATGAACATTATCCAAGCTCTAACTAAGACCGAATGTATATTGCTTTTTAGATTACATAAGTTTGGTGAGGCATTACTGCCTAACTGAGTGGGACATCCTTAAAGTGGGGCAAGAGGCTTACTTATGTGATCCCGCCTGCTATCAGCAAATCAGAATAAATGAATTAGAACAGTGTTGATGCCGCTTCCAGGGTTGCAGATTTCCTTTTTCATAGTTGACACCTAGGTTTATACTTAGTTCTTTATGACTGCAATAATAATGATGATGATGATGATGATGATGATGATTCCATTACTTTATCAGCAAACATTTGCATGAAGGATAACCATTAGAATTGTTTCCCCAGAGTAGGCAAGAGGTATCAGTAGGTGCACATTTAAAAATCATTACTTATCAGGAGCAAATAACCAGGAACAGGGGTTGAGTTCAAAGCACCAGGAGTTGATTCTTGCCTCCTATCACACAAGAATCTGAGCAACTAATGGTCCAAGCTAAATTAGTGCTAGAGAAGGGTCAACAAAATTCACAAGGGGCTAGACTCGGGTCTCTTGTGGCTGCACAATGACTCTAAACTGATTACATGTTTAAGTCTGCCCTTCAACTCAGCCTACCCATCTCCTACACCACTGGCGATTGGGGAGAACACTTCAACAGCCATATGCAATTCTACCAGCATTCTCTTTGAGCTCACAGTGGTTAGAGTGCAGTACTGCAGGCTACTTCTGCTGACTCCCAGCTGATTGCAATTTGGCAGTTCAAGTCTCACCAGGCTCAAGGTTGACTCAGCCTTCCATCCTTCTGAGGTCTGTAAAATGAGGACCCAGATTGTTGGGGGGCAGTATGCTGACTCTGTAAGCCGCTTAGAGAGGGCTGTAAAAGCACTGTAAAGCAGTATATAAGTCTAAGTGCTATTGCTATTGCTAAATGCTATTGTTATTTGGTCACATAATTTCCTCCTCTTTTTTCAACATTCCATGTGGAATTGGAGACCTGAAAGTACCATGGACAGCCAAGGGGGGGGAGGGGGAATGAGTCACTGACTCTATCAATCCACAGTTCTCATACAAGGCACAAATGACCAAAGCTCATATTATCGTATTCTGGACACATTAGGCAAAGATCTAGTTCTCTGGAGAAGACTCTAATGCTACGAAAAGTGGAGGGAAAGAGAAAAAGAGGAGAACAAGCAGCAAAGTAGATGGACTCAGTTACAGTGGCAATTAATATACTGTTGAGAGACCTAAAAGACCAGATTAGGAACAGATCATGACGGAGATGTATGTGATTGCTAAGAATCAACAATGACTTTTGGCATCTAATCATCAATCAAGAATGAGATAGTTCTGAGAGGCAAATCATCTCCTTTTGGAACCTTACCTCTTTCACAAACCGCAAGATTTGTGAAAGTATGAAAAAAGTTGTCCCAGCTCCTTCTGTTGATTTCCCTTGATCACTGGATGGCTCTTTGCAGCCAAAAGGCAACTGTTCAAGGGCACTGCCCTTTAGAAGATGCCCATTCTAAATTAAAATAATTCAGGATACAAAAAATTGACTTGCTGAACCAGGCTAAAAGAGTCTAATATCTTTTTTCTCTCTCTTAGTGGTCACCTTTGGTGGCCCCAAAGTCACAAGCAGACTGCAGATATGGAAGCCATACCACTCTTCTTCTGCTCCTCCCCAGCTGGAATTCAGAGGCATGAAGGCTGTGATCCTGGTGATAGCATATCCCACTGAGTCATCACAATTAGGGGATATATAATGAGATATACAATTAAAGCAAGTACCAATGATATGTACTTTCTAGTGCTTTTCCCTCTAATGCAGCACCCTGGGAGTTATTAGACAAGCACCATCACTAACTCTAAACAAATCAGCATGAACTCAAGAGAAGGGAAGGAAGCATAAGGAAAATAAGAAGCAGGAAAAAAAGAAGAAAGGGAGAAACAAGATTTGTGTGCTTTTCCAGTGCTCTTTATTTCCCTGCTCTAAATTATCTTGCAGTACCAAATGGCAACACCATTATTTCTACACTGTACGTGTGCTTTAGAAAAGTACATATTATGCACATGCACGCAATCCAGCAAGATTATTAGAGACAATATTCCCATATATACAGTAGCACACACTTTATGAACAAATATTTTTTTACTACTCACTGGAGCAGGGGTGTCAAACTCATGGCCCAGATGCGTCACATGCTGGCCACACCCACCCCCGGTTTAGGAAAGGGGGGGAAGTCACGATACCTCACGTGACAACAACAGGACACCGCGAGTTTGACATCTCTTCACCAGAGTGATAAATAAGCATTTAAAACTGGCGACGAAGACAAATGACATCTACTTTTAAACAAATGTCAGATCATGGTCTTAATCATACATTATTAAACAGGAAAGATTTACAACAATAGATTGGAGGCAAGGGCAGATGTTCTGGAGTTCTGATTCCACAGAAATCCAGAACCTCTATTGCCATTGGCTACACTGGCTGAGGCTAACACAGTATTTCTCTACCTCAGAAACTTTAATATGGGCAGACTTCAATTCCCAGGATTCTAGAAGTTACAGCGCACCCATTTTAAACTTGAGAAACACTGGGTTAACAGGAGTTGAAGTTCCTGTCAGAGGGTGGGTCAGGAGAGGATCCTATATAGGCATACCTACACAGTCAGTACTTAAACAAATGAGATACTTTATTCTGTATACCAAGATACTTATGCTAATAAAGTGTGAGCTATCATTATATACAAGTGACAGTATAATTTACAAAAGACAGCATGTACAAGATAATACATAAGGATGTAGAATTTAAGAAATAATCTACTTAAATTCCTCCCTCTCAATTCTCTTTCCCTCACTTTCTGCTTATGCTTTATTTCGGGTTCTTCTTCCCCCTTGTTCTTGTTCAGTCACCAAGTTGTGTATGACTCTTCTGATATGAGAATGCCTTTTTGTTATCTCCTGGCTGTCTTACCGCCAAACAAAGCCTTTAAGTCATAGTTCTACTGTCCAGAATCTGAATCTCCATTAACTCAACACAGTGTGCTCTCCTGGCCTTTCCACTTCCTCCTTTTCTCAGGAATTCGATAGGATTTCACGTTTATCAGGGGATTTCCTCTCCAGCAGCATGTCCTGCAGCATCTGCAACGCAACTCAACCACCCCCTTTTTGTGTTGTTCCTGGCTCTTTTTATAACCTATACCCAGGACATATCATATATGTTACACAGGTACCTTCTAGCATTTTCTCCTGCTTTGATTTATTTATTAAATTTGTTTGCCATCAATCTCGCCACAGGTTGACTCTTGATTTTCCGCTGAGTCATCTATCATAAATAAATAAGTAAATGGATAAATAAGTGAGTGAGTGAGTGAGTGAATGAATGAATATTATGACCATGGCTCGGACCCAAACGATGTCTTTCAGACAGTCCCAATCACATGAAGCATACTAGATAACTTATACAAAGTCTGTATGGAGAAAGACCCAGATTCAATCTGCGTTATTTCCAGACAGGGTTCCAAAAAGGTCCTGTTTGAAACTCTGTACCTCTTTTGGTGGTCTGTTTAGAAACGAGGCCTCTGCATTCTTTTTAAAAGTTCAGGATTGGTATTCAACGAGCAAAGCAAGCAAAAATCTTTGCATAAAGCTGAATGTGCTGCGGATCTCCCTTGCCATAACCAGATAGAACCACTGAATCAAAAAATTGTAACCAAAAAGCAAACTATGTATCTAGAGTTTGCTTGCATCTTAATTTAATCACAATACAAAAAATACATCATTGGCAAAGACCAAAACCAAAAGACCAAAAGTTAGATTCTTGCTAATTAGAAAAGAGCTCCTGTGTTCAGACATACCTTGGGACACAAATACATTGTCTTAAAGACAGCCTGTCCCTTGGTGTATGTTGATTTGTTTGGATTCAAATTAAATTGGGTCTCCTAATCTTCATGGAAACTTCATGTTATTTTTCCATTAGGAGGCAGAATGGTGGATTTGTTGAATTTCTACTGTATCTTTTTTAGAATGCATTGCAAAAAAGAAATAGTCAACAGACAACTCTTTGTCAGAATATTTTTCTTCACGAAGAGACAGCATTATGAAAGACTGAAATTCTTTATGAAATTCATAAAGAAAAAAATTAACAGCACCTAAAATAATGAAATGGAACCACAAATGAAGCTAATTTTGGTGCCAACAGATTGATATGAGATGACATACACCATAATCACTTCTTTTCACTTTCCTCTTTAAATTAGATTCTGGGAGAACCTAAATAATTTTAATCACAAAACATCACTGAAAATGCAATAAGGAGATTGGCACAAACTGAGGACTATTATCACACAGGAAAATTCAGTTTTCCACTTACTGTTAACCACCTTTCCAGCCTTCAAAAATATTTGCTCTTTCTCATTCAGTAGCATAATGTCAACAGTCTAGATCAGGTAAGTTAAATTCACTTACCTTCCCTACCAGTTTGCAAATGTGTGCACGCTACATACACATCCAAACTAACAAATCTCTCCCCTCCACCATTTTTTAAAAAAATAAAAATTGTGTTTTCCAAGAAGCACCAAAATTACGTTTCACCTTTGTATGTTCCTGATGAATTATACCATCATAAAACCTAATAATTGTCTTGTGTTGAGATATACAATTCACTGTGTGAGCCACCCTTACCATTCTCTTGCATTCACTGACCTCTTAATGCCATGCCAAGCAACCAACGGCTAGCATTTTCCCCACAGAAACTCAGTTGCAATAAGCTATCTTCTGGATGGTATAACCTTCTGTGCTATTTTTAAGCAACTCTATTAGAAGAATATAAGAATTAAGGAAAGGATGAGGAAGATAATAGACTAATTATTTCAAACCACTCCAAGTTAATAGCAAAAGCAATCCAGTGGCTTGCTTCCCAGGAGGATCCGTGCGATGAAAGTGATGATAACAAAGCTTGTATTTCGAACAGAACATCATCTAACTGCATAAATAACACAGAACAAACCATTTAGCTATGCCCTTTTTGTTAACTAAAAGGGCTATTCCTGCCTTATCTTCATGTACATATGAGAAATAACAAATGTCTGAATAGCAGAGCTTTAGACATGCACTCATATCATCTGTGGGGAACCGTTGACCAATCCCTCTGCCCTACTTCCCGAAGCCTACCTGCCTATAAATTAGCAGGGAAAATGGAGTCATATTCTTCCTTTCCCTGGTGCTATTAGGATCTAGGAAATCTAGAGGAAGATGGCTAGGAAGGGAGTGAGAAATACAAAATCTCTCAATGAATTTGACCAAAAAAATTTCCCCCACCAATAGCAGCAAAGAACTGGTGATCTGACTGTTTTTTTTTTATTTTATTTATATGCCGCCCTTCTCCGGAGACTCAGGGTGGCTTACAATGCATTAAGCAATAGCCTTCATACTTTTGTATATTTTATACAAAGTCAGCTTATTGCCCCCACAATCTGGGTCCTCATTTCACCTACCTTAGAAAGGATGGAAGGCTGAGTCAACCTTGAGCCTGGTGAGATTTGAACTTACAGTAATTGCAGACAGCTGGATGTTAAATGCTGCCTTAGTAGGAGGCATTAGCCTGCTATGCCACTCAGGCTCTTGTGATGGCCACTCAGACTGTGATGATATGACTGCCAAAAGAAGAACATATTCAAAACCCTTCCAGTCATAATGATTGGGCCCACTGGTGGGTTTCAAAACCTTTTACTACCGGTTCTGTGGGTGTGGCTTAGTGTGGCATGGCTTGGTGGGTGTGGCTTGGTGGGCGTGGCAGGGGAAGGATACTGTAAAATCTCCATTCCCAACCCACTCCAGGGGAAGGTTACTGCAAAATCCCCATTTCCTCCCGATCAGCTGGGATTCGGGAGGCAGAGAATAGATAGGGACGGTGCCAGTGTTATTTACCAGTTCTCCGAACTACTCAAAATTTCCACTACTGGTTCTCCAGAACTGGTCAGAACCTGCTGAAACCCACCTCTAATGAGCCCATTATCATTGTTTTTTTGTCTCTTCTGAATATATAATGTTACCTCCTAACGAGATAAATGTTTCCTTTTCTTTGAATACGTTGCCTGCATTATCAGTTAATCAACCTAGGTTAATATATGGAAAATACTCTTCTAGGACTGAAACTTAAATTGATCATTTTCTGGCTCTTTTCTCTCAGTTACTTTACCCCTGAATAAGTAAATGGGCTTCACACTGTCAAATTAGTCTCTTAAACTCTTCATCTCATGAGGTTAAGTACATCACTTGGCTCCCTTTTATGGCATTTTAAACTACCCTGTTTGCAATATAGTGATACATGTAAACAGAGCACAATAATTAAACTACTTTCTGGACTAGCTTAATGGATTTTAATAAGCTAACTCTGGTACTAAGAATTTTGAAGTTGATTATAAACTGGGAAAATGATAAAAATTTCTTTCCCTGTGCTTAGAAAGTGCTCCAGAAAGAGGGGGAGGGGCGGGATGGGGGGAAAAAGCAAGACATAATATGGGTGTCATGGTTTTCCACCAAAGGGATTCTGCAATTTGTTTTTTTTTTCCCCCACATTCCTGCTTGCGTAAATGGATGTATCTCCAATAAGAACATGAATATGATTGGAGGGGATGTTTCCCTGATCTTAAATGGGCTGGCATGACTTATTGCCTGAGGAATCACACTAGCAGCATCACATGGGAGACTATAATGGAATTAACTTAGCTTTCCAGCTTTAAAGGGATATAATAATACAGCAAATGCCTGCGCTTTATAGGCAAATGAGATTGACGAAACAACGAGACACCAGCCATTTATGGGTAATGGGTTCATTTATGTCTTCCCCCAACCCTATAAAGGGTATACACATTAAAACAGCACGTATCACTAACAAAATAACTCGGGTCATAAAAAGTAGTCACCTGAAGATTTGCTGACAGTAAAATATAATTTCGAATTCCTAGCAATGGGCTGAATTCTAATTTTTTTCACGAAATGCTGATGCAATTTCCAAAGCACCTATAACTTAGGTGGGCTCACACCAAAAACAAATTCCAGTTACTTTACATGCTCTTAGCCCTTAGTGTTTAAGTTAAGCAGGGTTTAACTCAGAGGTTTGGGGGATTCAGCAAAGCACTCTCTAGTGAATCTTCCCTTATAATAATGTTGATCCCACCAGGTTTAATGGGAAACAGCAGCAACAGTTGTTTTATTAAACAGTTGGTTCACCATTTAGCACAAAATAAAATTGAATGAAGATACATCATGGCACTGCAAGCAATTAAGATGATGGCTTTCCTAGCCTGGATGCTCAAATCAGATGAAATAGCCTAGGATACATGTATCTCTTCGACTGTGTAGATACCTCGTGTAAAATTAAACCTGTGTTAAATGATGTGCAAAGACAAGACTGGATATATATCAAACTTCTCCAGAGGAAGCTGATAATTTTCACACTGCGGATTCTAAAATATTCTCCATTTTCTGGCAGTTTATCAGAAATTTCTTAACCAGAAAATCAATAATTAGCTTCTCAGAGAGGTCAAGAGCTTGCAATTGCTACCTTCTGCCTGCAGGATGGTTTGGACATGTTAGTACTTTTAAGATTATGCCGCTATTTTTAAGAGGCACAAGCCTGGCCAACAAATCCTTTATCATTTGAGATTTAAGACCGGTATTTTGTCTGCCACACTGGTTTTCTAGCCTGCTTCTCTTCAGATATTTCAGACTTATTTGCCCCAGCCACAATCACTAATGGCAAAGAATTGCCTGAATTTTCATCTAAATTATCTGGAGGACGCTGCATTTTCTGTCTCTGATCAAAACGATTTAGCAGCCATTGGAATGTGTTCAATCCATTTCGATCACTTCTGCTTCTATTACTTCACTCTGGTGCTGTGCAGGTCATATTGACAAGGCTGACACCATTACCGTAATTATCAACTCTCTAGCTTGGTTGAAGAGCCTCGCAAGGGCTCCTGGCAGAGTCTTCTGGCTCCAGAATTTGTATTCAAGCACAGACAAATCCAGGAAGGGATATCATCTCATTTCCCCAGCTTTTCTGAGCTCTGCGCTGCTGCTGCTCCTGAAAGAGTGCGAGATAACTGTTTCCCTCCTCCCAAAAATCGTGGGCCAGCCTGGCAAACTTTCTAATAGCCCTGACTCATCAGTAATTATACTGAAGTATCAGTCTATCATCAATGATGCAATTCTTTCCCCACTCGGTGTCTATCAAATACACAAAGTATTCCTTTAGGTCTCGATCTCTCTCTTTTCCTTTATATATTTATATGGTTGCTCATTTACCAAAGCAGTGCAACAAAGGCAACCATGGTAATCCATGGCATTTCAAATTGCATAACAAGAAATAGCTATAGCATTCCAGGGCTCTGGGAAAAAAAACATTCTAGCCTCACTGCCTGGAAGAATCGTCAGGTTAGTATGTTGGGGGGAGGTTATTCCACATATAAACACTGTGACACGGAAGGCACACTTTGGGGGATCAATCAAGGGTCATTGTTTCAAAATGGAACTCAGAACCGGATCTCCTTGATCTGCTGGGATAGGCAGAAATCATCACTGAGAGACATTCCCACACCTACAGTAATGTGGACCCACATCATGAAGGACTTTAAAGTTTGGCCACGTTTTGAATTGCACCTAGAAAATTAATGGAAGCCAATCAGAGGTGGTATTCAGCCGGTTCGTACCAGTTCAGGCGAACTGGTAGCGGAGATCACAGTGGGCCTGCCTACCTGCCCACCCGTCCTGGTTCTATTTCATCCGATTTAGGCACATTTTTGAGGCCAGGCGCATGCGCGGAAGGCATGCGAGCAAGCAAAGTGCATGTGTGGAAGACCAGTCGCATGCGGGGCAAACTGGTGGTAAGAATATTGGCAACCCACCGCTGGAGCCAATGCAACTGACAAAATAGCCACACAGTCTTTTCATGGTTGAGTTGAAGCTAGTTCCCTCCATTCAGTCTATATAGAGCTTTCGGAGACTGGGAAAGTACCTCAACCGCATCACTTGGACAGCCTGAGAACAACGTAGAATTGTAAAGCTGGCTATGGTGATGTCTATTAAGAAGAGGTTTGAAGGGACAAGAGATGGATGTTATTTTGGGATCCATTTTTACTGTGGTCAGAATCTCTCCTTAGTTTGAGACTCAGGTGCACAAATGCACCCATATAAAAGAAAAATCCTTTGATAAAACAAACTAAGGTATCTAGGACTCTTCTGTATTTTGGAGGGCATAAGAAGATATTTTATTTATTTACTTTTAGTAAATAGCCGTGATGGCGCAATGGTTAGAATGCATTACTGCAGGCTACTTCTACTGACTGCCAGCTGCTAGCAGTTCAGCAAGTCAAGTCTCACCGGCTCAAGGTTGACTGAGCCTTCCATCCTTCTGAGGTTGGTAAAATGAGGACCCAGATTGTTGAGGGCAATATGCTGACTCTGTAAACCACTTAGAGAGGGCTGTAAAGCACTGTAAAGTGGTATATAAGTGCTATTGCTATTGCTATTGCTATTTCGATCTTCTCTTTGAAGCCCAGACACGTTTGTCACTCCAATGCAATCTAAGTGCATTTGAAACACAGAATTGGACAGGTTGTCTATGGAAATGTCATGATTTTGCTACTAGACACTGGCAGGCTGTACATACCACATTTATTTGTGCTCAGGTGGCATTTCTGCCTATTCCTTCCCTTTTTAACAGCCTTGAAATCATAGCATGGGCAGGTGGGCAGAAAGAAGAGGATCCAAAGTGAAATATTATTTGCCTCTTTACCATCATTTAATGTCGTATCTGCTGCAAACTCCACATGGCATCTGGAAGGGCATTCGGCTGGGAAACGCTCAGCTCCATCCAGTCACCACAACTCTATCCCAAATTAAGGGATTACAGGGTCATAAAAAAGGAGTTTTATTGTCAGGTTTCAGTTGTTATTAATTTCTTCAGGCTAATCATACAGTGCCACATTTTAAATTGCAGGGCTCTAAATCTGGCTTAAACATACATTTAAGAAAAACAATTTGTGCCCTACCAACTCAGCCACAAGATAACTATCAGTAAAGATTGCTGCATCACAGTGTCTTTTTTTAACTTGCAGAGTTAAAAAAAGGGGGGGGGGAACAGTTGGTGAAGAGTGGGAAAAGAAAGGGAGGGAGGAGAGACAGTCTGAGCTATAAATAGATTCCACTAGCAAACAAGATTGAACAACTCCAGCAAAATTCATTGCTTTGTTCTGCTTGCATATGCATGCTTTACAACATTTCATTTGTGTGGGCAGATGTGTGACAAGAAGAGGGAGCTGGAGTGAATGGCACACTCAGAAGACCAACGCTGGATTTCCAAATGAAAATGCTCATAAACAACTTCGGTGGCAGCACAGCTGGTCTCAAGAGTGGGCGGGGGTCTGTAAAACAATTAACATTTCTAGGCCAGATGGAAATGGGGGAGATTTGTCTTGCTACTTATGAAGCATGCAAGGAACTGGCTGTTGCGCAGTGCACAATTTCCTGAGAGGGAATGCACAATTCTAGGGTCTGCTGTTGAAGGAGGGGCAAAGGTAAAGGTTCCCCTCACACATATGTGCTAGTTTTTCCCGACTCTAGGGGGCGGTGCTCATCTCCGTTTCAAAGCCGCAGAGCCAGCGCTGTCTGAAGACGTCTCCATGGTCATGTGGCCAGCATGACTAAATGACAAAGGCGCATGGAACGCTGTTACCTTCCCACCAAAGATGGTCCCTATTTTTCTACTTGCATTTTTTACGTGCTTTCGAACTGCTGAGCTGGCAGAAGCTGGGACAAGTAACGGGAGCTCACCCCATTATGCGGCACTAGGGATTCAAACTGCTGAACTGCCGACCTTTCGATTGACAAGCTCAGCATCATAGCCACTGAGCCACTGCGTCCCTGAAGGAGGGGTAAATGTCACTCAAATAAAATTGCCTGTGTGGCAAAGAAGACGGTAAGTTGCAGCCAAGACCCCTTTTATGAAACACATGTGGGGTTTATAGTCAGACCTCAACAATCTGAAAGCCTACGATGAGTCCAAATATTGAAGCGCACCATATCTGACCATGCATATACCAAGTTGAGTCCTCTTCTCTGGATTCTTCCCTTTCTCTTGGTTATCTGGTACTAGCCCAATCAACTGTATTCGGAGCTTCAGCTGTTTATTCCCAATTTAAACAAGGGGGTTTTCTCCTCTTTCAGCAAATGGAAATTTCTTTACCATTTGACTCTCTGGGTAGAGTTTACAAAAGAAAATTTGGTGAATTTAGTCTTCGAGAGGCAGTTTAGCAAGAAACTAACCCTCAAAGAGCACCTAAATAAGATAAACTTTATTGTCATCCCCCCCCCCCATGGGCACACTAGCACACGTTAAAAATGAAATTCTGTTGCCTGCTCTCAAAAGTGTACATATACATGACACATGCTATGTACATACAAATGTATATACCTCCATCCTAATATATAAGTACATATAGAAATATTAATCAAGCATTGCAAAAGTTATTTTTATTTTCAAAAAGGCCACAAATAATATTTTGCAAAAATGAATGTTTATGACAAATCTAAGATGCTCAATAAAAGAAAAAAGTCCATATGATCCACCATAGAAGCAGTGCTGGTTCTATTCACTTTTCTTCTTCTTCTCACAGTCATCAACTCTCCCAGTAATCTGTCTCATTCATCCAGTCTTTTCAAGGTAAGAAGAAAGAATAAATTCCCTTTGGTATTATAATCTGAACCAATAAAAAAAAAAAATCCTGAAGCAGCATAATAGATTGCTTTATTGGAAGAAGAAAAGGATGTATGGCTAGTCCTCAATTTATGACTGCAAATGAGTCCAAAATTTCTGTTGCTAAGTAAGACAGTTAACAGAGATTTGCCCTATTTTAGGACCTTTCTTGCCACAGTTGTTAAATGAATCGCTGCAATTGTTAACTTAGTAGCATAGTTATAAAGTGAATCTGGTTTCCCCACTGACTTTGTTTGTCAGAAATTTGGAAAAGGTGATCACCTGATTCCGAGACAAGTCTCTTTTTAATGCTGTTGTAACTTCAAACAGTCACTAAACAAAAGGTTGTAAGTCGAGCACTACCTGTAAGTACTAAATAACTAATTGAAGGGAACTTCTGCACTCACCCATACATTAACCCACCTTTCTCCAACCAAGCATCCACTAAATCAGGAGTGTCAAACTCAAGGCCCGCAGGCCGGATCCAGACCACAGGGTACTTAGATCTGGCACATGGGGGCACCCTGGAAACAGCAAAGGATTGGCCCATGGTGCCTCTGCCAGCGAAAACGGAGCTCGGGAGGGCCACAGAGCACTTGGCAGAGCACTTGGGCCACCACAGGCATCCCCAGCACAAGTGACATTGATCTGGCCATGCCCACTTGGCCTCCTGAGGTCAAACACAACCCTGATGCAGCCCTCAAATCGAGTTTGACACCCCTGCTCTAAACGTATTGGATTTCAACTTGACAAGCCACTCTGGCAAAGAAAAATGGGAATTAATGTCCAAGACAGCTGGAAAGTTGGGATGGTTGCCCTGATTTTTAAAAGCAGCCATATGTCCATTAATTAATTAAGTTATCTATTTAGAATATTTCTTCACAGCTTTTCTGAAAAGCATCCAGATGGTGTACATGAATTCAACAATAAAAAAAAAATCACGACATTAAGCATTACACCTGTGAACATTAAAAACCACTAAACAATGAAAACTACCTTATAGTATTAGAGCAAAGTACTACCTAACCCCTTTCTTTATCTATTGACAAGTAGTCAGCCTTGGAAAAACCATAAATAGAATAAGTGTAGCTATCCTTAATGTTTCTCCTGAGCAGCTTGCAGATCGAATAATTCATATTGCGTAAGCAGTCTTAATATTTGCAGATTGCCATGGAATCTGCTCAGGAAATTAGTTTTTAGTCAGCTGTTCTTTTCTAAGCCCCATATTGTTTGACCCATAAAGATGCAGGAAAGTAATGTACAAAAATGGGGAAAGTAAATTTCAACATGTTATAAGGCTTACAACCACAAATAAGTAAATACTATGTATTACTTATTAAGAGTCCAAGTTTCCGTCACAATTCAGGATTAGCCAACTAAATGACAGCGTCTAATATTAGAATGAAAACTATGGATAGAATATCCCAAAGATGCTTTTTTCAAAAAGGCAACGGAACTTTCTTGGGTTTTTTCCCCTTTGAAAATGTTTTGCTTCTCATCTAAGAAGCTTCTTCAGTTCTACTGTAACTGACTGGTGGGCAATAGAAGAATTTATATTCTTTGCAGTCATCAAGTTGATCCCCACCACCCACCGGAGCACAAACTAGGTTTAGTCAGAACCCTACATCTCAGGGCTGAAGGTTTGTCCACAAGCAAAGAAGGAAAAGCAAAAGAACAAAATCATATAAAGGAAGCCCTCAGAACTTCTGGGTATCTTAACTGGGCCTCTGTAAAATCCACAAAAAGATCCAGTAGGAACACCCTCACCACAGACAGAGCAGAAGAGAACAAAAAACGGAGCAACATTGTCATGCCCTATGTTGCAGGAATAGCTGAAAAGCTCAGGAGGATTTTCAATGAACACAAAATGGAAAGAAGTAAGCAGTGGGGTACCACAAGGTTCCGTCTTCGGCCCAGTACTCTTCAATATCTTCATAAATGACTTAGATGAGGGAATAGAAGGGGAACTCATCAAATTTGCAGATGACACTAAGCTGGCAAGAATAGCCAATACCTCAGAAGACAAGCTCAGGAACCAAAAAGATCTTGACAGACTTGAACAATGGGTCCTATCCAATAACATGAAATTTAATGTGGAGAAAAGCAAGCTTTTACACTTAGGCAGGAAAAACCAAAGGTACAAATACAGATTAGGCGAAATCTGGCTCAAAAAGCCAGCAGTCTGTGGCAGCAGCCCAAAAAAAAAAAAGCTAATACAATCCTTGGTTGTTATAAACAGAGGCATAGAATCGAAATCACGTGAAGTATTAGTACCGCTTTATAAAGCCTTAGTATTAAGGCCACATCTGGAATACTGCACCTAGTTTTGGTCACCACGTTACAAAAAAGATGTTGAGACTTTGGAAAAAATGCAAAGAAGAGCAACTAAGACGATTAAACGCCTGGAAACTAAAACATATGAAGAACGTCATGGCCAGTCTAGACAAAAGATGAACTAGGGGTGACATAATAGCAGCATTTCAGCATTTGAGGGGCTGCACAAAGAAGAGGGCGTCAACTTATTTTCCAAAGCACCAGAAGGCAAGACAAGAAACAATGGATGGACACTAATCAAGGAGAGAAGCAACCTGGAATTAAGGAGAAATTTCCTAACAGTGAAGACAATTAACCAGTGGAACAGCTTGCCTTCAGAAGTTGTAGTTGCTTCATCACTGGAGGTTTTTAAAGTAGAGACTGGACAGCCACTTGTCTCAAATTGTATAGGATCTCCTGCTTGAGCTGAGGTTTGGACTAGAAGATCACCGAGGTCCCTTTCAGCTCTATTCTGATTGAACACACATGCACACTTTACACCCAGTAATACATTAAGACCGAAGCTTGTTTTGTCCTCAAGGACAAAACACCCAGACACAAACAGAGCAATGCTGTATATGAGTGCAATGCCACGGACATGTGCAGATCTCTATATTCGGGAAACAAACCACTTCATAAACACATGCCACAACACAGGAGAAAAAACTCATCAGGACAGGATTCAGCAGTCCATCTGCATCTGAAAGACAAGCTTCACATTCTGGACAGAGAGGATCACTGATTTGAAAGAGGGGGTCAAACAGGCCAGCTATGTTAAAATTGAACATCCCTCTCTCAAAAGAGAGGGAGGGATACGTCAGCACCTATCTCCTGTTTACAATACAGTCCTTCCAACTTCCACAGCTTTTTGCCCTCTGATTCAGGTGACTCTGAGGATACAGATTAACCCCACAAATGGCCTCAAAGACTCCCAAAGTGTTAACAACAGAGCCTCAGAGCATATCTGAAGCCAGAATCCAGTCCTTTGCTTCGTAGCATGCCAGTGTTCTTCTTTACCCCTACCTCTATCCCAGAGGTGGGTTTCAGCAGGTTCTGACCAGTTCTGCAGAACTGGTAGCGGAAATTTTGAGTAGTTCGGAGAACCGGTAAACACCACCTCTGACTGGCCCCACCCCCATCTATTCTCTGCCTCCCGAGTCCCAGCTGATTGGGAGGGAATGGAGATTTTACAATATCCTTCCCCTGCCATGCCCACCAAGCCACGCCCACCAAGCCATGCCATGCCACGCCAACCAAGCCACGCCCAAAGAACCGGTAGTAAAAAAAATTGAATCCCACCACTGCTCTATCCTTCTAAAAAGTTTAAAGCCAGATGGGCCAGGAAGTGTCAAATTGAGATAACTGCAAACAAACTAAAATATAAACTACGAAAGAAAGAAAAGAAGGAAGGAAGAAAAATATACCTAATGTTTTATACATTTATAATACCACATTTCCAATTTCTCAATGTGATTCTATAAACCATGCTTTCCATGCTTGATATAACCACAATTCCTGATAAACAGTCAAATTCCAAAGCTTTAATATATAGGTATTGTATTATTCAACATTACATCAACACATTTAACATTTAAAGAAGTTTCTCATAATCCCACATATTATTGTTATGGTTGGTTGCGCAGTCAGCCATATGTTTAGATTGGATTTGGCATTTTATCCACCTATCTAGTCTTTCCCAATTATTGATTATTATTAATATACTATCCCCCAAAGATAACAAATGATCATATGACCATATCATGTCAGTGAACCCTCATATTTTTAACACCAAACTATTTCTCGGTTTATCCAGCTATTCTTATTGCCAAGGTTTACAAATGGCACTAAGCCAACTGGCATCAAACAACGACAACATTGCTCAAGTGGTTGTTGTAGTTGCAGACAGTGTGTCTTGCGGGAACTTAGTACTTACTTTCTATACACACACACCTCATTGGGGAAATTGAAATTGATGTAGGATTCTTACTGTGAATCTATTATGAGAAGTTTAAGCCAATGTCATCACAAGTTGCAAATGACAAATGCTTTAAATTATGCACAACTGATATCAGTACAGGAAATGATATGCCTTGTACATTGCTTAAGTGTTTATCTTGGATTGGATTCAAATTACTGTCAGCCAAATGGTAGATTTGAATGCACCTCTGTCAGCTGTATTCTGACAAGGTAGCGATTTGTCACCAGTGTGTGTGTATTGTGACTTCTAATCCACAACATTGTAATTGTTGCTCTGGGTTTAACTACTTGCTTAGAGGCAGCGTGTAGATGCATGTAGAAGCAAAGTTAAGCTTCAAGATTATAATCAGAACACTTAACGTATACCCTGTTTCCCCCAAAATAAGACATCCCCTGATAATAAGCACAATCAGGCTTTTGAGTGCATGGCAATAAGGCCAAGCGCTTATTTCAGGGTTCAAAAAAATATAAGACAGGGTCTTATTTTCGGGGAAACACGGTAGTTTCAAGCACGTTTCCTTGAAATTATATCCCAATGTAAGTAGCAAAATTTATTTTCAGGTAAATGGACTTTGGGCTAAGGAAGCTTACTAAACTCAGTCTGAATCATTTTGGAACTATATGGAGAATTCATTTTTTCTTTGAACTACATTCTTATTTAACCATGAACCTTAGTTGAATGAGAGACTATATGCTTAAATTCCTTAGGACCTCTCTCCCTCTCTCTCCCTCTCTCTCTTTGTATATATTTTTTATTTTTTAATTTAAACATTTCATCTTCCATTAAACAGTGTGTCGTCTGAGTACAAATATCTCTGTGCAATGACAATCTAAATTCACAGTATTCATTACATTGATATTGATTCGCTAATCTTACCATAATAAGCATAATAAACCTATACATTTCTCCCTCTTAACATATCTTCTAATAAGAATATAATAGTAATATTAAACACAATAATCTTATCAAACACATTAGTAAAACTCATCATATTGTTTATATCTGCCTACATATTTTCTATATTTCATTAATCTCCATTTATTTCTAGCTTCTGTTCCTTGGGATCTCTGAATTGTATTAGGAAGGACTCCTATTTAGAACTGATATGATCAAATGATAACATTCTTGACAATTCCCCATTCTGTGTCTGTTTTTAACATATTATAAATCACCTGAATGCAGGATTTTTACAATATGGTATTACTGTATGAATGCAATTCTGTATCTATAAGCCCCATTTAGCATAAAGGAGTTGATTTCCCAGTTGTATAAAGTTGCTTACAAAGATTGATTTGTTAGGTTAAACTATCAGAAATACAGTTATGTACATTTATATATTCGTTCTGCATTGGATAAAAGTAACCTAGCTGCTATATTGGAATTTAATGGGGTTTTTTTTAAAAAAAATCCATGCAAAAGTGTATTTTCTACTTTATATTTGGACGGACAACGGTGTTTCTTATGTAATATGTCTTCTCAAAGCTGTTCATGAAATGAAATGCTCCATAAAGTAGCATTAATTTGCCAGTCAACATTTTATCCTTTATCCTAACAACTTAAATGAAAGGTTTAAATCAAAGCATTGTACACCTAAGCAACAAAAAAATGATTTTGAGATACAAAATACCAGATCCTTCACTCTGATTCAATCCTGAAAAAATGTATCCAACATACTTTAATGTACCAATAATAAGTTGGTACATAAGATAGTTAAGGTAGTTATTATTGCAGTGATAGCAAAATAATGGTTAAGAATGGTCTTTTCTATAACTGACAAAAGAAACATTATTTGGATGCTGGTTTGAGCAAAAAATGTTCTTCAAAGGTTTATGAATTTTAGGGGGAGAAAAGTAAAATATTAAAACAGTGCTATAATTGCAATCTTTCCATGAAAAAGGAAGTTTCTTTGAATAGCCAAGGTAATTCACACAATAATGTCCAATTAAACTTAACTCTTTACCTATTTGGGTTTTTTTAAAAGTACCTTATTACGACATATTTATGATGACAGAATCAAACATAGATTATTATGTTTAATTTGTGATTCTCTTGAAAGGTGTCTGATTGACATCATGGTAACTTAAGGCTATGGCAGAATAGTTTGCTTTGAGTGGAAGTGTCTATTTTCTTTTTTTTCTATCATGGATATGAAAAATGACTGGAGATTCTCTTGAATTTAATTAATCTTCTAAGAAAAACATGAATATGGAAATGGTTACTCACTTCCTCTTCCAGGAAGTTTTCAACTCGCCAATCTATCTCAGAGCCCTGTACCTCCATGATATTCCATCCAAATACCAACTTGGCCCAAACCTTCTTCGCTTCCTATACCAGACAAGAATTCTCAATCAATCAATCAATCAATCAATCATATCTGCCAAAGAAACCACACGTAGTATATATGGATACAGAGTAGTAACATGTCCTTTGCAATACAGGTTTCACATATTCTTTCCTAAAAGCCAGCCAAATAAAACCATTGATTTTAAGTTGATGAAGCAGAAATATTGATCATGAAAAACAACAGAAAGAGTAGCAGATGTATTAGGATAGCCTCAGTAGATATTGTTTCCTGCACAGTGCTGTATATTTCAAAATAAATCCAGTAAGCTATCTTAGCTACATCCCAGAGGAATCGACACAATTATTTTCCTGCTAAAAGCAAGCAGAAATTGAAATTATAAGATACACATTGCAAGTCCGGCTGTAATGCATTCAATTTTGATAACGAAGAGATCATCAGCATCCATTTGGGATAATGATGCAAAAATGGAAAATAAAGATAGTTCACTATGGATATTGTCCACGAGGATTTCAGAACACCGTGTTTGAAATAAGTAGAAACAGGGAGCATAATATTTCCATGAGTCAGATATCATTTAAGACTGAGTGAAACTGAGATTCCATTTGATGGAAATTGCTGTAACCTCTGCTGGACCTTACAGATTGTGTTCAGATAATTGGCCAGAAATTACTTCATAGATTGAGAATTGCAATACACTAAAATTGAATGTCTGGACTTATTTAGAATATTAGTACCAAAATTAATTTATTACAAAATTTGTCTCAATTTTCTTAGCTAATATGCTCGTTTTGCGTAGCCATGTATCAATCTGAATACTAGCTGAATTTTTTGAATATGTCCATATACAGGCAGTCCTCGACTTCCAACCGTTCATTTAGCAACCATTCAAAGTTACAGCAGCACCGTAAAAAGTGACTTATGACCGTTTTTCACACTTACAACCACTGCAGCATCCCCATGATCACGTGATCAAAATTCAGACACTTGGCAACTGACTCATATTTATAATGGTTGCAGTGTCCTAGGATCATGTGATCAACTTTTGCGACTTCCCGACAAACAAAATCAAGGAGGAAGCCAGATTCACTTAACAACTTCGTTACTTAACAACTACAGTGATTCATTTAACAACATGATTTAACATATAAATCAAATTTTTTTAAAAAAACTGTGACAAGAAAGGTCGTAAAACCAGACAAAATTCATTTAACAAATGTTTCTCTTAGCAACAGAATTTTTGGGTTCAATTGTGGTTGCAAGTCAAGGACTATATCAATGTTGTGGTTTTCACATTGTCATGGTGGGACTGAATTGTGGTGACTTTGGAATTACGTCACAGAGAATAACCAGCAAATACAAAAAGCAGCCACTCAGCAAATGAAAATGAATTTACAGAGCCAGAGTCATATTTATTTTTTAGTCATCATTTTTTATATTTTTTTATCCCACCTCTTGAGGACTACCTGTATTTATTTTTCAGAGTTTTCAGGGTAAACCACTGTGTGTGAAATTTAATTTTACAATTATTAGCTTTATTTACATTTTGAACTATAATTATATTTAAAATGTGCTTTCTAAAACTTTGCATATTTTCAGTTTAGCTTTAGTTTAATCAAATTAATGTATTATATACTATACGCACACGCACATTATAGTTTATATAAACTAACTGATGAGGACTAATTAGTCCAAAATAGATCTATCTTAGTCTCCCTTTAGTCTTCCAATAGACAGCAAAGTGCTGGTTTGATGTCTGAAAAAGCCTAGAAACTAGTGAATGGGATTTCACTGAGCTATGACTGTATAAAGATCTTGATTACGTAGGAAAAAATCCGGCTGAGAGAAAAATACACACACACACACACACACACACACACACACACACACACACAAGTCTTGGCCTATTTGGGTCTTTTCCCATGTAAGATTGAGAGTATCTTGGCGATGTTTCGACGAGGTCCCACTCGTCATCTTTAGGCTGGTGTCTTTGGCTTCGTGCTTGTGCGAGCAAAGCGTCAAAACGTCGCCAAGATACTCTCAATCTTACATGGGAAAAGACCCAAATACGCCAAGACTTGCATACATGTACCTGTGAAAATCTCCAAAAACAAATACACACACACACACACACACACACACAGAGTTATATAGTTATATATATAGTTATATAAATAAAAACATATTGTCTGCTCACTCATTAGAAGTAAATTAAATAATTAACCAGGATTGGGTTTTGCAAACATATGTCTAATTTCTTTTTAAGCCAGAGCTGATACTTTTATGGGACTATACATTATTCTGGTTCAGGGGCATCCATTGCGATGGGGGTGCAAAATGGTCTGGCAATTTTAGTCCTGCTCCTTTTGTAGAGTCCTTTGACATCAACACACATATATTAAACAGGCAGGGTTTGGATCATCATTTCGTGTTTGCCATCTTCCAGATTTTTATCCTCCTTGTGGACACTGCTGTTTCCATGGGATACGAGGATTATGCCAGCCAAAATGACAATTGTGTAATCAACAAGTAGATGTTGTTCCTCTATACTTACAATATAGCACAATCCAATCTTGTTTTCTCAAAAGTACAGTATATCTCATCGAGTTCAGTATGGTTTTCCCCCAAGGAAACAGCTATAGGAGCTCAGACATGCTTTCCTCACTTCTTTGGCATTATTGTTCCAAAATGGATATTGTATGCACAAGACAATGAGAATTCACCTGCAGCTCTATATTAAATTCCCTGCAAATACAAAATGCTAACACAGCAATAGAAAGCCTACCTTAGAAAACTTGTCCCACCTACCCCTGCGTTATTCTTACCTTTTATTTGGCCCCACCCCCAATCTATTGCTGCCTCCTGAGTCCCAGTTGCTGGCTAGAGGGAAAAAACCTGTTTAAACTCTTGCCGTGGGGCTTCAAAGAGCCGCCCTACAGCTGATCAGTGTTAAAAGAAAACAAATGAGTAGACCGGTGCCTACAAAAATACATGAGTAGATCAGTGCCTGCAAAAATACATGAGTAGATCAGTGCCTGCAAAAATACATGAGTAGATCAGTGCCTGCAAAAATAAATGGGTAGATCGGTACAGCTCTGCAAGCAGTTAAAAGCCTGGTAGACCAGTACCTCTGCTAAATCCTAAAGAATTGTCACATGACCATCAAGCCTCACCCACAAAATAAGCCATACCCACAGAATCGGTAGTAAAAAAAATTAGAACTCATCCCTCATTTAGGCTATCCTTCATTTTAAAAGTAAAAAAAGATATGGGTCTGTGAATGTTTTAAGAAAGCCGCACATTCTTTCTACTTTGAATCAAAAGCTCAACGTTTCTGTCACAAGGCATTCTTCGCTTATTTCCAATCTGTCAGCAAAGATCTATGGTGCATTCTAGTTCATCAGCCAAACTGAACTGTCTAAGAAGCATAGGATGGGATATAAAGTGCAGTTTAATCTTTAGCCATAGTCCGCAATTTCATACTGCACAACTAAAGGAAAAGCACTAGTATAAGAGTGCATAGTGTGTGTCTGTGTGTGAGTGAGTGAATGAGGTTGTCAAGCTTCCAAGTAATAAGTTCCCCGAATAAATAATCCAAGGCAGTCATATTCAATCAAAGTCCATTTATTAGGAACAAATTAGCAAAGTCTTGGTATAATTCTGGCTCTGACCAAACCCCAGAATTATACCCAGTAAAAAGCAAAAGTTTGAAACTTCCCACCCAGAGTCACATTCTCCAATCAGCTCACAGTCCAACTGTCCGGTGACTCCAAACCAATGGTGGGTTTCAAAAATTTTTACTACGGGTTCTGTGGGTGTGGCTTGGTGGGCGTGGCAGGGGAAGAATACTGTAAAATCTCCATTCCCACCCTACTCCAGGGGAAGGTTACTGCAAAATCCCCATTTCCTCCCGAACAGCTGTGACTTGGGAGGCAGAGAATAGATGGGGGCGGGGTCAGTCAGAATTTTTACTACCGGTTCTCCGAACTACTCAAAATTTCTGCTACCAGTTCTCCAGAACTGGTCAGAACCTGCTGAAACCCACCTCTGCTCCAAACTCCACCTTCAGCCATCTGCAGACACATTCTCAGTTCCCACAGGAAAGAATGCTACCTAGCCATAACAACCCCCCCCCCTTATCTCTGTAATCCCTCTTCCTACTGCTAGAATGTGGTGAGCCTGAAGCCTTGTTAGACCCCCTTACAGAATACCTAGAAAAGGCTTAGAAAAAGAATAGGAAATAAAATAAAACATGGCTACACTTAATATAACTTTTATTTGTGGTCACAGACCAAAATACAAATATAATTACAAAAGAACGTGGGAAAAATAACATCATAAACAGTTGGCCACCAGAAGCCTTGCCATGGCTACACATATGTCAGCTTCAGGGTCGACAGTGGTACATGCACCAATAAGTCAAACATCATTACATAGACAACCCTCGGCATTTTTCTTGGCAACATTTTCAGAAGTGGTTTGCCACTGCCTTCTTCTACGGTGGTCCAAGATCACCCAGTGGGCTTCTGCAACAAAGGTAGGACCAGAACACAGGTTTCTAAGCCCAACATCTATAACTACACAAAAACAAGAGAATATTTGTAGCTCAGAGTTGAACTGTGGAGTCCTTGATGCTTTCTGACTTGGTTGTTTGTTTGGAGACATGTCATTGCGCAGTTAGCAGCATTATCAGTGCAAATAAATATGGGTTTTGCTGATTTGTCTGCAAATACTCTAATCAAGGAAACAGTAGGGAGGCAAAAGGAGGAAAACCACAACCTCACCAAAACTGCCAGGGCAAGTTAGTACACAATGTATAAACAGGCAGCAAACTCCACACTCACTCACACAAATATGAATGTCTCAACATGGCGAGGGATGTGTGTGTGTGTGTGTGCGCGCGCGCCTGGGATGGATGAGTGAAGAATAATGGGTGTGTACCCCAAGAGTATTGTATGCTAACCCTGTCAGGGTCACCCAAGGTGAGAAGAGCATCCTATCTGCCCAACTAAAACAAGCACCCATATTGCCAGCAGCAATATCAAAATACGCTCGAGGCAAGTGTTCACTTTAGTGACAACAGCAAAGGCACCATTTCATACTGTGTGGGAGAAAACAATGATAAACTGCTCTTGAATTGTACTAAGAGACTGCATGGATTGTCAGTCCAGATTAGAAGATAAAATAGTACGTTACTAAGTAGAGTAATCAACCCCCCCCCCCCAATGTTTAAGTTTGCAGAGCATGTGCAGCAAAAGCCCTTCAAAATCTCCTTTCATCTGTTTAATAAAAAGTGGATCCCTTATAATAATGATGTATTTAAATACCACCTTGGATAAATAATGCAATTATCCTGTTTCCCCGAAAATAAGACATCCCCTGAGAATAAGCCCAATTGGGCTTTTGAGTGCATGCACTAAAATGAGCCCCCCCAAATGAGCCCTCCCCCAAAATAAGCCCTCCTTGAATATACTTAAATGCATTTGCAGCTGGTCCCCACCATTTCCTCTGGTTAGGGTTAGGGAGACAGAGCTGGATATCAGGTAAGAGGCTGCAAGACTGCAAGAGAATCCCCGTCTTGCTCCACGCATCCCAAAATAATAAGACCTCCCAGAAAATAAGGCTAAGCGCTTATTTCGGGGTTCAAAAAATATAAAACAAGGTCTTATTTTTGGGGAAACATGATATTTTTCTTATTGTAATTGACACCACTACTAAAGCATGATTAGATATTTACATGACATTGCCTAGCAATCAAGAGTAAGAATTAAAATACCAAAATATAATAAAATTGGGATCATGTCTGATGTAGAGGTGAAAAAAAAACATTCTTAGAGTTAGGATGTAAAAAGTTTCCAATTTACACTCTATTATATAAATTCTTAACACTTCCATGTATTAAATTTAGCTGGAACAGTACTGCAGTCGAGCAAAGGATCTAAAATCTCCAGCCTTAATTATGCACATGTATACATCCAAACTAGACTGTGTTGTTTCTCTGTGTCATATAATATATGTGGGTATATGCATAATTATTTATTTATTTATATTTTTGTCATGTTTATGTAGTGTATATTAGTAGTGGTAACCCTTTGACAGCCGTTCGTAACAAAATTTCATTTTAATGTATGCCGATTAGTGTACATTTGAAGTGACAATGAAGTTATTCTATTCTATTCTATCCTATCCTATCCTATCCTATCCTATCCTATCCTATCCTATCCTATCCTATCCTATCCTATCCTATCCTATCCTATCCTATCCTATCCTATCCTATGTGATGCCCATCTTAAATGTAAAGCCTTTGGATGGTTCTTAGAAGGAACATACAAATTAATACATACCATTCAATCTTTAAACATATAATTATTACTTATCCTTTTGAATTACTTAACTCCTGTTCCCTACAAATTGTGAAATACTTTCAAAAGGTTTATTTGAAAAAGATGACCATAACTAGATCCAGCCTCTAAAGCTTGTCAGCCTTTCTCAGGCAGTCAATCTTGTGAATTTTGCTCTTCTGATCTGGATTGGAGAGGACATGACATGGTGTTTTCTTGCCCATAATGGTCAAGACAAAACCCTAACAAATCTCTGGGTAGATGTCCTTGCATGGCTTGGTCAGCAGTGGAGATGCCCATTTCTGCTTTTTCCCCAAGTAGTTTATTCTTCACAGCACATACTTCATCCTCTGAGATGCATGTTGCATGATGAATTGCATGAGCAATTCTCATTGCAATTGCTCATTGCTGCAATCTCATTGCTGCAAGATGTAGGATTAGTGGATAAATACAGGAGACAAGCAGGTAGCACAGCCATTTACTTGGAGAACAGGCTGGCAGTTAAAAGCACAGATATAACACCAAAGGAGAAAGAAGCTCAAACTATAGCACATAAAAGTGCTTGATTCTAAAATATACACGTACGGGCCAAAAAGGGGGGGGGGAGTAAGATGAACTGCAAATGTGAGGAAGGAGAGAATATTGCAAGAATACAGGTTCAATATTCTTGATAATGTAAGGAAAACAGGATCCTAAATCCTGCTGGTATACCATTAAAATATGCAACATTACTCATTTGGATGAAAGAGAAAAAGAAAGCATAAGGTGTCAGATTTTATTGCTCCTGCCCAAGCAAACTGCAAGCAAACAGCGCATGTTATAAAGGAGGTCTTCATTCTTTGCCACTCTAGCAGACAAAGTAAAGCTAAAGAAGACAACATTGAAATGAGTACCATCATGTGCTAGATGCTCAAGAAAAGGGATTCACTAAATTGAAATAATGCTGACCAGAAAATATATTGGCAGATCTACTCACTAAAACTTTGACCAGAGACTGACATAGAACAAGAATCATTGGAGTTGCAGATCGGACATGAGTCAATAAGAAGAGCTGCTGGAGGAATCAACCCAATGATACTAACTTTTCAGCCCCTAGTGTCAAAGGGGGAAGTATGTTTTAATAGGATTTACTCTACATCCCACCTTTGTTAAAGAGATTGCTAATATTAGGCTACTTTGTTCTGCCTTTCTTCCTACAGAGCACTTGCACTTAGACTCTCCTTTTGGTAGGAAGTAGCTTGTTATGTATCAGTCTTTGCCTATTCCTGCAATATATTTTCAATAAATAGATCTACTTTTTACATTGCAGCTATAAAATCTATTTCAGTGATAATTCGCTCAGGTTTGATTCCTACTCGGATGTATACCCAGAATGCTTTGACTTACTTACTTACCTTACTTTACTTACATACATATATACATACATATCCATGTTTCCCTGAAAATAAGACCCAACCAGAAAATAAGCCCTAGCATGATTTTTCAGGATGCTCGTAATATAAAATCTACCTCCCAAATAAGCCCCAATTAAAATACTCAGTCCTCAAGGAGAGGTGGCCAGCACAAAGGGCAGTGAGATTGTGAGGCCTGATGGTGTCCGGCAGCAGCTTCAGCTCACTGGCCCCTTGGCCAGCACACTCTGGGGTTGCGCAGTTGCGCAGTGCAGGTGAGTCCAAGCACTGCAACCACCAGGCCAGCCCCCCAAGCAAGTAGAGGTGCGGGGGGAGGTACGCAATCCAGCACGCCAGGGGCTGGTCCCTCGCAATCACCCTGATGCCATGTTTCCCTGAAAATAAGCCCTAATGGGTCTTTTAGAGCAAAAAATACCTGGGTCTTAATTTTGGAGAAACATGGTACATACATACATACATACATACATACATACATACATACATATGCAAGCTGCCCATCTTATCACAGGGTAGAGGTGGGTTTTTTTTAATCCCCTGTCATCCAGAAATATGGTACTTGTGGATCTATACTGTCAGATCTTTATCCAAGATACCAGGGGTTTTCAAGGAATATGTATCCCAACCACAATTAGCTTACCGTTCTATTGATAGCATCACATTTCAACTTCATCTGCCCCTACATTTAATGCTCAGGAGATCTGCTGTTTAGGGTTGCAAGAATCACGTTCTAAACATAAAGATCGTCAAAAAGATAAACTGTTTGGGTAAATTTTTGCTCGATATGGAATTACATTTTATTTTGCAAGTATATTATACCTGTTATTTAACTTAACGTAAAATTCTTAGAAACCCTCTTTCTCCATGCTATTCCAAATTTATATCTACACATTCAATTCTTACGATTTTTTAAAAATATTTTATTAATTTTCAATAATTAAAATACAAAACGAGAGAATTCTTGTACATAACTGTGACCATTTACACGACATATTACTATAATTTATTTATACTCTATACATTCTAACTAAATCCAATCCTAGTTTATCTAATTCTTTTTTCCTTTTTTATTTTCAATCCATTTGTACCACTTCTCCCATGCTACGTAGTATTCCAAATCTGTCAATCCTTTTAGTTCAAGTGTCAATTTGTCCATTTCAGCGCAGTCGAAAACTTTTTTAATTATTAAGTCTTCAGAGGGTATATTTATATTTCTCCAACACTGTGCAAAGGTTAGTCTTGCCACCGTTATTATATGTAGAATGATGTACATTGTTTTTTTTATCAAAACAAAATAAAAAAAAATTGGAAAAAAATACAAACTTGGTTACAGGAATTAACTGGCTTTCGAACAGAATACACACCGGAATTGTTTCTTCTCGGGATAACAAAAAGGAAATATGATTTTTAAAAAATCAATTCTTACAATTTTATTACAACTATAAAACATCAGCTTTGATCCTTCCCCAAAATATTTCACAAACAATTCATGCTATAGGCCTTTTTTTTAACCCTTAAAAGCTGTAATTCTGTTCATCAGGGATAGCAAATTTGTGGCCCTTTATGTGTTTCTGCAACTCACTCTGTCTGCCCAAGGCTGCTGAATGTTCCTTAAGCAACATTTGGAGGAGGCCAGCTTGTTCCCTCCTGATATATACTGAGATGAGCTATCATGTTGTATTATTACAAGTTGTAAGGTATCAGGCAAAATTTCCTACATAAGGATAGTCAATCAGTATCTTAAAGCCTGTACAACCACACATTTTGAATTCCAAATCATATAAATGAATCTGGATTGCAAATTACTAAGAAACAAATAAACGTTTTCTCTTTTTTTATCCAATAGAAAACAGTTTAAACCAATGAAAACTTTTGTTTAGAGTGAACACACAGAACACTTTTTTTAAAAAATGTCCAGAAATCCCAATATCACCTACTTCCATCTTGACTTTGATCACTGCATCCAACAATCATTCCTACGCTTTTGCACTTTCTATGTCTTTTGTGCCAACTGAGGACACAAGAGAAGCAGGTTTTTAAAATTTTAACTCCCTACTCCCTTCACCACAAAACCTGAATTTAAGTACATCCACCCACCTGCTTCACTGTGCTTCCCTTTCATCCTTCAATCTTACTGCTTCCAAGCTGAACCCTAATCCTGTCCCTAGAACAGCTGTGTGCTGTTCTGCTCTGCACAGAAGTAGCCCTCAACTTAAGACCACAATTCAGGCCAACATTTCTGTTGTTAAGTGAAACATTTGTTAAGTGAGTTTTTAAAGTGAGTTTTGCCCTATTTTACGACCTTTCTTGCCACAGTTGTTAAGCGAATCACTGAAGTTGTTAGGTTAGTAAGCCAGTTGTTAAGTGAATCTGGCTTCCCCATTTGTGTCAGAAAGTCACAAAAGGGGATCACATCAGGGGTGAAATCCAGCAGGTTCTGACAGGTTCTAGAGAACCGGTAGTGGAAATTTTGAGTAGTTCGGAGAACCAGCAAATATCACCTCTGGCTGGCCCCAGAGTGGGTTGGGAATGGAGATTTTCCAATATCCTTCCCCTGGAGTGGGGTGGGAATGGAGATTTTGCAGTATCCATCCCCTACCACACCCACCAAGCCACACCCACAGAACCAATAGTAAGAAAAATTTGGATTTCACCACTGGATTACATGACCGGGGGGTGGGGGGAGACACTGTGACAATCCTCAATATGAGTCAGTTGCCAAGCATCTGAATTTTGATCACATGATCATGGGGATGCTACAAAGGTCATAACTTTGAAAATCGGTCATAAGTCACTTTTTTCAGTGCCGTAACTTTGAACAGTCGCTAAATGAACTGTTGTAAGTGGAGGATTACCTGTACAGCTTTAGCATACAAGATACTAAGAACTGGGATTGATGTGTCCCTGGATTATAGTTCAGACCCTGCTCAACATAATCCAGATGAAAAACCTCTTCCAATTGTAAAAAAAAAAAATTCTAGTTGCTATTTTCCCCTTGTTTCATTATATGGTTGACTAGCTGAACTTTTTTTATTCCTTGAAACTATGGCTCAACTGGTCATTCTTTCAACCACTAGGTAGCAGCAGAGTTATAAGCTTTTTTTTAAAAAAAAAACCCAAACAAACTCTTTGCTGCCATTTAGTTCAAAGTAATCAGAACTAGGATCACAACATCTTAACTGTAAACCCAGAACAAATAATTGTATCAGTGAACTGTGATGACCGAGGTTTTCACTGAGCATATAGAATTCACTAGCCCTGTTGAAGAGATGGGGGGGGACAGATCTCACGGCGTTTCCACCATGCCTGTCATTATGTCCACAACCAAACACAACAGAACGATTTTCTATTCTTTTCTATTCCACCCCCTTCGTTTGTAACATAACATTTTTACGTGTGGCTTTATTTTTTGATAAGCTGCTACTTGACGAGAAACACTGTATAACTTTGCCTTTGAAAAATAAATAATAAACACACACAGCCTAAATGTGATGATGCCAATATTATGTGACATCCAAAAAATAAAATCCCCTTTTTCATAGTGGCATTGTGACATTGTAGTTAAGGATAGAGTCTGTGTAGTGACATCACAAAGGAGGTTTGGCTTCTTAGTGCATCTTAGCGCAGGCAATTGTAGGGCCAAATATGTTAAAGTCTACTTCCCATAACATTCTTCCTATATAGTTCTTCTTACCGTACACAGTCAATTCTTTATCACAAACATGTTAATTTTGCCTAGGGTGCTTTCTTTTTTAAAAATAGATATTATTTCACTGCAAAAATGAACAAGCACCCTTATACTTTGTACTCATTTTTGCCTCTCTTTTTTTTCCTGTTTCTTGGGGTTTTTTTTCTTTATCTTCTGCTCACCGTGCTTCGTTCCTGTTTCAGCCATTCATTTCCTGAATAAGTCTGATAATGAGGGTTGTCTCGTTATTACAGTAATTATTATTTTTCTCTTCACTAAATATTGCTTTATTAGCCTTAAACTGCAAGACAAAAAGCATTTGCTGAACTGCCAGCCAACAAAACTAAAACTATCAATGGGCAGCTTTTTAATTATTATAATTGTACAAGTTTCTGAATTGAATGTTGTGGAGTCCTTTTAGTGTCTACTATACTTCCATAACTAAGCAGGACTTCAGGGAATAAAGGGAATAAACAAAGGGATCTGGAATTTAGTTACTAAATGTAATGCCATTGTTCTTGATTACTGGAATGCATTCATTCTTTTTTATGAAACTTGGTTTACTAAATACATGTTACAGGAATTATGTATTGATCATGTTTACAACATTTACTAAATACTCTGAAAGAAGTCACTCGGAATCGGGTGGCATATGAATTTATTTTATTATTAAACCATGGAGGACATTACATGCCTGGTTTATGCAGGAACTACGAGCCACTTCTGCTACTGATAAGTGAGTGGATAGAGGCTATAAGAAATCCCTCGCACATCCTGTTAACTATAGTACAAGAATTCTCTCTCTCTCTCTCTCTCTCTCTCTCTCTCTCTTTTGCTAGATCATGTCTTCAGGGCATAGGTAACAAACCCTTCTTTCATCAAGATGGAAAAATACAAATTGTGAAATTGCAATACTATAATGTAAGGATGACGGTGTCACAGTATTACAAATCATATTTCATACTTGCTCCCATCAATGTCCAATTCATAACCTTATGATCTAAAAGCAGATAAAAAAATAAATCCATATGCTGCCTGACTATATCATAAACTCTACTGCCCATATTTAAGCGTACTGCTGTTTTATATGGATATTAGAATCTGTTTTATTTCCAATTATTTGACAGTAATTCCAAGTCATTCTGAAACCTTCTTCTATATATAAATGCTACTTTCAGTTCAAATGGACTCTACCTCTCTGGATGTTGAAAAATCCTGCGATGCTGTCAGCAAGATAAGATCCAAGTTGACTCACTTCACATTCTTCATCTTCAGCACAACTGTGGCTAAACCTTGAACAACTACAAATAGCAATCTACAAGGCCTCTAAAAGGATGCTGGTAATGACACAGTCTGAGGCCCAACTTCTATTGCTCACCTGGGAACATACTCCTTAGCTTCAGCTCCTTCAACTCTGATGTCTATGGCTATTCTGTTTTTTGAAAGTAGGAGTGTGTTTCTTTTAAATCTGGTACTTCCCGATATCAAAGATCCATGGCTTAGAGCAGGGCTGTCAAACTCATGGTCCGCAGGCCAGATGCGCTGGCCACGCCCATGCCTGGTTTAGCAAAGGGGGAAAAAGTCACTTGACAATGCCATGACAATGCAAGTTTGACACCCCTGGCTTAGAGGGAGGGGGTTGGGCAGGAGGAAGGGTTCCCCAAATGCAAGGAGATGATCTGTAGCCAAGATGGGAGAGCTGACAGTTAGGTACCTGTCACCCAAGTTTCTATCCCCAACTCGGGAACTTCTGTCACTCCTCTGTTGAAAGTTAGTAGGGCTGATACTTTTCAAGCCAGGAAGAAATATCAAGAGAAGTAGGAGGAAATAAAACTGGAGGGAATGGCTCTTGAGCCATCCACCGTCTAATTTCATATAGGAGAAAAGGAACCCTCATCTGTTCTTCTTGCCAACCCAGAAGAAGAATTGTTTTTCCAGTGAATCTACAATTACCTGGAGCCTCTTCTGATTTACCGGGAAACTTCAAATCACTCTCTAAATTGGGGTTTGACAAACTGTTAAATCACATCCATGTGAGTTTCTTCCCATTCAATCCCACACTCTTGTCTGTCTCACCCATCTGGAAGATGGGCTGTTTTTTTAGACTCAAGTCTTAGTGAAAGGCCCATTATCAAAAATAACCCAAGAGATGGGATCACCAGAGCAATGCCAGCAATCTGTCACTTGGTCAACTGGGAATTTTTTTTTTGGTTTGATGAGAACTGGTTCTCCATCTGTTAAGAAGTCAAGTAACCATTTCTAGAACAAGCAGCTGGGGCAGTCTGCCTCTCCTTTACACAAGAACTTTACACAAGTTCTCCTCCTGTGCATAAAAAAAAACAGTCTGAGAAAAAGAAGTGAACATTACTGCTATATTTTGCCAATATATAATTCTATATTTTGCCTATATATAATTCTTATTTGAATGCACTACATTTCCTAATATTCTTATGTAGAAATTTTAAACATTTTTTTTTTAAAAAAATTACTAATCAGAGCTTTGAGATATTTATCCTGGCATTGAACTGCTCCAAGAGAAGTCTGATACAATGCTGGACACCAGCCTGGGACAACCCATCAGAGCAGTCGGTGGTGTTTTTCCCACCGATGGGTCACAGTGGGTGGGAATGATGACATTGGGGAAATCCTCCAATCTTAGACCTTGGGTTGCTTCACATTAAAAGTGTCAGGGCAGTACCAATTCTTGGTCTTATCACTGAAGCAGAACAGGACCTGGCAAAGAGAGTACCACAAAATAGAGCAGCATCACTGTTGACCAGGGGAGGCATGATAGTAGTGTTCCAATATTTGAGGGGCTGCCACAAAGAACGGGGGGGGGGGGGGCAACCTATTTTACATAGACCAGAAGGTAAGTCAAGAAACAATGGATGGAAACTAATCAAGGAGAGAAGCAACCTAGAACTAAGGAGAATTTTTCTGACATTGAGAACAGTTAACCAATGGAACAGCTTGCCTTCAGAAGTTGTGGGTGCTCCATCACTGAAGGCTTTTAAGAAGAGACTGGACAGTCACTTGTCTAGAATGGTATAAAGTCTCCTGCTTGAGCAGGGGGTTTGACTAGAAGACCTCCAAGGTCCCTTCCAACTCTGTTAATCTGTTATCAACTGGACGAGTTGATATTAATATGGCCATGAGTGAGAACCTTAAGTAGATACAGGTAGCCCTTGACTTATGATCATAATTGAGCCCAAAATTTTCATTGCTAAGTAATACATTGTTGCCCAATTTTACAACCTTTCTTTCCACAGTACTTAAGTCAATCACTGCAGTTAAGTTAGTAATGTGGCTGCTAAATGAATCTGGTTTCCCCATTGACTTATCAGAAGATCACAAAAAATAATCACATTTAGGACAGTGCAATTGTCCTAAATGTGTGTTAGTCGCCAAGCATCTAAATTTCGATCATGTGACCATGGAGATCCTGTAGCGGTCATAAGGCTGAAAATGGTCATAACTCACTTTTTTCAGTGCCATTGTAACATCAAGCGGTCACTAAAAGAATGGCAGTAAGTTAAGGACTACCTATACTGATGCATATGTATAGTGTGTGCCCTCAGTTAAAATGGAATTTCAGACACATTCATTAGTATCTGGCTAAGCCCGTCCCCTACTAATCAAACATGTAGAAAACTGAACCCCTTTGGCGATGAGAAGGAAATGCTGCTCTAAATAGTTTATTTCTCTTGGGAAAACTACGTGAGACTACTTCTCTTCCAAATCATTTAAGCAGTTTAAAATATTAGAGGTTTATAGCATGTTATCTAACTGCTGTCGCATCTCCCTATGATCTGAGGGGGAAATCCACACTGCATACATTTGTTTATAACAACATGGCTATATATACTAACCAGCAATTGGGGAATATGCATGTGCTAGGATTTGCATTTCACTGCAAAACAAACTCCGTCTCTTTTGAACGAGAAAGCATTAGGGCAGCAGTTTAATCAATTCTTATTCTCAGATGTAGCCAAAGGATTTAGAAGTTTTTGTTATGAGTGGGATCTGTTCAACCACACCAACCTGTCTGAAATTTGTAAAATCTATCAAACTCTAAGTTGTAACCATTGCTGGATTTAGGGCATTTTAGAAACAACAACAAAAACACGAATTTAATACATAAATTCTGTCTTACCGCTCACTTCTATGCCTACTAAGGATTAGAGAATTTTTCTGAGAGACATAGAACATGGCTCAAGGAGCTGAACTGGAGAACACTTTTTAAATGAGAGAAAATAAAGACGTTTCATGTGGAGTGCTTGAAAAACAGGTCTGGCAATCAAATCCAAATGGGTTTATAATGGATACGAAGCCCACTTTAGTAAAAGAGAGCTTTGGCATTTAGAACAGAAGAGTGTTTATTACAAATGAAAACTGAAAATACTAAGAATATTTGAAAACCATGGCAATCATAAATGGTCACTGGTGGAACATTATTTTATTTACAATGATTTAAGATGACCTCAATCCTTCCAGCAAGAAAAACTAAGGAAATATGCAACCAAGAAAATGATCCACTCAACTCATTCCTATATATATATTGGTTTCTTTTGCTTCAGATTTAAAGTTAGAAATCGTATTTTGGAATTTTTGTCCAGATAAATAATTCCTTCACTTAGTAAAATAGTTGTTTAGGAAAAGAACTAGGCTAACTTATATAATTTTTATATGATGGAAGTTGTTATTTCTTTGGCTCTCATTTATAAAGGTAGAAAACTCACAGGACAGGGACCAATATTGCATCCATATAAATGTGGAACTTCCAAAAAACTGTGGGAATTGTATAGAACGTTTTCAAATGCTTATTAAATCAGAGAAGAATTGGGGAGAAATGGGATGGGGGGGATGTAGCCCAACATATATAAAGTAAACCCAAGTTAAGTGCAGAGACAAGGGTCACAGTGAATGCCTGAATAATGTCTTCCCCAAGTGCCAATCAACAGGAACCACAATAAATACCACTGAACCTTTGGATGGGGGAAGGAACACCATGATCCAGGCTGAAAGGAGAAAGACTGACCAGAAGAATCCTTGGTACAATCAACATTTATACCAAAGGTGCTTTTTCAAGAGATAAGTGGACTTTCTGGTTTTTCTTTGAAGACAAGTGCAAATGACCAGCTGTCTGAAAGGAATATAAATCCTTCCATTCCTCACCATCCAGTCAGAGATGAAGAAGCTTCTTGGATGAGAAGCGAAACATTTTCAAAGAAAAACCAGAAAGTCCAGTTGCCTCTTGAAAAAGCACCTTTGGGATAATCATGACCTGGATGACTGAGAATCTCCATAGACAATCAACATTTGTAGTTTCCGCCTTAAAGAAGAAACACTGGAACAATTAACCACACTATCATTATCTAACTCCCACCACAACCACAACCACTCACAAAAAAACTAGAATGAATCACAATGTGGTAAGACAATTCAAGGACCAAATCATAAATAATGCTGGATTATACATGAAAATAAAGCATTCATACATGAACAATTATGGGTAGAAATATCTAGGATAACATTATTTCACAATAACATACAGATTTAAACCATACAACCCTAAACCATACAAGGAAAATTTAATGGAGAAGAAGGAACATATATTTCAAATGTGCTATGACAATTTTTTTAAAAAATAAGAAATGATGAGAGGAAGAAAACAGGGGAAAATGAGATGTCTTAAGACTTATTCTAGTTCTTTGCAAGTGACACTTTAATAAGAATAATTCAAACACTCTGAAAAATTATCATTCCTTTTTTAAAAGAAAAATAAGAAAACACTCAACAGACCAAGGAAATGAAAAGACAGAAATATGGCATACAAATATTTTACTTTAAATTGTTCTAATTTGATTTTAGATTTTTTCCCCTATTTGTTTCTTATTAACTGCAAAAACAATTACTGTATATTTGTTTGTCTTGAAAAGACTATTTCTATGAATCTCAATTTTCCTAAAGAATAGGAATAGGACTGATTTCTTTACTCAAAGGATTGAAACTCTGGAATATAAAATACGTGCGCTATAGGCCTTTCTTTCTGTCTTTGCATCTTTCCCCCCCTAATATTCTACTGTATAAGAGCACAGCAGACAATCTAAAACTTTACCTCAGTTTCTTTCAACTCTACTTTTAAACGCCTGTTGTATTTCAACTAATCGGAAGCTGCGTCCTTAGGGTTTTCTATCAACAGGAAGAAGGATGAGGGATTAGTCTGGACTATGCATTCTCTCCTCCTTTCCTATGTAGATTTTTTTTTAAAAAAAAGTTTGAAAGAGGGCTCTTTATCACACATTGAAAAAAGAATCAGGCAAGTTTGTAAATTTTGCTGTTGCTTATATTTGGCATAATTCATGAAAAAGGTTCTGTCCCCATATAATCTCTGGCAGATTATTCTGAACCCATATAAAGGGATTGTATAAATGATCACATAAAATGATATAAATGAGAGAATCATCTGGTCTAAACACTTTAAACTACATTACTTAAGTCTACTTAAATAATTGAGAATTAAGCAGGCTCAGTCATTCCTTTAAGGGAGACTAAATTGTCACTGAATGGGCAGATTATTAATGCATAAACGTTTTATTTTATTACCTTTTTATTACCAGGAATAATACAGAAGGCTCTCTATATCACCACTCATATTGTAAATGCAAGGTATGAAAAATCATGGGGGAGGGGAGGATTTGCTATTCTGCAAATGTGCCCAATCCTCCTTGTTGCATACATGCATTATAAAGTAAATATGTTAATAACCCAACCATATGATCCCATGACACAGCAGCCATTATAAATACTTACCAGTTGCCAAGAGCCTGAATTTTGAACATGTGTCTGTGGGGATACTGTAACAGCTGTAAGTGTGAAGTCCGGCTGTAAGTCAAATTTTACAGTGCCATTGTAATCGTGAATGGCCGCTAAACAAATAGTTATCAGTCAAGGACTATCTATATCAGGGGTGTCAAACTCAATTTCATTGAGGGCCGCATCAGGATTGTGCTTGAACTCAGGGGGCCAGGATTGGCATGGCCAGGGTGGGCGTGACCAGCTCGATGTCACTCGTTTCGGGAGCGCCTTTGGTGGCCCAAGTGCTCTGCCAGTGAAAACAGGCTCCCGAGCTCAGTTTTTGCTGGTAGAGGCACCATGGGCCAGTCCTTTGCTGTTTCCAGGATGGCCCCACAGGCCAGATCTGAGCACCCCACAGGCCGGATCCGGCCCACGGACCTTGAGTTTGATGTCCCCGATCTATATCATTGTAAGAGTTCTCTAAAATACCTGCAAACAGAGACACTATGAAGTCTCATATACCCAATGGAGTGATTTAAAAAATCATTCTCACATTGGTTTGCTTATAGATTTTTTTCCCAGATGCCAGTAACGCTTCAGTATTACAGGGTCTATTTGCGATGCTTGTAGTTATGAGAACTAAGAAACCTATTATTTGAGAACAAATGATAGGGGTGCTTTACGTTAAGGATGCAGAAGATAAAAGCACTTTTTTTTTTTGCCCCCTAACGTACATACAAAGATTTGCAAAGGATCCCTGATACATAATCAGTTGTTCCACGTGACTAGAACCATCAGATAACCTTGTCATGCTGAGAGTCTATTCATCTGCAGCTGCTCACACACTAGAGTTCCTTGGCAAACAGTTGAGGTCAATGGACAGATGGAGGATACTGAAAAGGTGACACTGGAGATGGAACTGAGAGTGCAGCATAGATACCTTTTTGCCCGGTGTGGTTGAAAACAAGACAAAGCACAGAATCAAGATGCAGCAACACCAATGTTAAACTCACATTTAGAATACAAAACAAATTTGGTTGCTTATTACAACAAGAACAAATATAAAATCTAAAGATACATTTCAGCACGACAGACTAAAATTAGACAAAAGACAAACTAGAGCCTTTCAGGTTTTCCTGAATATTAACTTAATTGAATATTTTCTAAATATTAAGGAAGGAGCTAATTTTACATGCTGGGTGTATTGGGGAGTTGGTGAGAAAGTTCCACATATCAAAAGTGTCAGTAGCAGAAAGGTCATATTCCCCAGGCCTACCAAACTATTTTGTCCTACTGTAAGGATGATCTGCATACATTGGATTTGCAGTTAATCATGGAAACATAGGACTGCAAGAAACTATCCTAGACGAAACCAGATCATTGGCTTATCTTAACCAGTTCTGTTCGTATTGGTTGCAGAGGTTCTCCAAAATTTCAGATCAGGGATACTTCTGTACTGGAAATACCATAGGTCTTCCAATGAACTATGGTATCAGATTAACAGAGTTGGAAGGGATCTTGTAGGTCATCTAGTCCAACCCCTCGCCCAAGCAGGAGATCCTACCTTCACCATTTCTGACAGATGGCAGTCCAATCTCTTCTTGAAAACCTCCAGTGATGAAGCTCCCACAACTTCTGGAGGCAATCAACACAACTCTTCATTGGAGTGTTTAAGTCTAAGCACATGAAAGTCTAAGAGAAAAGTTTCCTAGACAGAGATGTTTTTTTAAAAAGATCTTTTTTTATATAAAGTTTTTAATTTTTTAATTTTCTACAAACGTATCAAATTAATGCGTGAACAGTGTGGCACCTGGGTGTCCAACATTCTAACACAAATAAAACTAGTAAAATTAATTGTAATTATTAGATTCAATCGGCTTACTGTATATACTCGAGTATAAGCCGAGTTTTTCAGCCCGTTTTTCAGCCCGTTTTTCAGCCTGAAACGCGGGTCACAAAAAAATGACTTTCCCTGCAAGCTAGGAAACAGCGGGAGAACGGGGTTTGCTTACCCCGCCCACTCCCAATCTATTGGGACTGCCTCCTGAGTTTCAGCTGATGGCTAGAGGGAAAAAAAACACTTTAAATTCTTGCCGTGGGCTTCAAAGGCCCCCCCTACAGTTGATCAGGGTTAAAAAAAAACAAATGAGAAGATCGGTGCCGGCTACAAAAAGGTGCCTTCTGCAAAGAGCACATTTTTTTTAAAAAGGTGCCTGCTGCAAAGAGCACATTTTTTTAAAAAAGGTGCCTGCTGCAAAGAGCACATTTTTTTAAAAAAGGTGCCTTCTGCAAAGAGCACATTTTTTTAAAAAGGTGCCTTCTGCAAAGAGCACATTTTTTTTTCTCCTGCTGAAACCCAAAGCGAAACTAAAACAGCTTGTTGGCTTTGCTGTTTGCTAAGGCAGATTTGATTTCTTTTTCCTCATCAAAAAAGGTTGGTGCAAACAATGGGAAATTTATGGCAAATGGCAAAAGAGGGGAGTTCAAGATTTTAAAACACAAAAGAAAAAAAAGCTCTATTTAAATAGGGAATTGTAATAATTGAGATATTATTAATTGTATATTGTGTTGAAAGCAGAAATGGTTAAGTTGTGGTTTGGAAGAATATTGGGGGAAATTATTTGGTTTATTATTATTGGTAAATATAATTAATTGATTTGTAAGAAATTGGATTGCATGGAAATAATTGGAATATTCAATATTCAAAGAAAATACATTGTATGTTTGTATGTGTGTTTCTAATTATTGCTATTTATTCATATTTGTTCTCCTTTTATGTACATGGACTACTCAGAGGGCTCAAAAAGTTATTTTTGACTGGTCCTCGCACTTGTGACCAGTCCTTGAACTTACGACTGTCCTCACATTTTACGTTTTGGCCCTATCTTGTCACCATGCAAAATGCCCGTGCAGCATTCTTAAAACCATGTCACTCATTTCACAACTGCTTCTCTTCACCATGGTGACAAGATAGGGCAAAAACGTAAAATGTGAGGACAGTCGTAAGTTCGAGGACTGGTCACAAGTGTGAGGACCAGTCAAAAATTACTTTTTCAGCCCTCTGAGTAGTCCATATGCACAAAAGGACTACCCAGAGGGCTGAAAAAGGTGATTTCTGACAGGTCCTCGCACTTTTGACCGGTCTTTTTTTATTTTGAAATTTAACAGTAGCCACTGCATTTCCCACCCTCGGCTTATACTCGAGTCAATAAGTTTCCCCACTTTTTGGGGGTAAAATTGGGGGGGTCAGCTTATATTCGGGTCGGCTTATACTCGAGTATATACGGTATATATTTCTAATAATAATACACAATTGTAATAAGTTGCAATCTGTCATTATTCAATTATTCCATGTTTCTCTTATTGTTTCTTTTGTTTTATTATATAGAAGAGTATTCATTAAGATTCCCCCTTCTCTTATTTCTATCACTTTTTTTAACTTTTAATTATATCACCTTTTACTAAAAAAATATTTTTTCTTTTTATCCTACCTAACTTCTAATCATGTCACTTACCCCCCCAAAAAAAGAAAATAAAGAGACAGAAATGGGATAGCAAATCAAAACAACAAAGAAGAATTATCATCTATCCATTGTCCCTTGCCCGCTTCAATACTTTAGTTGCTATGCTTTTTTTTTTAAACTTGCTTCCCAAATTCCTCTCCTGGATCTCTATCTCTGTCAGAATCTGCTTCTTGGCTGTTCAATCTGGGTATTTCTCCCACCTCTACCCTCTTAAAAAATCTTTTTAAAAAAATCTTATATCATAGCCTTTGTCCTGTATAATAATATTGTAGAAGAGAGAAAATGGATGCCTCTGCCATACCAATCATGTTTGACTGGTATGGATACTGAGGCTTTGCTTCCTGTGCTTTTCTTGTGGGATGCTCAGGCTTGAGGGGGGAGGTTAGCAGTGGCTGGGTTTGGCTGGGGAGATTGCCACGGAGTGCCAGGCTATTGCTGATACTGCTTTCCCTCTAAAGACCACTTTCCTTCCCTGTGACTAGCCCTGTGAAGGAAAAACGGGATGTGAGTCCAGCGATTGAGTTTCCCAGTGTAGGTTGAAGACTGATTCCTTTCTCTGAGCAACAGCCAGAGGAGGAGGGTGGCGACTGAAAAGGGGCCCTCTACCACTTGGTGGAGATGGCAGGGGAGGTGAGTGCATTAGTGTGTATGTGTGTGTTGTAGTGAGAGTTGCAGTAGAGTGTGATGGAGGAGTGGGAGGTGGTGGCTGGGTACCCTGATGACACTGAGAGTCAGTGTTTCTGAAATGATTTGGGGTGCCCTGTTTCTCAACCTAGAATTAAGAAGAAACTTCCTGATAGTTAGAACAATTAATCAGGGGAACAACTTGCCTCCAGAAGTTGTGAATGCTCCAACACTGGAAGTTTTTAAGAAGAAATTGGACAACCATTTGTCTGAAATGGTATAGGGTTTCCTGCCTGAGTGGGGTGGTGGTGGACTAGAAAACCTCCAAGGTCCCTTCCAACTCTGTTATTCTATTCTATTCTGCTTCCGGGGATGGTTGCAGAGGACAATGGGAATGCAGTTTTGGGAATGGGGGAGGGCTTGATTTGGGGCTGCTGCTAAGGAGGTTGGAGTATATAGACAAGGGGAGATATGGTGGAAGACAGGGAGAGGGCTGTCCTCAGGTAATGCAGGACCATTGTCTTCATTCCAGCCACTTAGCCTCAGCCCTGGTCAGCAGGCCTTCCCACAAGAAAAGCAGATGGTACAAAAAGGCAACCTGGCCTTCAGCTGCTGCTTTTAAATGCCAGATTGGTCCATAATAAGATCTCCTTCATTAGTGAGTTACACATTGGTTGGAAGGCCAACCTGGCATGTACCTCTGAGACTTTGCTAGGTCTGGAAGTAGAGGGGTAGCCCTTTCAGAGATATGCCCATCTGGGTTTGGGAAACGGCACCAACTGAGATTCTGAGGCAGAGGCTGAGGCGTGACAATTGTCATCTGGGAATTTCTTACAGTTCAAGATGAGCTTTTGTTCATTAAGTTGGGCTCTTAAGTTGGTTGATCAAGCTGCAAGAGAGTGACAGATACTGGCCCAAGTTCATCAGGAACTTAGAATTTCTCCTTCTCCATTCCTGGTTCATATTATCATACCACAGATGAGTGGTGAAATCCAATTTTTTTTACTACCGGTTCTGTGGGCATGGCTTGATGGGCGTGGTGTGGCTTGGTGGGCATGGCAGGGGAAGGATACTGCAAAATCTCCATTCCCTCCCCACTCCTGGGGGAAGTATATTGCAAAATCTCCATTCCCACCCCAATCTGGGGCCAGCCAGAGGTGGTATTTGCTGGTTCTCCAAACTGCTCAAAATTTCCGCTATCGGTTCTCCAGAACCTTTCAGAACCTGCTGAATTTCACCCCTGCTACAGACTCTCTTTTTGGCACACATGCATGCATACATACATACTGTACATACATAAATACATACGCACTTCCTAAATCACTTCCTTTCTTTTAGATAAATAAATATATACATTGCAGGTCCAATTTTGAATTTATTCTGTCCAGACTGAATAAAAACATGTCATTGCCTAAAAGTCTAGCAAGTTAAAAAAGAAAGAAATCTTGGAAGAAAGCAATGGCCAACTGCTTCCCTACTGTTGCCAGGAAAACTGCATGGACATGGCCAGGAAGTGGCCAGGACTTTACTGAATAGATAGTAGATAAATTGTCACATGAAAGCTCTCTTGCGCTCTTTCTTTCATCTGGTTCCATGGTTGCTATAGAAACTGTTCCTTTTGTTTGCATTTATTCAAAGTAGCCTGCTCTTTAGGCTAAATAGCATGGAGTTTTTATATGTGAGCAGAAAAGAAACACTATCCTGATTCAAGCTTTTCAATGCTTATTCTCTGCATATGCCCTCTCTCTATGTAAGCTAACTCTCTTTTGATACTTCTCTTATTCCTTCGTTGAATTCATGAAAATGAGAGTGAGGATTATACTAATATCATTATGTCACCACTCCTGGGCAACAATCCCAGATGTGACCTTAAGAAAAGTGTGGTGGGGGGACATAAGGGGTATGAAACAGGAAGGATCTCAGAGCTTACAATTTTTGGCCACAATATTTTACTGACAGATCTAGGTAGGTCACCAAGCCAGGGCATTGAAAGTGGCAGGTATGCTCCAAGTACATCTTCCCAATCTGTTTCAGCTGTTTAAAAGGGAAAATGGATCAAAACATCCAGTTCATATGTATTGCTTAAACCTTCCAAAACCTCTTGGTGCTCTTCTTCAATACTGACTGACAGCAGATGGAGTAATAAGCAATTGTGCATACAATGCTGATTTTTTTTCCCTGGAGGATAAGCTGTTAGGAAAGGAGAAAATAATCCCAGATTTCCTGAAGATCAGATGGGGATATTAACATTATTATTATTACTGTGATGGGTCACACAGAAAGCCAGATGTTTGAGAGATTGGATTTGGTATTTTTGTCCACCTATTGAGTCTTTCCTATGGACAGGGACAGGCAAATATTATGGTTTAATAATATTAAAGGTATTGCCGCAGGATTGTTCCAAAAAACTGCTGTTCCAAAAAAACTGCTTTTCTAATTGAATGGTGGTGATTTTGACAATGTTCAAATGGTGCTCTAGATGTTTTGAAATTGTATCCAAGGAAACCCATTACTATTATTATGATTTGTCCCACAGCCAGAAAGTTTAGACTAATTTGGCATTTTTATCCACCTATCAAGTCCTCCCCAAGGATCTGGGTTAGGCAGATGTTGTTTGATGGTGTTAGAGGAATTGCCATGGGATTATTATTATTAAAGTAATTCTGATTGTATGCATAACAGATTCACCCAGCTGCAGATGTTCAAAGACCACTGAAGAGGCAGAAACACATAGAAATTGTTTTCCTTCACAAGCAAAACAAACTGTGTTACTTTTGGCAGGATTAATTCAGGAGTGAAATGCTACCAGTTTGTACCGGTTCGAGCAAACCAGTAGTGATAAAAGCTACCGGTTCGGGTGAACCGGCAGTAAAAAAAATTGAATGGTTCATCTGAACTGGTATTTCCGACGATCAGCTGTGCCGCACAATTTATATTCGCTAAAAAGGAGGAAATCCTGCTTTCTAGCGAATCTAAATCACACAGCACAGATGTTTCCCCCCCTCGCTGTTCTACTTACCTTGTTAAGCCTCCTTTTTCCACGCAAAGTGTGTGTTTGGTGCACGCAGTGCGCATTTGGCGCATACCGCGCATGTGCGGGCAGTGAACCGGTGGCAATCCATGGAGGATTTCACCACTGGGTTAATTCCTTTTTATGACAATTCAACATGTGATAATCTTCTTTACACAAAAATGCAAAGCTTGTTTTTAGTAAATAGGGAATATGAATGGTTTTTAAAAGCAATGATTTATCTTCCGCATCCTAAAAAGGAGTCAAATGGATCTTTAAACAACTCTTCATATGCGTGAGGACTATTTTTATTTATATATTCATTAGGTTTATATGCCACCCATCTTAGTCCTCAAAGCAACTAATGATATAAATGATACAGGCAGGATAGAAGAAGTCTTCCCCATTGATAGTTCTGGTACCTGTCTTGATAAGGGAAAGGTGCCCTCATGTTTGAACCAGGCCTTCCTCTGAAGTCCTTCATTTCTGAGGTAACTCATGCCTGGGGATAACCAATGAATGGAATATGAGACATTCTCGCTATCACACCCCTTCATTACAAACTGGTTTCTCCCACCACACCAGCTTTCTGGGAGACCAGGAGAGAATGAAAGGGGAGAGTCTACTCCCCCAAGTCTGGTTAAGGACTTTGTTTTGTTTCCTGGAAAGGAAACAAAAACTTTGGGAGTCTATAGTCAGTACAGCTGAGGTGTGTGGTAGAAGGCAATTGAAACAAAAATTCATCTTTAGGAAAGGCACCAAAGGAAAATAATACACACAGCACACAGTTCAAATACAAAAAGGCCCAACAGAAATCTAACTATAGAAATAACTTTCTACCTTGCCTTAGGTCACCCTCATCCAGGACTCCAGACAAATCCCTCACCCAAAATGTTTCTTGCCTCAAACTCCTACTCTTTTCCTCTGGAAAACATGACAGAACCACCTTCTTTTCCTTTATTGGCTATCAGAGTCAGGTAACTCCTTCTGGACACATCAGGCTGGCTTTTGATTTAAAAATCCAGCTGCTTTAGACAGAATGCACAGACTTTCACCTACTTCCCGTTCCTTCCCCTTAGATAATTTGAAGATGAAGATGAAGGGAAACCATGATTTAGTTAAGGAAATGCAGGGATTGAAGCGTGTGAACTTTGTTAATAATTCCCATCATGAGTGCTGATCCGGGACTACTTTTCTGAAAAGTTGATAAAGTGAAGAGGAGGGAAGCTGGTTGTTGTTGGTAGAGTTTTCTTCCCATCAGCTTCAATCACCGTAGCTAACAATTAAAGACAATGGGGGCTATCCAGAATTTCTCTTGTAATCCAATGTGAATGGAGTTTTCCTGTTTTACCTATTGTTACAACTAGAGCTCTGTCTCTTATACGAACCACTAACAAAGTCTGAAAGGAAGAATAAGTTGTTCTTTCTGCCTCACTGGGCTCATGTCCAACAAAGCAGAAACAACTAACTTTAATTTGTTTATTTGCAAGAAGTCAGCCAGTCCTGAAGGGTTATTCTTCCCTCCCACACATACCATACTCCTCCTCTCTTCCACATGGTACAACACTTTGAACAAAAATTTTAATCCCCCGTTGAAATACTTTATAATAAAAATCTAGTTGCTGTGTAGACCTCTGCATAGGTCTACTTTTTAACCACATCTGCTGCTTTGCAGGACTTCTCAATTTGCAGTGGGTTTTACCATCACTGGCTCAACAGTGCTGCTGTACATTATTAAAATGTGACACCATATGACCTAAATTGAACTGTCCTCACCACTCTGAGAGGAACATGTAGATTTATTATAATAACGTTTAAAAAAATAACCCCCAATCCTGCATTTACCTTCACTAGCATAGAAACAGATAAAAGGGGGGAAAGAGAAGGAAGGTCGCAGGGGAGGGGGAATAGAGGAATTAAATAGTTTCTGAACTATCTTTAGATCACAGATGCTAATATTAAAATCCGATTAACTTTTGTTTCAGTATTTTTTACTGGACTGTAGAAAACGAGAGAGAGAACACAAAACCTGTGAGAGAAAGAGTGAAGAAAAACTCTAGCAAAATAAATTAATGGAGAGAACAGAAGGCAAGGAAATCCCCCGCCTCTCATTGGGAAAACAACAGAACAGCAGGGGAGGGAATTCCTGGGTATTCATTGGGGGGGAGGGGGGGAGAGAGAATCACTCCCAGTGCTGAACAGAAGGGAGAAGGGATTCCTTCCTTGCAATGAAACCCTTTGGGGAGAGTAAATTGATAGAAAGGAACAGAAGGGAACTGTAAACATTTAGGAGAGGACAGGCAGTAGGATCAATCTCTGCAGTGTCTCTTCTTATCCCCTTGGAGGCAATCAGTCTTGAAAGATTTCCACTAATTACATCAATGCAACCCTGTATGTCAGCTAAAAGCTTCACTCCTTTCACTGCATCATGAAATCACATTTATTATTATTTTAAATTTTACTACAGCCACTCATTCCCATAGACTCTGGGATGCTGTAAGGTCCTGACAGGGGTGTTAAGATATTGCCCACCCTATTATATGCCCATACTGTATGCCTTTTCCAATCTGATGGGAAAGGCAATCACTTCAAGCTTCCAGTTTTTGTTTATTGAATAAAGTATTGTTATAGATCCTTTCGCACCACTGTAGAAATGGTAGATAGGGAAATTGCCGAAAGGGCAGCCGGAGTGCCCAGTAGAAGAGGTTGCTTACGTTTCTCTTTAAATCATAATCATAAGTTTATTTGTCAAGCATATATAAGATAACAGGTAAAAGTATAAACATAATTTGAATACATGAAAAGAGTAAATAAAAAGGAATATTAGGACAGGGAAGGTAGGCACGCTGGTGCTCTTATGCACGCCCCTTACAGACCTCTTAGGAATGGGGTGAGGTCAACAGTAGATAGTGTAAAGTTAAAATTTTGGGGGTTTGGGGATGAAACCACAGAGTCAGGTAGTGCATTCCAGGCATTGACCACTCTGTTACTGAAGTCATATTTTCTGCAATTGAGTTTGGAACGGTTTACCTTGAGTTTGTATCTATTATTTGCTCGTGATTGTTGTGGTTGAAGCTGAAGTAGTCATTGACAGGAAGGACATTGTGGCAGATAATTTTATGTACTATGCTTAGGCCAGACTGAAGTCGGCATAGTTCTAAGTTGTCTAAGCCCAAAATTTGGAGTCTGGTGGCATAAGGTATTTTATTGAGGTTAGAGGAATGGAAGACACTTCTCTTGATTGTATTTATGTCCAATATACAGTGTGGGGTCCAGACAGAGCTGCTTGGATGAGAAGTGAAACATCTTCAAGCAAAAAACAAAGCAAGTCCAGTTGCCTGGAAAAAGCCCACTTTTGGGATAACCATGACTTAGATGACTGAAAATCTCCATAGATGTTTCTCCTTGAAATAAAAATAATATTTTCAGTATTCATGTTACTTATTTACAATTGCCCGAAGCAGAAAGAATCTATTTAATCATGCTTGTCGTAATAAGTCCACTGAGAGAAATGTTGTAAGCAGAATATCAAAGGTAGTAAAGATTTAACAGGGTGATTCTATTACCATAGTCTACAGATTGCAGAAAAGAACATGGTTCATTCATACTTTTGATTTACAACTTACACACACACATACCTCTCTTCCAGTTTTATCTCTAAATTAAGCTAGGCTTCAGAATCAATTTCCGTGGCTGAGTATGAGTTGAAACCGGTTTCTCAATCAGCTCATTACTATATCATTCTGTCTTGTCAATTTCTCCTTCTTCAATAAAAATACATTCTACTGAAGTTTAAATTCAATGTTTATTTAAAACCCTTCTTAGCGGTCTTTAAATATGAGTAGCACATTGTGAGAGTGGAAACTTGGGGTTTTTTGGTGCTTTTCCCAAAGTTTTTTTTTTTTTTTATTAGTCATATTTCTGTGCCACCCACTCTCCGAGGACTCTGGGCAGCTTACACCAAAGACAGTATACTAAATAGCATATTGTCCCCAACAATCTGGGTCCTCATTTTACCCACCTCGGAAGGATGGAAGGCTGAGTCAACCTTGAGCTGGTGAGATTTGATCTGCTGATCTGCTGAACTAGCAGTCAGCTGAAGTAGCTGCAGTACTGCACTCTAACCACTGCGCCACCTCGGCTGTTTAAAAAGTTAGTTTTTGTTTCAATTGACCAGATTGTTTTCTATCACCTGCCTCAGTTGGGCTGAGCTACTGATTCCACAAAGTTTTTGCTTGTTTTCCTTTCTGTATATTAGCCAGATCTGGATTTCCCTTCCATCATCTCCAGGTCTCCTATATTGAAAGGATGGCATCAGGGAAACCTCATTTTCCAGGAACTGGTCACCCATAGGTGTAGCTTCTTCAGAAGCAAAGTACAGGTGGTCCTTGACCTACCACAGTTCATTTAGTGACTGTTGAAAAGTTACAACCGCAATGAAAAAAGTGACTTATGACCATTTTCCACACTTACCACCATTGCAGCATCCCCATGGTCATATGATCAAAATTCAGATGCTTGGCAACCGACTCATTTATGACGCTGCAGCATCCTGGTGTCATGTAATCATCTTTTGCGACCGTCTGACAAACATGAGTCACTTAACAACCGTGTTACTAATTTAACAACTGCAGTGATTCACTTGGCAAGAAAGGTCATACAATGGGGCAAAACTCACTTAACAATTATCTCACTTAGTGACAGAAATTTTGGGCTCAATTGTGGTCCCAGGTCAAGGACTACCTGTACTTCAGAGAAGGGGCTGGTTCAATTCTAATGGCACCTTCCCCACCCGCTCATTATATAGAATAACCTCTCTGTCATCAAAACTGAGAAAAGATGGCACAAATTTACCCAAATTTTGCTGATGATAATTGGTGAGTGCAAAGTTTAATATACCCACACTTAAATAGAAATGCTGTAATAACATATTGCCAGAGTGCTAGAAATATAAACAGATACCGGGGTCCTATTACCACATGTGGTGGACTTGTCCAATGACAAAAAAAATATTGGTTAAAGATAAAAAGGTGGTTAGAAGAAATGACAGCACAACAAATAGAGTTAAAACCAGAATTGTTCCTACTAGGTATACTACCTAGTAGTATATTACCAATGAGCCTTGGTAGTACAGTGGTCTAAAGCACCCTGTTATTAACACCAGCTGCCTGCAATTACTGCAAGTTCGAATCTCACCAGGCTCAAGGTTGACTCAGCCTTCCATCCTTTCTAAGATAGATAAATTGAGGACCCAGTTAGTGGGGGCAATAAGCTGACTTTGTATAAATATACAAAAGTATGAAGGCTATTGCTTAGCGCATTGTAAGCCGCCCTGAGTCTCCGGAGAAGGGCGGCATATAAATCAAAATTAAAAAAAAAAAACTACCGGGGAAATGCAACAAAAGAAGCATATATTTAATATTACATGTAATAACAGCAGGGAGAATTATGTATGCACAAAACTAGAAAAACAAAATTGTACCTATAGATGAAAATGTAATAAAGAAAATAATAGACTGTGCCGAAATGGAGAGGTTAACGATGAGAATTAAGGACAAAAAGGAATCAGAGTATTATTTAACATGGGACTTATTTTATAAATGGATAGAAAACAGAAGCAGAAGTTAGTAAATTTATAATTAAGAATGACTAGTAGAATAAATGTTTATATAGATATATATATAAGCATAACATTATAAGCAATTTTATTATTACTATTATTATTATTGGATTGCATTTCATTATAGATTAAATTGTATAGAATGACAAAAAAAAGAGAAATGAGTAGTAAGAACTCATGTGCAAACTTTCACTCTCCTGTCCATATCCATTCACAACTGATGGACAACTTCAAAAGCTCTGTTATATCTTGGAGTTTTTGATCTTTAAGTGAGAATACCATGACATCACATTTCACTTTAAAGAAGTCCTTTATTGAGAAAGATTATCTTCTGTAAAGGAGAATACCTGGCCACCCTAACCTATTTTCACAAATTCATTGCAAGTAGAAAGGAAATTCAGGTGTAAGATATTGTCAGATGACAGATGAGCATAGCAGTGTGGGGAAAAGCCACCTGCTCACACTGTCATTCAGCAGGGCAAAAACTTTACCTGGGATGCCAAATTAATTCTGGGCCTTCTGGTGATCTGTCACAGCCTGCTTTTCACTGACTTAACCATCAAAAAGAGTGGATTTTCTGTCACCAGAAGCGATTTTCAGAAGTCAGAAGAATAAATTTCTTACAACAATTATTGCATGCTATACTTTGCAATAATTCTATTTTCCTCTCGTATGGAAATGCTTGTATTCCTCTCTTCCCAATGATTATGGTGGAGTGGGGAGAAAAAGAATATCATGATTACATTAATTTTTTTGATTTTTTTAATGAGTTTTACTGTTTTTTAAATGTGGTTTTTTAATATTCTGTAAGCTGCCTTGAGTCGCCCTGGGCGAATAGGCGGCAATATAAATCAAATAAATAAATAAATAAATAAATAAATACATAAATAAATAAATAAATAATCAATTTACAGATACATTATAACAGATGTTATAGAACTAGACAAGTGATTGCTTCTCAGTCATAGCCAAATATATTTTGTACAAATATATAGATGCAAGTGAAAAGCATGTACTGTAGTTGGGAAGATCTGAGATTCAGAACTCCAGTATCAGCCGTTAAATTTATTAAATGACCTTGAATCCATTCCTCTCTCTACATTTACCCTACCCAAAAAGTTACTAGAAATTCTAAACTTCCTGTATTATTTCTGAGTCAAAATCTTGGCATGCCAAAAGAAAGCTGGATTGATATTTTCATTCATGGCAGTCAAAACATTAGTTTTGAAATGTAAATTCAAGGATGATTTCAGCATTTATTTTTCCTCACATACTTATTTAGACTCCTCGGTAGACAAAGTCATGTATGAAATATTATGTGGTGAGGAAAAAAACGGTAGTGGGGAGGGAGGGGGAGAAGGAAATCAAAGTATCTTCTTGACTCTCCTCACCTTTCAAAGTTTAAAAAAGGCCCAAGTTTTATTTTATTGCGCCAGAAGCAAAGTCCAAGAAGAAAAATATTTTCCACTATGTCTACAATTTCCTTAAGAATGCAGGAACTCTCAATTCCAAATTACATTATGTATAAATATGTCAGAATCTTCCATGCTACAGTAAAGCCAGTGGCTCAAGAAAATGACTTCAGGAAAATCTGCTTCGAACACCTTCTTTCTACTGTTATTCGGAGAAGAAAGAAACATAATCAGCTAAGCAAATGAAGAAACTAGATAAAAGTTCTGGCAGACAAGGAAGGAAGGAAGGAAGGAAGGAAGGAAGGAAGGAAGGAAGGAAGGAAGGAAGGAAGGAAGGAAGGAATCTGCATACAATATCAAATATCTTACTTGTTCCCTTTAGTGCTTGCATATACAAATATCAAAAAATACAAAAATCATCAACTACTGAGTCAGATCTAGCTTTATTCCGCATTTGGAAGATAAACCCAGGACATAATTTTAAGCCAGGGGGCTGGTGTTCTGGAGTTCAAATGAGATTTTAAGTATTTGCAAGGCTAAAGACACCTGTGATGCCTAAACATTCTTCTTATGTGATTCCTACTCAGAGAAAAGGTGAAAGGGAAATAGAAATAAATCTTTTTTTAAAAAAGATTATTGTTTAGTCTCCTAGCTCAAACCATAAGGAAAATTAGGTATAAAGTAGCCACATCGGATGAGCACTGTTGTGTATTTCCATGACAACTAGAACCAGAAGTACAGGTGTTGTCTAGTATGGAGAGTGATATTTTCTTCTCTAGCCACAATGAATTCCTGGAGTGGATTGGGTCTGTTTTTCTCAGCCCGACAATCTTCGGCATTTAAGTACTTCTCTACAGCTAAACTTTTCTGATTCCTAACCCAATTTAGGCAGAAGTATGAAGCAGCCATGATGAGAACAGATGTGGTTCTGCTCGCCACCTTTATTCAACAGTTGTTTGAATGCTGAGATGAAAATTCAAAGAGCTCTTATGCAAGTTATGTTTGCAAGGAAACAGTTATGCCATGACAGCTTGTATCCAGCCTTGTCACGCCTACTCTGAAGTGCTATTTGCAAGCATTTCACCCACTGCAATATGGTTGTTTGATTGTGGTACAGAAGCATAATCTGGATTTGTATAGAGATAGGAAATAAGAAATCCAACTCATAGAGCCAATTTCCCAACTGTAGAAAATTGAAGGTATCCTATGGATGATACTAGGTATATGTGAATATATGTATGTATGCATGCATGCATGTACCATATGTACCACCTCATACAGTAGGTGGGTTATTGTTATTGAGAAAATAGGAACAGGAGGAAGTACTATGTATGTTCTCCGCCTTAAATTAGGAAATTATAAAGTAATAACGGAGGAATAAAAAAATATATAAATGATTTAAAAATAAATATGACACTGACTCTGTAAATTAATTTTCATTTGTTGAATGGCTGCTTTTTATATTTGCTGGTTATTCTCTTTGATATAATTTCAAATCAGTCCCACCACAATTCAGTCCCACCACGACAATGTGAAAACTACAATACAGGTATAGTCCTTGACTTGCGACCACAACTGAGCCCAAAATTTCTGTTATTAAGTGAGTTTTGCCCTGTTTGTGAGCTTTCTTGCCTCAGTTGTTAAGTGAATCACTGCAGTTGATAAGTTAGTAACCCAGTTCTTAAGTGAATCATTGACTTTGCTTGTCAGAAGGTCGCAAAAGGTGATCACATGACCCTGAGACACAGCAACGGTCATAAATGTGAACCAATTGCCAAGCATCTGAATTTTGATCACATTATCAGGGAGGTGCTGTAACTGTGAAAAATTGCCATAAGTCACTTTTTTCAATGCCATTGTAACTTTGAATGGTCACTAAATGAACTGTTGTATTGTTGTAAATCAAGGACTACTGGTAATCTCTAGAATCCTGCAGCCTCCTTGACATTCCATGCTTTAAATTACAAGGTAGGATATCAGGATGAAAGACTCACAAATATTCTTCCCCTTTAATTATGGTACTAATATTTCCATTAAAGTGGGAGGACTGTCCTTGAGAAAATGTTGATATTTTTTTTCCTTCTGGACAAATCAGGAGTGTCCATCAATTGTGTCTCAGAGTGTCTATCTGAGACTGAATTATTATACATATTCCAATGGATAGTATTGTGTTTGAATTGGGCTACCCAGCCTTCTTTATCTTACAAAGTTATTACGAAGATAAAAATGAGACCTTCTATGTAATCTTATGTATTTCTTGGTAGAGAATTGCTCTAAAGGTTTATCTAAAATATAGTAGGTGAATAATCACATACAATTTGTTGCTTCCATAAAACCTGCAATTGCAAAAGCTGCGATTAGATTCAACATCTCTAAACAGATTGTTTTGCTCACCTTCATTTATAAAACCAAGGTAGCTGGTACGTTTTGAATATTCATGTGACAATGACACTTGCTACCTTGCTTCAGGAAATGATAGCAAAAAGGATCCACATAGTTATCTAGTACAAATATTACTGCAAAAGGCAAACCATCCAGCTGGATATTTTGGATCAACTGATTAATAATCATATTCTGAATATTGTTCTTGACTTCCTTCCAGGGGTGAAATGCTCCCGGATCGCCTGATCCGGTAGCAATTTTTCCCTGTGGTTTGGCGATCCAGTAATGATCGCTGCCCGAGTGTCATTACTTCCTGTTTTTTTTACCTTCTGTGCATGAGCAGAAGGCTTTGCGCATGCACAGAATGTGTGCATGCTCATGTGATGTGCGCACGCGCAAGCTTCTGAACCGGTAAGGAAAGTAAGTAGATTTCACCCCTACTTCATTCTGTCATTAGAGGCACAGGTGATTCAGGATCATGCCCCATTAAGTAATCTAAGTTTGCAATTCAAACAATTGCAGTCAAATTATAAGGTGTAATGCAAAGGCGAAGTGAATTTTTATCAAATTGAATGTTGTCCTTGAAAAGAGTCCTAAAGAACTAACTTGTATTCTAATCATTTATGAATTAAATGTATGGATGAGCCCACTTTAAATGACTCGATGGTGAGCCATTTGTGAATGGTGGTTCATTAAAAGGACTGGGCAGTTTTGTTATTGAAAGGATACAGTACTTGCTTTAATGTGCTTTGACCTATGCCAGGGTGTCAAACTCACAGCGTCACAGTGTCATCACATGACATTATTATTATTATTATTATTATTATTATTATTATTATTATTTAATTATTATTATTAATTTAATTTGTATACCGTCCTTCTCCCAGAAGGGACTCGGGGCGGGGAACAGCCAGAGTTAAAAATACATACAATACAGAAGTTAAGATAATTAAAAAATAAATTAAATCAATCGGCCTCCCAATTTAAAACCCCAAATCTTATAAAGTTAAAAATCCCATTAAAAAACTATTTAGGCTAGGCCAGCTTGATGGAATAGATATGTCTTCAGGGCCTTATGGAAGGTCCGGAGGTCCGGGATCAGTCGTATTCCAGGAGGTAGCTCATTCCACAGGGCAGGTGCCCCCACTGAGAAGGCTCTCCCCCTGGGGGCCACCAGCCGACATTGCTTGACTGACGGCACCCTGAGGAGGCCCTCTCTGTGAGAGCGTATTGGCCGGTGGGAGGTTATCGGTAGCAGCAGGCAGTCTCATAAATACCCTGGCCCTAAGCCATGGAGTGCTTTGAAGGTGAAAACCAATACCTTGAAGTGCACCCGGAAGACCAACGGGAGCCAATGCAACTCGCGCAGGAGGGGTGTTACATGGGAGCGCCACATCGCTCCCATAATCACCCGTGCGGCTGCATTCTGAACCAGTTGGAGCCTCCGGGTGCTCCTCAAGGGGAGTCTCATGTAGAGAGCGTTGCAGTAGTCCAGGCGAGACGTAACGAGGGCATGGGTGACCGTGCATAAGGAGCCCCAATCCAGAAAGGGGCGCAACTGGCGTATCAGGCGAACCTGATAGAAAGCCCCCCTGGCCACGGCCGTCATATGCTCTTCTAAAGACAGCCGTGTGTCCAGGACACCCAAGTTGCGAGCCCCCTCTGTGGGGGTCAATGACTCGCCCCCAATAGCCAGCGATGGCACCAGCTGGCTATATCGGAATGCCAGTATCCACAGCCACTCGGTCTTGAAAGGGTTGAGTTGAAGCCTGTTCCTCCCCATCCAGACCCGCACGGCCTCCAGACACTGGGACATCACTTCGAGGGCATCATTTGGGTGGTCTGGGGTGGAGATGTATAGCTGAGTACCATCAGCGTACAGATGGCATCACACCCCAAAGCTACGGATGATCTCACCCAGCAGCTTCACATAAATGTTGAACAGGAGCGGCAAGAGGACCGACCCTTGTGGCACCCCGCAAGCAAGGTGCTTCGAGGTCAACCTCTGCCCCCCTGCCAACACAGATTGCGACCGGTCAGAGAGATAGGAGGAGAACCACCGCAACACGGTGCCTCCCACTCCTAACCCCCACAACTGGCGCAGCATGATACCATGGTCAATGGTATCAAAAGCTGCTGAGAGGTCTAACAGGACCAGAACAGAGGAACAACCCCTGTCCTGGGCCCTCCAGAGATCATCTACCAATGCGACCAATGCCGTCTCCGTGCTGTACCCAGGCCTGAAGCCGGACTGGCACGGATCTAGATAAGAAGGTTTCATCCAGAGGAAGCTGTCGTGCAACCACACTGTCCACAACCTTCGCAATAAAGTGAAGGTTGGAGACTGGACGGTAGTTTGCCAGAACAGCCGGGTCCAGAGAAGGCTTCTTGAGGAAGGGCCTCACCACCGCCTCTTTCAAGGCGGAAGGCAAGAACCCCTCCCTCAGAGAAGCATTTATAATCCTCTGGAGCCAGCCTTGTGTTACCTCCCGGGTGGCCAGTACCAACCAGGAGGGGCACGGGTCCAATAAACATGTGGTTGCGTTTAGCCTCCCCAGGATCCTGTCCACGTCCTCAGGAGTCACAGGGTTGAACTCATCCCAGATAAAATTCTCAAGACCGGCCTCAGTCACCCCGCCGGGATCTACCCAGTCAGAGTCCAAGCCTTCCCGAATCTGAGTGATTTTATCGTGCAGATACTTTGCAAAATCCTCATCCTGCCCTTGCAAGGGGTCCTCCCGTGCTCTCTGATGAAGGAGGGAGTGGGTCACCCTAAACAAGGCGGCTGGGCGGTTATCTGCCAATGCAATAAGAGTGGAAAAGTAGTTACACTTTGCCGCTTTTATTGCCACTAAATAGGTCTTAATATGAGACCTAACTAGTGTTCGGTCGGATTTAGAGCGACTAGCCCTCCAACCACTCTCTAGGCGTCTTTTCCGGCGCTTCATCTCCCTCAGCTCCTCAGAGAACCAAGGAGCCGGGCAGGTTCAGTGCCGGGTCAGAGGCCACGACTCGGTCCAGAGCACCGGCGGCCATCCTATCCCAGGTGGCCACCAGGTCTTCAGCCAAGTCATGAGCCAGAGTTTCAGGAACTGGCCCAAGCTCCCTCTGGAACCTAACAGGATCCATCAGTCACCTGGGGTGGAACTACCTGGTCGGTTCCGCCTCCCTGCAGTGGGGTGCAGTGGTCAAAAAGTCCAGCCTCAGGAGAGGATGGTTCGACCATGACAGAGGTTCAATAACTATATCCCCTATATTCAGACCACTCAGCCACTGACCAGAGACAAAAACCAGGTCCAGAGTGTGTCCTCCCGCATGAGTAGGGACATGAATTAGTTGTGTCAGGTCCATGGCTGTCATGGAAGCCATAAACTCCCGAGCCATCCCAGATGCCTCACCGGCGGACGGCAAGTTGAAATCCCCCATGACCAGAAGTTTGGGGTTATCAACTGCCACCCCGGCAATAACGTTGAGAAGCTCGGGCAGGGCCATTGTCACGTGGCAGGGAGCCAGGTACATGATCAGCAGGCCCACCTGCATCCCATGGCCCCATTTCACCAGGAGACACTCACATCCGGCTATCTGAGGTACAGTGGCCTCCCTCGGACCAAGACTTTCCTTTATAACAACCGCCACCCCCCCACCCCTGCCCTGGGCCCTTGGCTGATGGAATGTGCGGAAACCTGGTGGGCACATCTCTACGAGGGGGACCCCCCCTCTTGGCCCAACCAGGTCTCTGTAATACCTGCCAGGTATTACATATCGTGACTTTTTTCCCCTTCGCTAAAACACGTTTGTGGGGCCAGTGCGTAAGGCATCTGGCCGGTGGACTGAGAGTTTGACACCATTGGGTATATCCATCTAAGCACACAAGGAGATTTAAAATGATCTCCAGTCAGTGACCAAAAATATACATTAGCCTTGAACAAATCTTCACTAACATACATTATCTCCTTAACAGCATTTTAAATCTCAAATATTTTTCAGTTCTTTAGAGATGAACATCTACTCATTCAATTTGATACCTGGGTTTTATTTAGTTGGTTTTATTTGTTTGATCACACACATACACAAAAATGATCCTCAAATCAAATTTCCTATGGATTTTTAATGGCATTTATACTTTAGAAAACCAAACAGCTGGAACTTTTAACATTAACTGAAACTTCTTCATTTTGTTTCCCTCCATAAATGTTGGATTAGAACTCCCAGAGGTCCAAATCAGCATACTTTTTACTCTGGAGTAGGTAAGCTGGTGACAATCATATGGACAGTTTGTTATGTTAGAGTCAATTAACATCAAATGTATATTTACTGGCAAACTAAACTGGCTTCCACCATGTAAGAAACTCTAACTTCCCTGCCTGCAAGATTTGTTCCTTGATATAATAACTATATCATTTGAAAGCCATAGCAAGAGCCATTCGTCTTTTCCTATTCCTTGGGGTAGCATTTCAGATATTGACATAGCTGTTGGTTCCTTGCTCATAAAACTGAATAATTAGCTCCAAGAAAAATCTATATATTGAAGCAGGCTATTTTATGTGTGTGTGGCTGCATTAATTAGGGAAAGGATTAATTGTGTTTTGTTGCAGTATTACATAGGATTAACCATAATGTAACTTAATCACTATGCTGCAATTAGAAAACATTTTTCCTTAACTCCTCTCTGAGAAGAACTAGATGAATATGTTGCTATTGCAACCAAAATAATTTTTAAATAAGACTGTTACAAGAAGAACTATTAGTATTTTTGAAAAATCAAAGATTTGGAACTATCTTCTACTTTCTTGTGATCTTAACCAAGATTTTTCCCACTTTTGCTTTACTAAGGAGCTTAGATGTTGAATTCCCTCCATTCTATGTCCTTCCTTAAATCCTTATTTAAAAAGAGTTAAACCCAATTTAGGAAGGTAATACATTACATACAGAAAAGGCAAAAGAGAAAATTACATTATCATCTTATTGCCAACTAAAGCAGCAAATTCTAAACATAATTGTTTATCATTTTAGAAACTAAGTCGCTCTTTGAATGTTATTGTCACATGTATGACCTCAGAGCACATGCTTCTCCGCAGCATTGTGAACTGTAGCTGTATTTTTTAAACAATATTACATTCATTGCTTGCCATGAAACAGCAAACATTTCAGAAGCTTGGAACAGAAATTTAAACTGTAAAAAAAAAATCATAGCAAACGATAACTATTTAATTTAGCTAAATTCTTCAAAGGAGTTCAACCTACTGTTGCCAAATAGCTTAGACTCAAAATCCTATAAGCCTTAGGCAGTAATCAGGAATTATGGGAATGGTGATCCAAAATCCCCAAAGAGCAAGTTTGGCTAGCTTGCCTCTGTGAGAGTTAGCATCAGTTGTTAATTGCAATGTAAAGACCTTACTTGGTCAAGATAATCAAAATCATTCCACTAATAATACTCTAGTTTTAAACCAGCCTGGGTAGAAAGCTGCCTTATGGTAGATCAGACTACTGGCCTGTAATTATCAGCTCTGATTGGCAGCTACTCTCAGGCAGAGGCTTTTACATCATCTGACATCTGACCCTTTCTTAAACTGAGGTGGTAAGGATTGAAACTGATATATTCTGCTTGCAAAGTGTGTGCTTTTGTATCACTGAGCTATAGTGCCTTTTCAACAACATATTGTCTAAATCGCTTGCATCGTTGCAAAGGAAATCCATAATAGCAAGAAAAAGTTCTTGCAGAAGGAAGTCAATCTCGTTGGTGCACAGAATATCAAGGTAAGCAAGACAGTAATTCACAAATTACAAAAAAGAAGTGAGAAATTGTAGTTAACATGAAAAAGATTAGGATGAATACATCTAACATAGCAAGGATTTTTGGCTGTCTGCATTCTAAAATCCACTTGTTGATCAGCATCTTCAAGCAACTCTTCTCTCTTCTGCTTGTTTTTATCTTTAACAAGGACTTGAACTGGGAATTCCTTCAAATAGAAAAATATCCTCTGAAAACTGTTCTGCATTTGATTAAAAGTGGCAGTGCCGTTTTGCAAAAAGCCCCTTGTATCATGATGTTGATGATGATGATGATGATTATAGCAATAGCACTTAAGTCTTATATACTGCTTCACAGTGCTTTACAGCCTTCTCTATGTGGTTTACAGAGTCAGCATATTGTCCCAACAATTTGGGTCCCCATTTTACCCACCTCGGAAGGACGGAAGGCTGAGTCAACCTTAAGTCTGGTGGGATTTGAACTGCCAAATTGCAGGCAGCCGGCAGTCAGCAGAAGTAGCCTGCAGTACTGCATTCTAACCACTGCGCCACCATGGCTCATAACGACGACAATAACAATAATAATCAGGGAGAACCTTCTTTTTGCAATGCTAGTCTTCTACTTTAAGGACTGCTTTTTGAAAATGTTGGAAGAACTAGCCAATATGTTACACATTTTCACCCTAGGATTCTACCAGGTTTCTGCTGTATAGCTAAACCAGCTCAAAAAATGGAATATGCAATATTCTCTTCGTGCAGATCCTGACCAATACTGGCCCAAATCTAGACGATGGCAAAAACAAATATTTACTAAGCCTCCAAGATCAGAAGAAGGCCTATTGCCTTAATAGTGCTGTGTGGAATATTCAAATGTTTTAATAAAGTAAAACCTCCTTTGAACCCCATTCAACGTCGTAAGTACTGTAAAGACAGCTTTTGTAGCAGCAATACAGTGTACCCTGCCTTCTTCTAGAATTTTTCTTTTCTTTAGCTTCCCAGTCTAACCTACAGGCCAGAGATTTCCTGGCAGTCTCCCATCCAGGCCTAAACAGGTCCAACCTTGCTTAACTGGTGAAACAGGTGCTGCCACCTGCTGAAAACATTCAGGACTTGTCCTTGGAGAATCCGCTGTTTGAATGCTTTGCACTTCCCCGACAAACTGTAAAATGCATAAGCCACCACTGATTTAAGAGCACGCAGGACTCTTAGTTCAGAATCTTGATCAAGCCTGTTGCAGGCAAGGCTGAAATAGTTTCTCTTCCGATAATAGTTTCTAGAACCCCCAGCATGAGTTTATGTCAGGGAGCGGATGGACTTCTTTTTTCAAGCTTCAGTGAACTGCCTTTTTTTCCCCAATCTCTACCCGTGTGAAAACTTGGTTCTTACTGTATTTGATTTTCTTGATGGTGGTACTTAAAAGACAATCTGATGAGAACTTCGAACATAAAGTGGTTACAGTCTTCTCTGGCAGAAGTGTAAGTATATTATCTTCTGAGGAAAATTTTGAGAACAGCCTTTCTCATCCTCATGCTATGTGGAAGGAAAATGTGTTCTTCAGATTTTTGTTATTTTTTGATGTCACGCTTAATTATAGCTTTATATCTAAGTAGTGATTCCTGTCAAAATGGACTGTATAAAAAAATTAATTATCTTTTATCTCAAACAGAGCAATAATAGTGGTACCAGTTGTGGGGAAAAAGTGGCCCATATGCTTTCTGTAGTCTTCCATCTATCCAGCTGAGTAAACTCTTTAAATGAAATAATGAAAATAAAGCAGCACAGATGGCAGCATGTTGACTAAATGGGACAAATTCTCACCACAGAATTGTGTTCATTCAAACAAAGTAAAATGGGTGAGGACAATCTTTTTATTATCAAAGACCACCTACAAATAGTTGGCATGGCTGAGTGGCCTTATTCTTTTTCTTTCTTTTTGTCATACACATTTGAATACTTCACACATCGCCCTCATATTATCTTGTATGAACAGGAAGGATGGTTCACATTTCCCCCCCCCCCCCCGCCCCGGCTGATAAAAGTACAACTGTATTTCCCCTATTTTCTCTGCTATCCTTCTGATTAGTACTGGAACTGCCCAACCAGCATATTGATCAATGTCCTCTCTAGTGTTACCAACATAAATCAGCTGAACATCATGCAAGAATGAAAGACAAAGAATGACGGAGGAGTTTTGTGTGTCAACATTCAAATTGGCAAAGCCCAAATATATGGTTTTTGGGTTGTCTGCATGTAAAGGAAATGTGAGATGGAAACTAACCAAGGAGAGAAGCAACCTAAAACTAAGGAGAAATTTCCTAACAGTGAGAACAATTAACCAGTGGAATGGTTTGCCTTCAGAAGTTGTAGGTGCTCCATTACTGGAGGTTTTTAAGAAAGGAATGAATGGGCACTTGTCTGAAATGGTATAGGGTCTCTTGCTTGAACAGGGAGTTGGAGTAGAAGAGTTGCAAGGTCCCTTCCAACTCTGTTATTCCATTACCTTCCATTACTTTATCCAGTATATTTCCAATGTGATGCCACACATGATGAGACAAATCAACTGTCGCATATGCATTTGCTTTACAGGTGTTCCAGTGCGATGTAGCAGATCAAGTGCTGAACTAAGAGTATGGACACCTAGGTTCAAGTTTATCATCTACCATGGATGTTCATTGGGTGGGTCTGGACCAGACACTAAGTAGAAGCGCAATCTACCTCATACATTGTTATTGTTATTATAGGAAAAATTAGAGGAAGGAATGCTATATATGACATCTTGAACTCCTAGAGAAAAGGTGAAATACAAATATAAATTAAATAGATGCCTTAGTTCTACTAGATCTGCTATCAAAATATTACAGTGTTATTTCATACTTTTCAGATGGGCTGATGCTTTAAAAATCCAGAGCTTTCTTTTCTACATGAAATGTCAGGATGTCATTAAAAATCCATGGTTACAAGCTAGATGCTTTCCTCTTGCAAGAAAGGCCCATCTCAGTTCCTTGTTAATGACCTTCTAAAATGTGCCAAGACTTCCTTTTTTAGGAACACATTTAATATGCCATCGATGTCTTTTGAATATTTTAAATCTTTTGACTTCTCTTGTAGTTTTATCACCTAGTTCTAGTCTTGCATTTCAATGTTTGGTGAGCTTTGTATTCAACTGTACTTTAATTGTGAATTTAATATATCAAATTAAAAGGGTTTCTATTGTGGACTACAAAGGGTTTTCAACACACATAAATAAAAATAATAGATAATTTACCCCATACTTCCTCAGAAATGTATTTCTCTCTCAAATTTGTCTTTCCAGTAATTTTGTGATTTTATTGTCTAGTTGCTTGTACGTGAAAAGGAATACCGTATTTTTTGGACTATAAGACACACCGGTGTATAAGACGCACCAAGATTTCGAAGATGTGAGCAAGAAAAAAAAGGGTTTTGCCCTCCCCAGCCCACAGGAGCACTCTGTAGGCCTCCGAAAGCCTCTATGCACTCTATTTTTGTCTTCCCCAGCCCACAGAAATACTCTGCAGGCCTCCCAAAGCCTCTGCATGCCCTGTTTCACAAAAATGGGCCACGTGGGACGGGGCTTCGGGAGGCCAAAAATGGCTGTATTCGGTGTATAAGACGCACCAACATTTCCACCCTCTTTTTTTTTTCCACCCTGATATTCATGAAAAAGCTAGAGATTTGTCCTTCCTGTTCCTGATTTTAGAATAATTTATTTAAAACAAATATGCAAATGCTTGAAGAGATAATTCTAAGATAGAAAAGGATGAAAACATCCAAGAGCGTATATTCACAGAAATAATCTTCCTAGTTTTGCAAAAAGAAACGAACGTTCAGTAGAATATTTAATTCTACGAATTGCCTGAGACAACTGAATTTATGCTGAGATAACAACCAGGTTGAGATTTGCTAATCACAGGAGAATTTCTGAGCATGCTAAGGTACATTTTTTAAAAAGCAAGTAAAACAGAACTGAAACTCACTCCCCCCCCTTCTGTGTATTTATTTCTGTATCCATGTTTACTGTATACTTTCTTCTCTATCTCCAATATTTGTCCTTAAAGTACCTTATATCACAAAAACAGAACTGAGATCTCAATAGGCTCTACAAAACTATATAGCTGGCAAACATTCCCAAAAAAATCTTTAGCCAGAAGAAACCCTAAAAATTACAGAAGCCTCCCAAAATAGCCCAATGAGTATTGAGCAGTCTAGGTAGCCACACTGAAAAAAGTAAGAGGAAATCTGGAGAAAATGGGAACTTGAGAAAGGGGGAAAGGTCACATTTCAATGTTTTTGCTTCCATTCAACTACATGCTACACATGCATGCAAAAGGGATTTGTATGACGCTACTGAGCAGAGATCGGCTACAAGCTACTTTGAAAAAAAATGGATCAAAATGGTCTAGATCTGATACTGAAATAGTTGCACTTATCTCAGACAGTCACAAGCACCAATTAGCTTGTGATAAAGCTAATGATAAAGTCAATACCAACTTCTGTTTCAGTAATTCTGATTTTCCAATTATGTCATGTTTCTGATGTCTGGCCTGCCTACCCACCTTAAGCCTAGTGTGGCCACAGGAGGATGAACCCATTTTATTTTCTGTAATAACTTATCTGACTCTATTTTTTCTTACTACTTCATTTCCTAGGAGAAATTGCTGTGCTAAAGGCACTTGTCTAAGGTACTCCTCATCTATTCAGTCAGTTAAACTCTACTGACTTCCTAATAAAATCTAAAAACTTATTCACTTACATGAGGAGAATTAAAGCATTATGGATTTCTTAAAAGAGAAGCAAATTAGAAGGGAAATAATTGTGGTGTGGATTAGATTTGATCTATATCTGCTTAGAAATTGGGACTGTTACCATGAGTATTGGGACTTATTGGTCTTTTTAGTTCAAAGTTCTTTATCTTCTTTTACTAGATCAAATGGATAGGATACACCAGGGGTTTTCAAACTTGGCAGCTTTAAGACTTGTGGACTTCGACTCCCAGAATTCTCCAGCCAGCTATGCTGGCTGGAGA
>WNWU01000006.1:25526059-25551131 GCA_012654045.1 Ptyas mucosa
GCTGGCTGGAGAATTCTGGGAGTCGAAGTCCACAAGTCTTAAAGCTGCCAAGTTTGGGAACCCCTGGGATACACACATTGGGGCTATCTAAGATTTTAGGGTAGAAGCAGTGAACATATCTAAATATTCGTATCTAGAAATATTTTGGCTCATCCTCGAGTGCATTTTGCCAAATAAAAGAGCATATAATATGCCTAAGAGAAGTCTACTGAGACCTAATTTCTTAGCATGCACTTGAGCTAGACTCCAGAATCAAATTTACTCCATCAGCATCTCTAGCTGTTTTTGCAAATGCCTTAATATAGTTAATATGGGTAAGAAAACATTTATAAAATCAGATGTAAATTGGGACTATGGAAATTTTGTTGTCGGATGTAGATACGTAAATCTAGATTGCACTTAAGTCTGATAGTAAAACAACTTAATGTAAATTGCATTTGCATCTTGTGCAAAGTTGTAGTTGTGATTTCATTTAATTCTTTGGACACGAATTCTTAAGTATATTAATTGAAGCACTGCCATTTGAAAGAGTAATCAAGACACACACACACACACACACACACACACACTCCAAAGAGAACAATAGAAAGAATGCCATTGACTTAGGTAACTGGATTCACCTATTGTACTTAGCCAGCTTTATCTGAATTTGGATTAGGATGCTCCATAAACATAACCATTGTTGATTTTATGTCATCATACATTGTGTGAATTTAATCAATTCAATAAACCATGGTTGAACCAGTCACACAGTTTAGCACAGAGGATGACTGAAATATCACCTGGCCAGAATGAAGAAGTGAGACAGTTTTAACTAGGATTAAACATCAGCAAATAAGTGGAAGATAAATCTTTCTTTACACTTAAAAGACTCAATATAGTAACCTTTCCTCCTCAAGGAGCTGCTGTTTATTAAATGTGTATCTTGCTACTCACAGTAAAGTGATTTGAATATAAAAATAAACAGTAAATACTTTTATATCTAGGTTACAATCAAATCCAACTAGCAGAAAACAATTATTGGGGTAAACTACTTCACAAAAATAAAAGCTGAATCATTTTAATATTGCATTAAATCACCTTAAACAATGGATTGATCAAATCTGTAAAAAGAAGGTATTTCGAAAGCACTGAAGAGGTCCTCCCTTAGGCTTTGCATGTGGATGGGACCATAACCAAGATCTTCTCTAAGCCTTGCAAAGCTTGGGATAGACTGATTATGTGAGGCATTCCAGCAGCTCCTCAGATCTTAATCTGTTTAGGGTTTCTAAATCAAAATTGTACACTTCAATGTGAACAGGCAGCTCTCTCCATTCAGAGTTGAGATGTGATTTCAGTTTGGTCCAAGGTTCAATCATTGGTTTTCAGTTTTATTTGAAAGCCTTTTCTTGTGTTCCTGTGACAAAAAAAAAGCAACTATTTTTGTTTCTTATGGAGCTTTGTATAGGATGAAAGAAGGGTTCAATCTGGTCCTCCAGAGACATACACTTTACTCCCACGCTGGAGGAACAGGGTTAAACCTCCCCTATTCAGCAATTCAAATACAACCAAAATCGCAGCGTTTGTGTATGAATATGAATATGTGTTTCAGCACAGCAGAGGGACAAATGTGGGCTTTCATTTGCATATATGTACATTCAAGGACATGTAGTGTTGTGATCCCTGACATATCAATAACCATAAGAACTGATTGTCACTTAGTAACATTAGACGAAAGCTGTCTTATGTAAATCATGTACGAGAAAGGAAAGCCATCAGTGTAACTATAAATACAAAACCATTCCTGAGATTTGATTGCAGGAAAATGAAGCTGGCATGAAAATTGATTTGTTCCTGATTGGTGTATGGTTACAAATATGGCCATCTCTGTCCAAAGGGAAGCCATGGACTTTGTTCTTACTGCCACAAATATTTGAAAGTAATGTCGGGTTTCTAAGATAGGATAGTGTTTCTCCTGTTGCCAGTAAAGATGTGGGTGTGAGCAAAAACCAAAAAATTCCAAGTCTAATTCATTGTATCATCAATTTAACTGTTAAAAACGTTTGAAATCTCATCTAGCTGAAATTAAAGAGTTCTTTTAATTCCTCATACATGTTCGTAGTATTCATAGAATCATTTTAAGTATGAGTTGGGAAGGACCTTAAGAATCACTTATTGTATTTTCCTGCTCACTAAATCATTTAGATCAGGGGTGTCAAATTTAAGGCCTGCAGAGTGCTCATATCTGGCCAGTGGGGCTGCCCTGGAAACAGCAAAAAAACAGCCCACAGTTTCTCTGCCAGCAAAACAGGAGCCCCCTGGCAGAGGGTTGCAGGATCCTGTCGCAACCAAAAATAAAGCTCACGGGGGCCACTGGCAGCTCTCCCAAGCTCCATTTGCACTGGTAGAGGATTGCAGGAAGCCATGGCAGGCGAAAACGGAGCTCGGGAGCCCATTTTCGCTGGCAGCATTCTCAGGGCATCACAGGCACCCCCGACACAAGTGATGTCAAGCTGGTCATGCCCACCCTGGCCCACCAAGGTCAAACACAACTCTGATGCGGCCCTCAGTGAAATCGAGTAGATTTCCCAATCTAGATTATCCAGGTCCTTCTTGAAATCTACTGTAGGATGCTGTTCTACACAAGGAGCCGAGGTGGCACAGGGGTTAGAGTGCAGTATTGCAGCTACTTCAGCTGACTGCTAGTTCAGCAGATCAGTGGATCAAATCTCACCGGCTCAAGGTTGACTCAGCCTTCCATCCTTCCGAGGTGGGTAAAATGAGGATCCAGATTGTTGGGGGCAACATGCTATTTAGTATACTGTCTTTGGTGTAAGCCGCCCAGAGTCCTTGGGGAATGGGCGGCATAGAAATATGACTAATAAAAAAAAAAGGAAGATTTTCTTCAGCATGCATGATATTCTTATTGTTGTTGTTGCTGTGCAACAAGAACAATAAGAATTATTGTTATTAATACTAGAATTGTTATTGCTACTACAATACATCGTTGTTGTCACTGTTATCCTATCCTCTTTCCAACTCAATGGCTTATACGGAAAATAATCAGTCTTATGACGTTGGTTGACTCGAAGGAGTGTGATTGGCCAGAAACATCTAATAAAGTGGTGATTTGAGTCTTCCCGGTTTCAGTATGACACCTTAACTGTGGCACTATATACTCTAGGTCAAATATAATGTAAACAATTCTATGAATCTCGTATGTGTATCATATGTGTATCGTATGTGTATATACATACATACACACAAGACATTTTACTGTTCAAAGCAAAACAGCCACTGTATTTTTGTCTTTCTATTGCTTGAGCTAAAATCGCTCATGTCCAGTCTAGAAGCAGGATATGCTTCCACATTGCCTGTTGTATATTAAGTTGTTTTTCTTTTTTAGCATTCGTTTCCAGCATTGGTCTTATCTTCCTCATTTGTGAACACTGTGAACCCTGGAATTAAGAGACACAAGAACTTTCTTTCAAATAAGTTCCTGGCATCTCACCAGATAAACCAATGCTTCAAAGAAGCTGAGAATCTACAAGGGTGAGGGGGTGTTGAGTGATTTTGTGAACGAAAGAAATAAGCAGACACTAAATAAGGGATAAGGGCTTCCTAGCAGAAGGAAGACGGACAGATAGAAAAGTGCCTAAGTCCTTTAGACGGTGGGAAAATGCGTGAAGGTAGTCTGTGACAAAGACCAGGGAAAGGTTGGGTGGTCTGTAGGCGTGAGGACATGCAAAGCAGAGGCATGGCTCAATAACATTTTGCTGTGTAAGATGAAAGTAATGACAGAAGACGTGAAAGGGGAGGTGTTCAAAAATTCTCCCTCCTGCTTTTGAGCCAGATAAGGGAACCAAGGCAATGAACTTTTTCTCCTAATGTACAAAAGAAAAGCGATTTGATGGGTTATCTCAAGCCACTCTCCCTGACACTCCAAAAAAGAATGCCGCCCTGCAAGAGATACATTCCTGCTCATTAAAGGTCTGCTCTGTAGATCTTCAGTAGTACGGATGGAGTGCTGAGTACATGGACAGAAGACATACTGTGATTGTATGACAGCAGCTCCAGGGCTGGTTATCTCTCGCTTTGAGGAAGCTATTGATTAAGTTTGTCAAAGAAAGTTTTTTTAAAAAGAGGGAGGGAGGGAAGGAGGGAGGGAGGGAGGGAGGGAGGGAGGGAGGGAGGGAGGGAGGGAAGGAAGGAAGGAAGGAAGGAAGGAAGGAAGGAAGGAAGGAAGGAAGGAAGGAAGGATCGCTTTGACATTATTTTAACGCATCTTCCAAGATTCATAGAAATGTCATTCAAATTTTCTACAAGACCCAGAGTTTCAGGTAATTAAAGTTTCAGCCTTCCTGAATTTGGTGTCCTTTACATATGGAATGGCATCCCCATGATATATGTAATACTTTTGCTCTTCCAAAATCATATTACAAATAGATGGTGCATAGGGATAATTGTTCTCCCTTAACTGAGTAAAAGGTAAACATAAAAATAGATTCTATTAAGCAAATGTTTTCCTTTTCTTTCTACATATATATAATTTTATTGCTACAGTATAATTAAAATTTAATTTCTTGTTTATATTTAATTGATACCAGGTTCATTAGGAACAACGTGTCTTTGTTTTCAGCAATATATTTTTGGTTCTGTTATAAACTATTTTTACACTGGTTCTTCTTAGACCCAATTTCCCAGCTAAAAAACTGGAATAAAGAGACTCACTTCATCCTTACTTTTTAAATAGAGTTCTGCATGGGATAAGATGCTATTTCCATTTATTATATTTCTAAATCTCGTAAACTAATAGCATTCCCAGTCAGCTTCTATCATTTTTCACTGTAGACAAGCATGAAATAATTTCCAACTGTTTCCATTTTTCTCTATTCCAATCAAAGCAATTATGTTACTGTTACTTCATTCAGTTTTCCTTTCCTTTCCTTTTTGTCTAAATGTATACATTGTTTCATGTATTGCAATACATTTTCGAAATCTTAGAGAGATATTGTTAACAAAACAATAGCTATAACCAATAAAGAATCGCATTCTTATGAAAATTCAGCTTATTGCCTATATAGAAGGAATAAAAATTTACAAACCAAACAAAAGCAATTGTTTACCTGCATTTAATGACAAAATCTATCATTCCCGCCAATTTAAGTATTGGAAAATCACTTGAAAAATGATTCAGTGAGATTTGCTCCATTGCTCTGCTTAATCTCTGATAAAAATTCTCATGCTTAAAAAAAAAGAGGTGGAGCATTACTACTACATTCTATCAGAAATGACAGAATTTCATCTGCTTTATAAATAAAACAAAATGAATAACCATAAAGATGTGTAGAAAATTTAAATGGCCTGATATAAGAATATAAAAATTGTTTTATGCAATGTGGGTTGATGATGATGGTGATGATGATCACGATGATTTTCACTAGTGGTAAACTAAATGTTTATAAATAATTTATTTCAATGAAAGAGGCAAGTGCATGACTCACTAATGTTCTGAAAATAAATGCTTTGCTTCGGCAAGAATATGCCTGATCATCTTGTATTAAATACCCTTAATGGGAATGACTAATGTGAGACATTGGTAAAGCAGGCACAGCAGTGCCTGCATTTTCGGTGTTGCATGAGAAAAGTACATCTTCCTTCCCCTGTCCTTACCACTTTCTATAGAGGGATGATCGAGAGCATACTGTCATATGGCATTACTGTCTGGTTTGGAAGCATTACTGCTTTGGACAGGAAGGCAGTGCAGAGAGTGGTGAGGACAGCAGAAAAGATTATTGGTAGTTGACTTCCTTCTATTCATGACATGGAACGTAAGCGCTACTTGAGCAGGTATGCAGGATTGTCTGGGATCCTCTTCAAGATCTGTTCCCCCTATTACCTTCTGGGTGGAATCTTTGTGGGATCCGAAGCAGAACATCCAGATTCAGTCATAGTTCTGCTCCATATAGCATCAACCTTGTGTACTCCCAAATTTCCTCTTCCCGCTATGTATTCAAAATAGACAATGACTAATATGTATATGTAGATATGTGTACGGGTGTAGATATGTGTGTGTGTGTGTGTGTGTGTGTGTGTGTAGATGTGTGTTATGTATATGTATGGGTAGATATATACTTTCTTTTGAGAGCAGGCAACAGAATTTCATTTTTAATGTGGGCCAGTGTGATCACAGTAAAAAAATGACAATAAAGGTTATCTTGTCTTATCTAATGAAAGAGCTTCATTATGTATCTATCTAGGCTACTCCTGTCTCATCCTCCATTACTTTTAAAGGCTGGATGTCCCTGCAACATTTGCTCAGTCCCCGTTTCCCACTTTGTCCCAACAACTGTAGAATCTTCTCAGAACATAAATCAGACTATTTCTCCCTGTGCTAAATGGCCCCCAACCTTCAAGGCTCCCTAACCTTTCCTATCTAATCCACCATCTTTGAAACGAATGCCTATAAACAAGCAACAGCAAAACACCCCCTTTTTCTGGAAGGCCATTTATATGGCAATCTGCCATAATTTAATGAGTGCAACAAAAAAAAAAGGACTGCAGAGAAGAGCAACAAAGATGATTAGGGGGCTGCAGGCTAAAACATATGAAGAACGGTTACAGGAACTGGGTATGTCTAGTCTGGTGAAAAGAAGGACTAGGAGTGATATGATAGTAGTGTTCCAATATTTGAGGGGCTTCCACAAAGAAGTGGAGATCAACCTATTCGCCAAAGCACCTGAAGGCAGAAAAAGAAGCAATAGATGGAAACTAATGAAGAGGAGAACTAACCTAGAACTAAGGAGCAATTTTCTGATAGTTAGAACAATTAATCAGTGGAATGACTCCAGAAGTTGTGGTGCTCCAACACTGAAGGTTTTTAAGAAGAGACTGCACAATGTCTTCATGTTAATGTCTTATTCCACTGCACCCAAGAAAGTCAGAAGTCAACCTCTTTTCTTTTTCCCTTCTTTTCTACACTTTTTCCTTCCCCTTTCCCTCTCCTAGTTTTCCTATTATTTGTTGTTATATTTTTGTATGTTATATTCTAGACCAGAAAAAGGAAAACTCAAAAGAAATAAAATAAAAAAGAAGAGACTAGACCCGTGATGGCGAACCTATGGCACGGGTGCCACAGGTGGCACGCGGAGCCATATTGGTGGGCACGCGAGTGTTGCCCTAGCTCAGCTCCAGCGCACATGTGTGCACCGGCCAACTGATTTTCAGGCCTTCCAGTCCCACCGGAAGTTGGAAAACTGGCTGTTTCCTGCCTCTGGAAGGCCTCTGGGAAAATGGGGAAGGCTGTTTTTGCCCTCCCTAGGCTCCTAGAAAGCCTCTGGAGCCTGGGGAGGGGGGAAAACGGGCCTACCAGGCCCACCGTGCCATCGCGTGCCAAAACTAGGGGGAAGTGGAGGGGCGGTCACGTGCGCTTGGGCGGGAGGGCAGGGCGCATTGAATTATGGATGTGGGCACATGCACCCACAACCCCCCGCCGTTCCCCCCGCTTTTGGCACGCGACAGCAAAAAGGTTAGCCATCACTGGACTAGACAGTCATTTGTCTGAAATAATATAGGTCATATATTATGTTTGGATCATAGTATAATCCAAATACAATAAACAACATTTAAACATTTGGTATTTTTGCTAGCAACAATAAAAACAGCATCACCAAATCACTCTGTCTAAACATTTAAAATAGCTTCTTCAGTTTGCACAAACATAATCATTGATATACTTAACAATTAGTAGCTATTAACTAATAGAAACACCCATCCTCCTTGGATTAAATCTTGATAAAACCACCTGGCAATTAGAAAGCAGCCAACAGAAGAATAATTCTAAAGACTAAGTTGATGATAAAAACTACACAAAATACTTTCAGGGACCTGGAAAAAATAAGAGTGGGTCAATCTACAAGAGTAGGTCAATCTGGGTCTGCAATGTAATTTGTGTGTGCTTCATTCAGGGCAAAAAACATGATGTCTCTCAGATATCTGAACTTCTATCAAGATATACTGAACTTCTATCAACAACCATAAGCAAGGGGTAAATATGGATGCTGTAGCATAAACTATCTGAAGAACATTAGATTGCCTACATCTTAACTTAATCCTTTTACCATGCCACTTCCCCACAAACTCCATTATCAACTTCACTACTCTTGTTCATAAAACAAACATATATGTGCTCAGGTCAGCTATTATCCTTGTGGCAAAACGTTAAAGTAATGAAGATATATTGGTGTGTGGATTCTGTTTCAATCCTGTAGCCAGCAGGCAGAAAGGAATCTTAGGCAATTCCAAGAATTGCCTTAGGGAAGACTAGGATTAAGCTACTTGAAATGATATTATCTGAGAAACTAGCATGGACACAATGTACAATTTGGACAATACCCCCCCCACACACACACACACCAAAAGTAGACATTATCCCCATAAAACAGATACCACCAAAAACCTCTATACTTTCATATCATTAGTACATATAGTACAGTGGTCTAAAGCACCCTGTTATTAACACAGCTGCCTGCAATTATTGCAGGTTCGAATCTCACCAAGGCTCAAGGTTGACTCAGCCTTCCATCCTTTCTAAGGTAGGTAAATTGAGGACCCAGTTTGTGGGGGCAATAAGCTGACTTTGTATAAATATACAAAAAGTATGAAGGCTATTGCTTAGCGCATTGTAAGCTGCCCTGAGTCTCCGGAGAAGGGCGGCATATAAATCAAATTTTTTAAAAAAAATATTTCATGTTTTAGGAAATTGTCTTTCAGTTGGGAAAGAATAGAGTGTGCAGTTATGAATACTCTTATAGCTTGGAGATCCAGATAAGGCACAGTGCAGTATGCAGTGCTTCTCCAAGGTGATCAAAATATCTAGTGAGTGTCAAACTGCAGGTGAGCAGGAAATGAGAGTAGTAGCAGCAGCAGCAGCAGTGAGGAAAGCTTGATTTCAAATCTAGTTCAGTCTGGAACCTTGCAGGATGAAATTACAGAATAGGAACAGCACCAAAATTCAGCTTCTTTATGAATGCATCTGATAACTCCCAAGTGATGCCCTGAGGTTTGAGCACTAAATTCATAAACAGAACAGTGTATTTGGGGGGGGGGATGGGGGGATACACAAGCTGGTTTGCTGCTAAACAGTTTTTAAAAGGAGCATCTGATGGCATCCAGAGATCTCAGATGCCACTTCATTTGGTATCACACAAACACATCCAGAAAGCCATCTGGGCCACTAGCCACTTTTATTATTATTATTATTATTATTATTATTATTATTATTATTATTATTATTCATATTTCTATGTCTCCCACTCTCCAAGGACTCTGGGCAGCTTATAACAAAGACAGTATACTAAATAGCATGTTGCCCCCAACAATCTGGGTCCTCATTTTACCCACCTCGGAAGGATGGAAAGCTGAGTCAACCTTGAGCCGGTGAGATTTGATCTGCTGATCTGCTGAACTAGCAGTCAGCTGAAGTAGCTGCAGTACAGCACTCTAACCACTGCGCCACATCAGCTCTTGCACTTATCCCTCTTGAGCTCATATGAGGTTAAAAGGCAGCTATGTATACAGTAAAATAGAGACCCAACAGAATATATCAACGATGGGTAGGAAATTGGGCTGGGTTTTTTCCCCCCCAAACAATAAACCATCAATTTGGGATTGGTTCTATCCTTCAAAGTGAGCATCCTGGAAGCCCTGGGAGTGTGTTCATTGAATTGTTGTGGCATTTTCAGTGGCTGGTCTTTATTCATATGTATCACGGACAAGTAGATTGCCCATGGTGGTGCTGTCTATAGTACAAAAACTTTTGTTCGGTTTCCACAGAGCTGTTCTATGGTTTGACTTTTTAACCATTACTTTTGTGCATTATAGATGGAGAGAAGGGAAAGAAGGAACAAGTATTATCAGGCATTTGTTTGGGAACTAAATATAACCTATTCTGAGCTGCTCAGATGAAGAATGGTGGAACACCTATAACTAATAAAAAGAATCTGAGTTGGCAGGTGGCCCTACAGTAATCAATTTTATCACCTCCAGAGCACAAGGTCTGGCCTTCAAACGTTCATATATTAAGTACAAGATGTAAGGATCCTCAGTGTCAAATTTCAGCATTTGGTACAGAGCTAAGAGAGAAAGTGTGAAGTTTGATAGGTGACATAACATCACCACCAAAGTGGAATCTTAATAACAACTATCTCCTTCAGCTGGGAGGAAGAGATTATAGTAACTTCTCCCATCCTCCTATGGAAATACTAGAAGTAAAATCACTCCGTTGGCAATTAACCTCTGAAGAAAGTCAGCTTCATTGCAAATATAATGAACTCATAATACAGAATATTGAGTTAATTGAAATCTTGTTAGCGCTAATCATTCTGCAGTTCAAAATCTGATGGCAGCATTAGAAACAGATGCAACATATTCTATCTCCACTTTCTTTCTTTATATATTACACATCCATTTTACATGTTCTCAGTAAGAAAGCTGGTGGTGTCTTATCTGTGTAGTTTGTGACGCTATTAGTAATCGCTATTGTAAAACAAAGCAGATATTTACAAGGGCATAAGGGTTCTACTTTGGTGACCTTTAAAAGATTTTTAGTGAACTGGGTAATAAACAGGGGCAGGGGAGGGGAGAAGACGGAGGAATCAGATCTATTCTTGATATTAAAAATCAACATGTGAAAATGAAAGTGCTAGGTTCTGTCAAATATTCTGTGATTGCAAGTTTCTTACAAGATGTAAGAAAAATAGCTAAGATGGCTATTTTTATTCCCTCTTTGCCTAGAGTTTATTTCTCTGTTTTTATAATATTTACTGTTAAAATGATTTTTACATTATATGTGTGTGTGCATGTATATGTCATTTTACCCATTTCCTTACATCCAGGTACAATGGTATAACTATATTCAATTTGAAAACAGATTCATTGTTTGAAGGAACCAGAGTGGTTTTAACATTCCAAAGACCATCATACTGAAACCGTACAGTAGGGTAACTGAGCTACCATCAAAAGGCGTGGTTAATGAGATAGTGTATGTGTGTATGTCTATGTGTGCATGTATTTATACATACACACCAGGGGTGAAATTCAGCAGGTTCTGACAGGTTCTGGAGAACTGGTAGCGGAAATTTTGAGCTGTTCGGAGAACCGGCAAATACCACTTCTGGTTGGCTCGAGTGGGGTGGGAATGGAGATTTTGCAACATCCTTCCCCCGGAATGGGATGGGAGTGGAGATTTTGCCGTATCCTTCCCCTGCCACAGCCACCAAGCCACGCCCACAGAACCAGTAGTAAAAAAAAATTGGATTTCACCACTGATACACACACATATATATTCATGTACTACGTTGTGTGTGCGTTTGTGTGTGTGTGTGTGTGTGTGTGTGTGTGAATTTTAGTATTTTTAGTACAAGGGCAGAAGGGATCTACTTAGTATTTTTGAATGAGATACTACAGCTGACAATAGCACTTGGTAACTTTTAGTCTGATGACTCACTTTGGTCAATACTTCAGTAGGTTTTTAGAATGAGATTTGTTACAGACTGTTAACTTGTGTAGAGAGCTTGACTGATGCACCTTGCACCAATTATTAAAAACAAAATAAATATGACAGGCAGAAATGAAAATACTGTCCCACTTGTAGCTGGCTGAGGTTGCTATATCACGAGACAGGGATTCTTGTAATTATACTCGTTTAACAACACTTTGAGGGCATTGTGAGGAATTCTGGTTTCCATTCCGGGAGACCTTATAAAATAGCTTAGGACTGGGGTGAACAACCCTTTAGTGATGAAAACTACATTTGGGGGACTAAAAACCATGCTGTGTGTGATTTGTAGTAGGGCTGTATTTGAGGAATGTTTTTTTAAAAAATTTATTTATATTTATATGCCGCCCTTCTCCGGAGACTCAGGGCGGCTTAAAATGTGTTAAGCAATAGCCTTCATACTTTTTGTATATTTATACAAAGTCAGCTTATTGCCCCCACAAACCGGGTCCTCATTTTACCCACCTTAGAAAGGATGGAAGGCTGAGTCAACCTTGAGCCTGGTGAGATTAGAACTCGCAGTAATTGCAGGCAGCTGGATGTTACATGCTGCCTTAATAGGAGGCATTAGCCTGCTACGCCACTCAGGCTCCTGTTCTTTTATCATGAAAGGCCTACAATTTTCATGTGTTTCCCATTCCCAAATGGAAAAATATTACCATTTTCAGTCATCGCCAGAGTGCTTCCAAAAGGGAACCCAGGATTCATATGCAATCCAAAAGCGTATGTCCTGAAGTTCTGCTTTAGAACATTTGTGTCACCGTTTTATAAAAATGGTGGCACACTTCATTGCTTTTTCTTTTTCTCACCAATGGCCATGTTACACTAGCATAAGCTAGTCGATTTCAATATTCCAGCAGAAAAAGAAAGTGGAATCTAAAGTCTATGTGGGTAGTCTTACCAGGATTACAGGTAGTCCTTACAAACATTCATTTAGTGACCACTCGAAGTTACGACGACACTGAAAAAAGTGACTTATGACCATTTTTCACACTTACAACCACTGCAGCATCCTCACGATTGTGGGATCAGAATTCAGATGCTTGGCAACTGACTTATATTTATGACGGTTGTAGTGTCCCGGGGGGTGGTGGTCATGTGATCCCTGTTTGTCACCTTCTGACAAGCAAAGTCGATGGGGAAGCCAGTTTCACTCTACAACCATGTTACTAACCTAACAACTGCAGGAATTCACTCAACAACTATGGCAAGAAAGATCAAAAATGGGTCAAAACTCACTTAACTAATGTCTCAATTAGCAGCATACATTTTGTGGTCGTAAGTTGAGGACTACCTATACAAGAATATTGCAAGAAAAGAGAGCCAAATTTGTCCTTGGGACAGGTCCATGTTCTCTGTAGGAATCCAAGTGTATGCAGTGCCAGCAATACTAATTGGTATATCACGAACCAACAGAAAATCAATGAACTTGTCAGTTTCCATTTTAGATGAGAAATACTCAAATCACAATCAGGCTATGCTCTATGGAAAATGCAGACTCCTGTCCTACTACATTGGTAATGATACCGGCTATATAGGCATCTAACACTAGGGATTTTTTTTTCAACTTAATAACAGCAGATAATTTAATAACTTAAAAACCAACTTCCTCTACCAGATTATTTTGTCTGCCCTGAAAGGATTGGCCTTTTTTATTGCGAACTGTCAATATACTTATTAAATTAAAATTAAACAAATCTAGGAAAAGAAGCAAGGTAGCTAACAGGCTACAAGGCCTAGGCTGCAAAAATCCAGATGACCACTAGAAGGCAGTAAAACATTTTGTTGCTATCCAGCGGCCATCCAGATTTTTTTTTTTTTACAGCATTGATTTTGAAAGACCATCGAGAAATAAGTTGTTGGTTATTTATTCTCTATGGTTGGAGAAAGGAAGAAAAATATCAGTATGACTTTGTGCCTCAAATGCCAACATGACTTGGCCAGATTTACAAACACTTCACTTCCAGGGCACTTTTCTGCTTCAGGCAACAGAATGCCTTGAACAACCCCTACTGAAATCCATCACATGGAGTCAAATGACACTGTAGAATAATATCCTATAGACAACCGCCTGTTTGTTCACCCAGCCTAGCATCGCTCAGTGCTACTTACTTTCCAAGGGTCAATTTCTTGAATCTTCAGATAGAGCTGGAAGAAACTTCTAAGCAAAACCCTGGACAGTTGGTTACAGCCAGAAGAGATAATATCAAGCAAGATGGATCAAAGGTCAGTAAGATTCAGCAACTTCTTCAGTCTTTATTTACTCTTTTCATCATAAAGTCTTATGTTGTCATGTCTAATATCCATTGACAAAAACATATTAATAACTTACCTCACTGGGTGATAGCAAGGCGGTATCAGATGAACATTTCACTAAGGGTTATGGAAAATGGTAACAACAATATGTATTTTTAGCTGACTACATACATTAAGTTATCCACCTTTAAAACTATGGGTTGGGAAATCTATTGATTGATCAGTTCAACATTAGTTCATCCGTTCACCACCAATGTTCACCAATCAGTCAGACGTAATGCTACTGCTCTCTGGAATAACAAAATGAATTCTTTTGGAGTCATGATTTCCACTTCTCATTTTAACAGTGTCCACCTCCTACCCTTGCACTTCTCCAAACATTTCTCCACCAACATGGTAGCAGGACACAAGTTCACCCTCCTGTCAATAATCCGTCTTCACGGGACCTACTTGTTCTTGGATGTTTCCCAGTTTGAGAGCCTTGTTGTATACCTATTACACAAAAAGGATCAACAGACTACAATATCCCTCAATTGAATATGCCAGCCCATCCTCAATCCTTCTACAATTATAGCTTTTATGTCAAAGCTTTACAGCTTTTATCACCTCAAGCAATATTTTACAGCTGTCAAGAGTGATTTATGCAATAATGACTTCAATGGCAAAATGAAGTCCTCAAAGGAAGTGCTGTCACATATTTCCATGGCAAATAACTTTATTAAAACAAAAATACTGATGTGCTATGTATTTTACCTCCAAAGATACCTAATCAGATCAGACCTTAAAAATAAAAAAATAAAAAGACTGTATACTATAACGGATGTTATGAAGCTTATGTGAAAAAAAATCCATGAAGAGTACCAGTTGTTATTCAGAATTAAAATACTTCCTGGTTTAGCAGTTTTGGAGAACATTTTATTTTGATGCAATTGGACATAAGATTCACATATATTTCTACACTTTAACCTTTCCTCTACTATGAATAGGATAGTCTCAGGATCAAAAAGAATGTAGATTCTGCTTTTAGGCCAGAGTAATCCCATTGCAATGTATCTCCAAGAATTTTTTGCTTCTTTCTGACTATTTTATGATACCGGAAAGCCACCAAGTAATAGCTTGTATGTGGCATAAGATTTAAATCTTAGCCAAATGACTCTATTAGATAAACAGAACTAGGAAAGGAATACAACTTAAGCACAATGCTATAATGGAAGTAGCAGTAACAATTACATGCATAATTCCATACAGTAATTTTTTTAAAGACCATGGAAGTGTTGCTATGCTTAGCTTCCCGCGAAGGTAATGAATCCAGGAACATTTCAAGGTTGCTATCCAAGAAAACCAAGGTTAATTGCTGTGAAAATGTTTTTTTAACCTGCAATTGTATCTCTCAGTACTGAGCAACAGATAGATCTCCAGATATTGTGAAACTCCAACTTCCCTAACCAACATGGTCAATAAAAAGGACATTGTGGTAACTCTATTTCTGCTACACCTGCTCTATTTAGTGGGAAGGAACTTCTTCTCACTGGGTATAAGCAGATATGCTTATTGTTGTAATGACTCAGTCACTATCTTAAGATCAGAAAAAATAGGTACTAATATCTCATTTTCAGGGGCAAATAAATTGAAACGCGTTTACATTAACTCCAAAGAATTCATAATCAACTGCAAAGGATGGTATGGGCATGTACATATGTAATCACAAAGGTGTGATTACAACCTTTGAAGGTTCTGCACACAACTTCTAATACATTTTAAAGGTCAATAAGCAGTTCCTGCAAAGCTCAAGCCTTCCTTTTTAATTTCCACATCAGTATTTCTTTTAACCGCTTGCATTCCAGATGCTCGTAGTTACTCTGAGTTCCTCCTGCCTTTATCCCCCTATGCAGTTCGTATCTGAAGAATAGAACTTACTTATCCAGCATAGCCACTCAATTCACTATTAATGTAACAAGTTTCCCACTATACGTTGTTTTACAAACTTCCCATTAACTGGAAATCTGTCCGTTTTGTCATTTCCGTGGGTAGTGGCTGAAGTAAACAACAGACTGGTATTCACACAACACATGGGCCCACAAAAGTCTACAGTAGTGGCCAAAATTGTGGAATCCTTTTGGGAAAAGTATATTTTTGAGGTTTGATGGCTAATAACACCATTTTTTTTAAAGTTTCAAGATAATTATATTCCACTGCTGGAATGGCCTGGGAATAGCTCAGACCTTAACCCAATTGAAAATCTATGGAGCCGACTAAAGAAACTTGTTAGTCAGAAGCAGCAATAAAACCCAGTTAATAGAAGCAATCATTCAATCTTGGTTTCACATTATAACAGCTGCAGAATTAAAAGACTTGACTCACTCCATGGGAAGATGTTGTAAGGCTGTAATTCATGCTAAAGGTTACCCAACTAAGTATTAACTGACATGATAATTTTTGTATATCTCATTTTTTCTATGTGTTTCACTTTTCTTCTTTATACTGTAACTGCTATTCTAATAGCAAATCCTTCATAAAAGTTATTGCATTACATTCTTGATTAAATTATCTTTCCATTGATATATAATTTTATGGTACTACTCCCCCCCAAAAAAGTGGTGTTATTAGCTAGTTTTAGGCAATACACTTTTCCCAAAAGGTTTCCACAATTTTGGCCACTACTGTAATTTAGACTGAAGCTATCTAAGTTTTGTATTCCATTTAGATGTCGAAAGACTGATAGGTAGTCCTCCACTTATGACCATAATTGAGCTTGAATTAAGTCATGATGGTCATTAGGCAGGTCTTCACATATTTGCATTCAATTTTATGGTCTTTTCCATGGCACTCATGAAATGAATCACCATGGTCATTAAGCCAACGCCAAGGCTGCTAAGTGAATACCAGAGTCATTAAGTGAATCCATTGTCTGCAATGAATATTTTTTGCCAGAAACCAGAAGCAAACTTTGGTTTGATTTAAAAAAAAAAAACATTGTAAATCGTGGTCACATCACCACAGGATGCTTCAAATAGCTTTAAATGCAGACCAGAGTATCTAACAGCAATAGCACTTAGACTTATATACTGCTTCACAGAGCTTTAAAGCCCTCTCTAAATGATTGACAGAGTCAGCATATTGCCCCCAACAATCTGGGTCCTCATTTTATCCACCTCAGAAGGATAGAAGCTTGAGTCAACCTTGATCCAGTCAGGATCGAACTGCTGGCAATCGGCAGAATTAGCCTGCAGTACTGCCTTCTAACCACTACACCACCATGGCTACAATCATGTGACTGGGGAAGTATTAAACTTTAAATTAAGATCGTAAATAGCCATGGGGAGCTCTGTCACAACTTCATCATAAATTGAGGACTACCTGATGTGATGGAATATAATGCAGTGTCATAGGAGGGAGAGGCTCTTTTCCAGAGAGTAAAGAGACAACATAACTTGGAATCCTTTATGCAGGAAAAAGACGAAGGCAAACATCTCTCCCCAGCAATCCAATGTGCATATCTAATAATTATGCAGGTACATCTGCCAAAGATTTCTGTCTACGGCTGAACAATAATAAACCACTCTGAAGTCACCCCTCATGTCCTCCTCAGTTCCTTGGGTCTGGCACTGTATACAAAAAGCTAGAATTCTTTAGAAAGCATTACAAAGACAAATAATTCATCATGCACAATAAGAAGAGTCAAGAATTCACTAGTGTGCCTTCCCCATTTGGTCACGAAGCTTTCTAAATAATCTTGTTCCAATCATAAAAATAGTATTTGTGCTACCTACCTATTTGGTTTTACCAGAGTTACTAGGCTGCAAAAAGCCAGATGATCGCTAGAAGGCAGCAAAATGTTACGGTTTTCTGCATCGCTTCACCATAAACTAGTGGCTGCCAAGTCTTTCATGTATGTTTAAAAGTCAGCATTTCTTCAGGGGATCCTGAGAATTGCAATACGGTAACAGTGCTAGCAATCTCTGTGAGAGACCTACATTGTCTGTTACCGAAACAACTGATAATATACTAATCTAAAGCTGAAGTTCTGAACAGATGACCTATTTCTGAATATAATGGAAGACATAAAATTGTGGTGATTCTCTGTTGCTTAGACAAGGCCAACATCTTAATCTTTGTTCTATCAAATCCAGCAAGATTGGGAGTTGCAGCTTCTTGATCTTAGGCCAACTCTTTTGTGTATATATGTGAGACTGATGTATGTACCGGTACAAAGAAAGAGGCGCTTGCATTATGATGATGCTTCCTCTCTCTAGTTCCTTTTGATCTCTCTCATCTGTGAAAGCTGCAGTAGGAGAGTTACTGAGAAAATGATCTAGGGTCTTAAAAGAAGGGCATCACAGAAGTTTGACAAAATAAACGAAGAACATAAATAATGTTCACAATCACATTTGCGAGAATAGATATGAGTGGTGTGGTAGCCTAGAAGTGGAGCTCTCGCCTCACAATCAAGAAGCTGTGAGTTCAATCCTAGGTAGAGGCAGATGTTTCTCTCTCTGGGGACGTTGAGAATATATCTGCTGAAACAAACTCCGCATTGGCGACAGGAAGGGCATCTGGCCAGTAAACACTCAGCTCCATTCAGTTGCCCAGACTCCACCCCGCAAGGGATTATGGGGTTGTTAAAATAGGATGATGATTTGCAAGAATAGACATACTTTTTCCCTGACCTGGAGACATTGTTTAAAGGAAATGTGCATATTTGAGCTTTTTAAAATTTGTGCTTGTTTTTTTTCCGGGAATTACATTTATCAGTGAATGGAATCCTTCAGCAACACCAGTCCACCAATGTCACCACAACCATTGAAGAGATACAAGAGTCACAGCTTCTTTAAAGTTCAATTGTCACTTTATGATCCCTTTCACTGTCACAATTTCTAAATGAATGTAAACAGCACACAGGTGGGTCTCCGAAGCTTAATTAAGGCTCACAATTTGAATATATTACAAATTTGCATTTGTCCTTCAAACAGATATACAGTGCAAACAGCAAAAGAAGAACAACATAGTTATGTAACTGAATAATCAGAAACTAAAATAAATGAAGTCCTGAGAAATAATTAGCATTGTTACTCCCTTACCTGGATACATTTTGACAAATAAATGTCCATTCTAAATTCATAAGCAAATACATATTATATGATTCCTACTGAAAGTAATGATTCATTGTGCAAATCTAAATCAGTTAAAATTTCTGCTGGTTAATGACCACAATAAAGTTATTTCAATTTGAAATCAGTTAAACCTTTAAAAATATGTGATTTGATCTCTTTGAAACAGGTAATTTTTAAAAATTTTCCCCAAAGTTATTACTCAGTATTTGAAACAATAGATGATCATTTAAATGTAAATATACTATATAGCAGCAAGCATCTTAGTCTATCAAATCAAATTCACCATTTATTTTAAATATTTTGCCACGTAGGGGTTTTTTTTATTCCACAATGTGAAGCAGCAATTACCGTAGTATAGATCAACACAGTCAACAGTGGAAAATACTTATTCGTCTTTAATTTGTTTGAGGTTTACATATGTATGCAAGGGATAAAAGTTGCCTTTAGAATGATAATCACATTTTGTATGTAATGTGATTGGATTTTTAATATCAATCCAGTATTTAAAATCTGATTCAACAATTGGGCACATTTTTCACTGTTCTCAGATTGCCAATAGCCCTGTGCAATGCTTTGGATTTAATTCCAAAAAAAGATGCTTTGGATCATACAGCGGCATGAACATAGCACCTCTCTCAAATTCTTTTTCTGGGAACAGTACTGGAACATGTTGTTGGAATAAAATCCAGTATACTAAACAGCCCAAAGTTTAACATTCATTATAAATTTAACATTCACTGTTAAATTTATAATGAGGAAATGTGGAGAAAACTATCCTTATACCTTATACAATTACACATGCATATATCCAAAACCATATTATTTTGAAATACAAATAGTGCTGTATTTTGACACTGCTTTGGAACAATTCATTCACAATCTTAACTGTAACAGAGAATGTAGAAAATAGAGAGAATACTGACAAATTCTATGAATGAACTCAGTGAAAAGTAATAAATATATAAGGAGGGAAGAGATATGAATCATCATTCTCTGGAAATAGTAAAATATTCAGCATCCATTCTTGCATATAGAACTTGAGTTTTAAACTTGAAAACAATCACAATCACAGACATACAATTTGCCCAGAAATAGAATCCTTTCCTCTTTCTTTCCTGTTGTGTACTAAATTGAAAACTTAAGCCATAAACAAGATCTCTTTGGAAATCCCCACATGAAGAGAATCATTCACATCACTTCAGCCATTCGGTAATTTAGCCATATGACAAACGGAAACCTACTTACACACCAATCCAGAGCTGTGTTTAAATGAAAGTAAAGTGGATTGCTGGTGTGGAAGGGGCTATTCCTCTAATGCAGTGTTTCTCAACTTTGACAACTTGAAGATGTGTCGTCTTCCATTCCAGGAACACCACAACCAGCAGGCATCTTCAAGTTGCAAAGGCTGAGAAACAGGACTCTAATTTGTGGCTCAGGATAACAGTCCCTTGTGTCCTCTCTTAATTTCCTAGAATGGGTGGACTGGCATTCATTTGATACATCAATAAAATACACGTTCAAGATGTCCAGGGGGAAAAAAAAGCACCACATGTTTCATAGGCGTTCACAAGAGCCAATGAGCATCTCAACCATCATGGGAAGCTGGCTTTCCAAATTTCTTTTGAAAGAAACGCAAAAAAGGAAACTACTTTACCATCTTTATGATAATAGGTAACGTCCAGTTTTCTCTCCTCCGATCCAAGCAACGCCTGGGCAATTTGGGCAATGTGGTGCCTTTTGGTTTCTGGTCCATGAAGAAAGTCACAGGTGCAGGGTTTTTGCATGACATCTGGCCGGGAGAACCCCGTCATCTCGCAGAAGCCATCATTGCAGTAGATGATCGCACAATTCTGCACTCTGGCATTAGCAATGATGAATTTTTTATCTGCAATAAAACAAGAAGACATTTTTTTTCAAAACTCTTATGATGTCTCAAAAGTCTCAGGTGTCTGTCTAGAGAAGGGCTGTCCCTGCATCAAATTTCTACATACGTTGAGCTTTAGTAGAGGCCTAATACCACTCTGGTGTACCAAAGCTCTTTAAAAATGACACAATGGAATACAGAAGAATTAAAACTCAAAATCAACTGACTTCATGGGAGAGGGAAATCCACTCTAGGAAGCCGCTTGCAAAACTTAGTCTGGGCGAAAAGCTTAATACTGGCTTATTGTTCTATTGAAAAAAAAAGTTTTTTTCTTTGTGCTGAGAACTGTTTGGCCAAGCTACTGAAAGAGGCTTCATTTCTTGGGGCCTGAACTTTAATGAAAGCTTTGTAATAGGCTTTTGGACTGGTTGTTTGGATGGTGGGGGGGTGTTAAACCAGAAGAAAGTTAAGATAATATCACTGGGCTTGCAAACAATTCCACAAATGTATTTAATAGATTATAAAACTAGCTTTCCCACCACCACGATAGATGTTAGTTTTGCTAAATATTTGAAGAACCCTATTTGAATGAAAAAGGCTAGCACATATCCTGCTTATTAAAAGGTTCTCCAAAACAGGAGCTTACTCATTAAAAGAAGACTTATATTTGTAGGATATGTTGGCCATCTAGCCCCAGATCTCTCTAGGGCATACATATGACTTGAGCCCGTCAGAAGGACACTGCAGCATTATGGTCCTTAATGTAACAGAAGGGGGGGAAATGATGAGATTGTACAGCAAAACCAAGCTGCCTTTATTAGACTGTGGTGAAATGAAATGAAAATGCAGTGTTGTCCTCTGAGCCCCCTTGTACTCCTACCTAATTTGGGAAATCCAGCTCCCGGCACCTTTCTAGCCCTTGTCTAAATATGTAGCCCATCTGTTTTCTAAGGTCTTTCACATGGATATTTCCTATCCATTTATTACTTGGTCATTTTAACAGGAGATGCCATAGATAGAGAACCTTTGCATGCAACCTAGGTGTTCTGAATATGAGACTTATTTGACACAGGAACGCCTTTTTGTATTTGCCCTACCTGAGGTGCTAAACAGAGAGAAACCTGAGAGCAGAGGTTAATCTAGGGCACTGTACAGTGAGAAGGAAAACAATTTGGGGGGGAAGAGGGCTACCTAGAGGCACTCCAGCACTCTTTTGCAAGCGCAGGTTGATTTGAACGCTCTCAACCGCCCTGTAAGATGATCCTCTAAACCCGACTGTGAGATTCTTGTTTTCACAAAATCCAAGTGAAAGAATTTAATTATACAACACATCTAATCCTGACTCTATAAAACAAGATACTTTGACTGGGCCAATTTTCATTCTCATATGCAGAAGTAATCCAACAGAATTGCACAAACATATGGTTTTAGGTGATTATAGGAGAGTAGGAGGGAGCAACTTATAGCCTCAATTATTAATTTACAGCTTAAAGATATTAATGTACTCTAACCGAGCATTTTACTTGAACTTTTACTCACCCGTGCATTCTCTCTCTACAGAATCTGCACTGCCCGCTCAGTTTTGCTGAGCCTGTTGTTTTCAATGACAGGCACAACCTTGAAGCCACATCTGTCACAACATTAAGGATCAAGGCACAAGATATTTGCCTCACTTCTTTTCCAAGCTTCATCAGAGCTATCCCACGGCAGAAGTGCACATGAGCTATCCAAAGGCTAAACATATTTACACTTGAAGACACAGCGAGAAGGCTGCAAGGCAGTGCGCATCTGTTTTGATTTCTCTCAACCTCATTCAAATATTTTGTGAAATATTTCTCATGCATGTCATCTTCCAAAGAAAAGTCCCTGATTACTGACAAGTTCTCTTTGCAGCAGCCGTAATGTATGTCGCTCAATGGCCTTGTGATGTACTTCCTTACGGAGAGATAATTAAGTCCGCTAACTTTAGTAGCTTCCTTCCATCAAGAAAAGTTGCACTATCTGACTTTTACAGTGTAGGAATCTGTTAGTTTGATATCCATGGCATCATTATAGAATTGTTAGCAATCTACCTATATTCATCCTAGGCTAGTTTCAATGTATCTAGAATTTATTATCTCGTTGCATTCCAATGAGATACTTTTCCATTTTCCTGTTTTCAGAGAATTGAGACAGACAAGGTGACCACATAATTGAAAGATTGAATTTGTAATCCTATACACACTTATCTGAAAGTAAATCCTTATGATTACAGAAACACTTACAGCATTGCATCTTATAGCTCTAACCCTATTTTCAGAAAAAAAAGTCCTTGAAATGCTTAAAATGAAAGCTCATGGAAGCCACCATACTTCATACTCATTGTTAGACAACTTTCCAAAGGGGCTCATCATTTATTGCAGTTTTATACAACAATTTTAATGTTTCATTATGACAGCTCACAAAAGGTTACCCTACGGTAAAATTTTGAGTCTTTATGATCCCTCAGGGCTTTAACCATCTGATCTTGTCAGACTACAGGATCTTACAGCTCCCCCAGAAAAAACCCTAATTCATCCTAGTCAGCAGTCCAGTTTAGAAAGGGCCTGCGAGAAACTTTTTCACAAAGTCAAGTCAAACAAATATCTTTTGGGCAACCAAAGGTCAAGGTTTCAACTTCCAGGCAGAAAACAGGCACACAACTTTCTGGCTGCCCTTCCAGGACTTTAGGCCATCCAAAGCTCCCCCCCCCCTAAAAAAAAAGATGGGGGAAAAATGCATAAACAGACATTTGCCTTTCTTCTTGGCCCGTTTGTGCCAAAGAAGGAAAGAGAACAATTTGCCAACCCAGTGTCAAAACGAGGGCGGGAAGGAAAGCTACCCCGATCGCCGTCTTGGATAGGACTCAGCCACCTAGGGATGCCAGGAACAAGCTTTTGCCAAGTCCGACCGCTTTTGAGTTTAAACTTGTCTTCGGTCCCTTCCTTCCCCGGCGCCCACCAGCCCCTTCGTCCCCAAACGCTCCCAGGGCTCGAACTTACTTTGCCCTTCGAATTTCCGGATGATGGTCCCCAAAAAGGTGTTTTGTGGCGCCACGTGACCTCTGCGAACTGGCATGTTGCACGATCTCCACCTCTCCGGGGCGCGACGCCTCTTCCTCGAAGCTTTGCCGGTTTCGGTTCCGGCTCTTCGGTCCTCTTGCTGGCTCTCGCTCTCCCTCGGGCTACCCTTTGCGAGATCTCATCTCATCGGGGGGCCGCCGGGCAAGGCTCGCTTCCGATCCTAGTAGCAGCGCCGCCGAGCACAGGCAGCCTCCCGCCCTCCTCCCGCTGCCTGCTCCATGCTCAGGTTCTGCATCGGGGCCAACCTGACCCGCTCGCTTTCCCCTTGGCCCCCTCCCACCCACCCCCCGAGAGAGAGGGGAGGGGGGGAACAAAAAAAAAAAACGGTGGCCCGAGGCGGCGACGAGGGGGGTGGGGGGATGTGGCTGAGGAATCCGCCCGAGGTGAGGTGCTTGCCGCGCCTCCGCTTCTCCTCCCGCGGAAGGCAAGACCTCGCCCAGTTCCTCCCCCCCTCCCCCCCCGCCACTCCCGGCGCGAGCGATGGCCGGGCGCTGAGGCGGGAAGGCAGAGGCGCTGCCGGGCTGCTCCGCTAGCGAGAGGGAGTGACGTCCCTCCCGCGCGGTTACGGCAGCTCGGGTTACTCAAGCGTGGCTCGGCGGCAAGTCAGCCCGCCCGTAAATCTTCCCCTCCTCCTCCTCCTCCACCACCGCCACCACCACCACCCTGCCGGAGCCGGCGACGGAGCAGCTCCGGCGGCAGCGAAGAGCTACGATCCTGCCGCGCGCGGCCACATCCCGAGGACGCCGTCGTCGCCGCTGCTGCTGCGACGAGGCGAAAGCCGAGCGAGGAGGGGAGGAGCAAAAAGTGCCAAACTAACATAGGTCGCTTCGTCGGGGGGAGCCACGCGGCCAAAGGCCGGGGTGGCGGTTGCGGGCGCGGGCAAAGGCTTGTTCGCGCCTTTTTAAATTATTATTATTATTATTATTTTTGTTATTTCCCAGCGCTGAGAAGATGAGCCCAGGAAAAACCCAAGGCAGCCGCCCAGCCTTGGCAAAACGGGCGTGCCTCCGCCGGTGAAGTGAATTAAGAAAAGGCCGTCGAGTATTGGTTTTGTGATACTCACTCTCTCTCTCTGTCTCTTATTCTTTCTCTCATTCTCTCTCTCTCTCTCTTTCTCTCTCTCATTCTCTGTTTCTTATTCTTTCTCTCATTCTTTCTCTCTCTCTCATTCTCTCTGTCACTTATTCTCTCTGTCTCTTATTCT
>WNWU01000006.1:25551141-25574291 GCA_012654045.1 Ptyas mucosa
CTGTCACTTATTCTCTCTGTCTCTTATTCTTTCTCTCAATCTCTCTCGCTCGCTCTCTCATTTTCTCTCTCTCTCTCCTTCCCTCCCTCTCATCTGGAGTTTTATCCTGAGGCTTAGTTAGCCTCAACCCTCAGAGAGGAGCCCAACGGCCACCGATTCTGTTCAGAGTCAATTCGGTTCAATGATCCTTTCCAGCACAGAAGAAGCCCAGATCTTCTTAAGAAGGGAGAATGAGGAAAGCCTTGGCCTGTTGAACTGAGGTGGGTGGGCACAGGGAGGGGGAGAAGTCACTGGGGAGAGGAAGGGGAGTGAAATCATGATGGAGAATAAAAGCTTGATTTTGCCTGCCCAAGGAGGCTTGATGAAGAAGTTTAAAAGTTGGACCTCTTGTGTTCTTATCTCTCCCCACTAAGGCAGCACTTAGTGAATATCCTGAAGTGTAGAACAGCAATCCCCAGCCTTTTGGGCATCCAGGGACCGGTTTTGTGGAAGACAATTTTTCAATGGACCAGGGTAGATGGGTGGGGAGGATGGTTTCACACACTACCTAAATCCCACATACGCACAGATGAAGCTTTTTCTCACTTGCAGAGACCAGTTCTTAACAGGCTATGGACCAGGGGGTTGGGGACCCCTGATGTAGAAGACACATGAATGCCACTACTATGCCACTACTGTACTGAAGGATATTGGGAGCTGTAATTCCATAATTTCAGACTCAAGTTACCTCAAGTGGAATTGAAATGAATGCTATTAACTTATTGTTAAGCAGAAGAAAAACAGAAAATGAAATCTATTCCTCATATTTCTTCGTATTTTTTATAGTTGCCCATCTCATAGAACATGATTCTGTGAGAATGTTTTTTTTAAAAAACCCCAAAGGCTGTGGTATAATTATATAATGATATAATTAGAGAAATCTTGAAACATGGTTGTAATTTACTTATGGAGTAGTGGCTTGGCCAGTTGCAAATTATGTGAATAATTCCATGTGTAGTTGATGATTGGATGTAGTCCTTTATTGTTCCGTTACAGAAAGGCAAACATAGCAGCAATGATTGCAAAAATTATACAGGGGTTAGTGTAAGTGTGGAAAGTTGTTTGACCAACTTCAGATTGGAAGGGTACAAGAGATGACAATGAGAATTTTTTTTTAGCAAGTACAGTGTGGTTTTATAGGCAGATGTTGCTTTAATTTAATTTAATGTATTTTTATCCCACCTTTATTTTTATAAATAACTCAAGGTGAGGAACTTGCCTAATATTTCTTCCTTCTCCTATTTTCCCCTCAACAACAACCCTGTGAGGAGAGTTGGACTAAAAATATATGGCTGACCCAAGGTTATGTAGGTGACTTTCATGACTTGTGCAAGCCAAATTGTTATTCTTCAATAGCTCATTGATTAAGGTGGCCTATAAGCCTAAGCAACCAATCATTCAATACACTGAGAAATGCAAGCATGTTAAAAAGTTTATTGTACTGTACACATGTTGTTTTAGGGGGAAAAAAACCTTAGGATAACATGAATAGACTGAATTATTGAATTTTTCAAGTATGTTTGAAGTTGAAGGATGATTTCTCAATGTGAAAATAATACTATACAATAGACATAAAGTATATGTAGGACATAAATTGATTCCTTAGTGAATAGTTCAACATTGTACAAGGAATAAGAGACATATAACACCTGTTGTGATATTAGACATATGTTGATTAGAGAGATAAACATGTGTGCCCACTTTTGACACCTGGGAACTGCATGGACTGGTTCCTGCAGTTTTCTTGGCAAGGTTTTTCAGAAGTGGTTTGTCATTGTCTGCTTCCTAGGGCTGAGAGAGAGTGACTGGCCAAAGGTCATCCAGTTGGCTTTGTGCTTAAGGCAAATTCTAGAACTCCTTTTAGCCTGATGCCTTAAATCATTGCACCAAAGTAGCTCTATATTTAGAAGTAAATAGAGTTGCTTTTTTGTAAGTAAAAAATTGATTGTAAGAATTGCAACCATGCAACTTAAGCCGAGACATGAAGTGGATCCTCCTATATTTAGTCACAATCATTATTAAAAAAAAAGAATTCTAAATATTTCTGGCCCACTTGGGATGAAGGATGAAATTTTTGGGTTTGTGCATACATACTTTTTCATTCCCATGTTATTTTTTTATCATAACAGACTGTAGAGTCCTCAATGTGCCATGTTAAAATATAGCACCTAGTGAATTTATGACAGAGATGGAGCTGGTGCTTTGAAGTGGACTTACTGTCCCCCTCACTTTTTATAATAATAATAATAATTCCCAGATGTGAGCTTTATATACAATCTTGTTTTTTCAGAGGGAAGGGGAACCTGAAGAGACAATCTCTTTTGTTTCAAAATAGGAAAATGTATTTTGCAACTAGCTAGATTCATTTTTAGTGGTAATGAGCAAAAAGCCTATAGAAGAGCTCTGGGAATAGGAATGATTGGAGAAGCTATAGTTACATTCCAGAATAGTGAAAGGGTGTTAGGGAGGGAGAGGGGAGGAAAGGAAAGGAAAGGAAAGGAAAGGAAAGGAAAGGAAAGGAAAGGAAAGGAAAGGAAAGGAAAGGAAAGGAAAGGAAAGGAAAGATCTATTACTCCCTAGATAAAAGCACAGACTCCTAAGCTTCTTTAAATTCAAATCAGTGTGGCGTTGTATATTTCAGCAGATTCTCTTGCTAGTTGAAAGGCATACATATTCAGTTGCCCACCTCTGTGTGTGCGTGTGAGAGAGTGAGTGAGAAAGAGAGAGATTGAGGAATGAGATCATGAAGCCAGATTCTGTAGATGCATGAATATTTAGTAATTGGCTGCTGAGGAAACGTTGACTGGTTGAGACCTTGAGAAAGAGACAATAAAGCAAAGGTAGGAGAGAGCCCCAAAACAAATGGATGCACGAGAGAACTGCCAAGCCCATTCTCTTTGTTTCACTGCCCTGTATTTGGGGACTTTCAGTTATTATTATTATTATTATTATTATTATTATTATTATTATTTTAAAAAAAAGAAGAGCTTTAACGAGCATAATCAAAAGGACTCTTTGAAACCTCCAGATAGCAATATCATGGAAGGAAATAGATAATATGGGTAGTTGGTGCAAGAGCCCAGCTCCTTCCTTTAATTCTCATGTATGCGCAATCACACGCCCCCCCCAGGACATCCTTTGCAGTTCGTGTCATTCTGGCATAATTTTCTGCTCGTTGCTTTTGCAACCGTTGTCGTTCCTTTGGATTGGAGTCCCGATGTGACGCTGCGAAATGCACGGAGATTCACTCCTGGGCGGGCTGGCGCTCGCGTTCAGGTTCAATAGCCGGGAAGGAGCGCTTTGGATAATCGCGCTGCAAGCTTGGAGTTGTCCATGGTGCTGATGCAGGACCTTAAGCCACCAGCGTCCGACTTCGTAGCAGAACGAGAGGAATTCGTGCAGCCTGATGGATACCTTTCTCCTATTTAACCCGAGAGAGCGAGTACCGACACAGAAAGAGGATTAGGAAGATGACAGTCACTTTCTAGCTCTCTTTAAGGCTTCCTAAAGTACAGCAATAGATTGCTTCAGCAATCAGTCTCATAGGGTCTTGTGGTGACCCTCGTGCTGATCTAAGGCAGGAATCCAGCAGGCATCTCTGTACTGAGCAAAGAGCCGCTGTCCTGCTTTCCAGCTGGAAGAGTGAAACATGCAGTTACAGTTCTGAGTCAGATGCTTCTGCTTCCCACCTGCCCTTTAACACAACCAGCAGGTCGTTTCTTTACTCCAGCAGCCTTTCTTAAAATCTGCTGGAATTCCTAATTTATGTTGCATTTTATCCAGCAAATTGGGCAGCTGAGATCTGTATTTCTGCAGTAGATAATTGTGGGACCAATTTCCTCAGGGTGTTATTCTGAAATTAGGAATAGCCCTGGTGTGTTGGAAAATAGATTGGATTTTTTAAAAAACATAATAGTAAGGGAAGCATGGAGAGACAGCTTTAAATAGGAATAAAGGGAGCTTAAAAATACCCACCATAGAATAGTTTCTGATTCACAGGCTACTAGAGAACTCTTTAATGTCTACATTTTTAACAGAAAGTATCCTTGGCTTTTATTTCCTATCCCCCGTCCCCCATCACATTTGGGAATTATTAGCAAAAGGTGTAGTCTGCAACTCATTGAATTAGCTGTGTCTTTTTCTTGGGAATGTATGGCATCTCTTTGCAGCTAATCTGAGAAAGAATGTGGCCACAAAGTATCGTTTTGGAGTTGAAATCTATTCATTGCACATTTATAATGCATGCATTGATTTTCATGTCTTCATAAGTAAGACACCATGTACCCACATTTTGTCTTAATCTTTCTGTCAGTTCTGGACTTGGGAGAGATCCATTCAGGTATTTAACACCTTCCATAATCACTTAATATTTAATACAATTTAGGGGCTGCCCAAAGCCAGGCTAAGACTCTGGATGATTTACATTAAAAAAGTAGAAACAGTACAAAACGCCTCTGACTTTTATAATAACATTTATTAATACAGCACACATAAAATTAGTCCAGGTTTAGCATGAGCTCACCAGCTTTTGAAAATAGGACTTGCATTTGAGGATGAAAACTCTTCTTGCTTCTGATTAAGATGTTTGACTAAGCTGAGGAGACTAACTTCAGGTCTTTGCTCAGTGGAGTGGGGCAGGCTGGGTGGAAGTGTTTTTCTCTTGCTGTCTTTAGAACAGGGATAGTATATTTATGAAAGGCTGTCCTCTCAATAACCCAGCTGAAGAATTTTACAGTAGCTGCAGCTTCTGATGCAATCCCAATGGTTGGTTGTGTGCCATTAAGTTGTTGATGACTTTCAGTGAACACATACATAGGTTTTCTCTAGAAAATCTCAAACGTAATCCCACATGGCATATTTAGTCTTGAGATTATCACATTGCAGGACCAGATTTTTCTGATACAGAATTGCTGCAGCTGGTTGTAGAAGAAATAAAAACTGAAGAAATAGAAATGGAAAGCCATGTACTACTTCATTGTGTATTCTGAACAGGCCTTGCAATATTCTAGTACAACCACTAATTGCTCATACCCAGGTAGGTCTGAATGAATATTTACATTTATTACTGGTTGATTACTATCATCAATAAGATCATAAACCTTTGATCAATTGCCATTCATATTACATATTTGTTGAAAAATTCTGAAAAAAATCATATGTAATTTATTATTTTTCTTTAAAAGCATTACAATTTACACATGCACACACACACACACACACACACATATGTTTCTTTTTCCTTTTTCGTAGGCTTTATGTGCAATTTCTTTCTAGCCAGGTTCTACCTACATAAGCTAAGATGTTCCTTCTTTCCTGGCTAGAAAGAAATTGCATATATATATGTGTGTGTGTGTGTGTGTGTGTGTGTGTATGTGTGTGTGTGTGTGTATGTGTGTGTGTGTGTGTGTGTGCGTGTGTGTTGATCTTTGATAGTGGTGGAAAAAATGATAACTTGCATAGATTAGGGAAGTAAAGAATTTGACCTGAATCCGGTTGGGGGTGACTTTGAGTATTTTGTTTCCAGTAATGCATGGCAACTTGAATATTAACCATCAATGTAGCCCACTTATTGTTCAAATTTACCCTTAAAATATATGCAGTGATGTACTCTACTTGATTAAGAGGATATTGACTGTATGCAGATAACTTTCTATAGAAATCACATAAGCAGCATTGTGAAAGGGGGCAACTTTTGTTGGAGAACCTCTTGTACTTGGGAACAGAAAGACATTAAAAATGTTCCAGGAACTTCTGGTTGATGTCGCAGCACTATCAGACATGAAAAGCAGGGCTCCATGAACTCGCACCGAATCCCCCATAAGGTGCTAAAGAGCCCCATAAGGTGCTAAAGTCACCCTGTAGGGGTGACAAAGAGTTGAGAGGTGCCCTGCAGGTCATGGAGAGCAGTGGCTCTCCTGCTTGATCCAGGGCTAATTCCCTCTCAGTCAACAATGAAGAGGAGTGGCAGCCATTATGGCTGCTGTGAAGCTGGGGCATCTGAAGAAACAAAGACTGTGCTGGAGCGGTGTGGATGAACAGTGACTGGAACTGGGTGAGGTCACTTTTTTCTATTTAAAACCTACCCCAGAGAAAATCAACTCTGGAAAAGGGACTCTGAAGAGTTTGTTTAAGTGGCGAACAATTACAGAGAGAAAAATGATAGACACCCCCCAAAAAAGAAAAGGATATTAAGAAGAGAGCATAAAATCTTTAAAAACACAGAAAGATTGGATCTCTAAATTTTACTGGCAATAAGGCATTTTAAAATGTTGGAATTGTCAGAATTTTGATTATTTGTTTGAATAAATACAAACAGAACATTGACGTTAAATGGAAGGTGCAATCTACTGGTGAATGGAATACATTACATCTCTACAACCCTGAGAAAAATACTGATAAGACATAGGAGAAAGTGGAAATAACACCTGGAGGACTGCTATACTATCTATTGCTTTATACTTATCTATTCCATGACTACTGGAGCTCTAACACTGAAAATACGGAAGACATCTAAGTAAAGTGACTTTTAAATATCAGGAGTTATGATTGAACTTATAGTGGGGCCTTAAGGAGACATTTGGAAATTTTCTTGGATCGCCTAAAAAGAGCTAAATTGATTAACTGTGGGGCATAAAGAACCATATTACTGTATTTCCAGAGGAGCAACATCAGGACTGAGTAAATGGTTTCCAGATTGACTTTCTGAGGGCAAAAATAATTGAGACTCTGGGCAGTGATAGAACATTGACAGATTACTGAGCGATATTTTGACCTATCAAAAAAATAAGGCAAGATGTTTCAGCAGGGCGAAATAAGTGGGTTACAAAAAGAATTGGTGGTGATGTTTTAAAGCATTCATGATACTATGACAAAGAATCATAGGGAGATAATGGACTTAATGAATAACATAAATGGGAAGTTAGAAAGTGGTCACAAGGGATAATGAATAATGATCAAAAAGCCCAGGAAATAGAGGAGACAATGGAGAAACCAGGGGAAAAGGCAGAACTAAATAAACAAATAAAACAAAAAGATAAGAGGGAGAAGGTAATAAAAACTTATGAAACTATTCAAAGAAAATATATGCAAAAAGACAAAAAAATGATACTGGATAAACAGAAATAGATCTTTGAAAAGGAAATGGAGAGTTGGGCAGATCCTCTGGAGGCTTGGCAGCAAATGATAATAGACAGAAAGAGGTAGACAGAGATGAAGACTTAAGGGAGGAATTTGGGAGGCAAGTCAAAAAATGAATAAGAATTGAAATATTAAAATGAGCAAGAGATGATGGATAGAGAAAATGTTTTGTAACACAAGATTGGCTTTACTAGGAGCTAGTATAGATACAAGAAATAGGAGGAATATTATTATGCACATTTTTAATATAATATATTAAAAGTAATAGCTAGACACAAAGATTAGAGGTTGAAAGATGGTGATACTATGTATGTTCTAATGATACTCTTATTGTTATTAGAATGGGGGATTAAAATGTTGAACAATTAAATAATGAAGGCTTATATTTTAATACAAATATGTTTAAGAATATTATTACAACTACATAAGTATGATTTAAATAACAAATAATATTAATACTATCATTACTATCTGTATTCAAATGAATAATACCCAGATGCCTCACTGTTCATGTATAGATATTGATGTATAACCCTACCACCATCACCACCTCATAGAGTAGATAAAGGGAGCCTAAACTAAGTTGATCTTTTTTAGCTTTTTTATTCCAGAGTTTTAAGGAGTAATCAAAAAGAGGAAAAAAAACATTAGAATAGATGCCATACTACTTTGCTTCTCTATCTCCTTTTTCCATATAACTGTTAATAGGCATTTTCCCACTTGAGAGCTCTTAGACCTGGAAAATTGAAACTACTTTAATAAATGGTTGCTTGTTTTTGTTTTCTTTAAAAAATGCAGCTCATTCTTTCTAATTCATAAACTACCTTGACATGTTTTCAAATGAAAAGGTAGGGCATTAAATGCAGATTGATTGAAGACTGTTGAAAAATAGTCTTATTATTTGAGATGGAAGTATTTTCTATTCCTGAGATTTTTTTTTATTAGCTCTGAGATATTTTCTTTGACCCCACTTTTGCTAAATTGTAGAATACATTTTACATGTCACTATAGCTGCAGCAACTAGTTTAATGTCATGAAAGATTAGTTATGAATGAATAGGCTATAATTATTTTACTTCCTTTTGTTCATTCAAATTCTGAAGATTCAAAATAAATGTACTCTTATAGACTGGGCAAGCTAAGTACAAGCAAGAATAATTCTTTTGGAAATTTTAGCAGGGATTAAAATCCTTTCCCCCCCCCCTCCCTCCCATCCTCCTCACTTTTCAACTTCATAAGATTTGTGGCTAAGGTTAGAAAGTTTAAAAAAAGAAAGAAAGCTAGTTTCGTGTAGTGGTTAAGGTGATACCTCTATGCCTGTCAGGGGTATGAAAGCCAATTGGATGACTTTGAGCCAGTCCCTCTCTCTCAGCCCAACTCACCTCATAGATTTGTTGGTGTGGGAAAAATAGGAGGCAGGAGCATTAGATATTTTGCTGCCCTGAGTTATTTATTAAAAAGGCAAGAGGTGTGGTTTTTTTTTTAAACAATACTGCTGTATCCAAACAAATCTACACACATTTGTTGGGTGAAGGATGATAGAAGCTTTCTCAGCCGGTTCCTGAAATGCCCTCCCTTGGTAATCAGCATCATCCTCATCCTTTTAAAAACACACAATAAGTCATTAGCATTGAATTCCCTGTGTCATAGCTGGAGAGGGTTAGAAAAAGATGAAGGCATCTCTTTTGATAGCTCCATTGGCAGTAACGTATCAGCCTTGCTGAGCCCTGATATAGCAAGCCTTACCGTTCATTACCGTTGAGTTTGCTGGCAAACCAGAGGCAGCCTGAACTATGAACTAAATTAACACTATAACTATCTTCTCTGACCTCTACCCAGGGGTGAAATGCTCCCGGTTCAGACCAGCTCAAGCGAGTAGGTAGCGATGGTGGCAGCCAGTTCAGAGAACCGGTAGCAAAAATCCCTGCCCCCGGCCTCCATGCCCAGCTGAGCCGCACGATCATCAGAGGCTATTCTTCTTTTAAATGCCTCTGAGGATCCAAGCTCTGATGATCCCAGCTGAGTTGCCTGCCAATCAGGCAACTCAGCTTGGATCGTCAGAACCATTTAAAAGAAAAAAAGTTTTTTTCTTTTAAATGGCTCTGACCACCCAAGCTCTGACGATCCCAGCTGAGTTGCCTGATCAGCAGAGGGTTTTTTAAAAACCCTCTGACAGTCAGGCAACTCAGCTGGGATCGTCAGAGCCTTTTGAAAGCATTTTTTACATGGTTTTACATGTAAAAAATGATTTTAAAAGTAAAAAACAATTGGCCACGCCCACCCAGTCACAATACATCCCCCCCCCACCAAGTCACGCCCACAGAACCGGTAGTAACAAATTTTAGATTTCACCACTGTCTCTACCCATAACTTTTTAGTGCTATCCATGAAATTTATGTGTATGTGTGTAAAAATGATAGCCATGCAAACAAAGCTCATTTTTGCATGCATCAATGTGTGGGGTGCATGTGAAAAAAAATGGTGATGCTTTGATCATATAGTTGCAGCATATGCATTCCATTTCTCTCACTTACCTGGCACTCTTAATTTTTCCATTCCCCACTAGCATTGATGATATTACCTAGTTTAGTAATGAAATGTCTGCAAGAAAGCAACTGAACTCAGAGAGCACCAAGCACCCCTCAATTCAACTCTGATCTACAAATATTCTTCTCTATTGGTAACAGTTTAGATGTATTTAACAAAGGTAAAAATGAACAAAAAGTTCAAATCTATCTCTCAAATCAGAATGAATTCTTCTTTTTCTTTTAACCATTCCAATAGCCAATTTTCTTCTCCAGAACTTTTTTCTTCTTCTTTTCTTGCCCAGGAAAAAGAGTTTAGCTTTTCAGAATGAAAATTTTGCCCTTAGACCAAATCAGCTGTCATAGAAACCAGTAAGGGGGGAAAAAAACTCCACAGAGTGCCATTGCTGAATAACCATGGGGAAAATATGTCTTAATCTTGTGCAATGGCTGCCATAAACTGGCAAGATTCTGAAGTGGCAGATTAGTCTCTCACTTAATCACACCATTTGTTACTTTAAATTTTTATTATTTCTTAGAACAACCCAGAAGCATGCTGTCTCTCAGTTATTTATTTCCATTTTTAGTTCTGAAGTATCGATTGTCTTATCTTTCTGCAAACATTTCTCTGCTAGTGATTTACAGTAACTTTATAGCATCACCAGCCATCAAATATCATATGAAACGATGTGAAATGATATAAAATGTGTTCTCATTAGTGTTATTTTGGCACAGAGATCGTTGACCGACTGCAAAAATGCTATAAATTACTAGTGGGAAGATTGCCCAACCCGATGGATTACTATTTTTTTTTCATTTCACAGAAGTTACTTGAAGAACCAAGGAAAAGAAAGGCATAGATATTTAAAATACAATAAATGGTCATTACTAAAAGACTAACTATGAATCATACAGAATAAGGAACGAAAAGGAGGGAGAACTCTATTTTTCAGTATTCTGTGCTGAGTATCTTGTATATAGCACTCAATCTCACTCAAGGAATGGAATGAATACTCTTTTTTTTTCACTTAGGTGTTAATTTTCTAAATGCAAGGTATCATTTAATGCATTTAATGCATTTCTCATGTGCAGACTGAAGGTAAACAGATAGGATGGTCTTCAGCCGCCCTGAGTCTTTGGAGAGGGGCGGCATATAAATTGAATTAATTAAATTAAATTAAATTAAATTCATGTCTGTTCCTAATTAAACAATCCATGAAATCATCCAATATTCTGAAAGGCAATTTAATCAATTCATGCCTAGCTACGTGGTTGTTATACGTTTCATAGAATGCAATCTACCAATGCTTACGGATGTAGTTTGGAATGCATAACTAAAAGGTAAAAGTTTCCTTGTCCAGTCATGTCCAACTCTAGAACATGATGTTCAACTCCATTTCTTGGCCGAGGGAGCCAGTATTATTTTCTGTGATCATGGAATGCTGTTAGTTATGGAACGCAAAACTCTCCCTTTTTATGACTCTCTAATTTTTTTTGGTAGGTACGCTCTCACAGAGTAGGCCTACTCATAGTACCATCATTAAAACAATGTCGTCTAGTAGTTCCAAGGGAGAGAGCCTTCTCTGTGGGGGCACCTACTCTTTGGAACAAAATACCCCCTGGAATACAAATAATCCCAGATCTTTGTGATTTCCGATGTGCCCTGAAGACCTTTCTGTTTCAACAAGCAGGGCTAGCATAAACACCTAAATTCTATGCCAAGGTCTTAGCAGATACACCAAGTTGACTCAATTTATTACTGTTTGTATATATATATATATATATATATATATATATATATATATATATATAAATAAATAATTATTATATGTATATGAAATCTTAATCTGTTCACCGCCCTGAGTCCTTCGGGAGAAGGGCGGTATGGAAAATAAATAAATAAATAAATAAATAAATAAATAAATAAATAATCCCTTAATTTGGGGTAGAGTCAGGGCAAGTGGATGGAGCTGAGCATTTACTGTCCGGTTGCCCTTCCTAACACCAGGTGAAGTTCACAGCAGATTTTTTTTTCTTTGCACCCTAGGAGAGAAATATCTGCCGCTACCTAGGATTGAATTCTCAAACTTCTGAGGGGGAGGTGAGCATCTTCACCACTACACAATGACACTGCTCTATGGAATGCATTACTAATGTCCCAGAAACTTATGTCTTAACAGTGCCTCTCCAAACCCTTCACAGGTTTGGTTTCTCATATAGCACAGTCCCTGTTTTTCATATAGAATATGCTTATTTAGGAATCAGTGGTTAACATTTCATTATTATTGAAAGCAAATGACTTTTGCTTGGATTTTTCCCTTTAAAGGTAACCAGTTGCAAAAAAAATGCCATTTCTGTAGCCTCTGAAGCCATTGCAAAGAGGTTATAAAGAAAGGCAAGTTGACAACTAAATGCTGTTCCACAACCCAGCGATGTAGCCCAGGAGAATAATAAAATGCCTTTTGCAACAGATTGAGATACTAGTGTAATACTAAAAACAGATTTGGATCCTCCTTTAATGTAGAGTTCAGTGCACCCTCTTGCACTAGTCTTGTTTGCACATACTCTGGCCCTGTGGACAATTACGTTGTTCATTTCTTCTCTTGTATATAATTAACATAGTTGATGTGGTCACATGACCCAAATGCATACAAAAATTTCTACTTTATACTCAGCTGGATATTATTAAAAATGATGTGAAAAGCTTTTTCTAATGCTACAAGTTTCTCCATTAGATTTGTTTTCTGCTAAAATATTATATTTTAACCCTTACTTCAATCTCTCCGAATAGCGTTACTGTTTAAATGAGTAACGCTGCCTGAAAATAATTTTTTACCGTCCCAAATTCCATCAGTAATTCTATCAGAGGCAGCATTTATCACTGTCATTGCTCATACTGACAGTAATCTACTATACTTAGGTCAGATTCTTCTCTATTAATATTTTACACTTTTTTTCCGTGACGTTCCAAATAACTCAGTTTAAAAACAAACTTGGGTGCATTTTTATTCATTACAGCGGACACCTAAAGGTATGCTGTTCGTCTTCAAGCAGGTGTGGAGAACTTGTAACCTTCTTGCAGTAGCTGGATTGCAACACTCATTAGCACTGAGTACTTCACACACTGGTTCGAGCTGATGGGAGTTGAAATCAATAACATTGGGAAGGCCACAGTTTTCCCCCACCAGTATTTTTATATTTCTCTCCTAAAGTAGGTTAAATATGCTATGATTTGGTAAAGGTAAAGATGTAGTTCCGTTTGTGTGATTGTCTTGGTGAAAATACAGAAGTGGTTTCCATGCATACTGTAATCACCAGAAACTGAGCTAAATTCTTACCTTTACCAACCAATGCTTTTTTCCAGGTTACTTTTTTAAAAAAAATATTTGCCATCTGGTCCCTATCCTGTAATTTCCAGATAATCTCCCATTGAAGTACAACTGAATCCATAACCCTGCTAAACATTTTGGGATCAGTCATGGTTGTCTAGATCCTGATTCCAAGTATAGAATCGTAAACTTGTCTAGTATAGGACTTTAACGCTTCTATCCTGTGTCTACTTATGAATGCAAGGAGAGTTATGTTTGAATCAACATGTTGAATAACTGTGCCCTGTTAAATTCTGTGCTCGTTTTTCTGTGTGTAAACCCCTGGTGGATTCCTACTGACTGAGCAAGTAGGAATACATTTGACTTAGTGGTGGGATTCAAGTAATTTAACAACCGGTTCTCTGCCCTAATGATTTCTTCCAACAACCAGTTTGCCAAACTGCTCAGAAAGTTAACAACCGGTTCTCTCGAAGTGGTGCGAACTGGCTGAATCCCACCACTGATCTGACTCAGTGGTGGGTTGCCCCCGGTTCACACCGGTTCTATAGAACCGGTAGTAAAACCGGCAGGAGGCTCCACCCACCGACCCCGATGTCATCAGAATGCTTTTGCGCATGCACAGAAGAGCTTGCTTCGCTCTCGCGCGCGTGCAGCTCGACTGCGAACTGGTAGTAAAGGTAAGTAGAATCCACCCCTGATCTGACTACCAAAACTGCATTTTAAATGGAGTGAAAACATGAGTTTCTGAGTAGCTTTGTTTAGGACGATATCTCATATCAAGCCAGATGCATGATTTATTTAGACATGGCTATAGGGAGAAACTTTTATTTCAGAACTGCTACAAATTTAATTCACCTCAAGGCTTTGTTAATATATACCTGACAAAGTCTGCCTTTCACTGGACCAACCTGTAAGTTTTTCTTTTACTTAAAGCATAGGGCTAACCTAGAAAGTATCAAACATGGGAACACATTTAACACATTTTATTTTTCTTATTTTTGTTCAAGAACCGTTAAACCAACCTGAATGAGACTGGCTCCATTATTAAAAAAGGTGAACATTTTTTTTTTACAGGTTCCCTCTTGTTTAAAGTAGGAGGTAATACGAACCCTGCTGGTGGGGGAAAAAAGCATCCTTTCCTTGATTAGGGAAACAGGTACATTTCTAAGCCAGCCTGAGACATCCATTTCTGGGAAAGGTAATTAAGGCACTATAGAATCATAGAACTGAAAGTGACAACAAGGATTATCTAGAACAATCCTCTATAACACGGTTGTCAAACTCATTGCGTCATGTTGCCGACACGATGTATCACAATGTTTTTTCTCTTTGCGGAGCTGGGGTGGGCATTACTATGTGTGATGCATCCGGGCCGCGGGCCACCAGTTCGACACCCCTGCAGTCTACAATGATCAGGAAACCATTAAGCCATTTGTTGCATGGCTTGTGGCCTAACAGCTCCAGATCTCTGAAGGTTATCTATCATCCAGAATTACTTCAACTGGAGCTTTTGGCAGAAACATGGTACTGAAATTGCTTTGATCACTCTTTTTTCTTTGTAGAAAAATGCTGGAAAATAGGTGGTCGAAAACTGCTTCTTCCAATTTTACACTTCTGGGCTGCTTTCTGTGGTAACAGTCACGGCATCTGGAGTGCCGTACCATCTGGAGTGCCAGGTTAGGATTTTGGCCACACTGTTTTCCAGTGATTCTGGTCCTTCTGATTGGGACATGTCCAAAAGATGGAGTTCAGAGACGCTCATTGAAATTCTGGGCTGCTGATTATTGCTATTGCATCCATAATATATGAGCTACTGGGACAAGTCATCCAGAGCTTTGGAGTGGCGTGTTATTAATGTTCTGATGATGCTCAGCAAAATTGCTCCTTAATCTCCAATCCCAGAGAAGGAACTGTACTATACATGCTACTTAAATATGACAATGGACTGGGTGAGAGAAAACAAACTGAAATTTAATTCATACAAGATGGAGATACTGCTGGAAAACAGGACGCTGTAAGTGACATTCGGTTTGCTTTGAATGGGATATGTTTTCCCCATAAAAACAAATTCACAGGCTGGAAGTACTCCAATTATTTGTCAAATTACCCTGTTTTCCCCAAAATAAGACATCCCCTGATAATAAGCCCAATCGGGCTTTTGAGCACATGGCAATAAGGCCAAGTGCTTATATCAGGGTTCAAAAAATATATAAGACAGAGTCTTCTTTTTGGGGAAACACAGTAGTTTTTCTGTTTTATTTGAAAGCAAAACAAAGGCCTGGGTAACATTCCGTCTTCCTACATGTACCGGATAAAATCAGCCCACATGGCACAGAGAAACGTATGTTGTAGAATTTGGCTGCAATCCTATGCACAGTCCGTATGTGAGCAAAAGCCGTTTCCAATTCAGCTGGAGTGATACTTTAATGACAAACACCTCAAAGGTTTGTCATCCAAAGGCTCACTATAAACATTTCCTTTCCCATGTGGTATGTTTTTCATCAATAAAATGTGGCATTTCCTCATCTAAGAACAAGGACGTGGCATAGGAGCATTAGTTAATTGGCCTGATTATAAAGCCACTTGGTAGTTTTATTCCCCTACAGAGACTCTGGAATAATACTGTTTCCTGTCATATGCAACTAAGCTGGCATTTTGCTTTCCATCTAAAACAAAAGAACTGCCCATAGCTAGAAGACATGATTAGGGTTGTCCACTTCCCAAACCCATTTACAGAAAATACGTACAGTATATAAAAGTGTGTGGCGACAGGAAAGGGCATCTGGCCATTAAACATTCTGCTAGCTCCATTCAGTTGCCCAGACTCAGTGGTGGGTTTCAAAATTTTTTACTACCGGTTCTGTGGGCGTGGCTTGGTGGGTGTGGCATGGCTTGGTGGGCGTGGCTTGGTGGGTGTGGCAGGGAAAGGATACTGTAAAAATCTCCATTCCCACCCCACTCCAGGGGAAAGATACTGTAAAATCTCCATTCCCACCCTACTCCTGGGGGAGGATATTACAAAATCTCCATTTCCTCCCGATCAGCTGGGACTTGGGAGGCAGAGAATAGATAGGGGTGGGGCCAGTCAGAATTTTTACTACCGGTTCTCCAAACTACTCAAAATTTCCGCTACCGGTTCTCCAGAACTGGTCAGAACCTGCTGAAACCCACCTCTGCTCAGACTCCACCCCGCAAGGGATTATGGGGTCCTTACAAGATGATGATCATGATGTATATAAAAGTGTATATGCTGCCTTTTTTAGGCCTATGCATAACTCATTTTTTTTCCTGTTTATCCACTTCCTCCAAAATCACCACTTGTACTCTCATTTTTGGTGAGTGGTTACATTGGTGGTTACATTAGGGATAGACAATATCCGAAGCTTCTCTGACTTATTTCTCCCATTCAGGACCAAATGTATGATATCAAAAATGTGATTTTTTTTTAGTTTTGGAGGCTATCCAGATTAGGGAAAAATGTTTCAAGGAATACTGAAATCTAAACTGAAATATAAGAGAGCAGAAAAGCTTATCAGACTTCAGCTAGTCAACTAATGCTCTTACAGTATGTCCACAAACATTGCAGAGTTGAAAACTGCATAAAAAAAATATATCTTGTTTTTTATTTATTCATGACAAGCTTCTGAGGCCTGGTGGCTACAGAGAACAGTACTTACCATATGGAAAAAGATATACTTGAAAACTCAGGAGCGAAGGAGCAAAAATGTAGATTTCTTTTACCTGTCAAATCCCACCGAGGGCTCTTTTTTATCTTCTTTTACTTTTCAAATTATCCTGCTTTTAAAAAATCCATAATCCTGCCCTGATCCTTTCTCATGTAGTGCAAGTCTGTTTCAGTAATGACCTGGACAGTTATTCTTTCTCTCTCCCACGCACCCACCAACATATCCTTAATTCAATTTTATTTTAATTTCATTTTGTGGGAACGTAATTCGAGAGTGAGACATGGCATCATACTGCAGATGGCAAGTGTTAGGCAGATCTTATTACCTGCCTCAATTGAATCACCTCTGCCTTCTACAATCATAATTGGCCTGCCTTGTCTTCAAGAAAAAAAAACATTATAGCATAGCTCAGGATGACTACTGATGCCATCAATCTCATTGATTGATGCTCAATCAATCCCATTGTACATATGTTGTGCACTGACAATAAAGATTTGAATTTTTTTGATATGGTGGGGGGGAAAGCTGAGTTGTATGTTCTTGATTTAATGTTCCATGGTGCTGAGAGTAAAAAAACAACAACAACAAACTTTTGGGAGGAATAATATGCTGTCCTGTGTTGGAAATGGTGCTGTTCCTAAAGGCAGAATCTAGGAAAGAACAGCATGCTTTCAAAATCATCATCTTATAAATAATGCATGGAAACAACAGCAATAGCACCCGTCGTTATATATATTAAAAAATGACAAATAAATAGAACGTTGATTTTTTTTTAAAAGGTGTAGCTTCTGATATACAGTGTGTGCAGGATATATAACAAAAACATTTTTCATGTATTTTAGTACATACACGCATAGAGATTCGTTTTTCATTGAAATAGGATATTTTTGTGATTTGTTAGGAGCCCTGGTGGAGCAGTGATTAAACTGCAGTACTGCAGTTTGACTCTGCCCATAACCTGGAGTTCAATCCTGACAGGATCAAGATTGATTCAGCCTTCCACCTTTCTGAGGTTGGTAAAATGAGGACCCAGATTGTTGGGGCAATATGCTGATTCTATAAACCCCCAGAGAGTGCTGTAAAATACTATGGGGTGGTATATAAGTCTAAGTGCTATAGTGCTATTCCATTGCTATTGTGTTCGTTTTGTCTCTCTGGTTTTCTTTCTCTGTCTCCCTTCCCCCACTCCCTCACTGCTTCTCTCTGTCTACTGAAGAGCTATTAAGTAATTAGCTGATAGGGGGACAAGTGCACAAATATTACTTTTGATTATTCATGCATATTTCTTCAACTGTACAGATTTCTATTCCTGGTTTCCCCAGTTCACATTCCTTTTGCTATGTAGTTTTCTCTAATAACCTGAGATTTTGTAAGTACCTTTCTTAAATATACATATTTATGACCATGTTATTAATTATAAATGACACTACAACATTCTGAAAAATTTCTGTATATATTCTTACATGCATTTTAGCATTAGATAAACAGACTTAGAAATTGATTTTTGTATATAAAAATTATCACACAACCTATTTCTTAATACAGCCCAATCTCCTAAGGAATATTCCATTTTAAAGAACTGGAAATACATAGAACTGAGAGTATGGGAAAATATTGCTAGGTTTAGGCCTTGATTTTCTTCATGTAAATAATAAAATGCACATGTAATTGTTTATTTGCTTGCATATGCTTTGGAAAAATTGTTAATTTTTATGAAATGAGAACAAATTAGCTACTACTGAAATCGTAATTAACCAAAGTGGCATCTGCTTATAGAATTTATCTGCAAAATAATTAACCTGTTTCCACATCTTACATTAATGCATTTAACTGAGGAAACGATATGAAATTATTCCAATCCTGTGATACTCAAATCAGTTGCAGATTACATTTAATGAACAATGTATTATGAAACTTACATATGTTGATGAAGTTGCATTCACAAAGATTATATTATTGCATTGTCTTTCCTTTCCTCTTTTTTTTTTATGCTACTTACTTTGACTGCTGGTTTGGAATATTTTTTTTCCCCATTTGAATCATGGGATCATACAATATAAACTATAAACATAAACTACTGTATATATTTATGCAACTATATTATCTACAGTAAAAATGATAACTTGTTAAGAACCCTTTTCCAAATCCAATAATAATAATAAAATATGGATGATGCCATAAAGAAAATATTTCTTCTTTTCTAATTACGGCTACAGGAAAATAAGAAGGGATGAGAAAGATCAAATTGGAAGGCATGCTTCTATCTGTGTATTTCTATTTTGACACAATCTGGATGCTATCCCAAAAGTGAGGTTGATGGCAATTTATACAAATTGGAATTTCCCCAATATTTGCCACTCCATATTTTTTCCCAGATTAACCTCCCACTCCCCAAATTTCTCTGGACCTTATTGATTTATTGGAACAACTAGCTACAGAATAGTAGCAATTAGTGAAATTGAACAAGTCAAAGTATTTCCGTTCAGACAAAAACACACTGATACAACCCACAAATATTGATCTGTCCGTTGATATTTAGGCTACAATAATATTTCATTTATTTGAAAGAAAAAGTCTCTGAAGATAAGTCATTCGTAGTGAATATTCTAGGAAGACTAGGTTAATTCTATTTTGCACAGTCTGTTCGTCAATTGTGTTTATATGCTTCCTTTTCTCTGAGAGTAAGAGCATTATATATAGAAGTCTCCTTTATTTTATTTCCATATGAACCCTTTAACCAGGGGTGAAATGTAAAATCTGTTACTACCAGTTCTGTGGGCGTGGCTTGGTGGGGGGGTTAATGTGACTGGGTGGGCGTGGCCAACTTTTTTTTTTTTTAACTTTTCAAAACATTTTTTCTAATGCTTTGAAATGCCTCTCTGCTGATCAGGAACTCAGCTGGGATCGTGAGAGAGGCTTTTTAAAAAATGCCTCTCTGCCGATCAGGGAACTCAGCTGGGATCGTCAGAGACTTTTCAAAGCATTTTTTTTACCACCTCTTCGGCCAAGAAATTGCAGAAAAAAATGCTTTGAAAAGCCTCTGATGATCGCAGCTGAGCCGCGCGATCATCAGAGGCTTTTTTTTTTACTTTTAAAAGCATTTTTTCATCAGAAGAGGTTGTAGAAAAAATGCTTTTAAAAGGAAAAAAAAAGCCTCTGTTGATTGTGCGGCTCAGCTGGGCATGGGGGCGAGGCGCAGGGATTTTTGCTACCGGTTCTCCGAACCACCTGCTGCCATCGCTACCGGATCAGGTGATCCGGTCCGAACCAGGAGCATTTCACCCCTGCCTTTAACCCCACACCAGGGCACTTGAAAAGGAAATTAATTGAAAGAGAGTGACTGTCCCAAATTCATCCAATGAATATGGGTGCCTAGGTTTAATAGGGACCTTCAAATTTAATCCCTTAACTACTGATGTACCCTAATTTTTTTGCTCTACAAAAGAGGGGTACATAGTCAGAAATAAAATCTGTTTTCAGCAAACCATTCACAAAAGGGTACTGGGATACGCATCGTATCAGCTTCATTCAAACTTTCTTGAGAAACATCAGCTACTGAAAATGCCTGATTTTATGGTGCCACCATTTGGTAATAGTGGCACAATTTCAGCTAAAATCCAGTCACTGTAGGGAAAGTTAACCAGCAACGAAAGAATGAAGCCAGGATAAGAGGTTTAAAAATACATGGAAGAAGAAGGAGCAGATGGAGATCAAGAATGACCTAAAAGCAGGATGGAGCAATAGCTGGAAAGAGACATGTGACGATCTTCTTCCAGATAACCAGCAAGAGAAAAGTAATACATCAACAACCCTGCCATTTTCTTGGCAAGATTTCAGAAATGGTTTACCGTGTGCCTCCTTCTTAGGGCTGACACAGAGGGACTGTGATAGATGAAGTATTCCAGATTCCCTGAAAGGAGGAGGCGCATTTCAGAAGAATAAGAGGCAGCTCAGTGCAGATAGTTTCTGTGAGAGAAAGAGGGTGGAGCAACCCTTTCCTAATAGTTCTCTGAATTTATGTTTGGTGTAAATAGCAAAGTGCTTCAGTTTGGCAAGATTCTGTTTTTAGGTGTGAAACAATATTAACTGTATCTCTTTCTGTAGATATTCACTCTTGTTTTATATTGTCAATATTATATTGTCAATATAAGTAATTATGAGCTGGAATAGACATGGTAAGAGGTCAGCCAATGGGGACTGTTTGGAAACTGAAACAGTATTTATTTGTATGGGGCCATAAGAGACAGTTTGGAGTCTGGGCGTGGCTTAGACTTGCTGAACTGTATATAAGAGTTGATTTGGCCTCTGTAATGGTGCGTCTGTACAATATTAGCCTCTGTATCTCTCTATTCTACTCTGTAATAACTTGCGTCTATGAATATTGCTTCTGTGTTCCTGATTTTGTATGCTGACTTCTGATGTATGGTATTGTATATAAAGAAATTTTCTTATGTAGATGACTCCTGCAGATTTAATTATGTGTCTGATTGTACGTGCTGCAAAAAAACTCTGACACGTATACTGATTTTCTGTGTATTTTGCTGTCTTGTGAACAAAAGAACCCTTTCATCATCTGAAGTCTTGGTAGTATAGTGGCCTAAAACACCCTGTTATTAACACCAGCTGCCTGCAATTATTGCAGATTCGAATCTCACCAGGCTCAAGGCTGACTCAGCCTTCCATCCTTTCTAAGGTAGGTAAATTGAGGACCGAGTTTGTGGGGGCAATAAGCTGACTTTGTATAAATATACAAAAGTATGAAGGCTATTGCTTAGCGTATTGTAAGCCGCCCTGAGTCTCCGGAGAAGGGCGGCATATAAATCAAATTTTTTTTAAAAAGTCACTTGAGCAAAGTCCTTAAACCCATGGGGCAGACTATTGGTACTTTTTGTTTGAAACTAGGAAGGTTTTTTTCAGGAAAAGAAGCTTATTTTGGGACATATCCAATTGCACAAATGTATATTCTTAGCCTGAATATGGGACATTTTTCATGTGCACAATAAGCCTTGTTTTCTGGAAAAGATGGTGCAATGGAAGGCTCTTTTGCCCAATTCATGTTAAAAGTTGAGTTGATCCATAAAGGAGAAAGTTCTCCATGAAGACAGGCTGCAACTTTTGGAGCCTCAGGAGAAATAAAGGTAATAAAAATATGATAACCTAGTTTTTCCATTAGATTTTCATATTGCTTGGAACTGAAAAAATGTTTTCTTGCTTGCTATGGCAAAGAGGCCTCTCAGCAAGGAAGTCAGTGTGCAGAAATTTAATCCCTCTCTTTTTAACTCTAATGGTGGGATTCTTTCTTTCTTTTTTTTGGACAGCATCATTATCTTTGCAATTCCTAACCTCCTGTAAATACATAGTCACTTAACATCCCAGCATAATTATGAAAAAGTATTTGCTTTTTAAAATGCCCTCATTAAAAGATCGAGTTAATGGCAAAGTTGCAGAGTAATTAATCTTTGGACTACTTAGAAACTTCAAATATGATTATGGTGCCTAATAATCTGCAATGATGTAATTATTCTAAGGCTCTGCTGATCAGGGATGAACCGTAAAAGCCAGTGGCAGCCATTGGGAGTCATGGTGTCCATACCCTGGTCACCAGCCAAACGGTTTCACTGAAACTTGGTCTGCTTTTTTGTTTTGATTTTGATAATGTGGATCAGCAACTCAAATCCATTATGGGGATTTATTTCTTCTTCCCTTAACTTTTTGCTAAATTCTTGTTCAGACTAATTCTTAGTTGCTGATACAGTTAAAGATAAAGCTGCTGATTCAGTTCTACAGAGGAATTATTGAGTCTGTCATCTGCACCTCTATAACTGTCTGGTTTGGATCTGCAACCCAACAAGACAGACACAGACTACAGAGGATAATTAGAACTGCAGAAAAAACAATTACTACCAACCTGCCTTCCATTGAGGACCTGCATACTGCACGAGTCAAAAAGAGGGCTGTGAAAATATTTACAGTCCTCTTGTATCCTGGACATAAATTGTTTCAACTCCTACCCTCAAAATGATGCTATAGAGCACTGCATACTAGACACAAGAATAGTTTTTTCCCAAACGCCATCACTCTGCTAAACAAATAATTCCCTCAACACTGTCAAACTACTCACTACGGCTGCATTACTATTAGTCTTCTCATCGTTCCTATCACCCATCTCCTCCCACTTATGACTGCATGACTGTAACTTTGTTGCTTGTATCCTTACAATTTATATGGATATTGATTGTTTCCTGATTGCTTATTTGTACCCTATGACTATCATTTAATGTTGTACCTTATGATTCTTGACAAACATATCTTGTCTTTTTATGTACACTGAGCGCATATGCACCAAAGACAAATTCCTTGTGTGTCCAATTGCACTTGGCCAATAAACTATTCTATTCTATTCTATTCTATTCTATTCTATTCTATTCTATTCTA
>WNWU01000006.1:25574301-25589042 GCA_012654045.1 Ptyas mucosa
TATTCTATTCTATTCTATTCTATTCTATTCTATTCTATTCTATTCTAGAGTATTATCCGTGTTCAGGATGAGTTAAATACTTGCTACAAATGTCTTTAGCTGATGGTATTTCTATTCTGCCAAGTGGCCTTTGTTTCTTTTGTTTTGCTTCACATTAGACGCAGCAGGGATAGCTAAGGTTCTTCAGAGGTCTTAGATTTCAACCCTGATAAATATGAATAAGATTTCAACTTCCAGGGATACAAGCCAGTGTCACTGAGCAAAGGATTGAGGAATTTGTAGTCAAAGTATTGGGGGGGTGTGTGTGAATCAGATTGAGAGAAGCACCAGAAATAGCAATAAATGAAAGTTCCCACTTCATTTATTTACCGTGTAAGATTGCTTGATTTTCTTTTTGCTCATCTGCCCTGGAGCCACTGTGACACAGTGAACGTAGTAATCTAGATCATGGGTCTCCAACCTTGGCCACTTTAAGCCTGGAGGACTCAACTCCCAGAGAGAGTTGAAATCCTCCAGGCTTAAAGTGGCCAAGGTTGGAGACCCCTGATCTAGAACCCCATGTCTTGCTGCAAAGTCTGACAGAGGTCACTTGCAATAGAAAGGATTTATGGTTTCAAGGATTTGTAATCTTTTCATCAGGGTTGCTACGTTCCAAATAGTTCTCTCTGAAAAACATCTTTATGCACAATTGTTTGTGTATTTAAGTGGAAAAGGATGACCTGTTCTTTCAAGTCCTTCACTGGGAAATCAATGTATGCCGTATCCCAATTTTCAATCATGAAATCCACATGACCCTCCTGTGGCCCATGCAGAGTTAAGAGCCACAGAAAGGTTATTGCCTACCTAAGGAGCAGCAAAGGGAGAAAGAACCATGTGTTGGTGGATTGTATTCTGAAGGTGGCTGTTTTCAGACTGAAACTTTGGGTTTGGGATAAATACCTCTAAGTCTGAGGAGATAGTGAATTTTTGTTATTAATGCTTCATTAGTGCAAGTAAAAAGGAAGGAAGTGATTAAACAATATCAGTGGCCCTTTTCTCCCAGTCTTTGAGACATTTTTCCCAGTGGTGAAATCCAAATTTTTTTACTACTGGTTTTGTGGGCGTGGCTTGGTGGGCGTGGTGGGTGTGGCTTGGTGGGCATGGCAGGGGAAAGATACTGCAAAATCCCCATTCCCATCCTACCCCAAGGGAAGGATATTGCAAAATCTCCATTCCCACCCCACTCGGGCCAGCCAGAGGTGGTATTTGCCAGTCCTCTGAACTGCTCAAAATTTCCACTAACCGTTCTCCAGAACCTGTCAGAACCTGCTGGATTTCACCCCTGATTTTTCACCTTCCACCAATTTTCTAGGGGTATAAATCCTATCCAAAGTTTCAAGTGCTGCTTTTTCATTGCGTAACTTTTCTTTCCTGTTGTTGCTTAGTGGCTTGCCACTGAATCCTGTTCATGAGTACATGTTGTGTCCTTGTCCAGTTAAAAAGACAGTGAAGAGTTGCAGTAACAAATCTTCCAGGCGATATGTTTGTTTGTTTGTTTTAAAAGCCAGGGAGTATGATGACGCTGTTTGCAACAGGTATGCATTCATATATTAGATATGTAATCCAGATGGTAAGGAGAAAGGTTTTATTAGATTTACTCACACAACTGTGATGCATGACTCTCTGAAAAGATCAATGCTGTTTTAAGTTGGCTCAATAGTGAGAAATATTTCATACTGCTCAGCACCATATACAATGAGTAACTCCATTCTACCCACCTCTTCATGCTCTGAATTATGTGATTTAACGCATATAGAAGAATCAAGAATATACTGCCTGGCCATATAATTGGACATTAGGGACTTGCATTACCAGGACTGCAATTGGCTGTGATGTAGGAAACAAATAGGGGTTTTGTGGGGGGGTTTTTTGCAGCAATATCCTGGGGTATAAAACCATGTGTGCTGAAAGTTCCAAATTTTCTTCCATTGATATTCAGATGGGCTTAAGAATTTTTCATATCGCTGTCCTTTTTGTTAAACCTGCTGTCTTGCTTTTGCCTCTGTTCATTTTTGTAAAGTGAGCTCCTATTCTTATTTCTTATATATATATATATGTATATATTTAAAAAGTAGTAATGCTGACTATAACTTTAGCTCGTATTGTGGAAAATCTTGAATTTCTGGGGACTGACAATAGTTTGTACAGATAATGATATACTTTTTAGGAGCTTAAAGGTTATGGGGGCAATGGAGTAAATATTACTCAGAAGCAATCCCTATAGAAATAAATGGAATACACACCCAGGTAACAGTGTATAAAGAATTGGGTTAGGAAGAACGTGAGTTGTGAGATTTCATGATAGAGAACTGCTACAAAGTCACATTGGGTAAACAACAATACAGCCTGAATTTGTGTGGTTTTGAGACTTGCCTGGGCTAATGCTCGGTGATGAAAGGAAATAAATATCTTGCAGATCTATGGCCTTCCACAAACATGCTCCCAGCAAACTCTACAATGCCCTAGTTTAGGCTGTCTTGCAGTAGATATGCAGTCAAGCTGTCTTCTCCTGCAGCAGAACTATTTATTTGCCACATCTGATGGGGTATCAGCTGTTATTCTTTTCTGGGAAACATAGATTTGCTCTGTTAACATCTTAATCTTACGGATAATTTTTACAGGGAAGTGGTTAGGAGAGGGTAGTTATGACCTCTATCTATTTTTAAAGCATTTTTGGCACACTTTGATTCGTTGGGATAAGAGGGGGAGGCATCTAAATTAGTTTCTGACAGAACGAAAGAAAGAAAGAATTATTTGTGTCTCTGTGAGAAAAACCGCAGACATTGGTGTTACCGATATAATCAGGACTACCCTAACACAGACAAGCTGCTATTTTTTCTAGAGGTTTTTGGACTCTCATACGCTTTAATGGCTGATGTCAAGATTTTGAAGAATTACAGCCCAAAATTACAGCCCAAAATCTCAGCAGAACTTGAAGATCGCTTAACCCTTTTTTTGGGGGGGGGGGGGAGAATATAAGTGCATTAAAAAAAACAAAAGATGATCATTTGGAAATTCCAATGCCCCAGTTTGCTTTATTGAATAGACTAAATACAGTACAATTTTGAGAGAAATAAATTCATTTCAATACGACCAATCAAAATAATTTATATTCCAGAAACTTGAAAAAGGATAAAGTACTGATTACATCTATAACTCAGAAGTCCATAAACAATTCATTAATGAGTAGGAGAAAAATTCTTGCAAATGGTATTTTCTAATATTTTTCTCCAAAGGGATGGAATAGGAGAAACTTAGCTGAAACTTCTAGAGTAAAGAAAGCAGTAATGGCTGTTGTTGGTACATAGTAATACCTTTTATTGGAATATAGACCAAAGGAACCAATTGTAGACCAAAATATCTATATATGAGTCTTGACCTCATTTTGTTCATTCAGTATTTAATTTGTAAGAATGTGGCTTCATGAATATGATTTCTGGTGAAAAGAGTTGTTTATATTCTGAGCAAACAACCATGAGAGAAAGTTCTTGAGAACATTCTGCTTACCAGTTTTGACTAAAGTTAGACAGAACCAAGAAAGTCTTTTTCTTTGGTGGCACTTTTTTTATTTTTTTATCTTTAGTGATTCCCTTGGGACTATGGGAACTATCAGTTATGATGGTGATGAAAAAGTAAGTTTGTGAGCAATGCCCACGTTTACGATTTTCATGTTCTTAAAGCAAAAAAAAAAAAGCTGAAATAAGATTGTACGCACAATTGCAATTTCACTTAGTGACCATTTCACTAAGTTGTAGGTCTCAATTATGGTCTCCAAATGAGGACTACTTGTATAGGATTTTGCCATTGTAAAGACAACCAATTTTTCAATCTCTGAAGTTGAACTTAGTATGAATCTTCTTCTATTTGGTAGATGAGCTGCAGGTATCCTGGGCACAGTATTGTAGAGATATAAAACTTCTTTGCTCTTCAGTAGAGGTACAAGTCCTCTAATGGTGCTGTAGCTGGATAGGAAGAAGACAGTAGATCTAAATTAACAGTCCTTATTATGGCAGATTTGCCAGACCCCATTGGAATTAGTGCTTATACATCATCTAGAGTTAGTGCTGAGCAAAAAGGTGTTCCAATTTGTTGATGAGGTCAATTATCGATAGAGTTGCTTAAGAATGTGCTAGTGGAAAGTTATAAACAAAGTGATTCTTGGTGATCCACAAGAGGATTGTAGGTGAATAATCAGTGTGTAAGTGAGGGAAAAATGATGTCTATCTCTTATGTATCATATTGGACTTTATATTATTTACAGTGTATTTTCCCCCCACAAATATCTTGTGTGAATACAACATTCTCTGAATGTATAGGTAATTAATGGTGCTTTTGCATGATGGGATGGGAATGTGTACACTTTGTATGTTTAGTTGTCAAGATGTGATTAAGTAACAGATTATGTTCTGTCAAGTCATTTCACATAGCTTTTCTCTGTGACAATCCATCCCTAACCCGGTAGTCCAGATCTTCCAACAGTGCCCACCACTCTAATTGAATCCATCCACCTCGCTGCTGGTTGTTTCTTCCTATCTTTTCCATCTTTATAGATTTTCCAAGAGAGCTAGGTCTTCACAGAAGGTGCCAAGAGTATAACTTTGAGCCTGGATCATAGATATGCCTGGAATGAGACTCTGGATTGATTTGTTCTCCATTTTGGATTGTGGATCACAATCCATTTTGGAAAAATGGATTGTGATCCATTTTTTTCTTGGGTATCTATAATATTCTTAGGAGTCTTTTCCAACACCAAAGTCCAAAGCCATCAATCCTCTTTACAATTTTGCTTCAAAGTTCAACTTTTGTTTCCATAGAGTGTCACAAAGAAAACCATAGACTATAGGAAGGACGTTGAAGCAAAATAGTAGAGAGGACTTTGGGGTTGGAAAAGATTCTTGGTCTTGGTCAAGATGTAGGAATTCCAAAATGAGCCACGTGGGAATCCTAAATTCCCAAATTAGCCATGAGCCATGTGGGAATCCCAAGATGAGGTATGGTTTTTAATATTGTGTGTTTGAGTTGGTGTATATACTGTATTGTTTTTTTTAAAAAGTCCTTATGTAATGTTCAGATTTTTTGATAATGATAATGTCATCCATATAAAGACAAATTTGGGAACTGTTACTCTTCAAAAAACTCTCCAGATTGGAAAATGACATTAATATGTTAAAAATAATTGAATAAAAAAAATTAAAGCATATTTAATCTGAATTGGCAGAGACTGAAAAAGACAGAGACATTGGGGACATTCAGTGGAGACATTATCTCATTAAGTAGCAGATATGAGAGTGGGCATGGAAGGGAGGCAATTCTCCAATACAGATTATTAGAAAACAGATTGAAAATAAAAGTGGCCATATAGTATTGTAATGCATTTATAATAAATTTCTGGTACAACCTTCCCCTGAATTCTTAAGTAGTTCTGTTCCCTGCATTTTCAAAATGGATATTGCAGATGATTTGAGAAAGATGCCAGAAAGGAGAATTATCAAATTGGCGGAGCAACTCATTTGGAGAAAATTGACTGCACTTGGGCTTTTTAGCTTATGGAGAAAAATGGAAAGTAATGGTGGGAAGACATGACAGAAGTAGATGCAGTTCTTGGGATACAGAAAAGATGAAAGCTTTTTACTCTCACGGTGGGAATTCAGAGCCCTGCCATGAAGCCTAATAGTCACTGAATCAGGACAAATATAAAATGTCCTCCTTTGAATTGCATGTAATTAAATTATAAAACTTTCAGAGAAATGCATGTAAAGATTGATAGCTCTGATTAAGCGAAGGGTTTGACACTGTCATCTTCTCTTCAACATCCATCACTGACAAAATTACAGTTTGGATCTATGACATGTTATCAAAGCAGTTTGCGCGATTAACATTTTCTATTCCCTCCTCCCTCCCCAGGTAATCTATATCCTCAAACGAATCTTTCAGATAGTCAGGGGTTCTTCCTGAACTATGCAGAATGTAGCCTAGGTTGCTAATAGGTGAAGGGATGAAATAACCAACATCGTATTTGGAATATTGGGTTAATTTAAAGAAAGCCCTTAGCTAGCTCCTTTCTAAATGTATGTATGTATCAGTGGTGGGTTCCTCCCGGTTCGGCCTGGTTCTCCCGAGACGGTAGCGGTGATGATATGACGTCACCGAACCAGTTCTGCCCCCCCGCCCCTCGCACTCCTCCCACCCCCCCGTGTTATTCTTACCTTTTATTTGGCCCCACCCCCAATCTATTGCTGCCTCCTGAGTCCTAGCTGCTGGCTAAAGGGAAAAAAAACTGTTTAAAGTCTTGCCCCGGGGCTTCAAAGGGCCGTCCTACAGCTGATCAGTGTTAAAAGAAAACAAATGAGTAGACCGATGCCTGCAAAAATACATGAGTAGACCAGTGCCTGCAAAAAATAAATGGGTAGATCGGTACAGCTCTGCAAGCAGTTAAAAGCCTGGTAGACCAGTACCTCTGCTAAATCCTAAACGATTGTCACATGACCATCAAGCCACACCCACAAAATAAGCCACACCCACAGAACCGGTAGTAAAAAAATTTAGAACCCACCCCTGTTATGTATGTTCTGAGAGGAGATTTACAATGCATTCTATTGGAGTTTTCAATCCTGGGAGCTCACATTCAGATGAATTGGTTTTACACCAATATTTCAGATCTTCTCCATAGTATCCTGGCTCCCTGCCATTATTTGACTACTCTTTCTCCCCAGTTATCAGTGTTGCAGTTCCCTGAAAGACATTTTTTGGCACAGCTCAGTCCTCTCCAGGCATAACTCAGCGTTTCTGATGCGTTGGCTTCCGTACTGAATAAACTGCATGTCCTCCACTTACAACCACAATTGAGCCCAACATTTTTCCTGTTAGGTGAGACATTTGTTAAGTGATTTTTGCCCTATTTTATGACTTTTCTTGCCACTGTTGTTAAGTGAACCACTGCAGTTGATAAGTTAGCAACCTGGTTGTTAAATGAACCCGGCTTCCCCATTGACTTTGCTTGTCAGAAGGTCGCAAAAGATGATCACATGACCTTAGGATACAGCCAAAGTCATAAATATGAACCAGTTGCCAAACATCTGAATTATTTTTTTTTTGCAAAAAGTTTTTTATTTTTTTCCAAACATACAAATTACATCCTTTCGGAAAAGAGCTTTGATCTGGTCATTACTTTGTTCAATTTTTAACAAAATCTTTAACAAAATTTTATCTATTCTATTTTGCCATAGCACTTATTTCTAAATCTTAGATCACATATACAACTAATACCATCTTAGAAAAAAAATTAACACATATTTACTTAATCAAAACAATAACCCTTCTATTAACATCTGAATTTTGATCACATGATCTTTGGGATGCTGCAAAGGTTGTAACTGTGAAAAATGGTCATACGTCACATTTTTCAATGTTGTTGTAACTTTGAACCATCACTAAATGAACTGTTGTAAAACAAGGACTATCTGTATTCAAACTATTGGGATAAGGGGATGAAGATCTAGGAAACGACTGATCAGTCATTACAAAATCAATGTCTGGAAGGCTGTAATAACAGATGATATAGTAATTATATTTTAGCAGAGTGGAAGTAACCTTGTGATTTTTCAGAAGTCAGCACAGATATATCAAGAACAAATCTTGTCAGATTAGAGCTTCCGTTTCCGGTCCCGCGGGCGACGGACACTGATCGGGCTAGCTCTGGCCCCAGTGTCTGATCCCCCCCATCTGGAGGCCCTTTGGGCCAAACGCCCCATTTTTTGGGGCGTTTGCCGTTTGAGGGCGGCTCGCCAGGGGTCCCCTGCCTCACATCCAGGGGCCGGGAGGCCGATGCTGGCGCGCCCGAGGCTCCAGAGGGGGTGGGAGGCGATCGGCGGCCTGTTCTGAGGCCGCGGAGGCGCCACAGCGCCTGAGGGGACCGGCGTTTATTTACAAAGCACAGCGGACCGAGCTGATTCACCGGTGACTTGAGCAGGCATCCTGGAGGTGAGAGGGGGGGTTGGAGTTTCCCCCCCCCCTTGTAGCTGGAAAGGTGCCGTGGCTGACAAGTAGGGGGAAAGAAATGGAAGGAAACCCCTTACTTTGTGGTGGTGAGCCATGGCGGCGGTCCGACTTCCTGCTTCTTTATTTATGATTGAAGACAACATTCTCCTCTAAGGCTTCCTGTTTGACCTACTCTATACTCCGGACTTGTTGCTCCTGTGAGCGCCCACTGGTGGATATTTGAAAAATTACACTGACTGTCAATCCCTCTTTCTTCTCTGGAGGTTTGTCTTTTGATTTCTCATCTTCTATTACTGCAAGATGGCTAAGGGTCATAAATCAGCAGCAGCTGACATGGAAAAAATTTTGGAAAGACTGGCGAAATTGGATCAGAAGTTGGACAAGTTGGATGATTTGCAAAAAGGATTATCTGAAATTAAATCTGAAATGACACTTATGAAAAAAGATTTAAATGATGTTCAACAGCTGGCAGAGCAAAATAAGAAGAAGATGGGGGGTCTGGAGGGGGAGGTAAGGGCACTCCAGAGGGTGGAAGAAGGGAGAGGAAATGCAATGCTAACTTTACAATTGGATAAGATGTCTTATTTTCTCAGGTTTCAAAATGTGGAACAATTTGACCAAGAAAATTTGAGAGAAGTGATGGTTAAAATGTTGGGTGAATTTCTAGAAAGAGATTTGGAGTCCATTGGAAGGGATGTGGATTTGGTGTATAGAGTAAACTCACAATTTGCAATTTTACATAGTTTACCAAGAGAGGTTCATATTAAATTTGTAAGAAGGAACTGAGAGATGAGATATTGAGAAAACAAAGACTGGGGGCGCTGGTGTACAGGGGCAAGGAGGTCACCATCCTGAAGCAGATTCCCAGACAGGTACGAGAATCAAGGAGAAAATATTATTTTTTATCAAACAAGCTGTACCTTAAGGGAGTAGGTTTTAGGTGGTTGATTCTGGAGGGTTTGATGATTTTTTGGGAGGATAGTAAGAAGAAAATTAATAACGTAGCGGAAGCTAAGGCTTTTTTTGACCAACATAAATCCTTCCTAGATGGAGAAGATACAGGAGCCGAAGAGGGGGAAGTATTAGATGATCAAGGAGCGGGGGTGGACGGAGCTGTGGCGGCCCTGGGGGAGGGGGGAGGCCAGACCATGGTTTTAAGAGCTAGAACCAGGAAATGAAGAAAGGAGGGGAATTCATTATTTAATGTCTTTTACTTGACATCTTTTTTTCTCTCTCTTTTTACTGTATTTTGTATAACACTTTGGCTATTTGCTTTTTTCTGTTTATATAACTTTTATACAACCTGGTTATTTGTTTTGATTTAACATAATAATGTCTGTTGTGTGAGAACTTAAAAAAGAGAATAATAATTGAAATATCTTTTTACAAAGATATTGAAAATTCAACATATTGTAAACTATAATACTGTATATTTTTAACCAATAAAAACTTTTTACAAAAAAAAAATCTTGTCAGATTAAATTTATTTTATGTTTTGCTCAGGTAACTTCATTAGTAGACTGTGGGAATGCTAAGAACATAATTACAGTGACTTTAACAAAGCATTTGGCAAAATACTTTCTGGTTCTCAAGTTAGTTAAATGTCACCGGCTATTATATTTAAGTGGATACCTACCGTAGTTGGATCAAAAATCTTATTCAAAAAATGCTCGTCATTGGTTTCTCATCAGACACATTGCGTGGGATGTAATCAGATTTAATCCTAGTCCTGCACTTTTAAATGTTTCTATTAATGACTTGAACGAGGAGGTTGAAAGTGTGCTAAGTCAAAGTTATAAATGACTCAAGATTGAGTAGACAGAAGTAAAATTAAAAACAATTTTGCAAGTTGCAGAAATGAACTGAAAAAAATAAAATAGAACGGAATTTAACAAAGACGTGAAAAGTTCCACCCAGAGAAAACAAAAATCAAATGCACACGTATATACAATGGAGTATACTTACTCTGTTTGAGTGTAAACCTGTGAAAATAAATCTTGGTACAGCAATATTAAAAAGTGAATACAAATTAGTAGTGTGGTTAGGCAGAACAAAAAAGAAAAATGTAATTTCTAGATCACAGAAAGTGAGAGCTCCATGATTCAGCATAGACTCTTATTTTTGATATTGTGTCCAATTCTGGGCATCATATTTTACAAAAGATTCCAATAAATGGAACAGGTTCATAGAAGGAAAATAAATAAGACCTGGGGAGGGAGGGAGAGAGGGAGGGGGAGGGAAAGAGAGAGAGAGAGAGAGAGAGAGAGAGAGAGAGAGAGAGAGAGAGGGAGGGAGGGAGGGAGAGGGAGAGAGGGAGAGAGGTTTAGAAATGTTTAGTTTTGGAAAGAGAAGACTGCAGCGGAGGTGAGATAGAATATAATAAAATTGAGGGAAGATATTCTAGGCAGCAAGGTGTAGAATAATGGATGTCAGTTACAGGAAGGAGGATTCTGATTGAAATGTTCAAAGATACATTGTTACCTAAATTTCAACAACATAATAAAAAGCAGTGATAATGAGGAGAGAAGGAAGAGAACAAGAAGAATAAAATAAGCAAAAGGTGACATTCATTTTAACAGCTAATGCTACTGGTGCTAGCCTGAAATCTTGTTAGAAGCAACTATCTTTCTGCCATGTTTCTGCAAAGGTCTAGTGTTACACAACCTTAAAGTATGCTGCAAAAATTGTATGGAGTACAGCGTGAAAGAAAACTAACACTGTTTTTCTTTTTGATTTACTAGTAGAATTCTTTTATTAAAAAATAAAAGCGCATCACTGCACCTACTCAGTCCTGAGGCGGTCTAGCTTTTATTTTTAACAATATGCTGGTCACTAAATCCAGTTTTGCGAAAAGGTTCATTGTTCAAAATACATCCGAAATAGGCAGCTAATTCACACTCCTCACTTCCATTCCAACAGATTCAACTCTGTGTACCATGTGTGGAGAGCTAATCCACTTGGTCTCCTGTTGTAGTAAGAGGACGGAGATAATTTTTTCTCTTCTCCCTAATGTTTTAGATTTTGGAAAGGAGCAGACCAGATTCTTTCATCTAATGTGTATTTATTTTATTTATTTATTGGAATTTGTCAAACAAAAACAAGAGCAAGAGAATAAAAATACAATGACAGGGACGATAGACATGTTAGTGCGCTTATGCACGCCCCCTCTACTTAAGTATGAAATAAGGTCCACGGAAGTCAATTTGTGACTGAAACTGTGAAAATGGGTAGCTGAGACAACTGAATCAGGTAGGGCATTCCTGACTTTGACAACTTTATTACAGAAATCGTATTTTTTACAGTCACGTTTAGAACGAGTTACATTGAGTTTAAAGCGGTTGTTCGCGCACGTATTATTGCGATTAAAACAGAAAAAGTCATTTACAGGTAAAACATTGCTACGTATAATTTTGTATGCAATACCTAGGTCTGACTGCAAGCGACACAGTTCTAAGTTATCCAAACTGAGAATTTCGAGCCTAGTAGCACAGGGAATTTTATGTGTGCAGAAGAGTGCAAGACTTGTCTCGTGAAATACTTCTGAACCCGTTCAATTGTACTGATGTCAGATATATGGTGGGGATTCCAAACAGTTGAACAATACCCTAACAATAACTGGTCTAGCATAACTTTTAGAAACTCTAATTAGCAATACAATGTTTCCAGAAAAAAAGCTTCGCAAAATTAAGTTTACAACGCTTAATGTTTTTTTTAGCAACATTGTTACAATGAGCTTTGGAGCATAAATCGTCAGAGATAAGTACATCTAGGTCCTTAACAAAGTGAGGGTCATCTGCTAGATCAACACCATCTAGCTTATTCTTGACATTCTGATTATGTCTACCAAAATGTAAGGCAGAGCATTTATTAATTGAAATTTGAAGTTGCCAAATGAATGACTATTCAGACACATAGTCAAGCTCACTTTGCAAAACAGCAGAATTATCTGTAGAATTGAATTATTTTACATCATCGGCAAAAAGAATGCAATTGCTTTTAAGTTGATCACATAAATCGTTGATATAGAGCAAAAAAAAAAAAGTGTGGGGCCTAAAATGCTGCCTTGTGAAACACCACTGTTAACTGATGCAGGATTAGACAGTGAGTTCCCTATTTTGACTTTCTGCAGTCTATAAGACAGGAAAGCAGCAATCCGCTTGTGCAAAAGTCCAGAAATGCCGTAAGAGTTTAATTTCAACAGCAGTTGAGATACTGCTGTACTACTGTTTCAAAAGCCTTACAAAAATATTATGTAAATTGCATCAACAGCTTTACCTTGATCAAGCCATGTACTCCAGATGTTTTTACAGTGCAAAAGTTGCAAATTACAGGACGAGTTTTTCCTAAAGCCAAACTGTTTGTCGGATAGCAAATTAATTGTCTCTAAGTGGTGAACAATGGATTGTATGTCACAGAGGAAAAAAATTCAGAGATTATGGGTTGAGTGTGTATGTTATTCATTTTAGAAGGAGGCAGTGATACCAGAGGGGGAGTGACTGAAAATGATTAAAAGTAGCTTGGACAGAACTTTGAACCGGAATAAATCTTCTTTTCTTCCCTCCCTCCTTCCCTCCCTCCTTCCTATCCCTTCCTTCCCTCCCTTCCTTCCCTCCCTCCCTCCTTCCTCTCCCTTCCTTCCTTCCCTCCCCTCCTTCCCTCCCTCCTCTCATCTCCCTCCTTCCCTCCCTCCCTCCCTTCCCTCCTTCCCTCCCTCCCTCCCTGGAAGATACATAACATCTTGCAGAGAACATAACATTGCTCTCCATATCCTTCCCCATGAAAATTGCCAACTTCCTCATAGTGGGAGCAGTTATGGGTGACTGGAGCTATTCTTACTGTTTGATTTTGGGAGACCAAAAGATGAAGCATAGGGAATGTTTATCCAAAATGATCAGGGCTGCATTGTACAAGTGCATAGAACTGACCCACTTTTTTTTCGTGGATTGCTTTTGGGGAGGGCAATTGGGATGTTTCTTTAGTTCTGGTTTTTGCTTTTCTGTGTCTTCAACATTATACAGCTAGAATTCAGTGGCATAGTTAAAGGAATGCTATGGATTCCTTGATCCACTAGTAATGCACATAATCCTTTTTCCTTCTACTATATCTTGAGGGGATGGAGAAGAAATTAGATTTGCATTTAATATAAACTTACCCCATTTATATTTCTGGAATGTCTATGCCTGTTGGACTGCATTCCATGCATTTTCAAAACTTACCTTCTCAATTAAAAAAGTAAACACACAATATATTACAGAAACTGGTTAATTACTGATATAATTACAATTTTATATATATATAAAAAAGGCTCCCAAAATATTTATACAGTATTACAAAAATGTACTGAAAAAAATATAACGGCAGAAATAAGACAAAAATGTATATATAGTTCTAAAATCATGCACCATATGGGGATGAGCGTTTTGGGTTACAATAATGTTATTTGAGAGACTCAGAATCTTGGTGTCTTCACACTTCCTTCTAAAATAGAATTGCTGCAGTTTTCATCTGGATTCCCTTCTTCCATACATCACTGCAATAATGACCCCCCCCTTTGTTTGCATTGGTTTTAGATAAAAGTGATTTTTTAAAAATGTACTTCTCACTGTGAAAAACTGTACGAGGTTGATGGATGGGATGCCAGTTTTGTTAATGGGAGCTCACCAGCTATAGATAGGACCAGGATGGGGAGGGGGTGGGGAGGAAAGATATTACTTGGTAGTTCAAAAACCCCAAGACATCCTTTTTCCATTGTATTTATCTTTCCTGATGTTCCTCAGATACCAAGTTGGTTGAGAGAGATGGGCATGATTAATGCCATCAGAAAGCAATATGTGATCCCATCATTGTTTGGGTGTTTCTCAAGAGTATCCCTGTATCGCTTATTGAGCTCTGGCCCTTGTTGATATGGCCAGACCATTCTGAGCAGATCCTTCTTCAAGGCTTCTTTCTACATTAAACAGTGCTGTAATCTATGGCCACATAAACCCAAGGAGCTGTTGATACAGTTCTACAGAGGAATTATTGAGTCTGTCATCTGCACCTCTATAACTGTCTGGTTTGGTTCTGCAACCCAACAAGACAGACCCAGACTTCAGAGGATAATTAGAACTGCAGAAAAAACAATTGCTACCAACCTGCCTTCCATTGAGGACCTGTATACTGCACGAGTCAAAAAGAGGGATGTGAAAATATTTACAGACCCTTCACATCCTGGACATAAACTGTTTCAACTTCTACCCTCAAAACGATGCTATTGAGCACCGCACACCAGAAAAACTAGACACAAGAACAGTTTTTTTTCCGAACGCCATCACTCTGCTAAACAAATAATTCCCTCAACACTGTCAAACTAGTTACTAAGTCTGCATTACTATTAATCTTCTCATTGTTCCTATCACCCATCTCCTCCCACTTATGACTGTATGACTGTAATCTTGTTGCTGGTATCCTTAAGATTTATATTGACTGTTTCCCTATGACTATCATTAAGTGTTGTACCTTATGATTCTTGACGAATGTATCTTTTCTTTTATGTACACCAAGAGCGTATGCATCAAGTCAAATTCCTTGTGTGTCCAATCACACTTGGCCAATAAAGAATTCTATTCTATTCTATTCTATTCTATTCTATTCTATTCTATTCTATTCTATTCTATTCTATTCTATTCTATTCTATTCTATTCTATTCTATTCTATTCTATTCT
>WNWU01000006.1:25589052-25646240 GCA_012654045.1 Ptyas mucosa
CTATTCTATTCTATTCTATTCTATTCTATTCTATTCTATTCTATTCTTATATTTTTTAAATAAAAAATACTCTCTTTTAATAAGAGGGTTCTGTTAACTGTCCCAAATTTAACAAAGTCTCTTCATCACACCTTATTTTTTCTGGGAGGGGGGGAATAAAACAAAGTTGTTTACATACGCACAGTTACCAGCCCCCTTCCATGGCCCAGTTACGAATGGGCTGTGGCTCAGGGGTTGGGGATCCTTGCTATAGGATCAAGCTATTAGTCTATAGGTGTTTATTTGGAGTGAATCCTTTTTGTTTGTGTGTGTGTGTTTGTTTGTTTGCTGTATTTTTTTCTTTCTTTCTTTCTTTCTTTCTTTCTTTCTTTCTTTCTTTCTTTCTTTTTCTTTCATTCACTCACTTACAGGGTTGGGCTGAGACAGAGTAACAGGCCCAAAGTGTAGCCTAAAGTATTATTCTGCTTTATTCTAAATTTTATTCTAATGTTTTTTTTCTAATACATCTCCTTCTATTAAGGCTGAAATAGCTTATATTTCTGCTAAAATAAGGCAGAGGAGATGCTGTCAAACTTATGAATTGCAGAGGGGACGGAGTGCAGGGGGGGAACGGATGGACAACAAATGGCAAAATGAGTTTGCCCCTTTGCAATATCCTGTTCTTTCTCTGTCTATGTGTCATGACATTGCATGCACATACAAACAGGGTGCAGCTTGTGTCACAATGGTAAGATCCCTATTTGGTACTTTTGACAAAACGGTCAGATTTTGCAAACACCTCCGGTGAGATTCATCTAGCATAAATGTAAAAGTCACTAAGCAATCTGGAAAAGCACCACAAAAGCTGAAAATGGATTGCCTTTAAAATATTTTCAACTGGTTAACCTTAACAGTGAATTAATCATAGGGTGGAGCATTATCTGAAGTGGCATAAACCCTACTTCCAGAAAGGATGTTCAGTCACTTGTGCCAAATTTGTCTACATATAAATACCCACCCACACCTACTATTTTGGGGGAAGTGTCATGTCAGACTTGTTCCATATGTTGTGTCCAGGGATGGCATTTCACTGACCGAAGGGCATCTGCCAGAAAGAAGATTTCAGTTCTTGTTCCATCTCATTTGGGCAATCAGAATATCCCTCTGCAGTGTTAGGCAGAATTTTCTCTGGGCTTCTGTAGCTGAGCTCTGGGCTAAATCTGCTGGAAGTAATCAGGTAACTAGAAATGTCATATTATGGAAGGAAGAAAATAGCCAAGTTAATTTACTTATAGACATGTACCATACACCACCTAACAACTTTCTTAAATGTTTTGTCAAGGATTTTACAGAATTAACTTGAGAGTGTCCCAAAGGTGTTTTTCTAAAAGGTAACTGGACTAGCTTGCTTTTTTTCCTCCCTTGACAATGTCTCATTTCTCATCCAAGAAGCTTCTTCAGTTCTGGGACTATATCTTGAGAATGTTCCGTTTCTATCCCATCACCATTTCTGCCTAGTCTCCTATAGCTATTAGGTGGCATGAATTGACTTTTGGATGGCATGAAGTGTCCTGTTTGGCATTGAGAAAATATTAAAGGGATAAGAATAAATAATATTGTAAAAATGGAGCAATGTTGTAATGTAAAGGAAGAAGGAATTGAGAAAAGTGTTTTTGTAAACTCGCCATAATTGTTTTGGTTTGGGGTTTTTTTCAAACGGAAATTGAATCATCAACATCTCTCATAAAAACAAAGCAGATTCGCTTCTCATTCTCTTGCAGTAAAGAAGAACATCATCAAATTGCAATCGTGTATAGAGCTGGTGCTTCCCAAAACAGCATCTGACATGTCAGTAGGTGGACAGACTCTGTGGTTCTCCACCAATTGCAGCTTGGAGTAGCCCTCAAAGTTAGCCATAAAATGCATTTCACTAATCCATCCATGAAGTGATGGGGATATGAATGGGCGTTGCCAAGACATCATACTCCAGAAAAAGCCATTAATGGAGCCCCTGCCAAAGCTAGGCAAAGGATCCCCTGTAAGTAGTGTGAGTCTAGAATGATCCTCAAATCATGAGATGCTCCATCAGGTAAAGTATCTCCATATTCAGTGTATTCACAGGAAGGCAAAATTCTCAAGTGTTTGCTGTACAAACAGCATCTTCATCTTATAGGGATTCTACCTAAGCTTGTTTTTTCCCATCTTCTCATTCAGACCTTAATAGGGTTCTTGGACAGACCATCTTAATTGATCATCCCACCCTAAAGAAGTTCTTGACAGCAGTGAGCAGTAAGAACCAGGGAGTGATAGGACTATGGCAGATGGTAAAATGGTGAATTACAAAGGAAAAGTCTTAAATTATCTAATCTCCCTTCCTCAGGAGGACATCCAACTAATCCTATGATTACTGCAATACCCTAAAGGAACCATCGAACTCCACTCTAGAATCTGCATTTATGCATGTATCTTTCCTATACATTGTTGGTTTGTGTTTTTATTTAACACACACAGAAACAGACACAGTTAAAATCTGGTTTCCAAAATTCTGAAAAACTTGGCTTTCAGCATGCATATGTTTTGAGTTCTCTTAGATGCCAGAAGTTGGAAATTGGCATATTGGTCTAAAATAGGTTTGCATTTCTCAACAATTCCTTGATGACGGAATCCTCAGTACATTTCTTTGAGGTTTATAACGGGAGACCCATGGAATAAGAATACCATAAAGCTAAGACGCTCGCTTGGTTGAGATTTTGGTTGCTCTTAATGATAGCATTGTTTCATTGTCGCTGTATTCCCAACGAGCCAAGAAAACTACCTTGACTTTTAGCTGCAATATTAACAGTGGCAAAGTGTTCCCTTCAAAGTGTTTTTCCACTCCCGTTCATTTGTTCACTGATAAGCAAGGTGCTATTGTTCTCCATTGGGTTCTGTCTTCAGGGCTATTTTCATCCTGCACAGGAGGCAACACATGATGAGATGTCAGCATGTGTGAGCAGAGATAGTGTGTCTTGTCATATGCTGATAGGCTGAACTCAGCTGTAAAAATGATGCCTTTGTCTTTATCACTGTCACAGTCTTATTTAACAAGCAGTGACTCTGCTTCATCACAAAGGAAGCTGTCATCTCCAGGTCTTCAGTGTCCTTTCATCATTGGTGTAAGAGGGCCTTTTAGATGGCACCGAGCAGAAATTAACTCTAGATGGACTGTAATCTTGCATATATATTCACGTACTTACTAGGGTGCTTGCATGTAACTTTTAGAGTGCTTTGCTTTGACAGTGCTTAGAGCAGTGATGGCTAACCTTTTTGCCATCGCGTGCCAGGAGAGGGGGGGCAGGGGAGGGTCGTGAGCGTACGTGCTCACACGCATGTGCGTGCAACCCCCCTCACCCCCCTCCTGGCACATGATGGCCTGGTAGGCCCGTTTTTCTTTCTTACCTGGCTCCAGATCCTGTCTATTTATCTGGGAAGGGCGAAAACAGCCTTTCCCACTCCCTTGGCGGCCCTACGGAGGCTGAAAGTGGGACAGGAAGTGGAAGAGGAAGTGACCTCTCTAGGAGTCTCTAGGAGCCTCTCTAGGAGCCTCTCTAGGAGTCTTTGGAGGCCGGGGACAGCAAAAAACGTCACTTCCTGTCCCACCGGAAGTCAGGAAATGGGCCCTTTCAGCCTCCGTAGGGCCTCCAAGGGAGTGTGAAAGGCTGTTTTTGCTTTTCCCAGATAGATAGACAGGATCTGGAGCCAGGTATGAAAGAAAAACGGGCCTTCCCCACCCACCCCAGTCCCTCCAGAGGCAGGAAACAGCCTGTTTCCCTACTTCTGGTGGGCCCAGAAGGCCCGAAAATCAGCTGGCCGGCGGGCGCATGCGCCCCAGAGCTGAGCTGGCGTGCCCACTAATATGGCTCCGCGTGCCACCTGTGGCACGCGTGCCATAGGTTCGCCATCACGGGCTTAGAGCAAAACAATGTTTGAAGCGACTTCATAAAACCATTGTCTCCCCAATTTCTAAACAAACAAACAAACAAAGCTTTTGCATTTATTTTGCTTTGTATTTCTTGGTGTCTTTTCTAGCATATCTAATAGCATCGCAGGCTGTTCAGTGAGCTGGAAGAGTACTCTTAAGGGTTGTTGTTGTTGTTTTTTACATGTCCACCACATGTAGTAAAATGTTCCTTCTGTTTCCTTGGCATTTCCCACATTTGTGATTGTATGATTTATCTGCATGCACTTTCTTGGGTAACCGTGTTTTGCTGCACTGCCACCTTCCCTGGGATCTGCTGAATTCTTGGTTTCCAGGGTCTTGTTATTGCAGTGGAAGAAAACAGAAACAAATTCTTCCCGTGGAACTTTTCAAAACATATGCAGACAGTCAAGAAACCAGAGGAGCAATGAAATCAGAAGCATTATCTACTACCTTATCTACTGTCTCTCATCAAAAAAGCAAATTTAAAAGTTACATTACAATGTACATTACATTACAGGTAAAAAAGGCTATGAGCCACAGTGGTGCAGTGGTTAGAGTGCAGTACTGCAGGCTACTTCTGTTGACTGATGGCTGCCTGCAATTTGGCAGTTCAAATCTCACCAGGCTCAAGATTGACTCAGCCTTCCATCTTTCTGAAGTGGATAAAATGAGGACCCAAATTGTTGGGGGGGGGGGGGCGCAATAGACTGACTCTGTAAACCGCTTAGAGAGGGCTATAAAGCACTGTAAACTGGTATATAAGTCTAAGTGCTATTGCTATTGGTATCTAAGAAACTGGCTCACCCCAAAGGGATTAGCTTGCTCCATCCCATGTTGGCAAGAAGGGGCATGCCACAGATCCCATTACCCAAGGAATTTTGGTTGTTGGGATCCAGAAGAAGAGCCTTTTCTACAGTGGCTCCCACCCCCTGGAACATCATGCCCCCCTCAAAGGTCCCAGCCTTTTGGGCCCAAAAAGTCTTGAAGATATGACTGTGCCAACTAGCCTGGGGCCCCAATGGAGTGTGGCATGTTGGAGGTGACTAATGGAATAAAGAATACTCTATTTCTCTCTGTGTGCATTTTGCTCCCTCTGTCTCCATTCTGCTTAGTTTTATTTTAATTGAATTTTTAAATTTATGATCCTTATTTATTGTTTTAATGTTTTGTAGTTCATTTTAACTGAATGTCTGTAAGCTGGCTAGAACTGCCTTTGGTGAGATGGGTGGCATACAAGTTTGATAAATGAATGAATGAATGAATGAATGAATGAATGAATGACATTCTGATGCACCATGTAGAAAAATAAAACTCACCTAGAAAGAATACTTTTGTTTGTTTAAAAAAAATATATGGTTATTTCTATTTGTCAATTTACTATTAGAGTAAAATTAAGAAAAGACTATAATATAAATATAAATGTTTTAGAATGTTTATTATTAGGATTTTAAGATCATTTAAATCATTTAACTTAGAGGTTGTTGTGGTATTATCTCTGAACTGGAAAAAATCACTGTTTGCTTTATATTTGTTAGATCTTTTTGTCACTTTTTAATCTGCTCTGTTATTTCCCTCAACTTTCTCCCCTTTATGCTAGTTTGCATTTTAATGCTTGTTTTAGAAATGTAATAAAGATGTGGATAAATTTACAGAAAGGAAAGTTGATTGTCAGTTTTGGCACTATATTAATTCAGATCGTTTCCAACATTCAATGGTGGCTCTGTTCTAACAAAAATATTTGCTTCTGCAGAAGGGGGAACAACCTCCCATGTCTTTGAAAACCTGGCTAACAAACATATTTTCTTTTCAATGTGTAGTATGAAATGTGTGACGGTTCACTTCCTTTTATTAAGAAAGGGGAATAACTGAGGCTTTACTGTTAGGAATAGAAAGTTTAACATTAACAACAGTCTCCCTTTCATGGGAATGTCCTTTACTCATGAGTTTGTTTTTTTTTTAAATACATAAATGCAAAATGCCATAATGCAATTTAGAACAACAGAAAGAAAATTTGAGGCTCAAAGGACAATACGACAGTACAGAATAATATATAGAGTATAATGCAAAAGGCTTTGCAAGGAAAGTAGATTGTCAAAAAGGCTTGCATGAATAGTGTTATTTTTGGCAAGGCCACAAAACTGACATCTTAGATTCAGTTGTAAAGCTGGGAAGGAACGCACAACATTGTACAATATCCTGATATGTTATTAAATATGACAAGAAAAGAAAATGGCAGGAATCGCTAGTGTTAGATGATGAGTGATTTATTCAGGGTTTTACCCCAGGAATAAATTAATTATGGCATTAATGAAAAGGAAATAAAAGATGTCAGTGCCATTATTTGAGGACTAGGCTAATGCAAGCTGAAGGGATTAAAAAATAGATCTTTTAAAATCTGTTCTATGGCCATCATTGTAAGTAGATTTATTCAAGAAAAACAATACATATTCATGCTTTGACACAATTAACCCTAATTTTTTAAGAATATAACTTGGGCTGAAAGGCGAAAGGAAGCAGTATGCTCCTTCCCATATTTGGGTAAACTAGGTTGCTTTGATAGAAAACTCATTTAATCTCCCCTGGTACAAGCTGACAAAGCGAGGAGAACCTGTGGCTTAGAGGTTAATACATCTGCCTAACATGAGGCAAGCCCAAGTTTGAATCCCAGAAGGGTATGGCTACCTGATGAGAGCTAAATAGCTTGACATTGATCTATACTAGTCTCCCTTTATTTCTTTGTCCGTAAATATAAATTTATAGGACTGATTACAATAGTAAAAACTAATACAAACTAAACTTTAAAAAGAAAAGAGAATGAAAAGAGAAAGAAAAGATAAATATAAGAAAATAAATACAGAAAGAAGTGATTTCCAGCATTCATTACAATACATATAGACAAATTTACCCTCATTAAGATTACCAACATATACATCTTTCTCTCATATCCTATTCCTTATCTATAACTAAATCCACAGATATCAACTTTCAGTCCTGGTGTTAGCAAAAATTTGCCAAAAGTTACTAGTACTGTACAAAAAAAGGTCTTATTTTAACCTTGATCAAATTAGTCAACTTTATATTCCTTCCTTTTACTTCTAATAGTCTTATTCTTTAGTTAATTCAAATATTGTCATAAGATTTGGTTTCTCTTCAATTCTTTATCCCATCACACAAATTTTTTCAAGCCTCTTGTGTAGTTCCAATACAAAAACATTTTTCTTTTGATTTGTCATTTGTATTTTAATTTTTAAAACCGCAACCAGTTTCTTTTCTATATACAATATTTAGCTTGTTCCTATTTATTTCAAGTTAAGTTCTAAGTTCATAATTAATTTTTCTTTTATTCAGGGTTGAAGCTAAACTCAGCTGGCCACTTTTCAGCCTTATCATTCCCAAAGGCTCTAATAGCTTCAAGATGATTAATAGGCAATTTCTGAAAGTGATTAGAAAGTGAAACTTGTGAGCATAGGATCCCTTGAAAGGCTCTGTTGCATCTGTGAGCAAGATAGCTTATGGGAAGGATGACAATGATTAATCCCTTCATCTCCCAGTGCTTAAACCCATAGAAAACCACCATCCTGCAATCTCCTTGTATGGGACAACCATTTGGAGCACTTATGGGCAATCTCCCATCATCTCCTGATATGGAGAGGTTCCAAGGAACCAGAGTACACATTGATTCTTTGGTCTTTGCTTGGTCATCAAAAGACCTGAAGAGGTCTTTTCAGAGACCTCTTCAGTTCACCATGTCTTCCTTGGAAGTCTTAATTTTTCTTCTAAGGCTTTTCAGAGCAGCTACTTCCCTGAAATTGTGGAGCCAGACCTAAATCTACCTCCATTAATAAGTATCTCAGTGAGTAGAAAACAGTAGAGGAAAGACAAAGGGCAGTGCAAGGAGACAATTGCTCTAGGTTCCATCCATAAATGAGACCCATTGGAGGAATAATTTAGCACTTGGACGCAAACATCGGTTTTTAAAACATTAAGACAAGAAAACTATCCAGTCAACACTTAATGGCAAGTTATTTCTGTATTTATTTTTGTGAACTGCCCAGAGTTGTTTTAAGTTGGGTGACTATAAAAATCTTTTAAAATAAGATGAAATGTAATGAAATAAAAAATTGAGTTTTCTTTGCATAACCTGATTATTGAGATATTGACTTCAATAGACAAAAAATCCAAACAAATAACCAATGAAGTTAAACTTGGACATAGGTTGATATGTCAGGAAGAAGAGTCTCTCTCTCTCTCTCCCCCTCCCTCCCTCCCTCCCTCCCTCTTTCTCAATGTTCAAATTGAGATCCCACCTCAGTTTCTCAGACCAAAGCCCTGAGTAAGTGCTTTGAACCAATGTACATAGCCAGATTAGAAGAACCTGACCATCCAGAGTTGGCCTTATTTTGCATTTTGGGTGGACCCATAATATATCATTCAGTTGATGGCTTCTGCACATGAAATTAAGCTCTCTTTGGGGGCATTAAAATAGAACCACTTTGCATATGTTTTTTCTGGGCTTGACTATGAATTTATTTATTTATTTATTTATTTATTCAATTTTTATACCGCCCTTCTCCTTCCGGACTCAGGGCGGTGAACAGCCAACTAAAAACAATTGTATACAAAAAGTTAAAATAATTTTAAAATAATTTATAAAATTTGGCCCATAATTTAAAACATTTCAATTAAAATCAATATCAAATGTTAAAACCCACATGGGGTCAGGCCAGCCCGGCTAACTGAAAGAAGTAAGTTTTAAGGGCCCGACGAAAAGTCCGGAGGTCTGGGATCACTCGTATCTCTGGGGGTAGATCGTTCCAGAGGGTGGGCGCCACCACAGAGAAGGCTCTCCCCCTGGGGGTCACCAGCCGACATTGTCTGGTGGACGGCACCCTGAGGAGGCCCTCTCTGTGGGAGCGAACTGGCCGGTGGGAGGTAATTGGTGGCAGAAGGCGGTCCCGTAAGTACCCTGGCCCTAAGCCATGGAGCACTTTAAAGGTGATTACCAACACCTTGAAGCGCACCCAAAAGTCCACTGGAAGCCAATGCAGCTCATGCAGGAGAGCTGCATTGGCTTCCAGTGCAGTACAGCTGCAGTGCAGCTCTCCTGCAATTGACTGAGACTATGAATTCTACTACTCAACATCATTTGGAGGTTTCCTCTCTGAATGACATGGAAAGAATATTAGCTAGAGGAGAGGCATATGGAAAGATGTGGTGTATAAGGGTTTTGTTAGGATCCACGCTGTTTCATTTTATCAGAAAGGATTTGGTTCAACCTCAAGGTAAATTATTGGTGTCCACAAGAGGGGACGAATGAAGGAGAAAATGATGGTATCTATGTGATGGTATCATCATGCATGCTCATCATTTTGCATTAATTGGGATTGTTCTGGATACCAGTTGGCCACATCATGTGGTCATCTATTATAACTGGGCAACCCACATCTGGTTTAAAGTTAAGGAACTCTAAGAAAGGAGAGATAGACTTTTAAGTTGCCTATTCATAAATATTTAGGGAACTCTTTCCCGTGGCTTTTCCATGAAACACTTTGCAAGGAAACTGGGATTTATGGCTGGTCTGCGAATGCAGTGGTCATATTGCTGACACGAGCAAGTTTCTTCCTAATGTAGGCTGGGTAAGGCAGCCCCTGGCCTTTTAAGCTTTTTTGGCTCCACTCCAATTCGTTGACACTCATCTTCTCACCCTTCATAAGGAATCAACTCTGCCAGATGTTGAAAGGCAGAAAGGCCGAGGGAAAGGGGTTTTTTTCCCCTCCCAGATTCTAAATACAAAATGTGTTTGGTTAGCATGCTCCACAATGCAACCACAATGCTAATGTCTCTATTGCTTGTCCTAGATGGTGAAGTTTTTGGTAAGGATCGAAAAAAGAAATTGTCACATAAACTATGTTGGAAGTGAATGTTGGTGTCCTACTCCCAGCATCATTTAAAGCCTGCTATCATTCAATCTATCCCTTGTCAAAACCCTTTAAAAAAAAAACTGGAGAAAAAGTTTACTGGTAAAACTTAATGCAAGAGTTTATTTCAGAGTAGCATCCATTTATAAAGCCTACCTAAGAGAATTTATCTGTCAACGAACAAAAGGGTGATTTGCCTTACTAAAATGTTTATGTACAATTTCTGTCAATAGTTATGTAAATGAAGAAAGCAACGTATGAATGAGTGCATTATGAATTTATTGCAGCCCTTTGAGCATCAATCATAAAGCATTAGCACAAAAGGAAAAAAGAATGACCCAGATTATACAACATTATACAAATTCCCACAGTATCAGAAATATCCATCATTTACCTAAGGTTTCAAGATCTAAAGAGGACCATTTTCCATCCTATTGTTGTTGTTTTTTATCATTCCCCACATCAAAAAAATATTACAGGGTATCATAGTCATGTTCCTAAAACGCAGCAATGCAATTATTTTGAAAGCTTCTGAGAATGCCCCCCCCCCATGTGTTTATGAAACATTATCTAATAGCGTTGAAACCACATGCAATTTACGCACCTTTAATCATATATTGAACTGTGATTGTTTTATTGATTGGAATAATAGAATTCACCCCAACCCTGGTTTGCTGTGTTTTTAATAAGAGTGGCACGAGAAACCAAGCATTGCTGTTCCTAGGTGGAGCAGTGAAGCAAAGCAGATTCTGCTATCTCTGTTGTTTTTGTCGGGGTTCCAAGTAATACACCCATAGCAAACAGAATTCTGAGGCAGGTAGATTCCTCAAAAAATAGTTTTATTGGACATATCATATTAGCACAGGCTGGTGAAAACCGACTCTGAGTGTCCCCGTGGTTTTCACCCAAAGTAAAAGTTTTTCCCCTTTCCCAAACAATCAGTCACATGGTCCAATTAAGGTGCTGTCCGGTTGCCTGGTAACTTCACTCCTCCTCTCTCCGATCAACTGTGGAAACATCCTTGGTTCCCAGGAGAAAGTATTTTGTTTTGGCTACAAAACCCCAGCTATTTCTATTCCCCCCCCCTCCCTATCCCTCACTCAAGTGTGGCAACACTGAAGCCTCAAAATGGCCTCGGTCAGGTCAGCTTCAGGGTTGACAGTATTCCAATTTTAAGCAGTCACTGCTCATATAATTTTCTGGAAACTGCCCACTAACACTTGCAAAATGTTTTTAATATAAGCAGCAAGAGGCTTTGGGAGTCAGTGGCACACAGCCAAACAAACACACATACAAATGTAGCTGTTTTAGTAGAGGAGTCCTAATAAGCAGTAGTATCACAAAGCATCCATAGCAGAACTAGGGAATTCAGACTAGGGAAAGGATTCTCGTTGAAGCCTGAATGGATCCAACAGTAACTGGATCTAAAGGATGATGACTCAATGGGGCCTCTTCAGTTAAAAAAAGGGGACAACATTACCATACTTGCTTATTTTCTTCTACACCTTTTTCACTCTTTGACTCTTCTTGAAATAGAGGAAGATGGGAAGACGGGCTCAAGTGTATCCTAGTTACTATTTTTAAATGAGACATCCTGGTGAAGTCATTTCATACTGAACCCACACTGGAAATAGATTTTTTAACTTTTCTGGTTTTAAAATGGCACTCTCTTTTTTTTTTTTTTAACCCTGACATGAATTGTACCATTATTTTCATCCATGAGTCAGGGACAGTATTAGGATCTTCCTCCCTTCCTCCCTTCCTCCCTCACTCCCTCCATCATCTGTCTGTCTGTCTGTCTGTCTGTCTGTCTGTCTGTCTGTCTGTCTGTCTGTCTGTCTCTCTCTCTCTCTCTCTCTATCTATCTATCTATCTATCATTCTTATATACTGCCTCCCTTCTGCCAGTGTGAAACATCCATGGTCCATTTTGTCTTAAGCTGCAGAAAAGTCTGGACACCTGGATATTTTTCACAAAAATATCAGCATAAAGTAGTGTCTGAATTGCACTTTCCACAGCATTTGTCAGCTTTTGCATGGGTTCTTTTTATAAGTGGGTTTAACACTTCTTTGAAAGAATACTAGGCCTATTTTTGTTTCCCGCTCTTGTCTTTACAAAGTAAGATTAGTACTTTCTTCATATAGAGCTCCTCCTGTGGTGCTTAGAAAGTCAATCTAAACTAAGAAAGAGAGCTGGGTTCTGCCAGCTATGCGTTATTAGTTTTGTCAAAAACAGATGCATTGCATGTTTTCTATTACTTCAACCAGCAAGGGTTGAAGGTTGACAATGCCTTTTACTGTTTTGATTACTTTGTGGATTGGTGGAACCATTTTATTTACTTCTAGGGCATTTTGTCTATTCCATGGAATATTTTTAAGAATCAGAATAGAGCTGGAAGGGACCTTCGAGGTCTTCTAGTCCAACCCCCTGCCCAAGTAGAAGACCCTATATAATTTCAGACAGGTGGCTGTCCAGTGTCTTGTTAAAGACCTTCGGCAATGAAGCACACACAGCTTCTGGAGTCAAGCTGTTCCACTGGTTAATTGTTCTTACAGTTAGGAAGTTTCTCCTTAATTCCAGGTTGCTTCTCTCCTTGATTAGTTTCCATCTATTGATTCTTGTCTTACCTTCTGGTGCTTTGGAAAATAGGTTTACCCCTCTCTTCTTTGTGGCAGGCCCTCAACGGGAACACTGCCCCTAGTTTTTCTAGACTAGCCATACCAAATTCCTGCAACAGTTCTTCATACATTTTTGTCTCCAGATCTTTAATTTTCTGAGTTGCTCTTCTCTGCACTTTTTTCAAAGCCTGAACATCTTTTTTGCAATGTAATTTTGTAATTTTATTTGGTTACCTTCCGCAAAGAATGACAGGGGCATCCTTGAAGAAGGCATGCCACAACCATTACAAAGCATCAACTCAGCCTGAAAAGATGGGAGGAAGGGAGGGAAAATTCAAGATTGCCTGCTTTGACTCTCTTTGGCATAAGAGGGAAGGGAAGAGAAACTCTGCCAGATTTTCAGGATTCTATCATTCCAGTTAACTCCAGTCGTTCTTATGATTTCTGATTCTGGCCATCCAGCAAATAAGAGCAAATAGAATGCTGTTCCCATTCCAGCTGAAGACTGTTCTTATACACATGTATTCATTCATTCTATGCTGATTAAGCTGACTGCCACATCTCAAGTCAGGTGGGCTATTTCTGAACACAGGCTAGCGTTCTTTTGAAAGAGTGCTAAATCCGTGTAAATAGCCAGGCTAATAGAATGCAAGCACAGAAGATAGGCATGGGTTGAAAGTAAGGAGGAGAACTTTCAGTTCAGTGGAGAGCTCCATCTCACCCTGTGCTCATGTCTATGCCATTAGACCACATGACAGCTGCTTAAATCAATCGAACGCTCAGCCCCATCATATCACATACCCCTTGTTTCCCTGAAAATAAGACCCTGGCTTATATTTTTTTGAACCCCGAAATAAGCGCTTGGCAGTGGTGAAATGTAAAATTTGTTACTACCGGTTCTGTGGGCGTGGCTTGGTGATGGGGGTAATATGACTGAGTGGGCATGGTCAACTTTTTTTTTTAACTTTTAAAACCATTTTTTCTACAACTGCTTCGGCTGAAGAGGTTGTTAAAAAAATGCTTTTAAAGCCTCTGACAATCCCAGCTGACTTGCCTGATCGGCAGAGGCTTTCTTTTTTCTTTTTAAAGCCTCTGATGATCCCAGCTGAGCCGCGCGATCATCAGAGGGTTTTTTTTTTACTTTTAAAAGCATTTTTTCGGCCAAAGAGGTTGTAGAAAAAATATTTTTCAAAATTAAAAAAACCCTCTGATGATTGCACGGCTCAGCTGGGCAATTGGGGGGGGGGCAGGGATTTTTGCTACCGGTTCTCTGAACCACCCGCCTCCATCGCTACCGGATCAGGCAATCCAGTCCGAACCGGGAGCATTTCACCCCTGGCGCTTGGCCTTATTTTCGGGGAGGTCTTATAATTTTGGGGCACATGGAGGAAACCAGAGGAAATGGTGGGGACTGGCCATGCATGCATTTAAATATTTTCGGGTAGGGCTTATTTTCAGGGGGGGCTTATTTTAGCGCATGCGCTCAAAAGCCCGATTGGGCTTATTATTAGGGGATGTCTTATTTTCGGGGAAACAGGGTGTTAAGGAGAGTGATTAAGGACTGGCGCGTCATACTTGGTGAGAAGAGAACCAAAACTGGGAAAATTCTCAAGCTGACCTGTTTCTGCTATGGCGCTGCCCTTTGGGATATCGTAGCCCCCCCCCAAGGTGAGGTCTGCACCCGCCCATTTGACCTACTATAAGGACCTGAAATCCTGGCTCTGCCAGTTGGCCTGGTGTCAAAATGAGGGTGCACCATTCTGGCTATTGGATTAGGAAAGATCTCACCTTTCCTTGTATACTTCATGTCCCCCTCTTTCTCATCTTTTAATGGTTTTTATTTTTTATTGTTGGTATTTGTTGTTTTATCATTTTAAATGATAAATTTACAATTACTATAACTACTACAATTATCATGTAGTAGTTTTAAAGTTTGTAAGCTGCCCAGAATCATCTCTGGATGAGATGGGCGGCACATAAATTTCATAAACAAATACATACAATCTACCATTTCCTTTCCCTAACTTGGCCCCACAAGGACATCATCCCTCATTGGCTCCATTATCAAAGTAGAGTAGGGCTAGCCAATGAAGGCAGTGCAAAACATACTGGCCTGTCTTTCTATTGGACCTGAAGGAAAGATGTCAATGCAGCCATCTGGCTGGGTTCAAGGCAGGGGTGAAATGCTCCCGGTTTGGACCGGATCGCCCGATCCAGTAGCGATGGTGGCAGGTGGTTCGGAGAACTGGTAGCTCAAAGCATTTTTTAAAAAGCCTCTCTGATGATCCCAGCTGAATTGCCTGATTGGCAGAGAGGCATTTTTAAAAAGCCTCTCTGACGATCCCAGCTGAGTTACATGATCGGCAGAGAGGCTTTTCAAAGCATTTTTTAAAAAGCCTCTCTGATGATCCCAGCTGAATTGCTTGACTGGCAGAGAGGCATTTTTTAAAAAGCCTCTCTGACGATCCCAGCTGAGTTGCCTGATTAGCAGAGAGGCTTTTCAAAGCATTTTTTAAAAAGCCTCTCTGATGATCCCAGCTGAATTGCTTGATTGGCAGAGAGGCATTTTTAAAAAGCCTCTCTGACGATCCCAGCTGAGTTGCCTGATTGGCAGAGAGGCTTTTCAAAGCATTTTTTAAAAAGCCTCTCTGACAATCCTAGCTGAGTTGCCTGATTGGCAGAGGCTTTTCAAAGTATTAGAAAAAATGCTTTGAAAAGTTTTTTTAAAAAAAAGTTGGCCACGCCCACCCAGTCACATTAATCCACTACCACCACGAAGCCATGCCCACAGAACCGGTAGTAACAAATTTTATATTTCACCCCCGGTTCAAGGGTGAGAATAGTCTCATGACCCACAGGAAATGGATGATGGGGAAATGGTTATATATGGGGGTCATATATGGGGATCTGCATCTCATTGTACAAGAGAATTGTTATGCTTCTTAAATAAAGAAAAATCAACGTTCCATGATAATTGAAACCCTGCTCCAGACAAAGAATTCGTATTTCTCAAAAAGCAGAAAAACAACAGGTGCAGGTTACAAATTATTGCTAAGCTAATTCTTGGGGTGTTTTCAACAGTTTTCCCTAAACAGCAGGAGACAAAAGGAGGGCGATGTATAGAAGAAATATCTCTGCCAGTTTCATTCTTGTCCAAATTGCTCCGAAGAAGATAGGCTTGCTCAATAATAAAACAACTGTGTGAAAACAGCATTCTGCTATGGTTGGTTCTTTGCAGAGTAATCAGCCACCCACATTCCAAATAGCAGCTTCCCTGTGAACAGACCTGCCACTGCTGAACTATTGTTCTCTATTTGCTGCTATTGAACAGGTCCCTCTTATATCGGGGCAACTTCAAAAGAAATATTGCAGATGAGAAATAGGTGCCCTTAAATGTTCTCCCTTTTGAAGAATGCTTGAAATTTGTTAGGAACAATGCCAAATGTCCTATCTTTCTACAAACCCCCACCCCAAAACGGTACCTATTCTGAACAGATGTCTATGAGATCACACTGCTTACTTTTTATATCCATTGTTTTCGGTCTTCTGTTACAGCTTTCACTCCCCCAAGTTCAATTGCGACAAGAATCGAGGAAGAGGAGGAGGAGAAAGGGCTTTTCAATAGCTTTTCTTAGGGATGGATGATGTAATGGGTTTGGTGAAGGATTTTATTTCATCTGAGTCACCAGTTGCACATTTTGGTAGTTCTAATGTTCTATTTTTGACTCGGGAAATCAAGTAACTTTAGCAATTGAGGCACTTTCTACAAATCATAGTTGGTCAAACCAACGCCATTTGCCCCAAAAAATTGCCTCTTATAACCAACTTCTAGTAAATCTCAACATCGAGAATGCCTTTGAAGATAATCTGGGTAATGCAGTTAATTCGAAATGCATCCTGGTGGCAGACATTGGTAAAAGTACCAAAAGTATCAATATGACTTGGAGGTCAAATAGCCAATGGATCATATTTCCAAGGAACATGTCCAATTGCTTTGTGGATAACTTGATCCCTTTCTTTTGGTTTCTGAAATTAGAAGGATCTTTTCCTTATCCTTTAGAAGGATAAGCATCAAATCTAATCAGATCCCAAAACTTCTTGAAAGAGCTAAGATGGCTTTAAAAGGCAAAATAGGATTTTCTCTACAGTGATCAGAGCTCAATCTGGATATTCCAGGATGGAAATTTATGAGCAACTTGCTTTTAAGCTGCCCAAAAGTGGGTGGCTGCAAGTACACACACGCACGCACGCGCGCACACACACACACAGACAAGAGCCGCGGTGGCGCAGTGGTTAGAATGCAGTACTGCAGACTACTTCTGCTGATTGCCGGCTGCCTACAATTTGGCAGTTCGATTCTCACCAGGCTCAAGGTTGACTCAGCCTTCCATTGTTCAGAGGTGGGTAAAATGAAGACTCAGATTGTTGGGAGCAATGTGCTGACTCTGTAAACAGCTTAGAGAAGTGTAAAAGCACTGTGAAGTGGTATATAAGTCTAAGAGCTATTGTTATTGTTATTGAAAAGCAAACATGGATATTTACTCAGGATCAGGGGTGAAATCAGTAGGTTCTAACAGGTTCTGGAGAACCGGTAGTGGAAATTTTGAGCAGTTCGAAGAACCAGCAAATACCACCTCTGGCTGGCCCCAGAGTGGGGTGGGAATGGAGATTTTGCAATATCCTTCCCCTGCCACGCCCACCAAGCCATGCCCAGAACCAGTAGGGAAAAATTTTGGATTTCACTCCTGTCCAGGATGATCTATTTATAATTTTTGGGATGATTTGGGATAGATAAGATGTATTGGCAAATTTTCTATGAATGGATTACAATAACAGCATTTTTAACAGAAAGTTTTGAGAGTTTAATTTTGTTCTGTTTCACTATTATTGCTCTTCCTGTTAAATACTTTGTTATTAATATAACATATAGAAGACAGGTCAACAAGTTGCAAATAGATTTAGTAGTTTAAAATTTTTGGGAGGACTTGTTTTTCAAGGGGTGGGAGTTAATGTAGCTAGTAAAAGATTATTAACAATCATTTGTTGACATGGTGTGTATAAATTGTGCATGCTGATTAAGGAAAAGCGATTTTAAATGCAATGATTTAACCAAATTAATAGCAGGTTTCCTAGAGATCTGTGCCAAACTACCTGTCACTTTGTAGGTAGTTCTGATTAAGATAGAATTTGCCCAAATGTCCTGGAAACTTTCCCAGAAGAGAAGGTATTATTTTTCTCAGTGAGCAGAAATGGCAATATAAAAACATATAGGCAGTAAATTTAGCAGCATCCACACAAGGATATTGACATCAAGTACATAGGGCATTTAAATAAAACTTCCTTCTAAAACAGCGGGGGCATCATCTCTTGCTAATGAAAATGTTCTCCTGTTTGTTTTTTTTCTTCCTAGCATTTTTCCCAACATGATCGCCAACGTCCGATGATGGATATGGCAGAAGGAGGAGGAGGAGGAGGAGGAGGAGGAGGAGGAGGAGGAGGAGGAGGAGGAGGAGAAGGAGAAGAAGAAGAAGAAGAAGAAGAAGAAGAAGAAGAAGAAGAAGAAGAAGAAGAAGAAGAAGAAGAAGAAGAAGAAGAAGAAGAAGAAGAAGAAGAAGAAGAAGAAGAATTTTTCCCATAAGTACAGGGTTCCATTTTTCAGATCAACTCAAAATTGGTAGTGGTAGGAATGGACTGATCTGGTTATTACCTGAGTCTAATGCTGGTAGATAGAGGGACTGAGCCAAGGTCAACCACCAGCTTTCAAGCTTAATACAGAACCAGAACTGATACTTTCCTGGTGCCTTAATCACTAGGCCAAACTGGCTCTTAAAAATGCTCTCCTATGTGAAAGAAACAAATGATTGATCAACTATTTGTCAGTTGAGAAACTGGTCTCCAGCTTTCTGGAAGCCTGAACTAGATCTTTCCATCTATCAATATAGTTAAGAGCTGTTTAATTCCTTAGAGGCAATGCCAAGAGAAATTGGCACTGAGAGGGAATGCCAGTCCAATGCCAGGGGAATTTCCTCTTTAAGGCTTTTCCTCATAATTAATTAAATTTTCTGTTAATATCAGAGAGATCAACCCTACAGAATCTGTTCACATTTTGAATTGCCACTGAATTGCTATTGAAACAAAGCCAGGTTTGCACATCTATTTTGCATAGTCTCATCCCATTTAGAATTGAAAAGAGGAGATAGATAAGCCGCTTGATAGCAATTTTGCTTTCATAAATGTTGTTTAGACTGCTTAAAAAGAGATGGAAGTGCAGCATGATTCAAGCAACATGTTTTTATCTTAAATGCTAGGCATTTTCTGCATGTAACATAAAATCAGTCCATCTGATCAACAACCTTAATAGGAAAGTATTCTAATGCACTGTGCTTTGTTTTCATTTTAGAGATCCAATAAACATCCGCCTCCATTTGTATTTACAATTCTTCTTTACATATAGATCTTCTGTTTGCAGAAATCCTTTTTTTAAAAAAAGTTTTTCATTTTTATTTCTTATACACATAATATAAATGTACATTCTCTTATATATAATTGGTCATACATATACATATTTTTCTTAAAGAAAGTATAAAAGTAAGGCATTTTAATTACATTCGGGGTTGCTCTTCTACCATTTCTTTTCCCTTGTTTCACAACAAACCTTCTCCTTCTTCTTTCCCTTCCCTCCCTCCTCTCCTCTCCTTTCTCCCTCCTCCTCCCTCTTCCTACATCCCCTTCCTTTCCCCCACTCCTCTCCTCTTTTCCCCCTTTGCTCACCTTCTCTCCTACTCCTGTCCCCTGCCTTTTCTTCCTCTCCTTTCCCCTTTCTTCCATTGCTCTCCCTCCGTCTCCTCTTCTTACCCTCTCTTCCTCTCTCCTTTCTTTCTCCTTTGTTATGGAATATTTTCCTTGTTTGGTATCCGAGCAATTCCAGTATTCTAATAATATATACTTTCTTTTCGTTTTCTTGTCAATTTTACTCAATCTATCACTGTTATCTTCATAATTGTACATTTATCCTTATAGTCTGTTTGCAGAAATCCTACGTGTGCATTGCCCTTAATGTGCATTTCTTGAGAAATAATGTTGATGAAGCTTGAAAGTCAACTTCCACAGGAATTTCCAGCCAGAATACTTTAAGGACGTTATGCTGAATCTTGTCAGCTGATGTGTATAGAGGTCTGAGAGAGAGAGAGAAAATCTTTCTTTCTGGTGTACAGTATTTGCCTAGATCTTCTTGCAGTTAGATAGTAAATTTCTTATTTGTTGCTTTCATTATATCTGCAGATTTTAGCTCACATTTACCTGTTTTATAGATTTTATTATTTGCATTTTGATCTTGCCTCCTTGCCTTCTCCCTCCTTGACAAGCTGCTATTAAAAGGATAGGATTTAGATCTAAGTCTATGGACAAATAAAACAGTGGATGATGGAGTGTAACTCAAGATTTCTGGGGAGCACCGGGATGGGGAAAATTGGCAATACAACACACTGGCAATGGCTCCCCAGATTCTTCAAACAGGAATCCACCCAACCCCACCTAAACATGACAATTACCAAACCTGCAAATCAAGAACATTTTTACTCATGAGCTACGCAACGTGCACCACTGCCATCCTTCTCACAATTGAAGATTAATTGAAGTTGGCACTACAGCAGATCCTTCGGCTTGCAGCTGTCATCCCCCTTTCTCCCCCAAAACTTTTCTTCTCTTCATAAGAAAATAATGAAATGTTCCTGCAAAGCATCAGTGTTGTTCTTCTAGGAAGAGCTGTCCATTTCCTTTAGTTCCATGGTTTGACTGACATAGCAAATGAGAACTTGCAAAAGAACAATTGACAAGTAGGGAAGCACTGTGTTGCCACATCCTGGCGGTAGCAACATGCTGAAGATATATCGTTTTTCTCTCCTGTTTTCTGCACTGTAATGATAAACCCAATGAAGGTCCCCGGTGACCATTCAGAGAGTGGCAAGATTGTGCATCAAATTTCATAGACTAATTCTTTGACTAGCTATCAACAGCTGAAGCAGGTAGTCTCTAGGGAAGAAAGGGACACTTGCACAGATGAGTCTCTTGCACTGCCCCTTCCCCCAAGTAAACTGTGTGTCCCTTCTGTGCAGTTTAACAACCGGTTCGGTGATCGCGCTTCACGTGCGCACACGCAGTTTAGGAGTAACACAGCTGAGGTGCGGCAATCCGCTCTGCCGCGCCAATCAGCTGAGAAGATAAAGGTATGTAAAGCACAGTGCCGGGCAGGCAGGCTGATCTGATCATTGGAGTTAACCGGTTCTCTCCCACCTGATCGTCAGAGCTACCAGTTCGCCCGAACCGGTCTGGACCAGTAGAATCTCACCCCTGCCTCTGTGTGTCATAATGAACAAGATAGTGGCATTCTCATGATGTACATGAAGGAGATGCATAACTATTTTAGAAATTAGCTGAAGTTGCCACTGCTCCACTCTACATTCTGATGTCTAAGCCATCCAGAGTCTTTTGAAGTGGGTGGCCTTAATAAATGTATTATATTATTATTATTATTATTATTATTATTATTATTATTATTATTATTATTATTATTAAAAATAATGTCCTACCCCTGTGCCCCCTGTTTGTCTTGGTCTCACAGTTGCACAGTAGAATTATTTGCACAATCATTACCATACACTGTCGTTTATTAAACAATTTATATGGATTACTCACCAGATTTGAACTGATCCATATTGGAAGGCAAATAGTATATCTAAACCCAGACATCTGGGGATGAAGTGGTTATATGATGAAGAATAAGGTAAAGATTCCCCTTGCACATATGTGCTAGTTGTTCCTGACTCTAGGGGGTGTGCTCATCTCTGTTTCAAAGCTGAAGAGCCAGCACTGTCTGAAGACGTCTCTGTGATCATGTGGCTGGCATGACTAAATGCCAAAGGCGCACAGAGCGCTGTTACCTTCCCACCAAAGATGATCCCTATTTTTCTACTTGCATTTTTTATGTGCTTTTGAACTGCTAGGTTGGCAGAAGCTGGGGCAAGTAACGGGAGTTCACCCCATTACGCGGCACTAGGGATTCAAACCAGTGAACCGATGAAGAATAGCTTTCTATTTAAGAGAACAATTTCTTTGTTTAAAATCAATCTTTATTTGTAGGACTGTCCAGGAAAATTAAATTAAAAGATGATGTATCATCACAAGATAAGACCTGAAGCTGCCTCTCAACAGATGAAGATTGAAAAGGTGCATAGATCACTTGGTCACAACCTTTCCTAACATTTGTTGTAGTAATAGCACTTAGATTTATATACTGCTTCATACTTCTTTACAGCCCCCACTAAGTGGTTTTACAGAGTCAGCATATTGCCCCCAACAATCTGGGTCCTCATTTTATCCACCTTGGAAGGATGGGAGGCTGAGTCAACCTTGAGCTGGTGAGAATTGAACTGCTGAACTGCTGGTAGCTGGCAGTCAGCAGAAGTAGCCTGCATATCTACATTCAAACCACTGCACCACCATGGCTCTTATATCTATGCTTACAGTAAAACTTGTAACAATTTTTATTCTGTTTTATATCTGTGTCTGAGATATACTGCCCAAAGTATTCAGAGATAGCATTGATATCATTATCTGGCAAGATAACAGTTAAGCTCCTATTTCTTCCTTTATCAATACTATTTACTACTTATAGCACAACATCTTATGCCATACAATGTTGGCTCTGCTTTGATCCACTTCAGAAGATCAGCTTGGACTAAACAGCTTTCCATAATCCTCTTGCTATTGATGTTTCTACAAGAAAGTGCCTTTTATTTCCAAATGATTTATTAATTTAGTACTTCTTGGAATCCAGTGCATTTCTCAGTGAGCAGCAATTATAATTTCACATATCTACTTGTGTTGACCTCTTACTAGCTGTTGAACAGGTCTGCACTGACATCCAATTCTATAGGTATGCAGACTAACATTTGTAAATAACAGATATTTTATAAAAACTTTTGGCCATTATTTCAAGCTTCCGATTTAATGTAACGAGCCATTTACACCCTATGAAAACCTTTGTGGGTGAACCCGCATCTGTTATCAATAGCAAGCATATCCATCAAAGAGTTTAACTTCAACATATCTGTAAGTTCCAAAATGGGCATTCTTTCAAAGAAGAAACAGATGAAACCTGTCATGTGCATCTCATTCCCTAAAACCAACGCAGCATTAACTTTCTAATTCTATAGTTGCTTCAGGGAGGGGTGTCCTTCTCTTTTAGAATCTATTTTTGTATACCAGTCCTGAACTGGAAATTGATTCTCTCTGCCTCTCTCTCTGTCTCTGTCTCTGTCTCTCTCTCTGTGTGTGTGTGTGTGTCTGTCTATCTGTCTCTGTCTGTCTCTGTCTGTCTCTCTCTCTGTGTCTCTCTGTGTCTCTGTCTCTGTCTGTCTGTCTGTCTCTCTCTGTCTCTCTCTCTGTCTGTCTGTCTCTCTGTGTGTGTGTCTTTGTCTTTCTCTCTGTCTCTGTCTCTCTCTGTGTCTCTTTCTCTCTCTCTCCCCTTCCCTCTCTTTTTCTCTCTCATATTCCAACAATTGACCATATTAATTGTATACAGGAAGTTAGTTCTGCAAGTACTTTTTGAAAAGTGTATACATGTGTGTGTTTCTGTACCAGTTTCTGATCAAAATGTATCCCATGTTACAAAACCACCAGCAATGTTTGGGTTGCTATAAGATTCCATCTTGAATGGGGGGAAAAAAATCTCAGGTATAGTGTTGCACAATGTTGCTAGCAAAGCTGAACAAAATCTTTTAAAAAGACAGTTGAGGCTGCATATCTAGGTATGTTGGTTAATAATTGAAATGTTATACAAAATGTAGCATGTATAAAATATTAGTATATAAATAGGATGGATTATAATAAATAAGATGGATTATTGTATATAAATACAATGATGAAGCAAGAATTGATCCCTTTATAACAAGCAAAAAAACCCCATTCTAATTATTGATACTCTTCAGAGTTTATTCCAGAAATCTAATTTATATTATTTACTTTATAATTCACTTTTTTCCCCTTTCATGCTCTTTGTTCATTACCTGACATTTCTGCATTTATGAGCACAGCTGCAGCCGGAGTCAAGGTAACATTGCAATATTATGCAGTGATATTGACAAACTCAGTCTGAAGTCATGAAGTGTTTCTCAGTGAGAGCAAATAATATGAGGTCAGCTGGGCATTTAGAGAGATAGCTAACTGCTGCTGGGTGATGTGAATTGAATTGAGTTATCTGTATTTAACCTCCAGGATTTTAAGTGTTTAATAAAAAAAAAAAAACATGTAATGAGTTGAATGAAAGGAAAGCATATAAACTAGAGCCTTATTTCAAGAAAGGCAAAGGGATTCTTTCATTACTCATAGAGCATAGAGACTCTATGCATTCAAACAGCACACAAAACATAGTGCTTTGCTCCAGTGGTGGAATTCATTTTTTTTTTACTACCAGTTCTATGGGCATGGCTTGGTGGGTGTGGCAGGGGAAGGATACTGCAACATCTTCATTCTCACCCCACTCCAGGGGAAAGATACTGCAAAATCTCCATCCCCACCCCACTCTGGGGCCATCAGAGGTGGCATTTGCCAGTTCTCTGAACTACTCAAAATTTCCGCTACCGGTTTTCCAGAACCTGTCAGAACCTGCTGAATAGCACCCCTGCTTTACTCCAATAAAAGTCAGCAGAAAACTAGGTTAGTTAGAACAATTGATCAGTGGAACAACTTGCCTCCAGAAGTTGCAAATGCTCCAACACTGGAAGTTTTTAAGAAGAGTTTGGATAACCATTTGTCTGAAGTGGTGTAGGGTTTCCTGCTTAAGCAGGGGGTTGGACTAGAAGACCTCCAAGGTTCCTTTCAACTCTGTTATTCTAATTCTAAAGTTGTTTTTAAACATTAGGGAGGAAGAATATTAAATAGGATAGAATTGACCGAAAAACCGGTTTAGTTTAGTTTTATTTCTGTACCTGCAAGGCAAAAACAGTCATGAAAGTCAGATCCAAGTTGCTGGTATAATCCAAGCTTTCTCACCCTCACAGTGGTTTTAGCTAAAAACCTGGTTTTGTGATTTTAGCTCAGAGGAACTAGAGCATAGGTTGTCTGTTGCCCAGTTCAGCAACTTTAATCTTTCAGATGAGGATGCTCAGCTCTTACAAAGAGCACAATTGTCACTTCATCAAAGAACCTTGTGGCTTCCAATTTTCCTTTGCTAACCGGATTTGCATTCCTTCTGCTCTGAATCAGGTATGTTCAACCCTGATGTGACTGGTGAGGAAACATATGTCGCAGGCTCCCATTGGTTTCCACACTTGTTTGCATAGCAGTCAACAATACATGCCAGCTGCACACAGATCCTTCACAGTGATGAATTGGGTCCCCCTCCTCCAGAGTATGTACCACCTGAATCTGTCAGCTGACAGCTTATACTCTGTTCTCTACAATTTTATATTCTGCTTGAAAAGCAGGCACTTGGAAGAGAAGCTGAGTTGAAAGTCTTAAAGCAAAAGCTGACTGGCATAGGAAAATATGTTCTTTCTGATTCAGCGCCCAAGTATCAGAACCTTGAAATTGGCCTGATAATCCTTCTAAAATTGGAGGGATAGAAGCATCTAAACAGGGCACCTACCCTAGATAAAATGGTAGGTGCCTGGTTTTACATCTAATAAATTATAGAGATGAAATGTGGAATTTAATGGAGAAACTATGGCCAGAGTACCTTTGTAGTCCTTCACAGTGAAGCCATTCCAAAGAGTCTGCAGTCAAACTCCCTATGCAGGAGAAGCACCAGTTGATGACAGAAAGTCCAGTTGCCTCTTGAAAATGCACCTTTGGGACAACCATGACCTGGATGTCTGAGAATCTCTGTAGACAGGTTATGTCTGTCTACAAATTTTATAATTTAATAAGATAATAAGCTCAATCGGGCTTTTGAACACATGTGCTAAAATAAGCCTTCCCCAAAAAATAAGCCCTCCCCAAACATATTTAAACACAGAGCTGGAAATCAGGTAAGATGGCAAGAGGAGCCCCATCTTGCTCCATGTGCCCCAACATAATAAGATTTCCCCCAAAATAAGACCAAGCGCTTATTTCGGGGTTCAAAAAATATAAGACAGGGTCTTATTTTCGGGAAAACATGATATGAGTTGACAGTGTGATGACATTTTGCCAACAGAAGTGTGGTCTCCAAGCCATAGTTCCACATTATTCTCCGTTGGTCAGAGTACATCTTGAACACTGTGTATAATTCAGAACATTACATTTTAAGAAGGATTCAGGTAAAGTCAGATTCAGAGAAGGGCAGTGCAGATAATCTGGGGACCAGAAACTAGGACACATAAAAAGAAATTTAAAGATATGGGCACATTTAATTTTCAGAGGACTAAACCCTGTGGAAGGATAGGGTGTTGCCTTTAAAGCACACAAAGAGGTGTTACCTCATTTATTGTCTGTGGAGATTCTCAGCCCGGATTGGGACAACTTGGTGTGGCCAACTTGCTGCAGCCAACTCACCATGGCCAACTTGTGTCAGAACAACTCACTGTGGCCAACTCACTGCAGGACAAGTCGCTGCAGGATAATTCAACCATTCACTTTAAATGTTGAAAATAATGAAAGATATTTTAATTTTTGTCATTCATATTTCATTTTGTCCCTCCTTTTGCATCCTTTCTTTAATGATTCTGTTACATAATTTCGTCGATATTAATGTAACTCTTGTCCTATGGTGAGTTGTCCAGCAGAGAGTTGGCCAGGGTGAGTTGTTCCACAGTGAATTGGCTGCAACAAGTTGTCCTTGACCCTTCTCGGTTATCCAGGTCATAGTTGTCTGAAAGATGCTTTTTCAAAAGGCAATTGGACTATGTTTATTCCTTGAGGAAGAAGAAAACATTTCATTTCTCATCCAAGAAGTTTTATCAGTTGTGATGGGGTGTGTGTGTGTGTGGGAGGGGGGAATGGAAGGATAGGTACCAGTACCTATTCTTCCATCCCTCCCCTCAACCTGACAGAACCAATCTTTCTATCCCCCTGTCATCACAACTGATGAAACTTCTTGGATGAGAAGCTAAACATTTTCTTCTTCCTCAAGGAAAAAATAGTTCAGCTGCCTTTTGAAAAAGCACCTTTGAGACTACCTTTTAAAAAAAAAATTTTTTTTTTTTTAAATTTATATGCCGCCCTTCTCCGGAGACTCAGGGCAGCTTACAATGCGTTAAGCAATAGCCTTCATACTTTTGTATATTTTATACAAAGTCAGCTTTTTGCCCCCACAAACTGGGTCCTCATTTTACCCACCTTAGAAAGGATGGAAGGCTGAGTCAACCTTGAGCCTGGTGAGAATTGAACTCGCAGTAATTGCAGGCAGCTGGATGTTAAATGCTGCCTTAGTAGGAGGCATTAGCCTCCTACGCCACTCAGGCGCCACCTTGTTTATTGTTTGAGTGTAGGGCATGAAATAATGTATTCAAGTAACTGTTGGGTGTTTTTTTAAAAAAATCAGATTCTCGTAAAATATTAGGGAGGAGAAGGAAAAACTTTCTAGAAGACCTCCAAGGTCCCTTCCAACTCTGTTATTCTATTTATTCTATTTCTAATACCAAGAGTAATTTGAACCAATTATGAGCAAGTTACCCACATGTAGGCTTCCTTTTACTGGATATGTTCAAGAGGCTAGTTTGCTAGCTGCCTGTGGTGATTTAATTTGGATTCCTGCATTAAGCAGAATGTTAGAATGTTAGACTTAGAAGGCTCCATTTAGGTCAATAGGCCTATGATTCTAAAAGACTAATTAAATTGTGTGTTAGGGGTCGGATAAAACCAGCATCATATGATCAATGGAGAATACTGGGTTTGCTGGAATGCTCTAATGCTGTCATGTAATCTGCAAATGAGAAAACAAAGTAACAAGAAGAAACAGATTTTCTGTTGATTTTTTAAAATCATCAACAGGAATATAAAATTAAATCAAGAGAGCAATTAAAGGCAGAAGAATACAGTCAACGTTTTCTCATTTACAGTTAATACAAAAATTAAATAGATATGGAGCAAAGTAACAGAATTTGAAGTATTGCACAATGTTGTACTGATGAAGAACATGCAATTGCTAAAATATATACCAATTTTAGCTAGAATATATAGCAATTTTAGTTAGATTTTGCGGCAACTTGAAACAAGAAGAACAGGTTAAAGAAAGTATGAAAAAATGGGCTAAGAATGTTGGTTATAATATACAGATGGATCAGTGGAAAAATATATTGTTAAAAAGACTGAAACTTACATTATGTTATGATCTTAAAGAGAAATATTATAAAACAGTGTATTGTTGGTACATGATGCTAGAGAAATCAGCAAGAATATATAAAGGCATGTCAAATATCTGTTGGAAATATGAACAACATGGAGAAATATTTTATTATGCTTACTGGAGATGTGAAAAGCTAAAAAAGTAGGATTCAAATACATACATTGATTCAGAAGATTTTAAAGTTTAATATTCAACTGAAGCCAGAATTTTTTCTTTTAGGATTTCTAAAAAAGCTATAGAAAATTATTTCAATACAGGCAGTCCTCACTTTGAATGACTGTTCAAAGCAACAATAGATTCCCCAAAAGTTGGGACACATTTTCAAAGTTACAACACACACCCCAGTCATGTGATTGCTTTTGGGAACTTGGAACTGGCTTGCATTTATGACCGGTTGCATTGTTCGAGTCACTATGATTTGTGTCTTTTATGGCCCAGTTTCCATCAAAAAAAAGGGAGCTCATTTGGAAGAATAGATGAATAGACTTCATGAAAATATGGTTCATTTAATGACCACATGATTTGCTTAATGACTGTGGTAATCACTTTACAACTGTCATAAAAACCCTTGCAAAATCAAGTTCAATGGACATGGTGACCCGTGTAATGACCACAATTTATGACCACATTTCCAGAGTCAATTGCAGTGGTGGGTTCCTCCCGGTTTGGCCCGGTTCTCCCGAGCTGGTAGCGGTGACGATATGACGTCCCCAAACCAGTTCTGCCCCGCTGTGCCCCCCCACCCCCCGTGCCCCCCCACCCCCTGTGTTATTTTTACCTTTTATTTGGCCCTACCCCCAATCTATTGCTGCCTCCTGAATCCCAGCTGATGGCTAGAGGGGAAAAAAATGTTTAAACTCTTGCCGCAGGGCTTCAAAGGGCCACCCTACAGCTGATCAGTGTTAAAAGAAAACAAAAGAGTAGACCGGTGCCTGCAAAAATAAATGGGTAGACCAGTGCCTGCAAAAATACATGAGTAGATCAGTGCCTGCAAAAATACATGAATAGACCAGTGCCTGCAAAAAATAAATGGGTAGACCAGTGCCTGCAAAAAATAAATGGGTAGATCGGTACAGCTCTGCAATCAGTTAAAAGCCTGGTAGACCAGTACCTCTGCTAAATCCTAAAGAATTGTCACATGACCATCAAGCCACGCCCACAAAATAAGCCACACCCACAGAACCGGTAGTAAAAAAAATTAGAACCCATCCCTGGTCAATTGTAATTGTTATTTGAGGACTGCCTATATATGATTACTGTGGCGAGATTACTGTATGCACAAAGATGGAAAGCTTCAGCAATTTTCATAATGGAGGAATGATTTGGTGCAGGGGTGTCAAACTTGTGTCCTCATGCCGTTGTCATGTGTCATATCACGGCTTTTTTCCCCTTTGCTAAATCGGGCGTGGCCAGCAAGTGATGCATCCGGCCCGCAGGTCGCGAGTTTGGCACCCCTGATTTGGTGAAATTAACAGAACTTGTTCATTAACAGATGAACAAACTGAATTCTTTGATTAGCAAAAGGGTCATATCTACATGTATTAGTGACTGGAAACCTCTTATGGACTTTTTTGTGTAAAAGTGAAAAAAAATGAAATTTTGATTTATAGTTTCGATGATTAGACAGGATAGATTACAGAAAGAAGAGGGCCATGATATAATTTTAGAAAAGTTAAAATATAATTATTTTATATGATTTTATGAATACAGAAAGACCTACCATCAAATGCAATGATAATAAAAAAAAGGTGTTTGATTGTGCTGAAATGCATAAATGAAGTATGGAGTTAAAAGACAGAGAGGAAACTGAGTATTATAAGATCTGGAGCATGTGGTATAAATGGCTAGAAACTAGATGTAAAATTAATGCATAGAATATATATAGAAATCATGTTAAAGGGAAAACCGTATAAATTTATGAATATGAGAAAAGACATTAATAAGTATAGTTAAGATATAAAGAATTTATAAAATGTATATTAAAGGTGAATAACTGTATAACATAGTAAAAGGTTTTATATACTTAGATGTATAAACACAGAAATTACATAAATGTATAATACAAAAGGTCATAAATGGAAAATAAGTCATTAGAATTGATACCGATAACTGAACACTGTAAAAATGGAAATGTGATTTTAAAACTAAAAAAGCTGAATAAAGATTATTGAAAAAATAAATAAATAAAATATAATATAATTATATTGTAACTGTTGTGAAGAATATCAGAAGCTACTTCTTTTTTATCTTTCTTTCTACTTTCTTCCTCCTAATTGCATTTTTAGCTTTTTCTGTTATTTCTCTTTTGCTTTCTCTGTTTAATTTGTACTAGTTTTTATTATTCCTGTTGATATTTTTTAATAAAAAATGATAAATAGAAAAAAATTGTAATCCCTCACTGAACATGGAGTTGAAAGTAACACTAAGCCAGGGGTGAAATCTAGCAGGTTCTGACAGGATCTAGAGCAGAAATTTTGTTGGTATGTAGCAGAAATTTTGAGTAGTTCGGAGAACCGGCAAATACCTCCTCTGGCTGGCCCCAGAGTGGGGTGAGAATGGAGATTTTGCAATATCCTTTCCCCAGGAGTGAGTAGGGAATGGGGATTTTGCAGTATCCTTTGTTCTGTCCCCCTTCCCCACACAGGCAAACACACAACCAGGCCCGCCCGCCAAGACTCTATTAAGCAATCAGACTAGAAACCCTTGCAGATAAGAGTCTTGGCAGTAAACTGCGAAATGCCTGCCAAGTCAGCTCTCACCCACAGTCAGTGAGAGAGGGAGTTTCCCCTCAGTCCAGTTCAGCAGCAAAAAGTAATCCACGAAGCAAGAATTGGCCAGGGTCCAATCCAGATTTCAGGCAATGCGACGTGACTCTCAGGTTTTCAACTCTGAGCGTCACAAAGCCTGAAGAGCAATCACACCCACTTTTATTCCTTGTGGGGTGTGGCTCAGTGACTCAGCTCAATCTCTGACCCTCCCACGCCTCTTTTGTTGCTGCGCACGCTTCTCCCTCTGACACTGCCTGGGATCAAGCCAGGATTCATCATCCTCGCTCCCTATCTGTTGTTGTTCAGATATGTTTTCCTCCTGGCATATCCCAGACTGTTCCTCTTGGCCTTTGGATGGAACCTGAGGCATTGCCAGAGAGGAGGGTTCTGGAGTGGAGGCCTTATCAGTTCCTCCCCATCACCTTCTGAGTCCTCTTCCTCTGTTAGGACAGGCTCAGGAGTCGGGGTCACAACATCCTTCCCCTGCCACGCCCACCAAGCCACACCATGCCCACCAAGCCATGCCCACAACACCGGTAGTAAAAAAAAATTGGATTTCACCACTGCACTAAGCCCATAAAGTAAGTCAGATGGAAAACTTCGAAATGTGCTTTGTAGTGCTCTCCATTTAGAACAACAAATTTTGGGTCTCAAACAGCCAATTTGTTCCTCAGTGTTAACTTTCCCTGTAATCTTGGAGCTGAACTTGGAGCTGAATATGATTCACATGTGAAAATAGGCCGAAATGTTTGTACAATCTGCATTTTTTTTCCTGCTGACTTTTTAAGAGCAGAAACGGATGTCAAATCGGGATTGTCCACAGTGAATTAAAGTAGGCACCTGGTTAGCCATTTGCCGTAATTCATTTTGATGCACTTGAGGACTCAGAGCCCAAAACTGAGACAGCTCAGCAAAAAATGTACTTGCTTGGGGTCATAATGATTCTTTTCTCTTAGCATCTGTTTTATTTCACAGGCAACTTTGGGAATTGCATTGATAGAATAAGCGATACTTAGTGGGGTTGCTCAACAGTTCCTAGAAGAAGTAAATACCCTTTCCCAAGGCTCCTACAGTGGAAGGGCTGAATTAGCCATTATAATCAAAAGTACTAAATCATCTTGCTGATACCCAGAGGTCCTGATAATTATTATAAATTGCTGAGGAGAAGCAGCTCCCTTTCAAAAGTCATTTTGGGCTAGAAGAGGAAATAGAATGTCATGCAGTATATATTAAATTAATAGCATGACTGCTCTGGTGAATGGGGTAGAGATTATAAATTAGGAGACAGTAATTTAAAATCATTCACTTGCTTGTCTTTCAATATAATGGTCTAATTACATGTAAATGCAAAAGTAATGCATTAGTTGAGCTTTTGCTAAAAAAGCATTTCTCTCCCCCCCCCCTCTATTCTTTCCCTAAATGAATTTTGTTTTTTTCTTTAATGCCTAAATGCATTTGCTTATTAGTGCCATTGATCAATGTTTCAAACATCTGCTATGTGGGATAGTTCCACATCTTGGCCTCCAGATAGAATGTAAAATCATGAAAATAGGATAATTGATTTCAGGTTATTGTTAATACACCCACAATGTTGTGCAACACTTCAGATCCGATTTGAAAAATATGCTTTGGAATGTATAGAAGTGTGAAGCATCACTTCTCTGTGACACATTAAAACAGTGGTGTTTTTTCCAGGCTTATACAGCTGTGGGAAGGCTTATATTAAGGTGGCTGCTTTAATGAGTCATAGAGAAGTAGTACATTTGTCTTTCCATGCGTTCCAAACACTGCTGTCAAACTGAAGCTGAAGAACTGCAAGTGAGAGACGGGGGGGGGGGGGGGGGGGAGGGAGGGGGGGAGGAGAGGGAGGGGGGGAGAGAAACAGAGAGAGAGAGACAGACAGACAGACAGACACAGAGAGAGATAGACAGAGAGAGACAAAAGGATGGTCTGCAGGGGAATCCAGAGCATTGCGTTAGCACTGTATCAATTGTCTGGTCTTGTGATGGATCCAACTGTTGAAAATGCCTAGAATTACATAATTACTGTATATAATTTGGGATAATTCTATCTCAAACCTTTAAAGAGACAAATTGGCAAAGGTATGCTGTTAAAACAAAGAGACACTTGTATGGAAACAAAAGAAAGAATGAAAAGAAATCAAAAAGATATTCAGAAGAAAGAGGAAAAGAAAACAGCAACTAGGTCCCCAAAGCTGCAGAGATACAACTGACTCATAAATTCTTGGTCCTTGTTCTCAGTCCTTAATCTACATAGGATATTGAATCGTCACATCTCTCTACATTGGTATTTCTTGATGTTTTTCTAGATATAGATATTCCCTTTACATGAAGACTTCAGCTACTAATACCTTTTGTTTCCCTACTTTAGATTTTATAATGAAAGTTTATATAATATATGTTTACAGAAGGAAAATAATACAGTAATAATAATCAAGGATATTTTTTAAAAAATCAGTTATAAAAATGGACAGAGTTGTATGAATGCATAATGCAGAGAGAAATAAAAAGGAGCATTTAAATGTTCTTTCTGAATGCTTGGTAAAGCATTACTTTATAACAAAAGTACAACATTTAAAAAAAAGTAAATAAACGGACAGTGTGAGATTGCCAATGAAATTATAATGGCTTTACAATACTGGCTTATTTTAATTTTTTTCTGTTTTAATAACAAGCTCCCTAATTTGAACAGATTGTTTCAAAGGAACTATGATAATTGGTAGAAAAGGTGTATAATTCTGCTGAATCACAAAATGGAAAAAGAAAACCCTGTACAATTATTAGACTAGTCCTCTGCCGCATTATCTTGTAATGATCTTAATTATATCATACATTTTTCAGCTTTTGTTATCAAGAGTCCCAATTAGAAGACTGTTTAGACATTTTGACTGCACATCCTGTTTTCTTCTCTTTGAGGGGGCAATCGCTTTCCTGAAAGGAGGAGTTTTTACAAGGCTTTTTGGCCAAAAAGAGTGAAAAGCAGGACCAGGCCTTTGGCATAAATTGGGCAGAATAGTGACAGCAGTAACTTGTTTCTGAGAGGCTTTTTAACATGAAACCTAAAAATGTGGGCATTACAGCTCATTCAAACTCAGTAATTTCCCTCTCTTCCGCTCCACTGTGGATGCGTATGTATGCAATGCATATTTAAAATGTATAATGCTGTATTTAAAACACTATACACCGATTTACAGTGAAATATACCAAAAGCCGTGGTGGCGCAGTGGTTAGAAGGCAGTATTGCAGGTTAATTCTGCTGACTGTTGATTGCCAGCAGTTTGAGTCTCATCGGCTCGAGGTTGACTCAGCCTTCCATCCTTCCGAGGTCGGTAAAATGAGGACCCAGATTGTTGGGGAGCAATATGCTGATTCTGTAAACCGCGTAGAGAGGGCTGTAAAGCACTGTGAAGTGGTATATAAGTCTAAGTGCTATTGCTATCAGAAGGAAGCGATGCTAATCGGTTGCACCAGAAGTATGTGCAGCCTTGAATGTTCTTGAAAATAAATGTTCTTGTTGGCATAATTCATTATTATTCTATATTATGTAAACCAAATATGGCTGCTCTTTAAAAGAAATTTGCCAACATTATGCAGTTTACTATCCACACCCCCGTATGATGTAAAGACTTTGTTCAGGCTTTTTAAAAAAATGTTACAATGGCTTTACAGATGAGCATTCATGCATCATCTTAGCCCTTTAAACAAACCTGGAAAGAAAGGTATCCAGGCAAACATTCAGGTTTTTAAAATAGGAATCCCTTATAGAATGCATATTCAATTTTTAAGAAAATTATATTACATACAAAGAAGAAGAGAAAAAGTTAAAGAATAAAGAAATTATTATTTATATTTAGTTTATTATATTTACATTGCTCATTAAATGACGACCACATTAATATTTCTATTGTATCAACAGGATTCTGAGGTGAGAGGCGAGGTGGCGCAGTGGTTAGAGTGTGGTACTGGAGGCTATTTCAGCTGATTGCTAGCTACAGTTTGGCAGTTCAAATCTTACCAGCTCAAGGTTGACTCAGCCTTCCATCCTTCTGGGGTGGATAAAAGGAGGACCCAGATTGTTGGGGGCAATATGCTGACTCTGTAAACTGATTAGAGAGGACTGTAAAAGCACTATGAAGCAATATATTAGTCCAAGTGCTATTGCTATTCCAGTTTATAAACAGAAAGAGTGTAAATACCCATGCAAACTATCTTTCTATATCTGAATAATTATATTGTTTGTATTCCCATCAGTGGTGGGTTCCTCCCTGTTCGGCCCAGTTCTCCCGAGCCAGTAGCGGTGACGATATGACGTCACCAAACCAGTCTGCCCCCCCACCCGCCACGCCTCCCCACCCCCTGCATTATTCTTACCTTTTATTTGGCCACACCCCCAATCTATTGCTGCCTTCTGAGTCCCAGCTGATGGCTAGAGGGGAAAAAACTGTTTAAACTCTTGCCATGGGGCTTCAAAGGGATGCCCTATAGCTGATCAGTGTTAAAAGAAAACAAGTGAGTAATCCAGTGCCTGCAAAAATACATGAGTAGATCAGTGCCTGCAAAAATAAATGGGTAGACCAGTGCCTGCAAAAAATAAATGGGTAGATTGGTACAGCTCTGCAAGCAGTTAAAAGCCTGGTAGACCAGTACCTCTGCTAAATCCTAAATAATTGTCACATGACCATCAAGCCACACCCACAAAATAAGCCACACCCACAAAACCAGTAGTAAAAAAATTTAGAACCCACCCCTGACTCCCATTCATAACAAATTCATAGCTTTTCCTCTGCTAAATTCCAAATATCTTTTCTAAGATTTTTTTTAGATTACTATATATGCATGATTTAATTTTAATAAAACTTGTTAATCAGAAAGGGGCTACCAGGATCCTTCCCATTTTGGACTATCAAATGAGTGGGTTTTTTTTTTAATCCATGTCACATGTCTTACACATTAGAAATAGGTAAGCAATCCTTTTTGTATATTCACCGATGAGTCCAATAAATATTCAATAGAAAGTTTTGCCAATTCACTGCCTGGAGCTATACTTTGCAATTTTGTGTTTTAGGCAGTTTATATTTCTTTGCAATAACTCAATGGCTTAAAAACTTGATTTGCAATAAGCTGATTTAAAGTAATAAAGCTACCAATAGCCCATTACTTGTCCAGCTATTTTCAAATTGAGATGATAATGTAATGTAATGTAAATATGTTTTATGAGCAAAGCTCAAAATAATAATTCTTTATAAACCAATACCTTCAAAATGGGTCTTTTGGGAAATATGACAGAACTGTCACTAAAAATTGAGGCAAAATCCTATCATTTTGCTAGAAAGATTATACTTTATAATTGTTTCCCAAATATCTTTTTTACTTGATAACTTGCATTCCATAGGAAAATCAAAACTGGAACACCAGCCTTAAAGATACAGCTAAAATTCTAGAAAATTCTTTGTTTTCATCTAATTATTGTTGTTTTGCTAAGAAAATCATTGAATCCAGAGTTTGTTCTTGCCATAGAAAGTCCTTAATCAATCTGTTCAAAATATTTTAGGGGGAATTAATATAGGCATACCATATGCAAATCTAACACTTTTAAGTAATATTCTATCTATATATGTCTGTCTGTTTGTCAATCTGCTAAATTTCTATACCATCAGATTCACAATGGACTCCCAACAATTTCTGTTGCAAATATCAGTTCAGAATCAATTTAAATGTATCATCAAATGCTAACTAACTGAACTTATTTTGAGATTCAGTATTGGGAGAAAATAAATCATGGGGAAAGCTCAAATCACTTAAAGCTGCATCATTTTTTTGGCAACCAGGACAAAAATAGCACAGTTATTTTCTGTGCCCAGGATAGCTGGCTGCCAGAAGGCAAGCTACCAAAACTGCTCTAGGCCAGAGATAATCAGACTTGGTTGCAGCTACCTGGAGGAGAGCAGCCTTTGCAAAAGTCCTCTTGCCATACCTTTGAGGGTCAAGTGTACTTTTGGTCAGATAGGCAAGGCAGGGATCAAAGCCAGCACACAATCAGACCCAGTAAAAGCCAGCAATCAATCAGGCATCAACTCCAAAGGAGAAGCAAGAGACAATGTCAAAAGCAATCCAAGGTCCAATGCAGTGACATTGGCAATACAAGACAACAGTCTAGTCTTATGTAAGTTGTTCTCAATGTATGATAGGAGTAAGCCCAATGAATGAACCCTTGATTCTCCACCCAAAGCACAGCTGAAGTTTATCAACCAAGAGCTGCCACTCTGCTTTCCTGTTAGCACTCTCATGCCTCTCAGATCTGAGAAGCTTAGGCTTCTGCTCCTGGATTTCTGAAGTGTCCTTGCCTAGAACTAAGTTAGAGTCCAAATTGCAGTTGGTGGGGGATAGCCAAGGGTTTTGTCAACTTGCTGGGTATTACTGGCTCCCTTATAGCTGGAAACTCCAGCACCAGAAATCTATGGAAATTCTCAGTCATCCAGGTTGTCATGCCCCAACATATGATCTTTATATAGACCGTTGTTGCTCTCTAGTCCCATCTAGTGGCTAGAGAGACAAATACCAATTATATTGTTTGAAGCTGACCCCCCTTTACCCATCAGCTCGCACTCTCAAAACAAGTGCACGCTGGGAAGCCAGTCTCCATTTTCCTTTAGCATTTGGAGGAGACAGAAGCACAAAGAAGAATCCATCTTAATCTGTGGCACATGTTCATCTAAGGACAAACCCACATCCCACAAACAGTATTGGTGCTGTGATTTAGTTTATTCATATTGATTGATTGTTATGTTCAGCAGTAACTCAATACCTATCTTGTATTTGGTTCTCACTGAATGTATTCCTATTTTCCCCAGTTCCACCATATCCTGTTTTTTCAATAAAGCATTCAGATCTACGCACATGGTCTGTTTTATTGGAGGATAGGTAGGTTTAGCTGTGTGTTGAGCTGCACACAGACTAATGTGGAGTGAGGACAGAAGACAGGTCATGGTTGTCCCAATGGTCCTTTTTCAAAAGGCAGCTTTGTTTTTCCTTGAAAATGTTTCGCTTCTCATCTAAGAAGCTTTTTCACTTCTGACTGAACGGTGGAGGATGGAAGTATTTATATTCCTTGGAGTCATCTGGTTCTTAGCACTCTTTCTGAAAGTCGTTGCAGTCACTTGGGTGTTTATTTGTGCCCTCAGGATCACCTGAATAGTGCAAATGGGTATGAAGCCTTGTTAGAACAGCTGAAAGGACTGTGTTGTAAACAGGAGATGAGTGGTGTTACTCCAGCACAAGAATTGCAGCTACTTGATGTTTCTGGCACTTCTTCCTCCTCTGAAGATAGATACTGTAGATCCAGTGGTGGGTTCCTCCTGGTATGGCCCGGTTCCGCCAAGCTGGTAGCAGTGACGATATGACGCCACCGAACGGTTCCACCCTCTTTTATTTGGCCAATCTATTGCTGCCTCCTGAGTCCCAGCTGATCAGCTAGAGGGGAAAAAGCTGTTTAAACTCTTGCCAGGGTGCTTCAAAGGGCCACCCTACAGCTGATCAGTATTAAAAGAAAACAAATGAGTAGACCGGTGCCTGAAAAAATAAATGGGTAGACCAGTGCCTCCAAAAACAAATGAGTAGACCAGTACAGCTCTGCAAGCAGTTAAAAGCCTGGTAGACCAGTACCTCTGCTAAATCCTAAAGAATTGACCATTAAGCCACGCCCACAAAATAAGCCACACCCACAGAACCGGTAGTAAAAAAAATTAGAACCCGCCCCTGTGTAGATCCTCTATTACAGCCTTATTAGGTGGATTTTTCTGAAGACATTTAACCTTGCTACAGTCCAGCTGTATATCTTCGAGCGTATTACCACAATGAAGTATTGCATTTTGGCACAATTTTAGGGCAGTGATAGTAGGAATAAGGACCGGCAAGCCAACAGACAATATTGACTACCAAAGAGTTTACTGAGAAATTGACAGAAGCAATGCATAAGATAGTCTTTGATTTAAAAATATCAATGTTTAAAACCATTTGCTGCATTTCCGGTTAGCCTTCTGGGTTGCTTTTCATGACACGGAAGAAAGGCCCCATGACTTCCTCGTCTAGGGTTGGGCTGTCTCTTATCATTTGGTTCCTTGGGATGCCATGAGGTTGGCATAGCTGACTGGCATTATTGGAAAGAATTCTCACGTCACTAGCATTATTAAGTTGTCCAGCTGAGAAGAGTACATTGGCAGGATAGGAAGAATAACCATTTTTTTTTCTCCCTATATCGGGTAGATTCCAGATGCTGAGTTTTCTGCGATGCAAGAAGATGGCAAGCTTAGCCACTTCGGAGAAACCTTCAATTTGATCCAGTCATGCAGAATTTAAATGTTTGTCTTGAGCCCAGTTTCCAAATGCTGATTCATGAGCTGCAAGATGCAGGATCTACCTAGAAGTGTAACATTCTATTAGCATCAAAACGAGCACATTAGGGCTAATGGCTGGCCCCATTAAGGGAGTTAACAGCTGAAAAAGTGAATGAAGCCCAAAGCAATGTTAATCTTGACAACCCCCCCAAAAAAGCCCTGGTAAGCAGAGAGTTTAATGAAGTGAACAAATTTATTGGCCGGCTACTCAGGGCAATGTTAGAAAGTCAAACATACCACTCAATTCTCTCCAGCCTTCTGCGCATATGGAAGTAACCTTATGTATTGCTGCCACAACCCCAGAATAGCCATTGAATAAAATAAGGTAAAGGTAAAAGTTCCCCCGCACATGCGTGCTAATCATTTCTGGCTCTAGAGGGGCGGTGCTCATTTCCATTTCAAAGCAAAGAGCCAGCGCTATCCAAAGACGTCTCCGTGGTCATGTGGCCAGCATGACTAAACGCCAAAGGCGCACCAAATGCTGGTACCTTCCCACCAAAGGTGGTCCCCATTTTTCTACTTGCATTTTTTTACGTGCTTTCCAACTGCTAGATTGGCAGAAGCTGGGACAAATAAAGGGAGCTCACCCCATTACGCGGCACTAGGGTTTCAAACTGCTGAACTGCCGACCTTTCAATTGACAAGCTCAGCATCTTAGCCACTGAGCCACCACATCCCTTATTGAATAAAATAGGTACTTGCAAAGACTATCAGGTCATCCAATTCAATTTACTGCTGTGAAGCAGCCCCCCCCCCCCCCGTTTTCAATGTCTGAATCTGTTTCAATGTGACAATTCCATCAAATGGAAGTCTGCCAACAATTTGCAAATCCTTCATGCATTGTATCAAGACAAAGTTCACGTTATATTTTGTCAACAGGGTTATGGAAAAGTACACTTAGTTCAATGTAAATTTTAAGAATATTAAGTTTAAGGTGTTTTCAAGGCCACAATTTGTCAGATAGGTGGGGAAAAAAGCTTTGAATCACAAAAGGGCTCTGAGGATATTGAAGCTGAAATTCAACTAGAAGGGCTGGGTTATGTTACCTTGCTAATGGTAATACCTTGTATCAATTAGAGGAGCCGAGGTGGTGCAGTGGTTAGAGTGCAGTACTGCAGCTATTTCAGCTGACTGCTAGTTCAGCAGATCAGCGGATCAAATCTCACTGGCTCAAGGTTGACTCAGCCTTCCATCCTTCCGAGGTGGGTAAAATGAGGACCCAGATTGTTGGGGGCAATATGCTATTTAGTATACTGTCTTTGGTGTAAGCCGCCCAGTGTCCTCGGAGAGTGGGCGGCATAGAAATATGAATAATAAAATAATAAATAAATAAATAAGCATGAAGAAGACTCATGCAGAATACATGATCGTATCTTATAAGACATTTGCTATTTTCTTATTTTTTAACTTTCTATGACAGTGGTTCCCAATCTGTGGTCCGTGGACCTCTGGGGGAGCACGGTGTCATCACAGGAGTCTGTGAAAACTTGAATGAATGCTATGATTTAAATTTTGAGTTAAGCCTTGATGGTTTGTCTCTATGGTCCATGGCCACAAAAGGTATTTAAAGGTGGTGTGTGGTGAATAAAAGTTTGAGAACCCCTGATCTATGACAAAATACAAAGCACTTTGCTTTTTGGAATGCCATGCGATATTTAGAAATAAATTTTCTTTTTTGAATTACAGGTAGTCCTGTTTGTAGGGTTATGATAACAATTGAGGCTAGAATTTCCAACACTACGCAATGCAATTGTGAAGTAAAACATCACATGATTACATCATTTAGCCATGGAAATTCCAGTCCCACTTGCCTTTATAACTCAAGGACCATACTGGTTGTTGAGCAAGGATCTCACATGATTGTGACTTCCAACTTCCTGCCGTTTTCCCAATTGACTGCTTGTGGGAAGCTGGCAAGGGAGGTTGGAAATTGTGATCACATGACTGCAACTCTCTGAAATGTCATAACTGGTAGCTGAGCACTGACTGCCCAGCTGGCAACCACATCATTGTGGGGACACATGCTAAAGCCAAGGATTGGTTGTAAGTATCATTTGTTCAGCGCAGTTCTAACTTTCAACAGTTGCTGAATGAATGGTCATAATCTGAGGATGAGCTATATGTTCCTAGACACATTAGCAACTGGAAAAACATTCTTGTGAGCCAGATGAAACATCCAGATCATCACTGTAATTTTGGGAGGACCATCACGAGCATCCCTGCAGCAACTTACAACTATGAGCTGGCTGCCTTTGCCAGTGCAATCAAGGGCTTATGCCCTTTCTTTTTATTATATTTATCATTAAACTTCAGGAGGAATTCTGGAGAATTCAAAAGCTTGCACATGCTTCATATTATCTTGGTTGATTACTCTAAAGGTATCACATGGTATCAGGGAAAAACATAAGTTATAATTGCTCTGTACAAATAATAGAATAGAATAGAATAGAATAGAATAGAATAGAATAGAATAGAATAGAATAGAATAGAATAGAATAGAATAGAAAAACAATAATAATAGAAGAGAGTTGGAATGGACCTTGGAGATCTTCTAGTCCAACCCCCTACTCCGGCAGGAAACCCTATAACATTTCAGACAAATGGTTGTCCAATCTCTTCTTTAAAATGTCCAGTGTTCACAACTTCTGGAGGCAAGTTGTTCCACTGGTTAATTATTCTAATTGTCAGGAAATTTCTTCTTAGTTCTAGGTTGCTTCTCCTTGATTAGTTTCCATCCATTGCTTGATTAGTTTCCATCTATTGCTTCTTGTCTTGCCCTCAGGTGCTTTGGAGAATAGCTTGACTCCCTCTTCTTTGTGGCAGCCCTTGAGATATTGTTTTGTGTTGTTTTTTTAAAATTTATATTTATATGCCGCCTTTCTCCAGAGACTCAGGGCGGCTTACAATGTGTTAAGCAATAGCCTTCATACTTTTTGTATATTTATACAAAGTCAGCTTATTGCCCCCACAAACCGGGTCCTCAGTATTGGAAGACTGCTATCATGTCTCCCCTAGTCCTTCTTTTCATCAAACTAGACATACCCAGTTCCAACAACCATTCTTTACATGTTTTAGCCTCCAGTCCCCCTAATCATCTTTGTTATCTTCTCTCCACTCTTTCAACAGTCTTAGCATCTTTTTTACATCTGTCATTTTAAATCTGTAATCATATGGGCATAAATCATCTTAAATCTGTAATCATTGGGCATATGTATGATGGGGAATGCAAATTTTGCACCTCCACACTCACAACCTATCCAGAATCAGTCCAAAATATGCATTTTTCTGTTTGGGTATTCATGATAGTAATCGGGGTCATATCCAGTGGAATATTTGCATTTAGTAATGAACACTTTAGGGCTTTTAAACTGGGGCAACAGATTGTCATCAATTCTTTTTTCCTATTTAAGATCCTCTCCCACAGTGCAGATTCTGAATGGCAGAGGCTGATTCTCTGGAACAGAACATAGCAAGGAGAATTCTTTTAGGCAGCGATCAGCAAAAACTGGGCATCACAGTTGCAAGCAAAAGCACTTTTCACCCTTAAAAACAACCACCCACCGAACACAACCCGTTGAGTTTTTCCAAGCAACTGCAGGAAGGAAATTAAACCCTGGGGGGGAGCAGAATATTTATTTTTGAATCCCTTTCTTTGTGATTGATCACTTGATTAAACAAATACATGGCACATTTCCTTTGGATGCTGTAGCTCGGGTTCCTAAAAGTTAAGTTGGGGACAGCGATAATTTTAGTTTTGCCTCACCGCAGTCCTAGAGAATTTAATCCTTTTATTTGAACCATCTGTTCCCTTTGCTATGTTGGGAGGGGTGGGGGGAAATGCAGTTATGCTCTTTTAAGGCTTCTTTTGTTGACTGGTTGGTTGGTTTTCACCACTGTGGGAGTTTCAGCAAGAGAAAATAGAAAATAGAATCTGTTGAGGTCCAAATTTACATTTGAGGCAATGAGGATCTGGGGAAAAAGAAAAAAAACAAACAAGAGTTCACACATCTAGAAGAAATATGCAGGCAGGAAGCAAAGCACAGTGAGTGTCAAACAAGAGGTCTCAGGAATCTAGAGCAGTGTTGTTGAATCTATGACGTGTGTCAAAAGTGATAATGCCACATTTTGGGTGAGAAGCCAGCACTTCACCAAAGCCCAACAACAACTATTCTCCAAAGCCTGATTTGTTCTTGCCTGATTTTCAGAGGCCGCGTGAGAATGGGTGTGCTCTCACACAGCCTCCAGACTTTTTGGAAGTTGTGCAAGACGGCTGTGCTCTCGTGCATCTTTCACAGCCTCCCAAAAATTGTGCGAGAACAGGGACATGGGCTTTGGAGGCTGCAGAAGCCACTTCAAGAAAGAAGGCCCTCGCGCAACCTAGAGCTGCCTCAGTTTAGGCCGCAGAGGCCTGTTAACAGAAAGGGAAGGTAAGCTGAAGGTAAGCGGTATGTGGCAAATCCTGAAGAATCACACATATATTTTTTTTTAAAAAAATAAATGAATATGTAAAGAATTGTTACTTTTTTTTTTTTTTTGGTGTGTGTGTGTTTAAAACATGCTAGCAGAATCAGGTTAGGCACTTTCTGATTTTTTTGACAGGCTGAGCCCAAAAAGTTCACCATCACTGATCTAGAGCAGGGGCGTCAAACTTGATTTCATTGAGGGCCACATCAGGCTTGTGTTTGACCTTGGGGGTCTGGGGTGGGTGTGGCCAGTGTGGGCGTGGCTAGCTTGACATCACTCATGTCGGGGGTGCCTGTGACAGCCCGAGTGCTCTGCCATTGAAAACGGGCTCCCGAGCTCTGTTTTCAGCTGCCACGGCCTCCTGCAATCCTCTGCCAGTGAAAAAGGAGCTCGGGAGGGCCGCATGCAGAGGATTGCAGGAGGCAGTGGCAACTGAAAATGGAACTCGGGAGCCCGTTTTCGCTGGCAGAAGCACCACAGGCCAATACTTCGCTGTTTCCAGGGTGGGCCCGTGCGCCAGATCTAAGTGCCCTGTGGGCTGGATCCAGCCCCCTGGCCTTGAGTTTGATACCCCTGATCTAGAGTATCTGGAAAAGCAGCAAAACAACTATGTCACAAGTTTACAACTAATAATGAACAAAGGGGAACCAAACAGATACCATGTAAAGAGAGCAAGCATCAAGCTTGTTGTTTATTTGGGGCTGTCTTATACCACTGTGGGCCAATTCAGGGGTGAAATCCAGCAGGTTCTGACAGGTTCTGGAGAACCGGTAGCAGAAATTTTGAGCAGTTCAGAGAACCAGCAAATACCACCTCTGGCTGGCTCCAGAGTGGGGTGGGAATGGAGATCTTGCAGTATCCTTTCCCTGCCATGCCCACCAAGTCACGGCCACCAAGCCACACACACAGAGGTAGTAAAAAAATTGGATTTCACCACTGGACCAATTCCTCTTTAATACACAGGAAAAAAAAGAGAGGCTGGCAGCCTCTGAACCACTAGGTATACGATGAGGAGAAATATGAAATGAATATGTGAAAATTGCTGTTTCACTCCTCTGCCAATACAGGTAGTCCTCAACTTACGACCACAATTGAGCCCAAAATTTATGTTGCTGAGTGAAAAATCTGTTAAGTGAGTCTTGCCCCATTTTACGACTTTTCTTTCCATATTTGTTAAGTGAATCACTGCAGTTGTTAAATTAGTAACACGGTTGCTAATTGAATCTGGTTTCCCCATTGATTTTGCTTGTCAGAAAGTCGCAAATGGTGATCACATGACCCCTGCAACTGTCAGAAATGTGAATTAGTTGTCAAGCATCCAAATGTAAATTACATGATCATGGGTATACTGCAATGGTCGTAAGCGTGCAAAATGGTCACGTCACTTTTTTCAGTGCTGTTGTAACTTTGAATGGTTAATAAGCGAACTGTTGTAAGTCGAGGACTACCTGTAGTCTCTAAAATTAGGATGGTCGCTTATGGATAAAGTAGAGTAGAGCAGAGTAGGAATGGCATGGCATAACATGAAGATATCACCACCAAAACAGAGAAGTAGTTTGCATAGAGGGCTGTGAAAATATCTACAGACCCCCTCACATCCTGGACATAAATTGTTTCAACTTCTACCCTCAAAACGACATTATAGGATACTGCACACCAGAACAACTAGACACAAGAACAGGTTTTTCCCCGAATGCCATCACTCTACTAAACAAATAATTCCCTCAACACTGTCAAACTATTTACTAACACTCTATTACTATTACTCTTCCCATTCTTCCTATTACCTACTGGGTTTCCCTGAAAATAAGACCCTGTCTTATATTTTTTTTGAACCCTGAAATAAGTGCTTGGCCTTATTGCCATGCACTCAAAAGCCCGATTGGGCTTATTATCAGGGGGTATCTTATTTTGGGGAAAACAGGGAATATCCTTTTCTACTTATGACTATAACTTTGCTGCTTGTATCTTTACAATTTATATTGTTCTGTTGTTTCCTAGTATGATTTGATTGCTTATTAGCAACCTATGACTATCAATAAGTATTGTATCTTATGATTCTTGATGAATGTAACCTATGACTATCAATAAGTGTTGTATCTTATGATTCTTGATGAATGTATTTTTCCCTCTCTCCCCCGCTTTTTTTCCTTTTATGTACACTGACAGCCTATGCACCAAGGACAAATTCCTTGTGTGTCCAATCACACTTGGCCAATCAAGAATTCTATTCTATAATTCTATATAATGTTCCCCTTCTAATTGAGATTTGTATATGTAACTCTGTAAATTTGTATTTTTATAGTTTAATAGTAATGTTATTTCTATGTGAAATGTGAGAAAACTAACAAGTGGGGAAGAATGTGAGATAGATATATGAACTTAACCAGTGGTGAAATCCAAATTTTTTTACTACTGGTTCTGTAGGCATGGCTTGGTGGCATGGCTTGGTGGGCATGGCAGGAAAAGGATACTGGAAAATCACTATTCCCTCCCCACTCCTGGGGGAAGGATATTGCAAACACTCGATTCCCACCTCACTCTCGGGCCAGCCAGAGGTGCCATTTGCCAGTTCTCCGAACTACTCAAAATTTTCACTACCAGTTCTCCAGAATCTGTCAGAAGCTGCTGGATTTCCCCCTGAATGGGCCTGAGTATACTCAAGTATAAGCCGACCCGAATATAAGCCAAGACACATAATTTTACCATAAAAAACTGGGAAAACTTATTGATTTGAGTATAAGCCTAGTTTGGGAAAAGAGGGTCAACAAAAACAATATGATATCAACAATAACATTAAAAGTACAAAAATCTTAGCTCAATCAGCAACCAAGCTAAAACACAAGAGTTAAAATCCTAAATAAATGTACTGTATATCCAAGACCAGAGATATACCGGTACTTGTATTCAGCAATGCTTGGGCGGAGCAAGGGGGCGTGGCTAAGCATGGGTAAGACTGTAAAGGCTATGTCATTGGTCACAGCCCTCGAGAAGAGCGGGAGAAGAAGAGCGGCTGCATCCAATATTCATCTGACAAGCAGTTATCGGACCACCCACAGAGGCTGCAGGCACCCGCAGATGAGCGGAAGAGACCGGAGAACACCCGTACTGCACTGGAGAACAGATAAATGGGACCCTCACTAGAGTATAAGCCGAGGGGAGCCTTTTCAGCATAAAAAATGTGCTGAAAAACTCAGCTTATACTCGAGTATATATGGTAACTTTATTTACTGATGAATAACTTCAAAGCTCCTGTTTTTCCTGACCATGGCTCTTATCTTTAAACCTGACTTGAATAGGGCAGTCGCTCAAATGGAGCAGTGCAATGGTGGTATTCAGCTGGTTCTATCCGGTTCGGAAGAACCGGTAGGGGTGACTGTGGGATGCCCCGCCCACCTGTGCGGATGTCATGACATCCCATTTTTCCACATTTTTGAGGCTCTGCACATGCGCAGAAGACCTTGTGCATGTGCGGTAGATGGTGCATGCGCGCACATTTGCGAACTAGTAGGGAAGGTAAGTGAATACCATCCCTGGAGCAGTGGCAGACCCCCTGAGATCCCCAAGGATATGCGAAACCTCTGAAAGCCTTCCAACAGTTGACCACAAATAATTTTTAACATGAAGGAAACAATGTTGAAACGTATAACAAGGAACTGTGCAAAGTTTTACCTAATTTAATTTCATTTAATTAAACATAAATCAAATTATGTTTCTGACTATGGGATCTCCTTTGGGAATGCAGTTCATGCCAGGCTTCTCATGGATGACAGGACGAAAAATTGCAATAATAGATTTCCACGGACCCAAAAAACCTGAAATAATGGGCTAATTGTAGAAACACTAAAGAAACTACGACAAAAGAAATTCAGCAAGCACTATGCGTCAAATGCCAGGCCTATTTATATTTAAATCAAACTCTGCCTCTTTTTCCTGCCTGCATGATATAATGGGGTTAAGGCAGTTCTCTTTTGCTCAGAAGCTCAATGCTCTATGGATTCCACCTGGTCTGGCTCTAGTAACAGGTGGATCTGGCCGGGGTGGGCTTCAAAAATTTTAGCAAAGGAGTCTCTGCCTGGTTGCTGGGTGGGCATGGCCACAGTGGGCATGGCCTAGTTGGCCTCCTACACCACGGGGGGGGGCGTTTCTGCCCTCCCTGAGCTCCAGAGGTTTTCCTCGAGTCTCCTGGAGGGCGAAAATGGCCTCCCCAAGCTCCAGAGGCTCTCTGGAGGCAGGAAATGGGCCCATTTCCAGCCTTCCTGAACTTCTGGTAGGCCCGTTTTTCACCCTCCCCGAGCCTCCACCCGCGCCCTGCATTTACCTGCATCCAAAACAGGCCGTGTGGGGACTCCTGGGAAGGGTGGAGCGGGGTGGGGGTGGGGGGCAGTCAGGAGTGGGATTTGGGGGTTCTCTGAACTGCACAGAATCTTAGCTAGAGGTTCTCCCGAACCCCCGTGAACCCCTAACAGCCCATCCCTGGATCCGGTGGTGGATTATTTGTGAATTCTTGTTAGGTCTCTATATGGCTATTTGAGGACAAGCTCTCACATTTAGGCAATGTGATAGATGGTACACTAATAGTATGCCTACTCTGTCCTGGCTACCCTAACCCAACAGCACTTGCTAATTGGGGCATTTGGTTTTTGAGATGAAATTCCTATAGATCTTTGCATTTCCCCAGTCTCCAATTTTAGCCTGATGTATCTCACGGAGTACAAGGTTGGAAGAGATGAACGCACCATTTGTTAGCTAGGTCTTTGTGTCGCATGCTAGGTCAGCACTTTTATCTAAGGCTAAAATCCGAATAGTAGATATTAGGACTGTGCAGGCATCCTGATTCAAAGAGCAAAATGTGTTTCAATGTAGTCCTCAACTTACGAACACAACTGAGTCCAACATTTCTGGGGTTAAGTGAGACATTTGTTAAGTGAATTTTGCTCCATCGTGTGACCTTTCTTCCCACAGTTGTTAAGTGAATCGCTGCGATCGATAGGTTAGTAACTTGGTTGTTAAGTGAATCTGGCTTCCCCATTGACTTTGCTTGTGAGAAGTTCGTAAAAGGGGATCATATGACCTTGGGACATAGCGACTGATTCATAAATATGAATCCGCTGCCACGCATCTGAATTTTGTTCACAGGATCATGGGGATGCTACAAAGGTCGTAACTTTGAAAAACGATCATGAGTCACTTTTCTCAGTGCCGTTGTAACTTTGAACAGTCACTAAACGAACTGTTGTAAGTCAAGGACTAGCTGTACTTGGGGTTGACTCAGCCTTCCATCCTTCCGAGGTGGGTAGAACGAGGACCCAGATTGTTGGGGGCAATATGCTAACTCTGTAAACCACTTAGAGAGGGCTGTAAAGCACTGTAAAGCAGTCTAAGTGCTATTGCTACCATTTGCAGGGAGTATCTTCCACCAGGTGAAATTTTTCTTCAGTTTCGTAGCAACTGCAGGATTTGGAGGTGGTACTGACAAGTCACCTTGATTTCTTTAGTGAATAAATTACCTGAAGTGAAGGGAGGTCATGGTCCCACAAACCAGTATCCTTTCCTTACCATGGCTAGGTTACAATGTCCCATCATCTCTCTCTCTCTATCAATGAAAGGTTCGGTGCTTGTAAGAACTGTAGTTCTCACCCACATAGCATTCACTCATTCTTCCATCTCTGCTCAAGAAGTGTGTATCCTTGTGGATTGCTGTGATTCCATGATGGCTATGCTAATCTTCTGGAATGGAGAGGACAATCTAGGAGTTTTTGCAGTAGAAGGGAGACCTTCCACCTAAATTTATGAACTTCCTGACAGTGGCTCTGCATAAACCTATCAGAGCAGTGGTGAAATCCAATTTTTTTTTACTACCGGTTCTGTGGGCATGGCTTGATGGACGTAGTGTGACTTGGTGGGCGTGGCTTGGTGGGCGTGGCAGGGGAAGGATATTGCAAAATGTCCATTCCCACCCCATTCCAGGGGGAAGGATACTGCAAAATCCCCATTCCCACCCCACTCCAGGGAGAAGGATATTGCAAAATCTCCATTCCCACCCCACTCTGGGGCCAGCCAGAGGTGGTATTTGCTGGTTCTCCAAACTACTCAAAATTTCCGCTACCGGTTCTCCAGAATCTGTCAGAACCTGCTGGATTTCACTCCTGTATCAGAGTACTTTATGTAACTGTACCTATGACTACTCAAAGAATCACCGTTACAGGTAAGCAATTGTTCTTTTCTAGTGGTATGTTGTTCTTATTATAGATAACAGCACCAGATCCTATTGCGTAAGAGTAAGAAGTATAGCCATGTATAGGGCACACAAACTGTTCAAATGTTCCCCGTAATCTTGGATTTTTGAGGTTTTCCACCAAATTGCTTACCTTTTAATGTATCTGCATTTATATCTTACCTTTTTAACAGCAGCAAAGAAGAATATTATTGCTTCCCCCTGTTTTTCTTTACAAAACAATTTACATAGGGTAATTTAGATTTTGAAGGGACTCAAAGAGCTTTCATGGCTGAGGATAGATCTGAACCTGAGTTTCCTTGATCTCATTCCAAAATATTAACCCCAACACTAATTAGCATAATGACGAAGCTAGTATAGATCCACTCATACAGCGCTATTATAATTTTCTAGAAAAAGCTGGGTAGATTTGTTTCTGCTTTGGCTTAAAAGCTATTTCCTGGGAAGTAAGCATATATCACAAAACAAGGAAGACGTGCGTAAACAAACCACTTTAAGAAAGAGCAGCCAGCAAATATTCCCTGGGGGTGACAGTGGTACTAGCTCTCTAGCTCAGAGCACCAGGTAGGACAGACTAAATTGTTGTATAGATCCCAGTTACAGTCTAAGAGTTGACAGGTCTATACTGTCTACGTATCTATCGATCTCTCAGTCTGTTAATCAATCTCTCTCTCTCTTATCTATCTATGTCACATCTAGGTAGATCCTAGAGTAGATTCTATATCTAAATATAGTAAATACGATGTAGATACTATATTGATCTATATTTATAGTAGATGCTATATCTCTATCGGCAATTATACATACACACACAAGTCAATACAAAGAGACAGCATTTACACAAGCATTATACACCACCCAAAACTGCCACCATTACAAACAAACAAACAAACACCACATTTTTCGCACTATAAGATGCTCCGGGCCATAAGATTAACCTAGCTTTTGGGGAAGAAAACAAGAAAAAAAATTCTGCCTCTGCCTCCCAGCAATTTGCCTCCCTGCAGCAAACAGCAAACAGCAAACAGCAAACAGCCAATTGGTGGTGATGGGCGGCGGTGGTGATGGGCGGCGGCAGCAGCAATCATGGAACAGGCCAAAAATGGGATGCGCAGAGGCCGAAAATGGGATGCATGGAGGCCAAAAACGGGGTGTGCGGAGGCGGCAATGGTGGTGGCAACAGTGGCGATGGGTGGTGGTAATCCCCACAGATTACCACAGCCTGGAATAGCTGATTGGAAGTATTCTGGGAGGCCAATCCAACTGCCAATCAGCTGCTCGTGCTAAATCAGACTGTGCTGAAGCTGACCAGGTTGTTTGCTGTTTGCTGCAAGGAGGCAAATTGCTGGGAGGCAGAGGCCAAAGGGTGGGGGCCAGTGGGTGGGTGGGGCTTCGGCAATATTCACTCTATAAGACGCACAGACATTTCCACCCCTTTTGTGGAGGGAAAAGTGCATCTTATAGACCGAAAAATATGGTAACTGCCAGTTTTTAATGTTAAGATTGCTATATTATATTATATCTGAGCTGCACAAGACTGGTATTTTTATGACTATGAGTCAGAATGGTTAAATAATTGGCAACTCCAAATCTCAACCAACAAATGCTCTGTCTTACACATTGGCAAAAAAAATCAGAACACAAAATACAAGCTGGGTGGATACAACCTAGTAGACGACCCTCACTCTGTCAAAGACCTTGGAGTACTCATCTCAAATGATCTAAGTGCCAGAGCTCACTGTAACAGCATTGCTAAAAAAGCATTAAGAGTTGTTAATCTAATCTTGCATAGTTTCTTCTCCGGTAATATTGAACTGCAAACTAGGGCATACAAAACTTTTGCCAAACCAATTCTTGAATACAGCTCATCTGTCTGGGACCCGCACTGCATATCGGACATTAATACAATCGAACAAGTCCAGAGATATTTCATGAGAAGAGTCCTCCACTCCTCTGCTTGCAACAAAATACCTTATGCCACCAGACTTGAAATTTTGGGCTTAGACAGCTTAGAACTTCATCGTCTTCAGTCAGACCTAAGTGTAGTACATAAAATCATCTGCTACAATGTCCTACCTGCCAATGACTACTTCAGCTTCAACCAAAACAACACAAGAGCACACAATAGATACAAACTCATGGTAAACCGCTCCAAACTCGATTGCAGAAAATACAACTTCAGTAACAGAATTGTCAATGCCTGGAATGCACTACCGGACTCTGTGGTTTCTTCTCCAAACTCCCAAAACTTTAACCTTAGACTGTCTACTGCTGACCTCACCCCATTCCTAAGAGGTCTGTAAGGGACGTGCATAAGCGAACCAGTGTGCCTACCGTCCCTGTCTTACTGTCCCCGTTTATTCGTATCCATTTCCTGTATTCATAATCATGTTTATACTTGTAACTGTTATCAAATACATGCTTGACAAAATAATAAAATAAAATAAAATAAAATAAAATAAAATAAAATAAAATAAAATAAAATAAAATAAAATATTTGCCAGATGTCATCGGAGAGGATCAAGGCTACTGCTGCCAACTAGGTATGGCCTGAAATTTGGCAGTCCAGATAGAGCAGCCCTACTATCCATTCCTCCTTCTTTTTGCAAAAAGTCCCATTGGTAAGAGCAGAAAAGAATGCTTTTCTGCCATCTAGTGTTGCTTTTTTCAGGATGGTGCGTATTTCATAAAACCCGTATCTTCTTTCTATCTTGCATATATCAACTCTCTTTCGGTCTGTTCACCTCCTTAGATTTATTATTACAGCATGTAAATAATGAATTCTTGTAATGGAAAGGTACAACTCTGTTGATGTCATGCTAAATAAAAATAGTGTCTGCTTTTTACGTAGCACCTGCGTAACGAAGGAAAATTCATATTACAAACCCTCTCAACCTTATATGGATAAGAGTTGATTTCTCCTATTAAGATAAAGCCTTATTTCTTTAAATTATTACAAAAAAGAGCTTACTTCTCTTTTCAAGCACCTAGTTATACAGAAGTATCATATATTTACCGGTACTTTCTCTTTGGATTATGGCTACTATAAGGAATGGGAGGAAAAACACCCCCAAAATTCACTAGATGGCAGCAAAGAACTATGGATAACTCTCTTGCTGTCAGTTCAGATTTTTGCAGCACAAATGTGGCAGTCCTACAATAATAACCCTAATCAAATGCCTGGGAAAGCAGATGCTTGTCTAAAAGAGAGATTCATGCAAGAGTCCAATCCTTGATCTCATTAGCCTTCTTGGGGACCTTGTTCTGGGAACTTTTAAGGAATAAAAAGTAATCCTTCCATTCCTGCATTCCCAAGTAGCCTGTTTGGAAACAAGCCTTTTCTTCCACTATCGTTCCCTTTCAGTTCACTGATATGCCACACCACCACATCTTTACATGAATAGAAGATTCATATTGATATCATTGTTCATATAGCAATAGCACTTAGACTTATATACTGCTTCATCTCTCTAAGCGGTTTTACAGAATCAGCCTATTGCCCCCAACAATCTGGATCCTCGTTTTACCAACCTAGGAAGGATGGAAGGCTGAGTCAACCTTGAGCCTGGTGAGATTCGACCTGCCAAATTGCAGGCAGCCGGCAGTCATCAGAAGTAGCCTGCAGTACTGCACTCTAATCACTGCGCCATTCCAGCTCATAATACATTCTGCATAATTAAAATGATATGTGTCCACAGGTAGTCCTCGACTTACAACAGTTCATTTAGTGACCCTGGCACTGAAAAATGTCACCGATGACCATTTTTCACACTTACAACCGTTATAGTACCCCCATGGTCATATGATCAAAGCTCAGATGCTTGGCAACTGACTCATATTTATGACGGTTGCCATGTCTTGGGGTCACGTGATCCTCTTTTGCGACCTTCGGACAAGCAAAGTCAATGGGGAAGCCGGATTCACTGAACACCCGTGTTACTAACAACAGCTGCAGTGATTCGCTTAAGAACTTGTGGCAAGAGAGGTCATAAAGGGGCAAAATTCATTTAATAACCATCTCATTTAGCAACATATATCTTGGGTTCAACTGTAGTCATAAGTCAAGGGCTACCTTTATAGATTTTTTTTATTGCCTCCAATTGTTTGGGGCTGATGGGTACAACTGTAACTTTGAGCACATGTGATGATATTCTTGTGAAAAGTTGCTGGAAGGAGTTTGCCCACGTACATAACTATAGCCACAGATGATGGAATCAATCACTAAACATCAGTTTATTAGAAAGATACCTGCTACTTCTCTTCCTCTTATTTTTGTTGATAGGTTGGGTAAGTGGGTATATTTATATACAAGGCACTATTCTCCAGCCATCTGTCAAACCTATGGGGTCCATCTTAGCGCTCTGGAACTTTCTCAAAAATACATATGATAAGGTGACCAGATTTTAACATTGGTAAAGAGGGACACCATTGATGGGGGGTGGGGGGGTGGGGGGGGGTTCTTGATTAAAAATTTGGTCTATATGGAGCAACAAAAATTTTCATAGAATGCAAAAATAGTATTGTAATATATTTTTTAAAATTTCAACATAAGTACAATTTACAGATATAATAAATTTAAAAAAATTATGTGTAGTATTATTTTATTCTATAGGGACTACCCAGAGGGCTGAAAAAAGTCATTTCTGACAGGTCCTCGCACTTTTGACAGGTCCTCACACTTATGACCATCCTCACATTTATGCCGGTGCAGCATTCTTAACAACCATGTCACTCATTTCACAACTGCTTCTCTTCACCATGGTGATAAGATAGGGCAAAAACGTAAAATGTAAGGACAGTCATAAGTTCGAGGACTGCTCAGAAGTGCGAGGACCAGTCAAAAATAACTTTTTCAGCCCTCTGAGTAGTCCATGTGCACAAAAGGACTACCCAGAGGGCTGAAAAAAGTCATTTCTGATAGGTCCATGCACTTTTGACTGGTCCTCACACTTATGACCATCCTCACATTTATGCCGGTGCAGCATTCTTAACAACCATGTCATTCATTTCACAACTGCTTCTCTTCACCATGGTGATAAGATAGGGCAAAAACGTAAAATATGAGGACAGTTGTAAGTTCGAGGACTGGTCAAAAGTGCGAGGACCAGACAAAAATAACTTTTTCAGCCCTCTGAGCAGTCCATGAGCATAACAGGATACAGCAACGGAGAGGGATGAAGGAAGGGAAGGGAATTTAGAGTAGGAGTGAGGGTAAGTGAGGGAGGAAGAGAGGAGGAGAAGAAGAAAGGAAGAGGAAGTAGGGAGGAGAAGAAGAGGGGGGGGGAAAGAGAAAGTAAGAAGAAAAGAAAAGAGGGAGGTGGTAGGTTTGAGGAGAAAGATTGCTGTACAATAAAAAAGATGAAAGGGAAGAAAACCAACCCCAAACAAATATAAAGATATTAAGATAAAGAATGAATTGTTAAACTTTAAAGAATAAAAGAGAACAAATATGAATAAATAGCAATAATTAGAAACACACATACAAACATACAATGTATTTTCTTTGAACAGAGTATTTGGCCGGTTCACAAATTTAAACGGTGTTTAGTCATTTCAATTAAATTTACAATTTCTATATTTCCTTTTTGCCATATTTATTCCTCATCTATTTTTTTAAAAAACCAATATTACCCTTCATCCTCATCTCTAATCTTAATCAAATTCAATTTTTCACTTCTATTCTATCTTATACCCCTTCCCATTGTCATCTATTTTTATATCCATCCTCACATTGGTTAATTATGTAATATTACAGTTTTTAATAGAAATTCAACATTTTAATATAAATCAATTAGTTATATAACATCTTTTTTGTATATTAATCAATATGAACATGAATATTCCAATTATTTCCATGCAATCCAATTTCTTACAAATCAATTAATTATATTTACCAATAATAATAAACCAAATAATTTCCCCCATATATTCTTCCAAACCACAACTTAACCATTTCTGCTTTCAACACAATATACAATTAATAGTATCTCAATTATTACAATTCCCTAGTTAAATAGAACTTTTTTTCTTTTGTGTTTTAAAATCTTGAACTCTCCTCTTTTGCTCTAAATTCCAGCAATTTACCTCTTTGCAGCTAGCTAGCAACAGAGCCCTGAGCAAAACAGCTGAGAGCAAATCAGCTGAGAGTCGGGAGGCTGATCTAATCAGCTTATGATAATTAACCTATGCTGAAGCTGAAAGGGGCTGTTTTTTCTATTTTTGCAGGCACCGGTCTACTCATTTGTTTTCTTTTAACATTGATCAGCTGTAGGGTGGCCCTTTGAAGCCCCACGGCAAGAATTTAAACAGGTTTTTTCCCCTCTAGCCATCAGCTGGGACTCAGGAGGTAGCAATAGATTGGGAGTGGGCGGAGTAAGCAAACTGTACAGTCTTTCCAAAAATCGGGACTTTTTAAAAACGCTGCGGGACGCGGGACAAATTATTGAAAATCGGGACTGTCCCGCCAAAAGCAGGACGTCTGGTCACCTTAACATATGATGATGCGACCGACCAGTTCCTTCCTTTCAAAGAGCAGAACAGAATACACACCTGTGTACATAATGTAAAAAAATTAAAATAAGTGGGACACTAAGAGAGGCTCTGGAGTTACAGTGTTTCCCCTGGTCCCACTGTGATTTCCCTGGGCTTAGAACATTGTGTTTGATGCCGAATCTTCTTAGGGCCAATATAAAATATTTTATTGCCTGAGACAGAGGAGCAGCACATATTCTTCTTTCCATCTAGCCTATGTCAAGGCCTGTCCTTACCACTTTCTATAGAGGGACGATCGAGAGCATCCTGTCATGTGGCATTACAGTCTGGTTTGGAAGCATTACTGCTTCAGACAGGAAGGCAGTGCAAAGAGTGGTGAGGATGGCAGAAAAGATTATTGGCAGTTCACTCCTTTCTATCCAGGACATAGCATATAAGCATTGCTTGAGCAGGGTCCGCAGGATTGTCTGGAACACTACACATCCTCTTTACAACCTGTTTTCCTTGATAGCTTCTGAGAGGAGGCTTTGTGGCATCTGAAGCAGAACATCCAGATTCAGTCACAGTTTTGTTCCATATAGTATCAACCTTGGGAACTCTCAAGCTACCTCTTTCCAATATGTATTCAAGATGGACAGTAATTAATATTTATATATATTTATATGAAAGGGTGTGGGTATATACATATACAGCATGTCTGTATGTGTGTTATGGATGTGTACACTTTGAGAACAGGAAACAGAACAGGAAACAGAATTTCATTTTTAATGTGTGTCAGTGCGCCCACAGTAAAAAATGTCAATAAAGGTTATTTTATCTAGGTATCTATGTCTATATCTATCTATCTATCTATCACCTACCCCACCTACCTACCTACTTACCTACCTACCTACCTACATCTATCTCTATCTCTATCTCTATCTCTATCTCTGTCTCTGTCTCTGTCTCTGTCTCTCTATCCATCCATCCATCCATCCATCCATCTATCTATCTATCTATCTATCTATCTATC
>WNWU01000006.1:25651823-25670637 GCA_012654045.1 Ptyas mucosa
GAGAGAGAGAGAGAGAGAGAGAGAGAGAGAGAGAGAGAGAGAGAGAGGCATGCATTAGATGCCACCTCATTATTGTCCATAGTGTTTCCTTCCTTTGTATGTAGTTCTAGACCAGTGACAGCAAACCTATGACACGCATGTCAAACATAACGTGCCACAACATCTTGGGTGACATACAATTCTCGAAACCATGATTCTGAAAACGAGTGTTTTCCTCATATTTCAGTTCTGTAACTATTTGCCGTTTCTTTATATAATGCATAGCACCAATGCATAATTGGACTGTATTTATTTTTTTACAATAAAAAAGGACATAAAGACTTGTTTCTGCCTTGTTGGAAGGATGTAGAGTATGTGTGACACACCAGTAGAGTCATGTTAGGCAATTTTTGACATACTGAACCCCAAGGGTTCTCCATCACTATTCTAGACTGCTCATACTCTTTTATTCTGAAGAAGTGTCTGCTCGGAGATCTTTATTTTGCTGTCTTTTAAAGGGCCACATTGCCAGATATATTGATAGATGGAGGGCTGTGTATTCATGCACATCAACTCAGACAGCCAATTATGAAATCTTTCAAGCTAGTTCAGCATCTTGGTGCTGATGTTTTAATGCCCTTTGGGGCAGCTTTCCCTTAAATGACAATAAACATCCTTATTTTCAAATATCTTTCAGTCCTTGAATGAAAAATACATTGTTGCCATAGAGATTGTCACCCATAAATTGCTAATTACCTAGGCCTTAAGGGAGAGTTCCTTTGAATAAAATTCTTAAAATGGCAACACATTTCACAGTATCTATGAAGTACACGTGTAAAGCAATTGTCGCTCTTCAGAACAGTCTGGAACCAGGTTTGCAGGCCATAGGCAAAGTACACAGAATGAAGTGGGTGAACCAAAGGTTGAAGTGGGAGAATTTTGACTTGTTATCACTTCAGACTCTGGAATTCTTTTATAAAAATTAATAACAAAAAACTTGCATCCAATACATTACAACAGTGAGAAGAGACACAGTGTAAAGGAGCATTTTTTCCCCTGCAGATAAGCACATACTGTACACCAGGGGTGTCAAACTCAAGGCTCTGGGCTTGGATCCGGCCTGTGGGGTGCTTAGATCTGGCCTGTGGGGCTGTCCTGGAAACAGTGAAGGACCGGCCCGTGGTGCCTCTGCCAGCAAAAATGGAGCTCGGAAGGGCTGCATGCATACCTACCCAAGCACTGTTTTTTCTGGCAGAGAGTTTCAAGAGTCGAAAATGGACCAACATGGACGTCGGGACCAACATGGACATCCCCAACACAAATGATGTTGAGCTGGCCACGCCCACCATGCCATGCCATGCCTACCCTGACCCCCCATGGTCAAACACAACACTGATGCAGCCCTCAATGAAATTGAGTTTGATACCGAGAACTGGGATGAAGCAATTAGTATCCTGTTTGTATGGCACAACTAGCTTTTGAAGCTAAAATTGACCCTATAAATTTTGAGAAGGGACTTTTGGTCCTTTAGAACAGGGCATTCATGGAGGAATGAGTTGAAAAAGTCAAGATGGCAGACCCCACTGAAAGATAATAAAATATACTCCCTTTTAACAACTCTGTAGCCCCTGTTTGGGGAACAGTTTGGGTGACTGGATAGAACTGAGCATTTACTGGTGGATGCCCTTCCTGACACCTATGTGGAGTTCTCAGCAGATATTTTCTCTTTGCGTCTTAAGAGAGGAACATCTAGTGCTACCTAGGATTGAACTCTCAACCTTCCAAGTGGGAGGCGAGTATCTTCACAATTAGGCCACCATCATTGTTAGGCCACTCTACTGAATGAAAAATGCCCAATTCTTTTTTATGTATGATGGGCATCAACAAGGGATGGGCCTTTGGCCCACAAATGTGGCCACCATCAGGACTTCTTTGGCCTTCTACTTGCATGCATCCCTGTCTCATATGTTGTTGAATGACAACTTCTAGCAATCCCAGCCAAGAGGTCCAATACTGTAGTTAGCAGTATTTCTGCTTTCTTTTTTTACATTTCTTAGCTATCTTTTGAAGACCACAGTCTTTCCAGGATGACTAACCATGCACAACATACAAATCAAGACCCTAACAGCAAGGCAGTTTCGTGGGACTATATAGAATCTCTTCAGGATGACCTGTTGAATGCCGAAGGCCAAGTCAAAAGTGTCAAAATGCACATCTTAAATACCTGCATTTTTTTTAGCCCTTGTATACATAGTTAAAAGGATGCTCCTGCAGCAGAGGAAAAGCTAACCTTTTATCTTTTATTGTGATCTCCCTCTACCGAAATTTCTCCCCTGTCTCTGCTGTTAGCACTGTGGGGAATTCCCATTAGTGATAGTAATGGCAGCTACCATAGGGAGGGAGGGTGTTAAGATTAAAAGGGATGTCCATGACATTGACCACATGCAAACAGCATTTATGCATTCTGTTCTTTGTTGAATGAGGACAGACTTCTTTTCTGAGAGTAAGATTGAGAACAGTTATATGTTACTGACTGTGCCGCTCCAGATTTACAATCCTGAGTCTTTGTAATTCAAGATAACTGGTAGTGTTTTTTCACCTGTGGAATAGATGAGTGAGGAGAAGCTCATGATAAATGTCTCTCGTCCACACCTCAGGGGCTGGAACCCATGTGGTCTCTTAGACTGTTCTTCCTCCCTCTATCTACCACACAGGTGTCAAACTCGCCACGTCATGTGGCACATGATGTATTGCCAGAGGTGATATTCAGCCGGTTCGGACCGATTCAGGTGAACTTGTAGCTCTGATGATCAGTTTGCCCCACCCACCTGCCCCCACTCTATTCTGTCCTTTATTTCCTGCTTTGTAGCTTATCTCAATTGCGTGGCATAGCTGATTCCCCACCCTTTGCTATTCTACTTACCGTTGCGGACTTGGAAGGTAAGCAGCTGAGCTTCTAAAGGCTCCATTTTCAGCGTGCGCTCACCAAACCGGTTGTTAAACCAGCAGCATTCCACCACTGCATATTGCGATGTTTTTCCCCTTTGTGGAGCTGGGATGGGTGCAGTGGTGGGATTCAAGTAATTTAACAACCAGTTCTCTGCCCTAATGATTTCTTCCAACAGCCAGTTTGCCAAACTGCTCAGAAAGTTAACAACCGGTTCTCCCGAAGTGATGTGAACTGGCTGAATCCCACCACTGGATGGGGGTGACCTGCACGTAACCAATCTGGCCTGCGGGCCACCAGTTTTACACTCTTGAACTAGCACTACCCCATATTTATACAATATGGTAGGAACAACACTATTTCACAAATACCTAGTCTGTTGATCTTTTCTTCTAATGTGCCATGTGGAAAAGGAAGGAAGAGACAGCACTCATAGCCAGAAACGTAGCAAAATATAACATACCATGTTTCCCCGAAAATAAGACTCTGTCTTATATTTTTTTGAACCCTGAAATAAATGCTTGGCCTTATTGCCATGTGTTCAAAAGCCCGATTGGGCTTATTATCAGGGGATGTCTTATTTTGGGGAAAACAAGGTAATACAAACATGATTAGACCCAGTTGATGGGAACTGTGGGGGAGGAAATTTCTGCTGAACATCTGAGTGTGTTCAGATGAATGAGGGATCCCCTTTTATGGGCAGTATTGAAGCAGAAGCTGGACAGTCATCTTCTTCTCATAGTCAATCCTGTAGCCCCAAAACCTTTGAGCCAAGCTCAGTCAGTCCTTTCGGAAAGTTGAGAACATGGCATGGATAGAGCCTGAGTGGTGTAGGAGGCTAATGCCTCCTATTAAGGCAGCATTTAACATCCAGCTGCCTGCAATTACTGCGAGTTCTAATCTCACCAGGCTCAAGGTTGACTCAGCCTTCCATCCTTTCTAAGGTGGGTAAAATGAGGACCCGGTTTGTGGGGGCAATAAGCTGACTTTGTATAAATATACAAAAAGTATGAAGGCTATTGCTTAACACATTGTAAGCCACCCTGAGTCTCCGGAGAAGGGCGGCATATAAATATAAATTAATTTTTTTTAAAAAAAAATGGATGCTCTCAGAAGAGAGCTGCTGTAGAAAGGGGCCCAAAGCAGGAAAGTTAGGTGTCATGTTATCTCCTCTAGTTCCCAGGAATGCCCCACTTTCCCCCCAAGTTAACCTTTGAGACGTTTTTTCCCCCCCTGGCTGAGTTGGCACATGTTGACAAAAAGTACTAAACTGCCGCAATTAATTGGTTTTTTTTTTTTAAAAAATTATATGGGGTTCCTGTAGACATTCTGTAGATTATTCTTAATGCTAGTGCTTGTTATACTCTGTGTCATCCTCCCACTTATTTTTTCTTCTTCTTCTGTTATATAACACAAAAATGGAAACCTGATGTGTGCCAAGAGAATTGTTTGCAGTGAAAGGACTATGGATACTCTATGGATCTATATTTGTATAGTCTTTTGTCAATAGTATTATATAGTATTTGTCAAAAGGCAGTGCTGATTTGGCTTGGGCACATTAAAGAATGCTTCTGATCGTAAGTTTATTATTCTTTTACTCATGTAATATTTCCAAATCCTCGTTTTATTTTGTTTTTAAATCCTCTTAGTACTATAGCAATTGTTCCCATGCTAATTAATTCTTGGGGTTGTGATTGACAGGTTTTGTTAAAGGCTTAATTTCAGATCCATTGTTTCACAACCATGTTCTTGTATAAGGATACAGTACATGGGGCGGGGAAGGGGGGGGAGGAAATCAATGTGATAATACATTTTGCCCCCTAGATGGCAATAGACTCCATGCTTTTATTTTACTAGTGCCAAAGTTTCTATTCTTCCAGCTCATGAGCCTAATTCTACTAAATCCAAAGCCCCATCTCCTGATACAATCAGTTATCCCACAGAGTGAAACGGATTGTTTAAGAGTTAAACTTATTAACAGAAAATGCTCCAACAGAATATAAATCCATAGAGGAAAGACTGATCTGAGTAAGTTACAATGAAATTAGAGCTGACTGCTTAGTCTGAGGAACAGTCATTGTCCAAGCGACTGTTTGGGAGGAGATACTCACTGAAAATGGTAAACAACAGAGCAAGAATCAGTCAAGTTTTAACCAACCTATGCCAGCAAATCTGGAGAATGGCATAATGGTCAACAAATTGAAAGAGGTCAATCTATATTGAGAGAGAGAAAGGGAGGGAGGGAGGGAAAGAGGGAAAGAGGGAAAGAGGGAGAGGAGGAGAGAGGGAGAGAGAGAACTTTTGGACAATGTAGTCTCAGCGCATCCGGTTAGGGATGGCTAAGATATAGAATCAATGAAACTTGAATTTATATCAACTTATTCATGATATTCCTTGGCTCAGTTAGTGTTTCCTTAGCCTCACCTTTTCCCCACAGTTATTGTAAGCATTATATAGGATTGTTCCATGTACTCTGCTTTGGATAAATTTTTATTTTATTTTATTTATTGGTCGAGTACATATTAGATAATATATATAAGTATAAGCATGAATTGAATACATAAAATGAATACAATTAAAGGGAACATTAGGACAGGGATGGTAGGCATGCTGGTGCTCTTATGCACACCCCTTAGGAATGGGGTGAGGTCAACAGTAGACAGTCTAAGGTTAAAGTTACGGGGGTTTGGGGATGAAATCACAGAGTCAAGTAGTGCATTCCAGGCATTGACCACTCTGTTGCTGAAGTCATATTTTCTGCAATCGAGATTGTAGCGGTTTACATTGAGTTTGTATATATTATTTGCTCATATATTGTTGTGGTTGAAGATGAAGTAGTCATTGACAGGTAGGACATTGTGGCAGGTGATTTTATGAGCTACGCTTAGGTCATACCGAAGGCGGCGTAGTTCTAAATTTTCTAAGCCCAAAATTTCAAGCCTGGTGGCATAAGGTGTTCTTTTGCGAGTGGAGGAGTGGAGGACTCTTCTGGTGAAATATTTCTGGACACGTTCAATTATATTAATGTCCGATATGCAGTGCGGGTTTCAGACAGATGAGCTGTCTCATCTAAATATAAACAAGGTATGCAAGCAAGTACAGGAGAAGGGAGTAAAATAACATGGCATACTGATGATATTTCATTACTTCATGCCTTATTCTAAAGTTTAAAAATAGCAATGTTTGTTAGATAGGTGATGGGAAGAGAAAAGGGTTTTTTTAAAAAAAAAATTAAGGGAACAAGAACAATGGAAAATTTGGAGCAACTAATTCCCAGATTGACGTATGAAGAAAGGCAGTAGAGCTATCTTGTCTACCTTTATAAGAACTGACTTATGACATGTCTTTGTGTCTCTTCCAAAATAGGAAGGTTTTGATCTAAACTGACTTTACCAGGAGCCATGGTGGCACAGTGGTTAGAATGCAGTAGTGCAGGCAAACTCTGCCCACAGCCTGGAGTTCAATCCTGGCAGGGCTCAAGGCTGACTCAGCCTTCCATCTTTTGAGGTCGGTAAAATGCCCAGATTGTTGGCGGGCAATATGCTGACATCGTAAATCACCTAGAGAGTGCTGTAAAGCACTATGGGGCTTTTTAAAGTCTAAGGGTTATTGTTACATTAAAAAAACCATTTAGGCTTCAAAAATATGTGTACAAGGAATTTATTATTTATTTAGCATATGGCATACAATATCAGCGAAATCTACACATGCTAGACATGCTATGCAGTCCTGACAGGCTAGAATGTTAGAGCGTGCAAACAATTATGGAATATCCTTTTTTTCCCGTGCAAGAAAAATAGTGCTTAGCATCATCCAACACAGATACATGGAAAAAGAGAGGCCATGTTTAATTTGGCTTTAAAAAAAGTCATGGAACATGAGACATTATTGCTGATGCATGCTGGATAATTGAAAAAGCTAAAGAAGACCAAAAAAGAAGTCAGTAAGTTTTTGTTGATTATGGAAAGGTCTTTGATTGTGTCAATCATGTTAAATTGTGAAAAGTGCTCCGAAAAATGGGAATCCCACAATATCTCATTATCCACACGAGAAACTAATATGCAGGTTAGGAAGCCACAGCAGTTCAGCAAAAGGGTGAAACAGACTAACTACAGGTTGGCAAAGGAATGAGACCAGATTGTATACCCCTTCCCTTATTTATTCAACCTATATGTGAAATATATATATTAGGAAAAGCTAGATTATAGCCCATGATCAATAAATCAATCAACGAAAGAATCAATTTAGAATCAAATAAGTGTGTTCAACATGAAATTCATATGGTTATTTTGTAAAATTGAATTTATTGCCCAAATGTTTCAGGTTGGTCACAATACTTACAGGAATCATACAAAACCAGTGCAATAGATTATCTGCTGCTATCAATTATATCACATATAAATGTTTTCAAGATCTGTTGAAGCTTAACTCTAGCCAATGAAACCCAAAATGTATTCAAGATTATTTTATTGTCTTCTGAACTGCCCCCAGCATATCTTTGGTCGCTATTTATCAACCTTTTAAGACAGACCAAACTAGGAAATCAAAGTCATGCATATTAATGCTATTTTTATTATTAGTAATCAAGTTTGAATGACCTTTTCTGCTCTTTCAGTGGGGTGCTTACTCAGGTTACCGTTCTGGCCTGGACTCAAATTTCTTTTATTTTACCATTGTCTTAGTTGTGCCTCTTCCCCCTCTTCCTCAGGGTTATTCTTTCTTCCCGTTACATATGATTATATTCTTGGAAACAAATATCATGAGCCTAAACTTTTGAAGACATTTTCAAGGTCTCCAGAAGACCCATAATGAAAGAACCCAGCCAAGGCAAAATTGAAAAACTGATAATTCAGATGTAATATAATTATGAAAATAGCAGCAACTTGAGTTAAAGAGGAAACCAACACAAATGAAATCGTTAGCATAAGTAGCAAGCAGATTCAAAAGTCACACAGTTACAGGTTTCGGGGACCAGTAACGTTGCCAGAAATTTAAAAGAACAGGTATGCAACAAAAGACTTCCTGCAGTTATCTGGGTCACGTATAAGCATTCCATAAATACATCTTAAGAGTAAATAAAGAAAATTTCAAGAGGAAAAATTATACTAGAGGTTGCTGCTTATTTGAGCATCCTGTTTTATTTTACAAAATTAAAACAATGTTTAAATAGTAAAGCAAAATAAAGGGTCTTTGTTTTACAGAGAGAAAGAGAGAGGGAGGGAGGGAGGGAGGGAGGGAGAGAGAGAGAGAGAGAGACGTTTGTTATTTGGTATAAAGTGAGAAAGCAGTCTGAAACTCTGGATTGGCCATTCCTCTCTGACGCCTGTCCTTTATCAGTGGTGGGTTGCCCCCCGGTTCGAACCGGTTCGCAAGAACCGGTAGTAAAACTGGCGGGAGGCCCTGCCCACTGCCCGGATGTCATCATCAGCGATCTGTGCATGTGCGATCCCGTTGCGAACTGGTAGTAAAGTTAAGTAGAACCCACCCCTGTCCTTTACATTGTGCAAAAGTGATGTACAGGTAGTTCTCAACTTAACAACAATTCATTTAGTGACTGTTCAAGTTACAATGGCACAGAAAAAAGTGACTTATGACCATTTTTCACACTTATGACCATTGCAGCATCCCCGTGATCAAAATGCAAATGCTTGGCAACTGGTTCATATTTATGACAATTGCAGTGTCCCAGAGTCCTGTGATCACCCTTTGCCACCTTCTGACAAACAAAGTCAATTGGGGGGACGGGGGACGGACCGATTCACTTAACAACCATGTCAGTAACTTTAAAAGTGCAGTGATTCACTTAACAACCGTAGTAAGAAAGGTCATAAAATGGAGCAAAACTCACTTAGCAACTGTTTCGCTTAGCAGCAGAAATGTTGGGCTCAATTGGGGCCGTAAATCAAGGATTACCTGTATTTGTTTTAGTAAATCAGTTCTTTCCCATATGTGTAAGCTACCGATGTGGGAGCTCCAGTCTGAGCAGAGCTTCAAGGAGTAGAGACAAAATTCCAAAGCTCTTGTTCAAGTATTAAAAAAAGAAATAAAAGCCAACAACAGGTTACTTTGAATTTGAAAAGAGTCAGACTGGGCTGGCCTACGGCACAGCTGAATGATCTGTTCAATGGCAATATCTTATAGGTAGACAGATAAGAGCAGGATGATTTTCTGCATATTTTTTCTTGACTATGCAGAGCCTGTATATGTTTTTTCTTCTTCTTTGAACCTGTGATCTACCATAAGATTTTCCCGTTGCCTTTCTAAGTGAAGAGCCCAGAGATTGTAGATGTAGAAAGCTTGTGCTCCAGACTTTGAAACATTTGTCAAATCTCAACATTTTATAGGCAATGAGTCAAACTGTTCTTATGATGGAGGCCAAAGTCAATGGACATCTTTGTATTCTTCCATGGGCTCAAAGAAGCTGATTTTCATATTCATTTCAATTTATGAAGCCACTGAAATTGACAGAGTTCTCTTTGATCTTTTTTTGCCCAGCAGTAACCTCTAGGTGACTGAAATTAAAGTGATATCCCAGGTGAGTTTTGCAAGTTTGCACAAGCCCAAAAGTTTGTCGCGATCAGTTGCAAGATCTCATCCCACAATTGTGATTCATGAAACGGAGCCTGCATACTGTATCTCAAAATTATGGAGGCTTCGCAATGCAGTTGGAGCAGGAAACCCATTAGAGTAAAAATACACAGGCCTAAACCGAGAAGCACTTAAGAACATCTGTTGCATGTGGAGGCAGAGAACTGGAAACAAGAGAAAAGCCCATTACTTTTTATGGATCTTGATATCAGCTGAATTTAAGACCATCTCTTCAACACAAAAGATATCCTGTCGACCTTCCATTTGCTCACTAGAAAGGAGGACACTTAAATAACCAGAAGTTGTGAGTATCAGGCTGCAATAATCAGCTTTGTTGTTTTTTTAAAAAAAAACAACAACACCCACTTCATTAGAAAATATGGCACATTTTCTCCCTTGAGAGATTGGATAGGATTCAACCCCCCTCTGTTTGAATAACAGCATTTCTAGAGTGGCTTTCTCTTCTGAATGACTGTCCATTTGTAGCTTTGGTTTGGCTATTGTACGAAATTAATCTGAGTTTTGGAATAGCTAAATGAAAGGATGGTCCCATTGCTGATGGACTAATAATGCGAGACATTTTGTAGAGGCCCATAACCTTTTTGTGAACTTTGGCCCTCTGCAGCAGGTTGTGGAGGCCCTCGTCCGTCAGGTGACAAACGAAGCCATCTGCACCTCCGGGCTGGTCATCTGGCCAGAGCTGTGACCTTTCTGAACATGATACAGTGAAATCTAAGTCTTGAAAGCAGCTGGAAGGCAAAAATCTGCTCCTCCATGTCAGTTTCACTCCTCCATCACTTAATTGTCCAGCGCAGATGACAAAGGTAACCATTAGATTTAGGTCATGAACTGTGCAGCTCGACGGTCTTCGTGCAACTGTACACCAGAACTTGTTGATCAATTTAGGAGGAAGAACAGCTCCGTTCTTGGCTTCAGTCTGAGTTGATGGGACCGGATAAGAGCTTCCTCTATATGACTCTGCAACTGGCAACTGAGTTTTTAAAACATTGGTCATAAACGTTAGGATTTGGAATTCTACTTCATTGCAAAAATTGACATAACATCAAGTTTTGCTGTCCAGTAAACAGCAAAAAAGAACTATTAGAGAACCCCTGTGACATGTTAATCCAATAAAAGCGGTCCATAGACATTGGTTGCAAGGACTGAACTAAATTTCTGATTGGCATGCATAGCTGTTCAGGACTACGGATTTACTTCAGGTAAATGGATATAAGATTGCATCCTTAATTCTTGCCATGAAAACCCATGAAACTTTAAGCAGGTGATCAGATTTGAATACAGGCATAGGCCTGTTTAAATTTATGGGGGTGGGGGGGGAATTGATTTACATCAGAAGAAATGGGACAGTGAGTGGAATATAAGAAGAGACGATATTTCTGGTCTGACTTGCTTTTGGCTTTTGACTGATGTATTGAAAGAATGCAATTTGAAAACACGGGTGGGGCTAGGAGAAAAAGTTAAATGGATTTAATTTAAATTGCATAAATTACAATCTAATTTAAGAGTTGTGGTGGCACAGTGGTTAGAATGCAGTACTGCAGGCTACTTTGGCTGCCTGCTGGCTGCTTGCAGTTTGGCAGTTCGAATCTCACCGGGTTCAAAGTTGACTCAGCCGTCCATCCTTCCACGGTGGGTAAAATGAGGACCCAGATGGTTGGGGGGTCATATGCTGACAGTGTAAACCACTCAGAGAGGGCTGTAAAGCACTGTGAAGCTGTATATAAGCCTAAGAGCTACTGCTATTGCTAGTAATGAACGTTGACGAACAAACTATTCATTATTCCATCTATATTTAATGATTTCTTCCTTATGTCTTATTAAGCACGGTGACTCTGAGCACTGGGAGCTGCATGCTAGGCTTTGGGTCACGCCCAGCCTTTAAGTGGGAAAACTAATATGGTATAGTGGTTTAGATGTTCAACTTAGGATCAGCAAGATCTTACTTCAAAGGGTCTATTAGACCACTGAGCGATAGGAACTAGTCAATGTCTCTCTGACCTGAAAAGGTTGTTGGTGTGAAACTAAAATAAGTTCTGCATATGAAGGACAACTGAAGAAAGACTGGATACAGATGGAATAAATTAATAAGTAATCTTGCTGGGAGTTGCTTCATAGATGTAACGGTAGCTCTATCAGGATGTCAGTTTTCTGCTGAAATTACAGATTAATCACTCCCACAGTAGTAAATCTGCAGAGCAAGAAAGACTAAGAGCTTCTATCAGGATTGCTGTATTTCATAACAGAATTTTCTCATCCTTCATTTTTTTTTCCAGCTGAAATCAACTTTTTAATAGCAAATTAATCTGATACATAAACTAGCCCTGAACTTTCACCTTCCTTGGCACTTGCACTGGGCAAGCGGCTTCATGCTATCACAGCCATCAGTCATCATCCACGTAATACAATGACTTTACAGCCTGTAACTCCTTTCATCCAAGAGCCACAATAAGCTTCACAAACATTAATTAATTGACCACAGAGAACCATTGTGTGCTGGGAAAAGATCATCCGAAAGATGGCCAGATACAGCACAGCCAAATTACTTGATCAGTTGAAGAGCAGCTGAAAAGAAGAAGAAGAAGAAGAAGAAGAAGAAGAAGAAGAAAGAGAGAGAGAGAGAGAGAGAGAGAGAGAGAGAGAGAGAGAGAGAGAAGGAGGGGGTGGAGGTAAAATGAAGAAGGGGAAAAAAGGAGAACTTATGATTATATATTTATATATATTATATATTTGATTATATATTTGAATTTATAAATTTAATATATACATGCTGACTTAAACCTGCCATCCACCTGGACTGCAGGTTAAGATGAGGAAGAGAGAAGAGGCTTCACCAAGGGAGATTGGAAGGAAATTGCTTAATTTGATCTGATTTAAACCAGCCAGACACTAGGCGTACCGCTGCCTGAATGTCTCCATTGGTCAGATTTAGGGCAAACCAGAACGTTTCCCCTGCATCTTTTTTTTCCCCCTTTCTTTCTACAATCGCTCATCCACTTGGATGAAAGAATTTGCTTTCAAAAGTTCTTTCAAAAAGAAGAGGATGCTGGTTGGATTCTCACGGGTAGATTTATTGACCAATTTGCGATTATTCTGGTTTACTTGGGATGATTGATCCCAGCAGTCTCCAGTCTCCCTGAATTCCCACATTTCAGTTAAATCCCAAAAGAAGCTGTCAAGCGAGATATTCTCATGTGCTTCTTTTTTAATGTTTTTTTTTTGGTCTGGACTCAGAAATGCATGATGAAGGCATGTGTAATACAAAACAACAAACCGGCTGCTCTATGGACTCCCTCTAGCAATCAAGTAAACTCAAAATGCCACCAAAAGAAATTGGAAAGCGAGTCTCTCAGAAGCCGGAGAATAAGACAGAAGACCGCTTTGTCGAGAAAATTAACTTTTTGACAATTTGAAAGGCACATTTTGATCTAGCATTGGATAGAGTGTTGGATTTAAAGCTGAATTAGTCTGAGGTTTAAATGTCCCTCAAGTACGAAGGAGGTATGAAGTTCAGTTGGGTTAGGGAGACTTCAGTCCAGTCCTGAGTTAGTCCAGACATGATGTGAATTAGAATTTGTCCTCACTGTACCAGGTTGGGACTTCCAAGCATGCATTAAGCAAGCATAAGATGCTGGCCTCGAAACCAGAGGACAGTGAATTTTAATTCCACTTTAGGCGTGAAAGCCAGCTGGGTGGCCTTGGGCCAATTACTCACTCTCAGTCCAACCCACCTCACAGAGTTGTTTTTGTGGAGAGAAAAAAAAAAGGAGGGAAAGGAGCATTGTGTGGGTGTGCTGCCTTGAGAAGTTTATAAAAATAATAAAGGTGGAATAAAAAAAAATCATTTAGGACTAATATCTGTGCCTTGTACCAGTTTGTCATTTGGCTGTCTTGATAGTGCAGCAACATTTAAAGACAGAAGTACTCAAGGAGACTTTATGACTTATCTTGGTTATATCTTATATTAAGCTTGGTTAATATATTCTGCTGAACAACCCTATCTTCAAACAAGGATTGTGCAGCATGAGGAGAAACATTGGCTTGGCACTATAGCTGGAAATGGTTTATGTACCAGACAGCAACAATAGTTGAAAGAAAGTATTGTGACCAGTACAGTGCCTTGTTAGCTATTTCTCTAGTATTGGTAAAAAACCAACAACACTTGAATTTATACCTGGTGCCAGTGCCATCAACATCTCCTGACTGCTCAGGACAGAATCTCAGCTTTTCCTGGTGCTGGAGAAGACTCCTGCGAGTCCCGTGGACTGCAAGGTGATCAAACTGGTCAGTCCTAGAAGAGATCAACTCTGACTGCTCTTTAGAAGGCCAGATCCTGAAGATGAAATTCAAATATTGGCCACCTAATGAGAAGGAAGGACTCACTGGAGAAAAGCCTAATTCTGGGAAAGACTGAGGGTAAAAGAAGAAGGGGACGACAGAGACATTCAGAGGTGGCTGGATGGAGTCACTGAAGCAGTAGGCGTGAGCTTAAATGGTCTCCAGAGGATGGTAGAGGACAGGAAAGCCTGGAGGAACTTTGTCCATGGGGTCAGACACGACTTTGCAACTAACAACAACAACAACAACAACAACAGTTTTTCCGTGGGGATTTGTGGAAAACTCCACGGAAGAGTTTCCAGGTGACACAGCACAGCTTCCTAGGGAAAACTATACGTTTAAGGCCTTTTTGCCTTGCAATCATGCAACCACCTCCCTCCCTCTCCCCCCCCCCCCCCGCCATTGCTGAGCTAACAAAACATACCTTAGGGTGGGAGGCAGGGAGAAAGTATTAATTAACATTTCGTCCACTTGAGATGAATTTGGCAGGATGCTTATTACAATCTTATTCTTGATGTCTCCATGCTTCTCATGCATCTCTCATGCATAACAAACAAGAAAATAATTGCCGAAAGCCTCCCAGCTTCCTTCTTTTTAAATACAGACCATCCCTTCAGCCCCTTTAGAGAATACACTGTTTATCTGATTTCAAGCCTATTCGTGGCTCTCCCGCCGTCCCCTCCCTTCTCTTCCCCTCTCTCTTTTTGGTGGAATATTTCAGCAAGGAGTGAGCTAGAAAATGAGAGTTCACCATAAGCGAGCTCCATCTAATTATAAAAGATGAAGGCTTGGGATATTTGCATAATTGCTGACTCTGGTAGGGGTCGGTAACATATTTGCATTAGCTACTTGTGCTTCATACTAACACTTTTAAGTGCCACTTATCAAAAATAAGTCCACTAAGTCAGAGGTGCTGAGGTGTCTAAATATTGTAACCTGCCACAAACAGGCCCGTCTTCTACTTGCATCCCCACCAGGCTTTCAAAATGCAGGCCCGGCCTCCGCTTTGCTTAATAGTGAGAGGCAGAGGTGACAGGGAGCATTAATAATATCAGCGATGAGTGTGAAAAAAAACTGTTTGCCTGCTTTGGGAATGGATTTATTTTTGGGAGCAACATTATTTTGGCACTCTGTGTTTGTTCATTGACATTCATTACTCAATTTCCAAGGGTCTTTTCTGTTTCTCTTTTCTCTTGCTCCTCAGTATCTTCCTTTATTAATATCTATAGGCCAAATAGGTTTGTCTACACATGTCAAAAGAAGCAGCAGAGTTTTTTTTTTGGTAGTGGGAACCCCAGTTAAAGTTCTGGTTACAGGGGGTGGGGGGAACCAGGGACAAAATCTCCCTGAGCCATAGATTGATTGATTGATTGATTGACTGATGTCAAACATGTATAAGATAACAGATACAAGTATAAACATGATCATGAATACATGAAATGGATACAAATAAAAAGGAATATTAGGACAGGGACGGTAGGCACGCTGGTGCGCTTATGCACGCCCCTTACAGACCTCTTAGGAATGGGGTGAGGTCAACAGTAGACAGTCTAAGGTTAAAGTTATGGGGGTTTGGGGATGAAACCACAGAGCCAGGTAGTGCATTCCAGGCATTGACCACTCTGTTGCTGAAGTCATATTTTCTGCAATCGAGTTTGGAATGGTTTACCTTAAGTTTGTATCTATTGTGTGCTCATGTATTATTGCGATTGAAACTGAAGTAGTCATTGACAGGTAGGACGTTGTAGCAGATAATTTTATGTACTACATTTACGTCAGACAGAAGGCGGCTTAGTTCTAAATTGTCTAAGCCCAAAATTTCAAGCCTGGTGGCATAGGGTATTCTGTTGTGAGCAGAGGAGTGGAGTACTCTTCTCGTGAAATACCTCTGGACTCACTCAATTGTATTAATGTCCAATATACAGTGCGGGTTCCAGGAAAATGAGCTATATTCAAGAATTGGTCTACCAAAGGTTTTGTATGCCCTAGTTTGCAGTACAATATTACCAGAAAAGAAGCTTCGCAAGATCTCACTGGATGTTCTTGTGTTGCGTTCACATGACATATTTCTGGTGCTACTTTACTTCATTGTATTCTGGGTTTGTAGTCTTTCTAAACTACATAGTAGTCTGGTTGGTTTCAGGTAGTTAGATTTCATCAAGAAGTAATATTTAGATATACTTTGTTTTAAGCAGGGCATACTTTTTTTTAAATTTTATATCAAATTTATATACCGCCCTTCTCCTGAGGGACTCAGGGCGGTGTACAGCCAAAATAAAAACATCAAGTATCAAGAAAATACGACTTCAAGTATAAATGTTAAAATACAATTAAAAGGATATATATCTATTTGGCTCCAATTAAAAGAATGACAAACCGATTAAAAAAATATTTTAAAAATTGTTAAGCTAGCCCGGCTTGCTGGAAAAAGAAGGTTTTAAGGGCACAGCGGAAGGCATCTAGGTCTTGAATACTCCTTATCTCTGGGAGCAGTTGACTCCAGAGGGTAGGTGCCCCCACAGAGAAGGCCCTCCCCCTGGGGGTCACCAGCCTACATTGTTTGGCTGATGGCACCCCGAGGAGGCCCTCTCTGTGGGAGCGCACAGGTCGATGGGAGGCCGTCGGTAGCAGCAGGAGGCCTCGGAGATAACTAGGTCCAATGCCATGGAGTGCTTTAAAGGTGATAACCAACACCTTGAAGCACACCTGGAAGACCACTGGGAGCCAGTGCAGCTCACGCAGGAGAGGTGTTGTGTGGGAGTGCCATGCAGCTCCTGTAACTACCCGCACGGCCGCATGCTGGACCAGTTGGAGCCTCCGGGTGCCCTTCAAGGGGAGCCCCATGTAGAGAGTGTTACAATAGTCCAGATGAGAGGTGAAGAGAGCGTGAGTGACTGTGCACAGGGAATCCTGATCAAGAAAGGGCCGCAACTGGCGGATCAGGCGAACCTGACAAAAAGTCCCCCTGGCTACAGCCATCAGATGTTCCTCCAAGGACAGCTGCATATCCAGGAGGACTCCCAGATTGCGAGCCTTCTCCGTGGGGGCCAGAGACTCGCCCGCAATAGTCAGTGACGGAGAAAACTGACTATATCGGGATGCTGGGAACCACAGCCACTCAGTCTTGGAAGGGCTGAGCTTGAGCCTGTTTCTCCCCATCCAGATCCGCACAGCCTCCAGGCACTGGGACATCACTTCAAGGGCATCGTTGGGGTGGCCTGGGGTGGAGATGTACAGAACTAATCTAAGTCAGTTTTGAAAAGTTGACAGGAGTTGGGGAAGATTACTTAGGCAATTGCGGGTTTGTTTTTCTTCCTCCTAAAACTGCTTTTCTCTTTGCTTTCTGTGGATTTAGTAGGACCTTGGATAGGACACAAGGTAAATCAGGAGTTTTATTTATTTGTTTGGACTATTTACAGCCTGTATGAATCAGCAATACCTGTGGGCAGGATGATCATTACGCCATCACATGGGGTTGTCTGCAGGATACAGCAAAAAGAAAATAATAATAATCCTTTATGCGATGCACATAAAAACACTGTGGCCACCTTAACTATTTTGACCATACCTTGTGGACGCCCTGACTATTAGTTAATTGTGCCATTTGCACAATAACATCAAGATGCGACTGCCATCATTTTGACATCAATGTGGCTTGTAATGGATGCCTGTGACCCACTATAAGCACATTGGATATTGTGGTCTTCATGTTCTTTAGCATTTAATTAAAAACTTAATAACCACTCACCCTCCATTGCTTTAATATATAAAACAATTTCTGGACTCAGCTTGCATGATTAAGAATTAGATGAAGAACAAAAATAATCCACACCCTTAAATTATACAAGAGAGGAGCATAGAAGATTGTCTTGAGTTACATTTTCTACTTCCCTGCCAACCAGAGATTAAAAACAATAAAAAACATAGTGGCCAAGTGGCAAAGTTTGAGGTGAATCTTGTTGGACAGGGATATAGATTTCCAGAAAATATCCTGCTTTATTCTTTTACATGTGGGGGATCACTCAGAGCAGGACTCCACAGGGAATGTACCTGGAGGAACTAGAAGGACCTATAATATCTACTCTCATGGATTCAGAAGGAAGAAGTAACACAACACCGAGAAGAACCAAGATTTATTGCAAAGATCATTGGGTGCCTACTTTACAAGAATGAGGGACCCTGAACAATGGAAAAGCAAAGTCTCAAAGGTGTTTTTTCAAAAGACACCTGGACTGGGTTTTTTTCCCCTTGAAGAAGAAGAAAACGTTTCGCTCCTCATCCAACAAGCTTTAACAGTTCTGGCAGGATGATGAGAGTGGTGGAAGGATGGGAATGGGGGTTGGAGGAAAAGAAACTGAAGCCTCCATTTTGTTTATTTTCTTCACTCTGCTATTTTATCCTTTTTTTCCTTCAAGTTTCCTTTTTTTTCTGTCATCTTAAGATACCTGCTCAAGTCAGTTTTGTGAATTTTCATAACTTCCACAATCTTTAAATATTTTTAAAGTTCTGAAAGGAGTTCTGAAATTCAGATATGCCTACTGAGAGGCCTTCAGAGAGATGATGCTGATGATGCTGATGATAACAACAACAACAACAACAACAATAACAACAACAACAATAATATGACAAAAGCAAGCAAGGGTAGTACCAAATAGTAATAGGCACCTTGGGTGCAATCCCAAAAAAACTGGAGTACCACTTGAACATCATAGGCATTGACAAATTTGCCATCAGTCAATTGCAGAAGGCGGCTTTACTTGGAACAGCTTTCATCCTGCGACAATATCTGTAACACCGTCAAACATCCAGATTTGCCTATTCCAGGTCCTCGGTAAGGACTTGATAGGTAGACAAAAATGCCAAACCCAGTCTGAACATCTGGCTAACTGTGTGGTGAATAATAATAATAATAATAATAATAATAATAATAATAATAATAATAAT
>WNWU01000006.1:25672399-25686218 GCA_012654045.1 Ptyas mucosa
AGAGAGAGAGAGAGAGAGAGAGAGAGAGAGAGAGAGAGAGAGAGAGATGTATTATTTTCCAAGTTGGCACCTAGCAGATACTATACGTTGGACTTCAGCGCTCACAATTCTCAGTGCGAAAGGCATGTAAACGTACACACATGTGTACTTTTAAAGGGAGAGAAATTGCTTTGGATATCAGACTTCTAAATGGAAAACATCACCAGGGATTCCAATGTTGCATGGTCTTAAAATCAAGTAAACAAATGAAAGGTCATATATTATTATGGCAAAGATTTACTCAAGAATGAATAGCTTTTACTCCTGAAAGGTTTGGCACCTTTAAGCTTCTGGCATTGGTCCCTTTATAGAGAATTACAGAGCCTGATAATCCCCTCTCTCTGATTCTCACCTTACAGCGTTTGGGGAGTGAGAATGAGACTGCATTCAGCTCAGCAATAAACATAGTTAGTCAGAATATCAATTCAATGGTGGGATTCAGCCAGTTCAGGCTGGTTCGGGAGAACCGGTTGTTAAATTGCTGGCTGGCCCCTCCCCTCCCCACTCCTTCCAGGAGTTCCCACACGCCCCATTTTGGCTCCCAGGTAAGTGCAGGGAGGCCTACTAGGCCCAAAACGGGGCACAGGGGGTGCAGCACACCCTCTGGCCCATTTATGCTCCTAGGAGGCTGCAGGGAGGCCTACTAGGCCCAAAACGGGGCACAGGGGTTGCGGCATGGCCCCTCTGCAGCCCATTTTTGTTCCCAGGGGGGTGCAGGAGGCCGAGTGCTGCCTGTCACACCCCCTGGCTATGCTCACCATGGCCACTCCACCCCAGCCGGTCATTAGAGCAGAGAACCGGCTGTTAAATTATTTGAATCCCAACATTGGTGATATTACATTATTTTGAAAAGAGTCTGGGCAAACAGCCTTGGCTGCTGCCATGTGCTCCTCTGGCCATTGATCTTTTTAAAGTGATCTTTTTTAGCATCCTGAGAAAAATGCTGCAAATATTAAATCCATTATTCTACCCATCAGAACTTCAGTTTCATATATGTGTGTTTCTTTATTTGCTTTATTGTTGGGATGCAATAAGATCAGCAAATGTAGAATGGTAAACTGTGACTCAAAAAGACTTCTTGTCCTGCAGTAAGGACTAATATGCTTAAGAAGTTTTAAACACAAACTTGTCAATCCGTGACTCATTGGGTCATAATTTCAGAGATAGTTCCACACCTACTATTCATGCGCCTTTGCCAACCTATGCTGCACCTCTGTGTACCATCATGCACTTCCTTGAACCCCACGCTAGGTCATCATCACCCCCTGTTGTGTCATCATTTCATATGTATTTTTTTATTTAAACAGAAATGATGGGCAGGCACAAAAGCAATTGAAAGAGGAGCAACTTCTGATTTCCTGCTGGCTTCCCCATTGACTTTCCTTGTAGGAAATCTGCAGGGAGCATTGGAAATTACAGCATTTACTTACTTACTTACTTACTTACTTACTTACTTATTTATTTATTTAGTCAGTCACATTTCTATGCCATCTAACTCCCAAGGGACTCTGGGCGGCTTACAACAGAGAATAAAACAATGCAACAATGTCCCATACAAAAGTTAAAAGAAAACATTAAAACATTAAAACGTTAAAACACATACACTCCAATTTGTGGCCGGGTCTCGCAAGATCACTATAACGAGATCAACAGCCCCAGGCCTGCCAGAAGAGCCAGGTCTTCACCACTTTCCGGAAGGCCAATGTGATTGTGGCTGACTGTGGCAGAGCTGTGATACAGCAGTGCACCAGCAATGAAGTGACCATAACTTTGCCAAATTTCAATCCTTTGAGAGCCATGTGTTCTAGATTTTAGAAGCATTCTATTAGTTAGCCCATCTGAGGTACATTGATTCAAACATTTTTGGTCTATGAAACACTATTTCAGCCAATTGCAAGTTACAAACAATCAGACACAAGAGTAAAAGTGTGGGGTTTTTTGTTTTGTTTGATTTTGTTTAAATCATTTCTTATGCCCCCCCCCCCCTTACTCATTTTGTTGCAGATCCATTGAAGAACCTCAAAAGAAAAACTATTGATATATTTTATCATGGCTTTCCTATAAACTTTCATACAATGTTCAACAGAGGCATACATACACATACATGTTTCCCCTTCAGATTTATTAGTTAGATTTACAAATTTAATTCATTTAAGTAATTCTTATCCTATAAGGTCATATTTATAGGATTAGAATATATTTCTTTTAGATTTTTAATCTCTGCATTCCACCAGACTCTATCTATCTATCTATCTATCTATCTATCTATCTATCTATCTATCTATCTATCATCTATCTATCGATCATCTATCTATCAATCATCTATCTATCAATCATCTATCATCTATCTATCATCTATCATCTATCTATCATCTATCTATCTATCTATCCATCCATCCATCCATCCATCATCTATCTATCTATCCATCCATTATCTATCTATCTATCTATCTATCTATCTATCTATCTATCTATCTATCTATCTATCTATCTGATTAAAGATTTTTAAACTAAAAAAAAAAGTAAACGGGAAGCTAGCTGTTGTAAAATAAGCATCCATCACTAGAATCATCTTTATTTATGTATAGAGAAAAGAAGATGACCTTGACAGAGATAAACCAGATCCGTTACCAAAGTGATGAGGAGAAAAACATAGTTTAAGTCCAAAACAAGCAGAAAATATGCAGAAATGGCTCAGAGACCTCCTTGTTTAAGAAGGGTATAAGAAGGGGAGGACAAGATTCTGCTATTGCAGCTACTCTCAATAAAAAAAATCATTTTAGCCCTTTTGGTGATGTTGACAATTTAAAAGGAAGCATTTCATGTAACTTCCAAGAGAAAGTCAAAAGTAAATGGGGGGAGGGGGGTATTCTGGAGCACCCAATGACCCCATCTTACCACCTTGCATTCTGAGTAATGGGAGAAAGTCACCTCACTGTTTTACTTTCTGATAATATAGGCTGCCCTGATTGATTTTTAGACAATGAATAGACCGCAAAGGCCGACGTGGATTTAATGTTATGCAGGTTGGTTCAATATGATCCATGATTAATTTTATCTGTTGGAGCAACCTTTCACATATTGGCACCTTCCAGAACATTTGGACTACTAATCCCATGACTACTATGGAACAGTGTTTGTCTGGAGCTTTGGAACATCTGGAGCACCAGAATACGGCACCAAGGATTGGATCCAGAATCTTATGCTATCAGGTTTTTTTTTTTTACTTAGAATGCTCTTACTTGCAAATGAAGAGAAAGTATTTATGTCCTTTATCTACATCCCTTTCGGGTCATACTGTCCACTTTTGGCAGAGTCCCCAAATCTCTGAAACAAACTTTCAGGAAACGCAGAGGATTGCAGAGAAAGGAAAAAGAACTAAAATAATCAGTTCTGCAATTCACTGGTGCAAAAAAACAAAAAGCAAAACCCTTCTACTGGCAAGAAAGAAAGGTTTAGCAGAAAGTCATCTGAAATATACTTTAATTCTGTGAGAACATACATTATTGGAGTTCTTCAAAATACCAAGAAAGATTTTGCTTTGGTATGCTTTGCAGTATATCAAAGCACTATACTTTCTTTCTTTTCTTAAAGAAAAGATAAATTTATTTAAAAGATAAATGCTATATCTTTTGATGACTATAATATGGAATTGTTTTCCCACTTTTACCTTCAAGCTCGAATGTATGTGTCTGGAACACTAAAAAAAAAAAAAATCAACTTTTTGCTACCAGGAAGATGAGTTTCAATATCAACACAAGATGGCACCAAGGGACAAAACTCAGGATAATAGGCAGTGCATTAAAGTGCACCGATTCTTTTTACCACCTAGCATGGACTGCCGTTATGCTTAAACAAAGCAATACCCTGCAAGGCTCCTTTGAGGAACAAGTACAAGAATCACCACATCTGAATTGATGCTATTGTGAAGACATTCCCAGATGCAAAACTTCGTCACAGGTGACAAGCATGGTGTGGACAAGTTGCGTATAGCAGCATGTTCAATGTCATCACAAAAAGAAACTGTGAGGCACTATTGTTGCCAGCCAAGGATCACTGCAGATAATGAGACAAAATTGGACCCTCCATTCATGTCTTGGACATAGGAGCAGAAGTCTTGTTTTCCCATGCCAAGGATCATCAGCTGTCAGACCCTGCTTTGAGATTGCAATGAGTGAAATTCATCCCCAAAATCGTAAACCTTCCAGGGCAAAATTACCCCCTGCCAAGATCATCCCTGCTTTCTTTAAATTGGATATCAATGTGTTGATCCCATTCCTAACCGGTGTTGGTCAATTCAACACTCTTCAATAATTTAGAAAAGGTTGGATAAGCCATAGTTTTGAATGCATGGCCCCTCAATCCCCCCCCTTTTAAGAATTCCTAGAACTTCTCTAGATCTCATTATCGATATTTGGTGGCTACTCAGAGATTCAGGAAGTACATTAACTTTCAGGCTTAATGAATTTTATTTTTAAATTTTAAATCCAGAAAAAAATGCATCCTATCTCCTGATGAATAACCACTAGGCTGGTGGACATGCCTTCTGCAGTAGTTGGATTTTTCTGTAACGAACCCAAAAGGCTGCCATATTTTCAGCAATTCTTTAATACCTAAAATTGCAGCAGAACCATCTCTATTGTCAGCCGACCTGCAAATAAAGCCGATGAAATCAGGAGATATAGGGTCCAATTTGGCTGATGAATTCCAAGACTGAGTCTTTTTCACCTGCCCCTCCTTTTCTGCTTTCTTCTGTTGCAGCCAAATCATGGGATACAAATGACCTTTTTTGAGCCTCTAAGTCAACCTTCCCTCTACTTGCTGCTGAGTGGAGCACTGTGGCTTATCCTGAGCAAAGCACCTACCGGAAAATTGAACAACTATGAGTATAAATATGGCAGTGCACTTTCAATTCAGTGATGGTTTCAGAGAGAAAGAATTCTAATCTCTTACAGGGTCTTGATAAACAATTGATACAGTGGCACTGTCAAAAATGGGCCACTCTTTGTAACATAAAAGCGAGCAGATACCATCTTACAGTTCAGTTCCCTGGATTTCCAAAAGGATATTCCTTGTATATAAGAAGCCTAGAGAAAGTCTAACAAATTGATTTGGGATTAGAGAACTCTGCCTTCTGTCCTCTGAATTTCAAGAGAGAAGCGCACTCGGAGAGAGAAAGACTGAGAGGGAGAGAGAAAAAGAAAAAAAAGAAAAGAAATTTTGGATTCACCAAGTGGCAGATATACTATAGTTGATCATCTGCTGGTTGCCCATATTTGGTTCACAGCTACTCTTTTATTATATGTTAAGTCATTCGTGCATCCTGATCTCTCTATTCTCTGCTGTGACTACTTGTGACCCATGGGTAGCCAAGCACAACTCTATTTATGGCCTCTGAACAATGCCATATGCTTGGTTTATAAAATCAATACAATTGTAAACTGACCAAAAGCAATTGCAAATCTTCAAAACTGACAGTTGTGAATGGAGACTTTCCTTGGCATAGCAACTTGGCATATAAAGAGCCCGATGATTGATCCATCTAAGCCATGTTTTGCACTGAAGCCTTATTCAGAAATTCAATCCAAGCAGAATATGAGTAAAGTAAGCATATAACATGGGGGGGGGGTTTGCACCATTGTAGGGGGGTGCGCCATTGTAGGGGGCGTGTCAATTAGTGCCAGTTTGATTTGAATGATTTGTTTGATCTGGGTGGCATCAGGGAGTTACTGTTCAAATAAAATGGTAAAATTGGATAAATGTGATTTGGGGGGTTGGTTCAATTTTTTTTTAAAAGCACAGAAGCCCTTTTGACGTGTCAAATTGATTTGCAAGCATCAGATCCAACTCAGCGATTCTCAATCATCAATTTGATTCAGGAAAGGTAATTCAGATTGAAGATTTGAAAACATTTTCTTTGAACTGAATATCTGAATCAAAGCTTTGTGTAGACGCAAGTGGTTATGCTTGAGAATTCTATTCATCAGCAAGTAAATAAGTCAGAAATCCCCCTTTTCAGATTTTGCCAGTCAATTGGATGATGTTGAGGATTCATTGGAAGAGGAAAGACTGGTGTGTGTGTGTGTGTGTATGTGTGTGTACGTACACTGGGAGTAAGCCAGAACAGCTGATCTGAACCTTCTATGCTTCTTTAAATACGTTGTACAAGCAGAACATCTCAAGTAGCTGTCCAAATACTTAATCCCTCCCCTGTCTCAAGCTGATGAAGGGAGGAGAACTTGTGGATCAGAGGTTAATACAACTGCCTAACATGCAGACAGCCCAAGTTAAAATCCAAGTAAGGGTATGGCTAGCTGATGAGAGCTAAATAGCTTGAAATTGATCTATACTAGTTTCCCTTTATTTCTTTATCAGCGAAATATAAATTTGGTATAAAATGGTTTGTTGTGAATGCGACTGCTTGAGGGCTCCTGGTTTGGAGCTGAAAGGCAAAAGGGATGCAGTATGCTCCAGTTTGGGTCTTTTCCCATGTAAGATTGAGAGTATCTTGGCAATGTTTCAACGAGGTTCCATTCGTCATCTTCAGGCTGGTGTCTTCGGCTTCATGCTTGTGCAAGGAAAGCGTGATCGGAGCTGCAGTCTCTCTATAAATACTGGTGGGGAGGTATGGGGTGCTGTGAGCGGGTTGGTTGCTAAGATGTTGTTACATCTTGATTGGTTGATGGAGTTAATGTTTGCAGATTAGTCAGCTGTTTCATAAATTCCTGTGTGGGTGAGGTCCTTGATGTGTTCCCATTAGTCTTTTGTGTTTTAATGACCTGGGTAATGGGCTGTGTGTTAACATCCTGAGTTCTAGTGTTGTGATATCCTGAGTTTTTTGATGTAATATCCTGAGCAGATGGCTGTGATGCCACATCCTGGGCTTTGGTTTGGCTCAGAGTTCGCGGTCTTGCCATGTGTTCATGGCATGTGTCAGTTTGCTTTGTGTGGGGATTAGAGGGGGGTGTAGCAGCTGGTGATGCTGCTGTGATCTGACTTCTGGATGGTGGTTGTATTTCGTCTATGGGATGGGTTTGGGTTTGAATCTGGTGAGGATGATTGGTGGTGGTGTCATGTGTTATCTTAGGTCCGGTGTTAATCTTCGTGGCTGGGACTCTTCTGTTACATGGGGAAAGACCTGAATACACCAAAACTTGCATACCTCTACCCGTGAAGAGCATTCAAGTGTTTTTCATGTAAAAGTAGCAGAAGCTTCTCCATTGTAGAACTGCCCCATGCAATAACTGAGAACCTTTTCCCATGCAATGTTACATCTATACTTCAGGCATTGGTATGTATTGAAATGAATTCCATTGTATATAACATTGATCCTACCTCATGGATCAAGATGGGCAGAGCCAGAGTTATTTACAATTCTGAAAGTAAAAAAAATCAATGCCTCGAATTGAGCCTGGAAAACATCTGGCATCCAATTAACTTGCTTTAACTTACTCCAGCTTCCAGGAATCTCTCTGGGCTTCATCTTCATTCCCTGGAGCCAAGTTCTACCTCTTGAATCCTTCCTGAGAACACTAGATCTTTTATCCTTGGTGGTCTAAAGCAGATAATGCCTTAACTCAAAAGGCTAATTTGACATTTTTAATACGACAGAAGGGAGAAGTTATTCAATATGTGGAGAGTCACCCAATATATTAAATATAATTAATGAAATCAACTTTAAATAAACAGCATCTATTTTGGTCCCTCTGGAACACACTCATTTCTTGATTGAGGCTCAACCCACTTTTTAGAATGTTGCTTCCTATATGATATTCAGAGGCCAAAGATGATTCATTGACTGGAAAAGGTCATACTGAGAAGTGGGCTGCTGCCGGTTCGGACTGGTTCGCCTGAACCAGTTATTCTGATTCTGTGTGGTTTGGAGACCACCATCTGGCCCCGCCCCCACCCACTTTGCGGGAAGTTTTTGGCTGTTTTTCCAGCCAAAATCACCCCCAAAATGGCCTGAAAACACCCTGAAAAATGCTCAAAAAATAGGCCATTTTTGGGCCATTTTCTGACTGTTTTTCTGGCTAAAATCCGCCTCAAAAATGGCCTGAAAACGGTAAAAAAAAAGGGCCTGAAATTGGCCCAAAAACGGTCCAAAAATGGGTTGTTAAAAAATTTGGAGCCCACCATTGGTCATACCCATCCTTTGAGTGTCCTCTAGACAGAGAGGAAGGATACAGATCGAATGTAGCAAAGTGCCCCGAGTACAGCACTGGGCACATTTTTTAAATGTTCTTTTTGCTGTAAGAGTACCAATGTTTCATTGTTCCTGGTGCTTTCTTCCTACCACTTTATTTTGATGCTAAGTCTTCATCTCCAGAGCATTTTTCCTCTTTACTTGAGTCTCTCATTTGCCCAGAAAGATTAGTGTCATTCATTCATTCATTCATTCATTCATTCATTCATTCGCTCTCACCCGTCGATGAAATTTCTACTAGACAGAGTTTTCTTCTGTTTCTCTTGGAAGTCTCAACAACCTGGAGTCTCCACAGAATCTGTCTCATCTCTCTGAACTGATAGCTTTAAGGCAGTGGTGAAATGTAAAATTTATTACTACCGGTTCTGTGGGCGTGTCTTGGTGGGGGGTTAATGTGACTGGGTGGGCATGGCCAATTTTTTTTTTTACTTTTAAAAGCATTTTTTCTACAACCTTAAGAGATTGCAGAAAAAAATGCTTTTAAAAGCCTCTGACGATCAGGCAACTCAGCTGGGATCACCAGAGGCTTTTAAAGACTTTTTTTTCCTACAACCTCTTCTTGCCGTGAGATCATCAGAGGCTTTTTTTTTTACTTTTAAAAGCATTTTTTTGGCCAAAGAGGTTGTAGAAAAAATGCTTTTAAAAGTAAAAAAAAACACCCTTTGATGATTCCACGGCTCAGCTGGGCATGGGGGGGATGGACGCAGGGATTTTTGCTACCAGTTCTCCAAACCACCTGCCACCATCGCTACCGGATCGGGTGATCCAGTCCGAACCGGGAGCATTTCACCCCTGCTTTAAGGTCAATGAAATCAAGCATAACTACCTATTTTTCTAGTTTTAGGGAACACAACTTTTTTTTTTCTTTTACAGAACACAACCCTTGAGGAATAATCTTTCAGGGACTACTTAACAGTAGCGAGTGAGTCATGGGTGGTATTCACTTACCTTTGCTACCGCTTCGCAAATGTGAGCACGCGCCACCTCCACACATGCACAGGACCTTCTGCGCATGCGCAGAGCAGGGGTGAAATGCTCTCGGTTCAGACCAGATAGCCTGATCCAGAGTGATGGAGGCGGGTGATTCGGAGAACTGGTAGCAAAAACCCTGCCCCCCCCCCCATGCCCAGCTGAGCCACGCGATCATCAGACTTTTTTTCTTTTAAATGCCTCTGACGATCCAAGCTCTGACGATCCCAGCTGAGTTGCTTGATCGTCACAGGGTTTTTAAAAAACCCTCTGATGATCAGGCAACTCAGCTGGGATCGTCAGAGCCTTTTGAAAGCATTTTCTTTACAACCTCTTCACCGAAGAGGTTGTAGAAAAAATGGTTTTAAAGGTAAAAAAAAAAATTGGCCATGCCCACCCAGTCACATTACCCCACACACACCAAGCCACACCCACAGAACCGGTAGTAACAAATTTTGGATTTCACCACTGGTGCAGAGCATTAAAAACGGGATGTGATGACATTCGGGCGGGTGGGCAGAGCCTCCCGCAGCTGCCGCTACCGGTTCACCAGAACCTGGTTTAGCTCAGCAGACTAAAAGCATAGTGATTTAAACCAGCTGTCTGCAATTACTATAAGTTCGAATCTCACCAGGCTCAAGGTTGACTCAGCCTTCCATCCTTTCTAAGGTAGGTTAAATGAGGACCCAGTTTGTGGGGGCAATAAGCTGACTTTGTATAAATATACAAAAGTATGAAGGCTATTGCTTAACGCATTGTAAGCCGCCCTGAGTCTCCGGAGAAGGGCGGCATATAAATCAAATTTTTTAAAAAAACCCGGATAGAACTGGCTGAATACCACCATTGGGGTGAGGCTTAAGTGAACAATGGGCAGGGTTTGTGTCAAAAGAAGGCAGAACACCCACTACTCTCTGGGTCCTTTCTGAAGACACGATCTCTTTCTCCCATCATAGGAGACCATTATGCTGGGATAAGACTCCACATGCAAAGAATCTGATTTGTTTGTTTACAATGGCTGTTTTTTTTTAAAGTCCCCATGAAATTAGGCCAAGAGTCACATGTCACCCAAGATTGTTCAACCCTGCACTATTTCTTTTTAAAAAAATATTTAGATTGTTCTCTGCGGTTGTTACTTTCCTTGGACTGATTCAAAAAGCCACACTGATGTTTTGTGTGGGGGATGGCTGGGTACAACTCTTGAGTTGCCATTAAATTGGCAGAGGATGATTTGATGGCTGGGGGAAGAGAAAGGAGGTAATGAACTTGGCAGAGGCTCTTTCCCTGGGGGAAGGAGAAGTTATATGATCGACTAAAAATGACTTAACAGAAAGATCATTATAAATGTATGTGTGTGTCTTTGTCTCTGTGTGTAGGTGGTAGGTAGGTAGGTAAATAGGTAGATAAGTAGATAGGTAGATAGAATCAAAAATTCAGGGGAGACTAGAACTGCATATAATAAACAAAATGTTCCGCTGTAATTAAAAAGTGAAAAAGTAATGGAATGAATTACAAACTAAAAAGAAATACTTAACTCCTCCTTCTAGTCTCATTTCCGACTTTTCTTCCATTTTCCCTCTTGTCAAGTAACCGAGGAAAAACTTTTTAATTGGCTGCCAAGTAATTGGATCACTCAGCAATGTGAAATAATTGTTGGAATTAATTGGATTGTTTTTTTTGAACCGGCAGCTAGGTAGATTTTTTTTTTTCTGCCTGGAAACCCTGAAAGAGTCTTGGGCTCTCAGAAATAAGGGTCATGTGCAGCCTCAGAATCCAGTCAGATAACTGGAAAGTTCAGTAGTGCTGTTCAAATTCTTATTTCAGAGATTTAGTCTGAAGGTCGATTGAATCTGTCCAATAAATTGTTTTTTGTTTTTATAAAAAAAGAGTCATGCCTGGAAGTTGATTCAAATTGTCAAACCAGATGCCTCCAAATTGATTTAGACCATCTGGACATTTACTGTGCCTGTCCAGAAAAGATTTTCTAAAGCAATTTGATCTGGCATTTTAATTTGAGTGGAATTGACAATTCCAAGTCGGGATCATCGAATGGGATCTGATTTTTAGACCAGATCAACCAGAGAAATTGGATTTTGCTAATTCTCACAGTCCTAACACGCTCAGCCTTTTTAAAAAATTCCTTCCAGGCTGTGTTTTCTGTGTCATCATTAAGTACTGTAGAGTGGAAAAAATCCACTGCAACTGTTAATATAGTGGATGTTTTAAAAGAATAATAGGTAACTTAATGTAAATATTTTCCCAGAACACTTTGTTATTATGTCTTTGTTACCTCTTTAGGTACTCAGCTCTGATCTACTCCACAGTCTTATTTCTGACAAATGTACTTTATTGCTACTGTTTGAGTCAAAAAGTCCAAATGAAAAGTGAAGGAAAAAACCTTAATAAAAGAAAAACTTTTTGTTAACATTTTCAAGAGACATTAGTTCTCCTTTTATAGTGTAGTTTGTTCAATCATGGGTTTCTAGTGACCATGATGACTTAATTTTGAATCAGGAGAAAAGAAATTCAAGTAAGAGAACTTCCGGAGTGAATTGAAAAGAGCTTCCGTACTATCTATCTTTAATAGTTCCTCTTCATCAGGAGCGCTGCTGCCTGGCTGAAAATTTGGTCATGTCGCAAACTGAAAACCCACTTAAAAAAACAAACAGACCTTCACCTTCACCTGAATCAGGGCAAACTGGTAGAATGGCCCTTGGTGCTAATGCTGTTGTCCAACTTGGAAGTGTCTGAAGGCTCTGAGTCTCCGACCCCAGACAATGCCCTCTGTTTTCCACCCGTTCGTGGCTGATCAGGATGGGGGATTCTCCAAGAAAGATCTTAAGATGAGAGATGAATTAAAATGGAGAGGAAGGCTGCTTTCTTGACAATCCTTGCATCCAGGAGCCAACCTCATTATGTTAATTAAGATACTAACCTTAAAAGAGCGGAGGTGGAGCAGTGGTTAGAATGCAGTACTGCAGGCTACTTCTGTTGACTGCTGGCTGCCTGCAATTTAGCAGTTTGAATCTCACCAGGCTCAAGGTTGACTCAGCCTTCCATCCTTCTGAGGTTGGTAAAATGAGGACCCACATTGTTGGGGGCAATAGGCTGACTCTGTAAACCACTTAGAGAGGGCTGTAAAGCACTGTGAAGTGGTATATAAGTCTAAGTGCTATCGCTGTAACAAATGTTAGGAAAGGTTGTGATCAAGTGACCTATATACCTTTTCAATCTTCATCTCTTGAGAGGCAGCTTCAGGTCTGACCGAGTCTGACAGTTGCAAATTTTCTTTTAAAAAAGGAATTACTTTGAGGAAATAAGTATCAGATCAAAGCTTAACTGAAATATAGAGATGTCTGCATGTGGAAAGGGTTCAACTTCTCCAACCACTTGGAAGCCATTTTACTCCTCTCCTCTCCTCTCACCTCCTCTCCCCTCTCCTCCCCTCCCCTCCCCTCCCCTCCTCTTATTATTTTTCCTGCCAGCATCATTTCAGGATAGAGGTTAGATTAAAAGCAAGGAAATAAATCTTAACTCTGAATTTATGGAGCCAGAGGGAAGCCTGTGTCTCTGCTTCAAGTGGAGTAACTTTCGTGCATTTTAACCTCTGCATTTCATTGTGGGGAGAAGCTGCCTCACGATTCCTTCACTGCCTTCAATTCTCTCTCCTCAGCCCTGTTTTGCATGATCTACACTTCACATTGGAGCAACCCGCAACCTGAATCCTGCATGGATGAGGAAGAGGAGAATCCTGGAGCAGAGTAGTACAAGCCATGGGGCCAATTTAGAGCAGCCTTATTTAAATTGCACATGAAGTGTTCCTGCAAGTTAAAGGAAAAAGGCCCCACAGTGCCTCATTTAGCCTTTTATTTCTCTGCTTGGTATTTGTAGTTATTTGGCCATAAGCTTTCTTTTAAAATAGGACCACACCTGTATTCTGGCAAGCAAACATCTGGAGGCTTTTCAGCTGGTATGCTAATCGTGGCCTGCCTCTTTCGCCTCACTCTTCTTGACCGGCTTTTGCTCACCCTCTAGGCAGGCACTGAAATATAACACCTGCTTCAGCCGTTGTCTAGGATATCAGCCTTCTTCCTGACTGACTAAAGAAAAGGGAAGAGAGGACTGGATGGAATAAGGAGAGAAATCTCTGGCTTTGTGTTTTCCATGACACAAGAGTCAGCAACAGACCCCAACTGTGGGAGAGAATGCACTGCTTCATTCCTCTCATGGACACAAAAGGCAGCCTGGTTGGGATTAACCCAGAATTCAGCCTTTAGGAGGATCCTTCCTTGCTCAGCTTCTCATTGCCTGTCTATCTGGAGAACCCAAAGTCTCTCCTCTTGTGGTGGTAAACACAGTGGCAGCATCTTAAGGCTAGAGAAAGTTTATTCGGCAAAGATTTTCATCATGCGTGTGTGTGTGTGTGTGTGTGTGTGTGTGTGTGTGTGTGTGTGTGTGTGTGTGTGTGTGTGTGTGTGTGTGTGTGTGTGTGTGTGTGTGTGTGTGTGTGTGTGTGTGTGTGTGTGTGTGTGTGTGTGTGTGTGTGTGTGTGTGTGTGTGTGTGTGTGTGTGTGTGTGTGTGTGTGTGTGTGTGTGTGTGTGCGTGTT
>WNWU01000006.1:25686618-25745833 GCA_012654045.1 Ptyas mucosa
ATGGTGAACCTATGGCACGTGTGCCCGAAGTGGCACACGGAACCATGTTGCCTGGCACATGCAGTGTCGCCCGTTACTCTTCCGGATTTCGGGAGCGCATGCATGTGCGATGATCAGCTGGCCTTTTTGCATGCGGCAGTGTTGGAAACTGGAACAGCTGGTCTTCCATTTTCCTGTGTGAGCATGCACGCTGGCCAGCTGACTGTTGCACATGCAGGTGCGCCAGAAACCTGGAAGAGTAGCTGGCTGAAACCTGAAATTCAGTAGCTGAAACCAGAAGTTCATTTCCAGGTGCACATATGCACCCTGGGCAACTCCACTTCCTGGTTGTGGCCCAGGGGTGGGTTCCACTTACCTTTACTACCGGTTTGCAGCAGGGCCGCGTGCGCATGCGCAGAAGCGTTTTGATGACATTGGGGTCAGTGGGCGGAGCCTCCCATCAGTTTTACTACCGGTTCTATAGAACCAGTGTGAACCGGGGGCAACCCACCACTGTTGTGGCCCAGATGTGCACATGTGCTCCCTTTTTGGCACTCAGTGCCAAAAAGGTTCACCATCACTGTATTAGAGTTTTCAAATAGAAGAAGCAAACTGTCACCGTTAAGACCTCCACTCTCCCAAACCTGTCTTTTGCATATCAGTTCAGTGCTATTTGTGGTCTCAAGCATGTCTACTTTTATGACAGTTATTTGCAGTCAGAAAAAAGACTAACCTTCATTTTCCTCTTGTTAACAACCCAGATCTTGTCCAGGCTAGTTTTGACACTTTTTTCACTATAGGTTATTAAACCTATAGTTTAATAGTACTGTCCTAGTCCAGAAATGAAATTATTCTAATGAATAACCAATCAATATGTTTTCTTAAATTCTGTTTGGGGCTAATGGTAAACAAGGCAGTCAAGTAAGAAGTTGTTGATAGTTTATGGGAATTTTGCGCGTCATCCCATTCAATGAGATCAGTGCGTACAAGATCGAGAGAGCAGCCCATCTCAATCAGCCAATAGCCAAGCAGAAGTTCAAAGACAGGCAGGTAAAGTGGGAGGGTTTCAAGAAGAGCTTTGCTTTGCCCAATGTTCAGCTGTAATCAGGGGATGGAGAAAGACTCTTATTACATCAATGCAAAATAAATGCAAGGATGTTTAAGGCGTCATGCCACAGAATGGAGAGAAATTTACGTGGTAATGCATTTACTTCCCCTACACACATACACATATGTTCCGAAAGAGAACAGATTTCTGGGCTAATGAAAGAGACAGCGATAAGAGAGAAATTCCAACAATTGGTGAGAGGGAAGATATAGGGCTCCTTATTGGCTGCTTGCCGATATTGTGCTTTACTGGTCTGTTCACTGTCCTCCTTGGCTTGCTAAAGCCATGATCTCTTGGATCCGGAGACTTAGATTATTTCAAAGGTAGATTTCGATATGCTTTTTGGTCTGATTTTGGACTAGCTGATGAGATAAATCTGACTAGCTCTTCCAGGCAATGGAATCCAATTCAGTAAGCTTGTTTCAAGGATCCAGGCAGATTGTGTTTCCAAAATCTAAGAAGGCAACAAACTTGGAGATGTTAAGTTTAGCTCCTGAAAAGACCAGTAACCTCTTTGAGATTGTAATTGCACATTCAGCTTAATAGAAGATCCTGATAGGTCTTGGGCCACTTATGAGTTACATTGGCTGGACTTTAGTTCACCTTGGAAAGGGTTCTTGCCTGAGATGGCACCAAGAAATTTCTCTTTGGAATAAGCAAAAGGCTAAGAGTGAGTGGAGAAGGTTCAGAGTAACTATGCCTCTCTCAGTGGCATCTACAGGGATTCAAAATCTGTAGGAGAGACACCAGGATTGAAGATCCTTGGTATGTATGTATGTATGTATGTATGTATGTATGTATGTGCATGCACACACACACATATTGACAGAACATGCACATACAAAAGGGTTAGGCTCTGAATCCAATGCCATGCCTGCAATTTTGCCGATTTTGATCCACCTATTTGATTGCCCATGATCTCCCTACAGTTTTCTTGAACAAATTCAGCTATTGAAGGACAGGGGTTCTTCTTCTTTTATGGGAGATTTATGTTTAAGGCAAAAATACTGGCAACCCTTTTCTGAACAGTTTGGAAGCCCAATTGAATTGATTTGACCATTTGAATCCTATAGAGTTAATTTACTAATTTGAACTGAATTGTTTTTTATAATTTGAATTGAATTGAATTGACAGTTCTGTTCAGATCACTCCAATCCACACAACTGTATGACTGCCCTGCCTGCTGAGTGATAGTCACACTGTTAGCACTAAATCTGAGTTAAAGTCTTAGCCACTAGACCTTGCATGGAGTTGTCCTTATTTATGCTGTTCAGAACACAATAAGACCAGAGGGAAGTTGATTCCTATGGCTTTGTTTGCCTCCCTTTTCACCAAACATCACCAGTTAACAGGAAATATTCACCTATTGTTCCCTTTATCTGAAAAAGAACAGGAAGATGGAGAAGAAGCCCAGAAGATAACACTGAGATGTCACAGGGAAGAGAGGATTGACGTATTAAATATTTGTTTGTTTTAAAAAAATAAAAAAAATTACTCAAAAAAAGAAGAAGAAAAGAAAAAGAACAATGAGTAGGAGGGGCGAGTGAAGTTTAAGAGATGGTTAGATTGGCAGATTTAGCTCCCTATCAAAACTCAATCTGTTTTGGTACAAATATTTTGCATGGGTTCCTTCGAAGGGAATCTGATGTTCAGAAGATGTCTATTGATTGTCAGGCTTCTTTTGGACTTGGGTTTAGCACTATTCCAGAATAGAACTAAATCAGAGGTGGGTTTCAGGAGGTTCTGACCAATTCTGGAGAACTGGTAGTGGAAATTTTGAGTAGTTTGGAGAACCGGTAGTAAAAATTCTGACTGGCCCTGCCACCATCTATTCTCTGCCTCCCAAGTCCCAGCTGATTGGGAGGAAATGGGGATTTTGCAGCATCCTTCCCCTGGAGTGGGGTACAAATGGACATTTTGCAGTATCATTTCCCTGGAGTGGGGAGGGAATGGTAATTTTGCAGTATCCTTCCCCTGTCTTGGGGAGGGATTTCACAGTATCCTTCCCCTGCCATGCCCACCAAGCCATGCTCAACAAGCCATGCCATGCCCATCAAGCCACGCCCACAAAACCAGTAGTAAAAAAAATTGAAACCCACTACTAAACTAAATATGTGTGCCAGAACCACTGACAATCATTTTTATTCCAGAAGAACATTCTCCTGCTTCATTCTGTAGACTCCCAATATCACTGCCGGTCAACAGTTATTCAGCCTGACGTACAGTACATCTGCCAGCTAATTATCAGGTGAAAGCCATGTGAAAGAATTGTACTCTTCCACCACACCAGTCTAAGTAGCCAAGAGTCATGAACTGGTCCCATTCCTTAGGAGACACCTGTCTGGATCACTGAGAAAATAGTTGGCGAAGTGTGTCAAATTGCATCCCTGAGAAAATGTGGGGTGGGGAGAACTCTCTCTGAACACTGATAAAGGTGACTTAAGGTTGCTTCAGAGATGGGCCGGGAATCATACGATGGCAATGTTGTGAGATCACAGCAGGAAAAATAAAAAAAGAGGTTGCTGGGACGCATTTGTGCTGATGCAAGTGAGAAAAGGCTCTTAAGAGAGAGTTGTGAAATTTGTGACTCTTCAGATTTTTACAGAATATAATGCCCAGCATCTTTCACTTTTGTTCATGTGGACTGAGGCTGGGAGTTTGTTGTTCAGCAGCATTTAGAGAGCCAACGTTTCCTCCTGTTACAAAAAAGCAGTTGCTGATGCTGTAATTACTAGAATGATACATCCCAGAGCAAAGCTCCAGGGGTATAAATTACATAGCATACCTAGATAGCAACCAAAGGACATGTCTTCTTTTTTATTGTCTCTTGCCCAGCAATAATTGTTTAAACGGATCTTGCTGAAATTTGTTTTGATGTTTCTGCAATTGTAACCTATGGATGAGTTAATTTAAAATCAAATCTCAAAGTAGCTGAAATCTCTTTGCCCTCGCATCTCGACATGCAAATTCTATGGAGTCATTCAGAGCTGATTTACAGTGATGGGAGAACATTTTGGCTAGCAATGTTTTTGCGATGGGGTTTACACCTTTAATGTATTTAAGCGCATTGCAGCTTTGCACTGCTTTGAATTCAAAGATTTTTAAAAAAGGAGGTGCTAAATGCTGCTCGTGGGCTAAAAGTTAACCAGGCTGTTTCTGTAAACTGGGTGTACCCATGAAAATAATTGTTTGCTATCATACTGACAGAAAGCCACTTGAAGAGACTAGAAGCATTTGAAATGTGGATTCATAGGCAGCTGTAATGTATAAGTTGGGTTGACAAAATCAGAAAAGAGGAGGTGATAAGCCGCCTGGGAAAGCCAAGGGAAATCATCAAAATCATTAAAAAGCAAAAGTTAGAATATTTTGGACATGTGAGGCAACACCTGGAAAAATACGGTATACTTCATGTAATCCTCCAAGGAAAGATTGAAGGCAAATGAGGTCCAGGCAGAAGAAGAACATCATGGCTTCAAAATCTAAGGGACTGCTTTGGATAAAATTCAGCAGCACTTTTTCGTGCGGCTGTTGATAAAAATAGGATCGTCAACATGATCGCCAATGCCTGATGATGGATATGGCACAAGAAGAAGATTGTCATATTGTTTGGTGAATGATACTTTATATTCCATTCCTCCAAGAGTTTTGGCCAGTAGCAATACTTAATAGAGTCGTACTTCCAAACATTTAACCTGTTTTAACTCATAAGATATGCGGCCTTCCACAATAAAGGAAGAGTCTTTACTCAGAAATCTTTATTTTTCTTCCTATTCTTTTTTGTCTTTTCCTTTAATTATCAATGCGTTGATCTTCCTCCAGCTAATGAGTAAAGAGGCCTTGCTTATTCTATTCCGGGGAAGTGAGAGAAAATGAATGTTTCCCTGTTCAGAAGCAGTAATATTCTATGTAGCAGTCAATGTCAAAGGTCATCATTTCCACCTAATGCAAAACAGAATAACACTGACTCTCATTGTTTGGAGAAAGTCACCATATTGTCTTACTTTCTGAGAGGCCCTGTCAACCTCAACTTTCACTCTTTTTCTCCAGACCACTCTGATCAGAATTTTATAGGTCACTTAAAGCAACACACAATTGTTCCACAGACAATGCCGATGTCATTAAGTGCCTTTTGTTGTCAAGAGTTCAGGAATAGGTACAACTGCATGATTAAAAGAGGATAGAAAGAGAACCTACTTCACTTTTCCAAAGAGTATAAACAACCACTTGGGGCCCAGAGTGGTGACTACAGTGATAGAAACATTAGCAGCAGAGCACAGAGGGCCAGGCTTCTACTTGGAATGCAGAAATCAGAAGAAACTAGAGAAAATAAATGATGATCTTCATTGCCATTTAGGTAACAATTGAATTGGCTTGGACAAAACAAGTCAGACATTAAACCTGGGTTGGGTTCAGCCTCCTTCCTTGAGCAATAGAATGGCAAGGGTGGAATCATGTGTAATTTTGGCTGGAAGAGCCTGTAGCTCCTTCCTCTGACTTGCAACCCCTGGAACTGCTGAAAATTCAATCAATAATGCCTCTTAAATAATGCTACCGATGAGCAGAATATTGTACATGCATTTAGTGTGTCAGGTACAATTGTTCTTGTTTGACCAGGCTATGATGTTCTATACCTCCATTCCAGTGGTGGGTTTCAAATTTTTTTACTACCAGTTCTGTGGGTGTGGCTTGGTGGGCGTGGCTTGGGCGTGGCTTGGTGGGCCTGGCAGGGGTAGGATACTGTAAAATCTCCATTCCCACCCCACTCCAGGGGAAGGTTACTGCAAAATCTCCATTTCCTCTCGATCAGCTGGGACTTGGGAGGCAGAGAATAGATGGGGGCGGGGCCAGTCAGAATTTTTACTACTGGTTCTCCAGAACTGGTCAGAACCTGCTGAAACCCACCTCTGCTCCATTCCATTCCATGTCCTTTTTTATAGGTTCACCTTTCAAGAAAATTTTTGATTTCACTTTATTGAAAATGCAACGACGTTACTAAGCAGTGCATAGTATTGTAACCCAATTGCAAATACCCATTGTCATCGGGGCACTTGGTACCATGTCCAAGAATTTTATAACATACATCAGCAAATTGCAGCTTCCTGCAATAACACCAGCGGAACTGCAAAAAACTGCGCTACTTGGAACATCGTACATCTTAAGAAGGTACTTGGTTGATACCTAGGTCGCTGGCAGCAACTCGTATCAACCATTAGCATCAGTCAATGGTATTTGTGATGCATTTTTGAATGTTCAGTTGACTGAGTTTCATACTTAATGAATAAAGATAATAACAATAACAACAACAACAATAATAATAATGCCGTCAATCAATCAAGGAAAGCTTTTGAAAGCACCAAAGGTAAAGGCTGAATATAGAAAAGAAACAACTGAAAACTATTCATTAATTGGAATACAAAAGCCATTGCATAGTCAATACTTGAAGTATATAGAAGGAAAAGCTGACAAAAAACCCACATGTAGTTGGTTAAGATGAGGAATTAAAGAAAAAAACTGAGGGGCTTATTTTAGCAGCTCAAGAATAAGCTTTGGCAACTAATTGCATGAAGGCAAAAATCCAATATGTAACAAAAAACAGCAAGTGTGACCTTTATAGTAAAAAAGAAGAACCAATTGACCATCTGATTAGTGATAATCTCATAATGTGTTCAAAAGAACACCGCTTAGGGTGGGCCGAAAGCCCTACTAAGCAGGTATATACAAAAGCATGAAGGCTATTGCTTAACGCATTGTAAGCCGCCCTGAGTCTCCGGAGAAGGGCGGCATATAAATCGAACCAATAAATAAATAAATAAATAATCCAATCCTTGTCATTAAGGATTGTCAAAAATAGTATATCTAGTTTAACCTTGATCTAATAAACTCACTTTACATTCATTCTTTTACTTTTAACAAGCATGGTCTTAATCCCTTAAATAATGTCCTAAAGCTTGTTTTCTTTTCATTTTTTTCTCACAAAACAAGCCTTTTTTCTAAATTAATATAGGAAATTATCCAGGTCACTCAACTTGTTATTTATATATCCTGCTTAGTTGTTAAGACATCAGTAAATTTCCTGTGTATGTCCAGGATAGTATCTTTTTCCTTATCATTCTTGTGGCCCATTATTTTTAAATCCACTTTCAGATCAGTCTCAATCTTGTCAGGTAAAACATATTCCTTTTTCATATATGTTTTAAGGACATTATATCTATAATGGTAGACACTTTTAAGAATAACTTCTGGATCTGTTGCTCATAAATATCCTCCAATACTTCCAGTGTTAAAATATTTTGCTCCATTCTTTTCCTTTAATTGTAATCTTAGGTTTTTCTGGTTCCCTATAGCATCCAAAGCTCAAATTCCCATGTTATCACGTTTTCTTTTAATAATCCAAAACAACAGCTTTTTCCCATGGGAAACATTCTTATAATTAATTTCAAAATCTTATTTCAAATCCATCTGGATTCTTAGATTATTGATAACTTTCCAAAATCACTGTTCTAATAACCCTTTTGCTATTTATTTTTAAAATAAGTGTCTTTAAAAATAGCCTTACACTTATCTTTAAAACTTTCTTCATTAAGGAATAAAGGAAAATCACCCACTGCATGTTATCAACCTTGTTAATCGAAAAGTTGTTAATAGGGGAGAAGCAGCTAATAAGCAATTTCCATAAGTGATTAAAAAATGAAGTTTGACAGGACTTCATGTTCATAAGCTGAGGTGGTGCAGTGGTTAGAGTGCAGTACTGCAGTACTGCAGACTACTTCAGCTGACTGCTAACTGTAGTTCGGCAGTTCAAATCTCACTGGCTTAAGGTAGACTCAGCCTTCCATCCTTCCGAGGTGGGTAAAAGGAGGATTGTTGGGGCAATATGCTGACTCTGTAAACCGCTTAGAGAGGGCTGTAAAAGCACTATGAAGTGGTATATAAGTCTAAGTGCTATTGCTATTGCTATAAGGGTACAGCGTGAGGCTGCGTTACAACAGGCTCCAAACAGTAGGGAATTAGGCATAAATTTGAAATTGGCGCATCATCAAATTAATTTGTTAGACCAGGAGGACTTAGAAAAGAAAATCAGATGGATAAAATAACAACAGTTTGAAAATGCAAATAAACCAGGAAGGTGGCTTACGTACCAATTAAAAAAAGAGAAAGAAAGGAGCAGAATTCATAATCTGAGAGATAAAAATGGTGATTGGATTGTAGAGGAAGAAGGGAAGAAAAGAATAGTGCAGGATTTTTTTACCGATTTATATAGAGAAGACGACAAATCCAAGGAGGAAATAAGGAAATATCTAGAAGAATCTGACCTACCAAAAATGCTGGCTTTGTCTAGAGAAATACTGGATAGAGAGATAATGGAAGGGGAAATCGAAAGGGTCTTGGGAAGACAAAAAACAGGGAAAACTCCCGGTATGGATGGCCTCCCAACAGAATACTATAAGTCACTTTGGGAAGTTTTAGGCCCCCACATGGCAGAACTATTTAATGGGGTAATTAGGAGGGACTGACTCCGGACTCATGGACAGAAGCAATAATTATCCTTCTGCCAAAGGAGGGTAATGACTTGTCCCTGATCCAGAACTACAGACTGATCTCACTTCTTAATGCAGATTACGAATTATTTGCGGCGGTATTGGCAGATAGATTAAAAGGTTTTTTAAGCCAATTTATCCACGAAGACCAAAACAGTTTTTTACCTCGTAGGCAAATCAGAGCTAATGTGAGAATAATTATGAACATTTTAGAACATTATGAAACCCACATTAATAAACAATTGGCTTTGGTCTTCGTGGATGCGCAAAAAGCTTTTGATCGAGTGAGCTGGCGTTTTTCTATTCAGCCTGTTACAACATATGCAATTTGGGGAGAAGTTTATTCGGGCAATTCGTACAATCTATTCGAAACAGTCAGCCAAAATCCTGATTAATGGAGAAGTGTCGGAAAAAAATTGTATCGAGAAAGGAACCAGACAGGGGTGCCCATTTTCTCCGCTTTTATTTATATTAACATTGGAACTGTTATTGAGGGAAATCAGGCGAAATTCGGGAATAAAAGGACTGCATATTAAGAATCAACAGTAAGCGGTATATAAGTCTAGGTGCTATTGCTATTACTATAAGGGTATAGTGTGGCTGTGACTTTGGTGGAAATTCATCAATTCCTAGTCACTCTGCTCATTCATAAGAAACCTCAATTCCTGCAGTTGACTGACGAGGACCTGTTGTCTGAGTGCAAGTAGGCGATTTCACAATCTCTTTTTTATCTGGAGACACTTTTGCTGGCCAAAAAATCTAGCCACCGATCTTACCACAGTGCCATTTTTGATCCCATGGAGATTTCTGGTTCGCCATAATCTGCACCGGAAGTTCACCTGCCCCCCCACCGTCGCCCGCACAAATAAATCACTATTTACAATGAAGCCAAACAAGTGAGGATATTCTTTGTGTCCATTGGTGTTCTTCTGCTTTCTGCTCCGGTGCTTACTTTTGTCTTTTTTCTGTGCTGAGGACACTTACTCAGATCAAGCACTAGGAAATGAGTTCCTAACATTGTTGTTTTGTAAGAATGCTTTGGGGCCAAGGGGAACCCATGTACTTTCTTTGAAATAAATATAGTATTAGAAGCTTCTGCTTGGCTTTGTAGCAGGGCAGCTTCCTGTTATTATGATTTTAATCAAAAGCTTCTGAAACAGAAAGTCAGCTGAAGCAGAAAGTCTGGTTGGTACCCAAAAAAAAAATGATTTGGTGGGCACGCTGCAATCTCCAGGATCAGAAGCATCAACCCTCAAAGTACCAATTGGATGTGGCAGCTGTTTGCTCATTTGACAATGCCTAGCTGGTTGCAGGCAGCCATACATTTCCCAGTGTGTGATTTTCCTGAAGCTCCAAGCTGACAGCTCTGCTTTTGGAAATGCTGCGTGAGTTCATTTAGCTTGAGCTGTCTGAGAAATTAAATCCATTCAACATAATCTTAAGTCCTTCAAACGAAGGAAAAGTTTTGTGAGCAATCATGTTTGTTTGCTGCATTATTAAACAGCCCTCGTTCGTTTGCGTCCTGCGTTATCTCCGCAGCTTTGGGAAGCGAATTCAATTTGGCTAGTAGCAATGTCTCCTTAAAAAGTTTTAAGAGAACTTTAAGAGTATCTAAGTTCAAGGAATGAATGTGTTACAAGTCAACACCGAATGTGACTCCAACTGCACAAGACATTATCAGCAAATCAAAATCATTCACACATTTCAAGTGAATGTTTTATTTTTAATCCTGATTCAGATATTTTGGCAGGATTACAGGAGTTATCCATAATTCAGAATATGTAACAAGGAATTTTGCAAAGAGCAAGGCCACGTTATACTTCAGAAGGCCTTGTCAAATGATAGTGTTAAACTCCTGCCATTCTTTTTCCTTCAAAGCCCTCTTGGGATGACTGGAACACACCCTGTTGACCCTGAAGAGCACTAAATAAGGAACTTGGTGTGGGCCAGATTGCCATCAGTGGTGGCTCTTTTAAAAATAAATTTTGTGAGAACAATTCCTTTCACTCATTCTTGTCTCAACTTTTAAGTCCTTCACTTTCTACTCATTGAACTACAGCAAATCATAAAAGGAATCAGTATGTTCCACAGGAATGGCATACAAACTCAGCACAAGAAAGCAAACTTCGTGGAAAGTAGCCTGGTGAAATTTTGGGCCACAAATGTAACGTAGATTGAAGTCTCCTGGAACACTAGATTTCTAGTACCGGTAAGTTTATCAATTCCATGCCCTAAGATGGATTCTGACATGCTCTTCTCAGATTGGGCTATAGAGTGGTGCTTCTAATTTCTCCAATACCTAAGATTACTTCTGAATCATTGTCTTTCAATATGATGGAAAAGAAATTATCTTCATTTTTATGGTAAGGAAGAATATGTTATTGGAACCCTTCTGTGAGGATTCTGAAGCTTACTGTTGTTACAAAATAGACAAGGAGACGATGGAAAAGAAACCCTCTGTACTATTATTTTCTACACATTGCATTTTTCCCAGGTCCCTACTCTTCAATTAAATTCTTAGGGAGACATCTAGAGAGTTTACAAAAGTCTTTTTCAGTTCAGACAGTAACGAGAAGGAGAGGGTGGAGGAGGAGGAGGAAGAGAAGGAGGAGGAGGAGGAGGAGGGGAAGAGGAAGAGGAAGAAGAAGAAGAAGACGAAGACGAAGAAGAAGAAGAAGAAGAAGAAGAAGAAGAAGAAGAAGAAGAAGAAGAAGAAGAAGAAGAAGAGACAATACCATCTCATCTTCTGACATCTTGCTGCAAGTATGTACACTCAGAAACATGACATCCCCTCTCTCCATAAATCAGTCTGAGAATGAGGCTGAAAACCAGAAGCTACTTTTAGAGGAATAAAAGAAAAACAGAAAACAGTTTTCAGCAGAGTTACTTCTGATCAAGGGGACTGGATGGGATCTTTGAAAGTCCCATAGATTCTAATGAGAGTAATATATTGCCCAATATCACTGGTTTTCATTTAAATGTAAATGGAATCCAGTGGAACTTTTTTTTCTGAGTAAATATGAATAAGGCCAGCCTCCTAACATCAAGCTGAACGTATCCATTAAAATGAATGAGACAATGAGACTTAAAAGCAACTAACTTTGCAGGGCTTTTTTTGTCCAAGATTTTTAGTTCCTCAATTTTTCCATTTTAAGAAAAAATATGAGCCTAGGATGTTAAGCATATACTTCATCTTCAAAAGGAGATGACTTTTCTTGGTTTCCTTTTTCAAATTTTTATGGTACTTTATTGTCATCTAATAAAAACGATCCCAAGAGAATACTATACAGAAATTTCAAAGCATAACGTCGATTCTGATAACTTTGCCAAAATTTCATATTTCATACCCACATCTTTCTCAACTTTTTGGGAGAGCTTTTTTCTCCAGAATCACTGCAATTGTTAAGTTAGTGACATGGTTGTTAAGTGAATTTGGCTTCCTCATTGACTTTGCTTGTCAGAAGGTCACAAGAGGTGATCACATGACCCCGGGACACAGCAACCTTCCTAAATATGAACGAATTGTCAGGCATTCAAATCCTTTTTTATTTATTTATTTAATTATTTTTTAAAAACAGGCATTCGGATTCTGATCATGGGGATGCTGCAATGGCCGTAAGTGTGAAAAATGGTCATAAGTCACTTTTTCTCCAGTGCTATTGAAACAGAAGGGTCTTATACTATACCTATATTGATCTAAGTATTGTATCATGCACAGTATTATATTGTTTTCTGAGGTACTGACGTTGGAGCAGAAGTTATGTTGCAAACTTCAGGAAAGTACAAGGAGCAGAAATAAGGAACTTGTTAAATATACTGATGAGCTTAATGACCTATGTTCTATATCATCCCTGTAACGAACTTATATTAAGAAACATATTAGAGAAGTGTTCACGGAAAGTAACAGACTGTGTAAGATAGTATCCATATATGGAAATAGAGTCAGAAGCGTAACGCCTCTGGCGTGGCTAGAATTGCAAAAGGTATAAAAGGTACACCTTGGGCGTAACCCAGGGTTCAGAATCTGACATGTGAATGCTCCAAACCTTTGCTAGCAAATAAACCTGTGTTCTCCAATTGTTGTGGTCTTGTCTCCTGCATTTGGGAAAGTGGGTTTTCCCGCTTCACCATTGTAACTTTGAATGGTCACTAAATGAACTGTTGTAAATCGAGGACTACCTGTACAAGGCAAGGAACCTTGACCAAAATGACCAATGAAAATACATCTAAAGATGTTTGAGGGGTAAGCTGTCAAATACAATACATAAATAAATTTACAAGAACAATAAAAAGCTCACCACCAAACCACCTGCATTATAACAACACATCTTTTTCCAAGCCTCTAATGCAACTGAATAATGGGCAGTATAACATTCTTTAGGTCAGCTAAATTAATACAGCGGTATTAAACTTAGAGCAAATCACATAATGTGCCTACATTTTCAGCCAACAATGATAAATATAATACTGACCCACTGTCAAGGTATACATACAACAAAAATAAAATCACAATAAAAAGCAGAAGCCAAGAATATGAAAATCAAATGATGAATACGAAAATAAAACAATAAGTAGAAGTGTAGAAAACATCTCAAAAGGATACAGAATTCAGTGGAAGAAGGAAAAAACACCCAGGGCAAGGTTAAAAGCTTATTTCGTATTTGTGTATTTGTTCCACAGAAAGGCATGAATTTCATGAATAAAGCTTTTGGTTTGTTTAATATATACCTTTTCATAAATCTTCACTGATCTATCCATCCTTACCGTCTCACTTTGAGGTGAGACTTAGTGTAGTGTAAGTTGGACCACAGGACTTAAGGAAAGTAGCAGTGATTAGGTCAGTGATGGTTAACCTTTTCGGCATTGAGTGCCAAAACTGGAGCAGGTGCACGCACAGGAGTGCCAAATCCCAGAAGAGAACAGCTGGCTGGTGCACATGCGCTGCAGCCAGCTGCTCTTCCAGGTTCTGTTGTGTGCATGTGTGCCGGACAACTGGTCTGGCATGCATGCGCTTCAGCCAGCTGCTCTCTTCCGGGTTCAGGCGTGCATGCATGCACCTGAACCCAGAAAAGGACAGCTGGCTGGTGCACATGCGTGCCAGAATCTGGAAGAACAGCTGGCGAGGCGCACATGCCCACAGAGACAGCTCTGCGTGCTAGCTCTGGCACGCGTGCCAGAGGTTCGCCATCACGGGATTAGGTCATAAGAGGGTTTGGGAATAAGTTTTGTTGTCGTTGTAAGAATCAGTTGAGAAAAGTTAGGATGTTTAGTGTAAAATAAGCATCAGTAGTCCTTCCAAAGGTGCTTTTTCAAGAGGCAACTGGACCTTCTGGTTTTTCTTTGAAGATGTTTCACTTCTCATCCAAGAAGCTTCTTCAGCTTCAGCCCTCTCTCAATGGAGGGAGAGGGATATGACATCATCTATCTCCAGTCTACAACACCGTCCTTTCAACAGTTCCAAGAAGGCTCCACCATCCATTCGCACTACTCCTCCAGGTGGCCTCAACAACTCTTTAAAGGAATGCAAATGACCAGCTGTCTGGCTCAGACAGCTCTGTTTATACCAGAGTATAAATCCTTCCATTCCCCACCATCCAGTCAGAGCTGAAGAAGCTTCTTGGATGAGAAGCAAAACATGTTCTTGTAAAACTAGAAAGTCCAGTTACCTCTTGAAAAAAACACCTTTGGGACAACCATGACCTGGATGACTGAGAATCTCCATCGACATCACTAGTCCTTGTTTCGCAACCACAACTGGGGACGGCATCTTGGTCATGAACCAAGGAGCCTGGTTTAGCTCAGCAGACTAAAAGCATAGTGATTAAAACCAGCTGTCTGCAATTACTGTAAGTTCGAATCTCACCAGGCTCAAGGTTGACTCAGCCTTCCATCCTTTCTAAAGTAGGTTAAATGAGGACCCAGTTTATCGGGGCAATAAGCTGACTTTGTATAAATATACAAAAGTATGAAGGCTATTGCTTAACGCATTGTAAGCTGCCCTGAGTCTCCGGAGAAGGGCGGCATATAAATCAAATTGTAAAAAAAAAGGTGATTGCTAAGTGAAACCGTGACTGTGCTGATGATCTTAATTTAACTTCCCTTTGCTTTACAAACCTGCAAATGTTGTAAATGTGAGTCATAGGTCTCCCTTTTCATCACAGTCGCAATTGCGAATGGTTGCCGTACAAGGCAGTTGGCCAATGTGGATTACTTGCACCCTTTCTTTTAAACTTGGAAAAATTGCACCCTTGCAATTTGCCACCAAATTTCACTAGAGCGCATTGAGATATGTATGTATGACAAGTTGATGGGACACATCCTATGAATTGTGACTCGTTTTATCTACGAGAACCACCCCCAACTCTATGAATTTTTTGTATTTACCCATATCTTTTATGGCTACGGTAGGGAGATGCCAGAGGTCACATATGCACACATATATACTTTTTGAACTATGATCTCCCCTGTAGATGTCTTTTGTGTTCATCCGTGTGTAGTATTATGGCATTACTTTGATATGAAAGAGTTGGCAGCCTGTAGTCTGAGACAATGTTTCAGTAACTGAGCTGTCAGTTAGCATATTGAATTCGACATCCACAGCCCCCTTATATATCAAACCCTACGTGCCACTCGTTAAATGCTGTAGATGTTGAGGCTATCTGATGAGCAATGAGATAGAAGGGCAGATGCTAATTACTATAATTATTATTCCTTTATAATTAAGATTGAGAGTGAAAGTGTGGGAGTGGGAAAGCATTTAAAAGAATGTAGTGCATTATTCATAAATATTGGAATGAGCTGGAAAATGTCCACCAACTTAAATGCTAGGGGGAAAATGGTTTCAAAGCATTGGTCATGGAGCCTGGTTTCCATTGATTTCCTATATGGAACCGTTCAAGCTTCTGATCACCTTCAAATCAAATTATGGATACATCCATCTTTTTTAACCCTTAATTCAGTTACTATTTTATACATCAAAACTCTCTGAATAGTGAACCTTTTCACTATTTGCCTGAAATGTGCATCTTGGGCCCCCAGAACAGCAACTCCCCCCCTCCTCCCGAAACCCAAGCATTGTTTTCTTTCCAAAGCTTTCCAAAATTTAAATTTAGCAACTTTAAATTTTTAGGAGCATTTTGCTAGTTAAATCTATTTAATATAATTTTAACTGGATTCAAAGCAAATTATATTTCATTTCAGGCCTGACATACCTCTTTATTCTCATCTCACCTACTTTTTGGAGACTGGTCTTCAGCTTCAAAAGGGTTATATATTTAGTAGCATTGATAACGTTACCTAATTTGGTAATGAAACATCTACAAGAAAGCAACTCCATAGAGAAACAAGGACCCCACAGGTTATATATCTATATCCTAGAATATCTTATTAATTACAAAAAGATTGTTTCCCAAGCTTATCCATTTGTACTAATGTCTGAAACAACAACCCCCGTCTCTAATGAAAAGATAATTTTATACATGATTACTCAGAACTGAACTGTACTGATTTTAGCAGAATTAACTTTCACCAAACTATGGGTAAAACTGCAATCTTTTCTGCAAGTTTTTTATAACTTTATTCAGAAGCAAATATTTGGTTCAATGGGACTTACTCTCAAGATAATGTTTGTAGCATTGCAAGTTTGTGATCCTCTTGGTTTCCTTCTTCTAAACTTTGAAGTAAATTTTGACTTACAGTCTTAGAAAGCTATTTAGGTCATTGAATACAATGAAGACTCAGAAATTTTATGAGCTGATTTAATTCTGATTTTTCTTTGAGCAGTTTAATAGGCCCAAGTTATAACAATATTCCCATTTCTTTTTACAATAGAGAAGCCATTCCTTGGAAGTGTTGTATTAGGCAGCCTCTCTGGATTCAGTCCAAAGGTGCCATGATCAAGCTCTTGATAATGCTTTACCTACCATATTTTTACTAGTTCTTGTGAGGAGTAACTGATCCTTTCTCACTAGTTTATCATCTAAATCGGTGTTTCTCAAAGTGTGAACCCTTGGGGGGGGTGTCCCCCAAGACCCTCACAAAAGCCCGCAAAATCAAAATTATTTGTCAGCTTACACTGAAAAATAATTACAATATTAAAATGCCATCAAACAATCATGAGAAGCGGCATGAATGAAGCTATTATAATTTTTCACATGGAAAATATATTGATATTACTTTATACATAACTCAATGTGTCAAACATGCTTCATACTCCTTCCTCCTCCTATTTTCTCCACAACAGAGAAACCCTGTGAGGTAAATTGGGTTGACAGAGCGCAACTGGTCCAAAGTTATCCAGCTGGCTTTCATGGCTAAAGTAGTACTAGACCTCATAGTCTTCTGCTTTTTTAAGCCAGCATCTTAATCATTAAGCCACAAGGATGTAAAAAATGATGCTTGGATGATACCAGAGGGTTTGCCGGCAGACATACAAATAGGGTACAAGTGTTGCAGGAAAAGTAAACCTCATGTGTATGGATAGATTTCTCAACAATGCATAGCGTGTAGGTTTGTGTATGTTCCTTTCAAATTTATATATTTGCATGCTCCGATTCTGCTCTTTTGAGCCACTTCTGTAAAAGTATTTGTATCATGTTCGATAGAAAGCCTCTACCTGCCCATCTGGAATCCGCATCTCTGAATGAGCAAACGGAAAGCGAGTGCTGTCTATTCAGAATTAATTCCTTTGGGGTTTCAGAACTGCTAAATGTTTGCTGGACTGTGTTCAGAGCTAGCCGCCAAAGTATTATGAAGCACTGCCTGCTTTGGAATAACACAACAGTTGTCAGCCCTAATTGAGAAACGAAGCAGATGACAGGTAGCTCATTTGGCTATTACTGTCGCTTTTTATATGAGATGGGGTGAGATTTGTGAAATTCATTCAGCCGTGGAAGTTTATTTTTGTCTGGATTAGATCATAGTCAATAGTAACACTGAAAACTACTGGCAAATAAAATAACAAGGAAGGAGCATTTCCAGTGAGGGCCTGGAGGGGAAGGGGAGGTCAAAAACCCTCAAGGTGATGACTGTGGTGTTGTGATTCAAGCCACACTTATTGTGTATGTTTATATCATCGGCATGGATACAAGGTGGGGCTTCTATTGTAATTTCGCAACCCCAATCTTGCACACTCATTCTCCACGAGACCCCCCTGCTGGAAATTATAAATGTAGTTGTCTCTAACAACCAGGAGTGTTCATTAGGAATTGGGCTTAACATTATTTCAGCATATTCATTAGTGGCCGGGGGGGGGGGGGGGCTAAATTAAAATGGATTAAAATTTGCAGATGGCCCCAACAGAAAGGAAGGATAATCATAAATAAATGGTAATTAGTCATATTTATATAAAGAAATACAAATAATATATTGATTATGAGCAGTCCTTGGTGCTCTCTGAGCTTGCTTGTTTTCCTGCAAATGTTTCACTACCCAAACTAGGTAACATCATCATGAATGCTAGTGACTAGCGCTCCCCCTTATTTTGCTAGTGACTAGCACTGATGATGTTACCTAGTTTGGGTAATGAAACATCTGCAAGAAAACGAACAAGCTCAGAGAATACCAAGGAAGAATACCTCATGTCAACCCTGAGCTACAAATATTCTGCTTTTTTAATATATTAATCAAGCAAGTCGGGCCTCCTTTCCTGGGTAGAAATAACATAGTTTTATACATATTGCATTGTGATGGTCACTCTTTCCCTACATTCTTCTGAAGTGATGGTAGGAGGAAAACCTTTGTTCAAATCTTTTTTTTTTGAACCTGAAGATAACCTTATGTTATATATAGTCTACATGGTTGTCAGAGGGCCAAATCCATGCCACTACTTTCTCTTCTGATTCTTCTCCTTCTCCATGATTGCAACTGACTTATCACCTCCTGCTTCCCCTCCCTCCCAACCTCAACCTCCACCAACAAAAGCAGCTTTAAAACCAATAACAAAAGATTAAACTACAAAAGTCAGAACACCCATTACAGAATGCTAAATCCCAAATTCCAGCTGGATTTCTGGACAAAAGTTAGGGAAAACAAACACATTTCCCTTAAAAACCCACAGCCAGTGGATGAACGCTCTTTAGTTATGATTTACATCTAAGTTGCCAAGTTGTGGCTGATGGATAATACTACTTAAAATAAATGAAATTATATACTCCTGTGGTTCTAGCTGGATTTCGCTTTTGAACTAACGTGGAATGACTCAAGGAACCATTATAAAAAAGATGGATTACTCTTAGGAACTGAGCTCTTTGTCCAAGCTACAACTGATGTTGCCAAACATGCTATTCCCTCCACGAGGACTAGATGTCTATTTATTTAAGGGGCATTAATTTCTCTGAGTTGAATAGAATGCATTGAAAATGAAGGCCTGTTAATTTTCAGTTAGCATTCCAGTAAATGGTTCTGGTCTTGGATGTGAACTTCTGCAAGTGTCTACAGGGGTAAGTAGAAATAGCAAGGTTAAATAGGTGCATTAAGCAAACTGTGGCTTGAAATATGAATACCATCTAATAAGGACAAGAAATTTCTAAAGGCTAGCCATCTATAATATCCTTGAAATTATGTTGCATAATGTAATGACATGTTATGCTACCATTAACACATTAGAACTATGTAATTTGGAAGGGGTTTCTCTCTCTTTTTCATACAACCACTTAAGTATATAAAATTGAAAATAATGATTATTGTAGCTCCTTCCATTTTTTTTGTCGATATAAGTTGAAAATTAAATACATCATGTGCAGTTATTTTACAGTGCCATGTAATTTTATGAAATAATCATATAACATATGCAGTAATTATTGGCATCAAGTTCATAGATGCATAAATTTTCATATAGAGGATCTATTATAACACACTGATTTTGCTACCAGCCAAGGTAAGCCACTTGGTACCTAATTGACATAACCACCAGCTCTAGCCAAGAAACTCTAATAATGAAGGCAGGCTGCCTAAGGCCCAAGCCAAAAACAAAACAAAACAAAACAAAACAAAACAAAACAAAACAAAAACAAAACAAAAACAAAAACAAAAACAAAAAAAACCCTCCACCATCCTGCGTGTGCTTCTAGAGTGAAGTAACTAGAATTAATTAGAATTAATTATTATTTTTTTTGTCAAGACATGCTTCTAGAATGAAGGAAGGAGGATTCTGCAAAAGGGAAAACCAAGACATTTGCAGATGTGTGCTCAAAATGGAATGTTTGCTCCTTGCTATGAATCAATGTGGAGCTCAGATTGGTCAGTGCTATGGTTTTAGATCAGACAGAATACCAGATGACTACTGCAGGCCAAGTGGCAGAAGAGGGTGAAATCCATAAAGATTCTTGCTGGGCCAACTTTATTTTCATCTGCTTTACATATGGGAAACAAGCAGCTTAAGCTTGAAGGGAAAGCCCTTCCTGAAATTTTGTTTATACACACAAACACATGCATGCACACTATGGATCAGTGGTTAAAGATGCTGAGCTTGTCAGAGGGAAAGCTGATAGCCTGGGTTTGAGACCTGAGTGTCATACAATGGGGTGAGCTCCCATTACTTGCTCCTGCTCTTGCCCACGTAGCTGTTCGAAAGCATGCAAATGTGAGTAGATAAATAGGTACCACTTCGGTGGGAAGCTAACAGCATTCTGTGTGCCTCTGGCATATAGGCATGTTGGCCACATGACCATGGAAATATCTTTGGACAACGTTGGCTCCCTCAGCCAAGAAACAGAGATGAGCATCGCACCCGAGAGTTGGACATGACTGGACAGGGAACATGTATATGTACATATTCCCTGTTCAGTCATATCTGACTCTAGGATGCGGTGCTCATCTCCGTTTCATGTATATCTATATGTATATGTATATGCATATGTATATGTATATGTATATGTATATAAAAATCTCCTACCTATCTACCTAAACTCCATATATAAACCTAAAAATGTTGGGTCTCATTCTCTTCCTCTACATATATCATTTTCCAACTCTTAAAATAACCACATTCTAGATACTTCATTATGAAAAAAACCTAATGCAGTGTCTATGGAGATTCTCAGTCATCCAGGTCATGGTTGTCCCAAAGGTGCTTTTTCAGGAGGCAACTGGACGGTCTTGTTTTTTCTTTGAAGATGTTTTGCTTCTCATCCAAGAAGCTTCTTCAGCTCTGACTGGATGGTGGAGAATGGAAGGATTTATATTCCTTGCTGGTCAATTGCATTCTTTTAGAGAGTATCTGAGAGGTGTGATTATCTGGAGAGAAGGCAAAGGCTCAATGTGGTGAGTATGACATGTGTTGTGATCTAGGCTTCCTGTGTCATTAAAACACACGAGTAGTCCCCAAAACCTCTTTTATTGCAACAGCTGTGAATTATGTTCATTCACAGCTGAGTCCCAATTAGTTGCAAAAAGTCCTTTGGGAGAAGTCTTTCAGGATAATCATCAACCTTTATCTCCCTTGGCACGCTGCCAAAGACTTACTTGGCAAAGCCACATGGAGTCCAGAATCAAACAGAGATGCCGACTGGGAACAGAATTAACAACGTTGCTTTCCTGCAAAGGGCCCACGTGCTTTTGCTCCTCTTTTAAGCCTTATGGGAGGGACCAATCATCTCCAGGCCTTACTCCTGAGTCATCCCTTTTGTTTTAACTATTCTTGCCTTCTGGCAGCTCTGTGCATCCATGCACTAGGAACAGGCTCCTCCTGTTCTTCTGCCTCTCTGATGTCCAACTCTGGAGGCTCCGGAGTTCGCGCATCACTCCCAGTTGGCCCTGGCCCCATCTCTGCCTCTGACGCAGAGCCCTCATCCGAGCCTTCCCAAGACTCCAGGACTGGTCCATGTTCCTCCACAGTCTCCCCACTGTCTGATTCCACTGTCAACTCTGCAGGCTGCTAGCGGACCAAAACAACATGTGGCTGTATCCTCACTCCGTTGTATGGGTTGTTAATCCACGATCTAGGGCAGTGATGGTTAACCTTTTTGCCGTCGCATGCCAAAAGCAGGGGCAGAGGGGGGGGAGTCACGGGTGCGGGTGCCCACATCCATAATTCAATGCGCCCTGCCCTCCCGCCCATGTGCACATGACCCCCCCCCACTTTCCCCTGCTTTTGGCATGCAATGGCATGGTGGGCCTGGTAGGCCCGTTTTTCCCTCTCCCCAGGCTCCAGAGGCTTTCTAGGAGCCTGGGGAGGGCAAAAACAGCCTTCCCCATCCTCCCAGAGGCCTTCTGGAGGCCAGAAACAGCCAGTTTCCTGACTTCCAGTGGGACCGGAAGGCCTGAAAATCAGTTGGCCAGTATGCGCATGCATGCTGGAGCTGAGCTAGGGCAACACTCGCGTGCCCATCAATATGGCTCCGCGTGCCACCTGTGGTTCGCCATCACGGATCTAGGGTATGTCAAATTTTTCAACTTTCAGTTTCCAAACATTAGGTGTGCTCAAAAGCTGTGACATACCTTGGGGATTGTAAAGATATTTTGGTTACTTTAATTTAGATGTGCTTGGTAAGCAACTATCATAACTTTTTAACATTTTGTTTGTTTCATCCAGGTACAAAGGAGAAAGATTTGAATGCATGATTATATCTGGCTTTTTACCTCCTACTTTCACCCCAGGCCCTGCCAGTGGAAGATGATGAATACAGTTTCAGATCAGTCTTCTAAACCACGGATCCCCAACCAGTGGTGGGTTGCCCCCAGTTCGGACCAGTTCACAAGAACCGGTAGTAAAACTGGCGGGAGGCTTCGCCCGCCACCCGGATGTCATCATAGATGATCTGCGCATGCATAGAATTCCATTGCGAACTGGTAGTAAAGGTAAGTAGAACCCACCCCTGTCCTCAACCCCTGGTCCGTGGACCGGCACCACTCCACATCATGCCAGAAACTGGGCCATGCAAACAAGCAAAGCCCCATCCATAAGTTGCAGGAAGCACACGAAACCACGCCCCCTCCGGTCCATGAAAAAATCCTCTCTCCACAGAATTGGTCCCTGATGCCCAAAAGATTATGGGCTGCTGTTCTAAACTATTGGAATGGAGAAAGGCAAATGCTTGCTCTTCACCTCAGGAATGACAGAAAGTTGGATCTAGGAATGAGAATTCAGTGTACATGATTTGCATTTTAAATTGAATTTTGAGGGATCCTTGGTGCTTTCTGACTTGCAGACATTTCATTACTCAAATTAGGTAACATCGTCAGTGCACTCAGAGAGCACCGAGTACCCCTCACTTCAACCCTGAGCTACAAATATTGTCCTAAATAGACTTTTCTTAATTTGGCCCTCCTGAGTAATTTACCCCAACCACAAAGCAATGACTTATGAAATACATACCTCTGAATTTTGCTGTGCCATTGTACAATTGCTTCTGAATATACATATTAAGGAAAGCAGCTTACAAAAGTCAAGTTAGGAAAATTGCACACAAAAAATGTGTATAGAAGGGAAAGGGTGTGTACAAATTGTGTTCCATGCAGGTAACTTTTTTTATTATTGAATCATGTTGATCTGGGATGACGGAAAGTTATATCTAGACTGGAGAAACAGAAAGAAGCAAAACAAATTTCTCCTCTCAAATGATCACCTGCCCGAAGTTGCCTTCCTGTTCTTGTATGCTGATGATGCTGTTATCCTTTCACAAACTCCAATAAGTTTGAGTAGAGTCTTAAATTCTTTTTTCTGTCTGGAACAAGTCAAATGCTTCAAGTACCTTGGGGTTATTCTCCAGTCATCAGTATCTTGCAATGCACATTTGACTTACACTCTGAAAAATGCTCAAAGGACAGCAGATGTCATTCAATCTTTCTTCCAGCATAAAGAGACCCAATTTTTACCTATATCAATCAAGTTCTTCAAAGACCAATCTTATGTCCAATTGTTGTATGAACCATTATTGGGACCATATAAAAAGTTACTTATCTGAAATCAGCCCAATAAAATTTCAGAAATATTTCTTCCACATCTGTTTCATCTTGAAGTCAATTGTTCAAGAGAGGCATGGTGGCTCGATGGCTTAAAAGACACTGGAGTAGGTCTATACTCCAGCGGTTCAAGTCCAAGCATTGTGTAATGGTGTGAGCACCCGTCATTTGTCTCAGCTCCTGCCAACCTAGCAGTTGTTTGAAAACGTGTTACATGGAAGTAGATAAATAGGTACCATTTCAATGGGAAAAATATGGTGTTTCGAGCAGCAGTGCTGGACTTGCCCCGAATTGTTGTGGTCTGCCAGCAGCCTGCAGAGCTGGCAGCAGAGTTGAACAGTGTGGAGGCTGGGGAGGAACATGAGCCAATCCTGGAGTCTGGGGAAGGTCTGGACGAGAGCTCTCCATCAGAGGCAGAGATGGGGCCAGGGCCATCTGGGAATGATGCACAGACTCCAGAGCCCCCAGAGCTGGACAGCAGAGAGGCAGAGGAACAGGAGGAGCCTGTTCCTAGTGCACACATTAGCAGAGCTGCCAGAAGGCAAGAGCAGCTAAAGCAAAAGGGATGACTTGGGAGTAAGGCCTGGAGATGATTGGCCCGTCCCATAAGGTTTAAAAGAGAAACAAAGGCACTTGGGCCTTTTGCAGGAAAGCAATGTTGCTAACTCTGTTCCAATCGGCATCTCTTGTTTGTTTCTGAACTCCATGGGGCTTTGCCAAGTAAGGCCTTTGGCAACATGTCAAAGAAGATAAAGGTTGGTGATTATCCTGGAGGAGATAAGGCACATGGGCCTTTGCAGGAAGTAACATTGTTTGTGCTGGCTGGTTTCACTTCTGAAGCTTTGTTTTGACTCTGTGTTCCATGTGGCCTTGCAAAGTTAATTGCCAATTATGTCTTGGCAGCATGTCAAGGGAGATAAAGGTGGGTGTTTATCAGCCTTATCTTGAAGGACTGTGGCAGACTTCTGTCAAACTCTACAAATGCAACTATTTGGGATTCATCTGTGAATGAACAGAATTCACAGCCGTTGAAATAAAAAGAGTTTCTGGGACTCATTGTGTGCTTTTACTGTATCAGGAAGCCTACGTCAGAATACGAACACAAGGTGATATGGGTGGTTGGAAAAGTCATTAATGCAGACTGCCCTTGAACTTTTCTGAGTACGGAGCTAGTTTGCCCCCTGTAGGACACTCTGGATAGTGCACAAGCATGAGTAGCCATTGTCTGCAGCCAAACAACTACTTTGTATTAACACCGTAGTTTCCAGGCTAATGTAACATCATGATATGCTAAATAAATAAACACTGCACTGAGATACAGATAAACGATATTGAGTCCAGTCACTTGATAAAGTTTTTTTTTTGTTAACCTCTCCCTAAGGGTGACTTTTTACCTGTTCCTGCAGTTTTGGGGGCGGAAAACTTGTTTCACTCTGGAAAAGAACTTTGGATAATAAATTGTTCCAGTATGTTTTCCCTTTATTAGATGTGGTAAGCACAATTTTTGAATGTACAAAACTGAAGATTAGTTCAAGGATCCTTGACATTGATTAGAGCGCAGTGACAAAATCAGTCTGTTTATTTATTTATTATTTTCTTTTATCAGATTAAGAGACCACCCATATCACTCAAGAGTGTAACTCCGGGCAATGCACGATGCAGAACATAAAAATTCAAAAGCCATTAAAAAAAAATGCAGCATCGTAGCAATAGGCTAGCTAAAAAACTTACATCAGTTCACTGTTCCAGCATCTGTCAGAATGATGTCACTGGAGTGTTTCAGTGTACCTTTAGTCTGGCCATTGCATAAGAAAAATACATGAAGTTAACATATTTAAAGAAGTGATACTCATCTAATTCAGTGGCAATTGAAACAACAAGGCTGAGGTTTGCTCCACTGTAACCCTTCTGAGGCTATTGGTTCAGAAGAATCTATTTCCTTTGAAATAGAATATCAAGGTCAGTCTGATACATTTTATATCACTCTGTCTTCAATCTGTTGGGCATGATGAAACAAATTTGAGAGTTGCCAAGTTTTTCTGGAGCGCATACCACACCCATCAAGCCCTGATTAGTAGGGTCAGCGATTATTTGAAGTTTGCTTATGCTGTGTGTTGTTAATGGTGTTTGTTGCCTTTAATATATGGTCAATGATCAAAATAAAATTGGATTTGATTTGATGTGACTTGGCAGATTTCTCTGTCTCAAGGGGGTCTCAGCTGCTGTACGTCCCTTGTGATCTAAGGGATATTGAAGGCCTGAATGCAGTTTATATTTATCCAGAAATCATCAGAAAATAGTTAAACTCTGGGCAGGCAGCACCAATCTGCTTCAGTTTCAAGTATAAAAAGAAACCTGTCATTGTTTTCTTCTGAAACCAACTCTATAGAATTGGAAATTGTATCAAGCTTCTTTTTGGTGAAGAACATTGGACTTGTCAAAAACAAAAAGTTTGGAGTTTAGAGTCCTTTAATAGATGAACAGTGACATTATATGGAAGTGGGAATAAAAACATACCAGAATTTCAAAGCGTTTCCCATTAGGGAACTTGGGAGATAGTTCAGAAAACAAGTCTCGTTGGAGATTGGATGGAGGTTGGACAACCAGAAGTTATTTCCTTGTAGAAAGAAACAAATTGAAAAAAGACCCAGTTTCTTTTTCAAGAAAAGAAAAAGTGGAGAAAAAAGAGAGAGGGTCAAGAGAGAAAAAAACGATTTTTATCCTACTTGTCATGATAATCAACTGGAATAATTTTGCGGGGAGGATTCTCTATTGTCAGTATGGCCACCAGGAAGTTGTAAAGCTGGATAATATAATCCTCCACAGTGATGCAGGTTGAGTGACAGCTATTGCTCAGGATTGTTTCTCATTTTGCCACTAATGTCTATGGAACAGTGCCTACCTCTTGATGTATTTATTATCACAATGTGTATACGTTGTTGATTAACAATAGCCTATAGTAACAAATATATAAAGATGACCATGGTAAAGGATACATTTAGATTAAAACTTAGTCAATAACATAAATAAAAAAGCATAAGCATCTCAATATCAAGACAAAGCTATCATCTATCTACCTGTCTACTTATCTACCTATCTACCTACCCACATCTCTCTCTCTCTCTCTTCCCTATCCCCGACTCTCTCTCACAGACACACACATCAATGATGCTGTAAATTAGGGAGACCTTTGATTTATTGATTGGCTGATTGACTGACTGATCAATTTGGTCTGATTTATTTTGCTTTGTTCTAGCACCTTTTATGTATGTGGCTAGAAACCCATTGTTGTTGCAAGCCTTGGGCCACTACATAAGACCAGTGGTGAAATCCAAATTTTTTACTACCGGTTCTGTGGGTGTTGCTTGGTGGATGTGGTGTGGCTTGGTGGGTGTGGCAGGAGAAGGATACTGCAAAATCCCCATTCCCTCCCCACTCCTGGGGGAAGGATATTGCAAAATCTTCATTCCCACCCCACTCTGGGGCCAGCAAGAGGTGGTATTTGCCGGTTCTCTGAACTATTCAAAATTTCCGCTACCGGTTCTTCAGAACCTGTCAGAACCTGCTGGATTTTACCCCTGCATAAGACTGAATGAAATCCCCCCCCCCAAAGTGGTCAAAAAGATTAAGAAGGCAGATGTACCCATGCAATAGGAGCCTTACCACTCCTTTAGACATGCCAGTGATGTTGACACATCTGCAGAAAAGCCAGTAGGATTCGAAATTGGGCTTCCTGCATGTTAGGCAGTTGAATTAACCTCTGAGCCACAAGTTCTCTTCCCTTCATCAGCTTGAGCCAGGGGAAAGATTAATACAGCTGGCTAACATGCAGGCAGCCCAAGATCGAATCCAAGTAAGGGTATGGCTAGCTGATGAGAGCTAAATAGCTTGAAATAGATCTATACTAGTCTCCCTTTATTTCTTTATCAGAGATAGATAGATAGATATACTCCTGTACTGATGGCTTCTGTGATGACAACTTAATCACCATTAATAGTGGTTGAATTAGGAAAGAAAGAGCATCTTAGCACAGCTACTGCAGTATTTCCTGCTGTCCTTGTCCTGCCAAAGCTGCCACAAAAGTGCTTTTCTCAATGTTTTTTTTTTTGCCATCCAGGAAGAAACCCAAGAGCTCTCCATTTTATGGCTTGTACAAGGAGGCTACAGCAGCAGAGGAGCATTTCAAGCTCAACAACAGACCCTTTTTCCCAGTGGTGAAATGTAAAATTTGTTACTACCGGTTCTGTGGGTGTGGCTTGGTGGTGGGGGTTATATGACTGGGTGGGCGTGGCCAACTTTTTTAAAAAAAAAAAATTTTAAAGCATTTTTTTACAATCTATTCGGGCGAATAGGTTGTAAAACAATGCTTTTAAAAGGTAAAAAAACAGGCTCTGACGATCACAGCTGTGGCGTGAGATCGTCAGAGCCTTTTTAAAAACCTTTTAAAAGCAGGAAGTAACGACACCCAGGCGGGTGAGTGGAGCCTCACGCCGCCATCACTACAGGTTCTCTGAACCACCTGCCACAATTGCTACCGGATCGCCTGATCCGGTCTGAACCGGGAGCATTTCACCCCTGCTTTTCCACCAAGCAGCTGATATATGTCAGGATAATACCCTCCAATATTTATCTAGAAAATCAAACATGTGCCTAAAGATTTAAAAAAAACAACAAAAAACTCTGGATAATCTGGATAGAATCACAAAGTAGTAGAATGGGAAGAGATCAAAAAGAGCATCTAGTCTGACCATCTGCAATGTACAGGAATACAAATTAAACCTTATATAAGAGGTGACTATTTGCCTTTAAAAAAAAAAGTTTTAAATTTAAACCCCCAATCTTCACAGGTAGACTATAGATAGTCCTTGACTTACTTACGGTCAAAATTGGACCCTCAAATTCCTGTTGCCAAATGGGACAGTTGTTAAGTGAATCATTACAGTTGTTAAGTTAGTAACATGGTTGTTAAGTGAATCAGACTTCCCTATTGATTTTGCTTGTCAGAAGATCACCAAAGGGGAATCACATGATCCCAGGATACTGTGACTGTCATAAATATGAACCAGTTGCCAAGCATCTGAATTTTAATCATGTGACCATAGGGATGCTGCAATGGTTGTAAGCGTGAAAAACAGTCATCAGTCACCTTTTTCAATGCTGTTGTTAGTTTGAATGGTCACTAAATGAACTGCTGTAAGTGGAGGGCTATCTGTATTTCTATCCTTATGCAGATCTGATTGTCAGGAAGTATTCTTTTACTAAGGAACTCGTATCAGGACACCTGTTAAGACGCACTAGAAGAAATAAGTAACAGCCACAATTCGTTTCTTCCATATTATGTCTTCACAGTTTGGGCCTTCATATTCTATGAAGCCAAAGCTTGTTGAATAAGCTGTAATAGGTGAGTTCAAACATAAAATGCTAACTCATAAAGCATGTTTTTCAACAGCTCTGACTGGATTCATTTAAATAAGTAGCAAACGCATCATGCAATGGCTTTCTGCAAATTGTGAACCTGGCCAGCTGTGTCAGTTCAACAGGAGCTTTATGACATCACAATGGGTGGGATAGAGAATCTTCAGTATTTGGTGGGTGGGACTGGAACAAAAAACCCCATGGATTAGTCAGTACAATTGCACACTGCTAAACTCTCGCAAGCCAATCAGTTTAGCCTGCCTTTCTCATCCCAGGCCTACCACTGGCTAACAAAATATTAACAGAGCAGATAAACCCTTAACAAATCCCTGGAGGACTGAAGGATCACCTGAATCTGTGATGAGATTGGTGTGGGGTTGAAAGGTATAGACTCCGGTCACTTCTGTTTATAGATTTGTTCTTTCTCACCATTGGAGTTGAGCAAATGTTTAATCGGTTTCTCCTGCTGCCTTTTGGCTTTTGGATAATGCTACGGAGCAAAAGTTGCCTTTTCAAACGTACCCTCTCCCCTCTTCGTGCCATCTGTACTTCCGCTTAGCAACTAACAGATGGCTGGCTCCGTGTTCGATAAAAGAACATTTGGCTGGTTGGTTTATTTCAAGATATTCCTTTCTTGAGGCTCGGGTTTTACAGTTAGCAAAGGAAGGAGAGACATCCAGGTTGTTCAGAAGATGACATGATGGAGGGCAAGTCGCTAAAGCTGAAAGCGAGTGAAAGACAAGGCTGTGTGTGTGGCTATTCTCATTCGATCATCCTTGCCACTGAAGAAAGAGAGGGGACAAACCAATCCATAATCCAAGTTATTGAAAGGCAAAGGTGCCACAGGACAGCTGGCTTCAGGTGAAAGCAGGCAGGTGGAATGCCAGGCATCTACCACTGGTCTGGATTTCCTCTCTGCAGCTGGCTCATTAGGAGCCCCAAGCCGGGGCTCCCTCTTACTCAAAAGGCAAAGATCGCAGCGGGGAAGTTAGCTCTTGGGCTACTCACATTTCTCTCTCACTCCCTCTCTGCCCGCCAAGCTTTGCAAAGCCTTTTCTGGCAGCTCATTAGGAAGTGCATCGATGCATAAGAGACAGTCATTAGGAGTGTTTTTCAACATTGCCTTTTGATCAGGTGACTATAAGTCTCATGGAGACGTTTGCTTACATTGTTTTCCATGAGCGTCTTCTGTTGCTATATCGAGAATGACATGCATAGAAAACGGGGGAAACTAGCTTGACCTTTCCATGTCTCAGGCAGGGAGGGGTGGAGCGTGGCCTCGCGCCATTGGGTTCTCAGAGTTTTGCCTTGATATTGTCAACGGTGATGCCACAACAAGAGCAGGGCAAGGCAATCCCTCGGCAGCCACACTTCATCCACTTTTAATAATTGGTGCCAAGGGCAGAGAGGCTGATGGGGAAGGAGATAATGGCCATGCCATAGGTCTTCCAGGGTTGGCTTTTGTTGGGCAGGCTGGCCTTCATTTGTAAAGACTGCCCCTCTGGGCTTCCTGCTCAGAATTCAATTCTGGGTGGATGAGGTTCATCGATATTTATTTTCACTGGGTAGTTGTGATAAGATTATTTTAATATCCCATGGACTATCTGCTTGGAAAAACACATAATGCATTGTAACATAGTTGGCATTCATTCTCCATCAAAGAATGGTTGGGAACTTCAGCTGTCCAGAATGCTGTAGCACACGGGTATCAAACTCAATTTCATTGAGGGCCGCACCAGCGTTGTGTTTGACCTCGGGGGGTGGGTGGTGAGGTGGGCATTGCCAGGGTGGGCATGGCCAGCTCAACATAATTCATGTTGGGGGTGCCTGTGGCAGCCTGAGCACTCTGCCCCAGCTCTGTTTTTGGCTGCAACGGCCTCCTGCAACCCTCTACCAGTGAAAACGGAGCTTGGGAGAGCTGCCTGCGGCCCTCCCAAGCTCCGTTTTCACTGGCAGAGGCACCACGGGCCAGTCCTTTGCTGTTTCCAGGGCAGCCCCATGGGCCAGATCTAAGCACCCCACAGCCGAATCCGTCCACCAGGCCTTGAGTTTGACATCCCTGCTCAGTGGTGGGTTGCTACCAGTTTGCTCCGGATCGGACAAACCAGTAGCAGCAACGGGGGAGGCTCTGCCAACCCACCCAGACATCTCTGCGCATGCATGTCCACGAGCAAACTGCTAGCAATGGGATTTGAAACCCACTACTGCCCCTGCTGTAGCAGGACTTTGGATACTTGTTGGTTATGGTAATGTATGATTGCAGTAACTCCTTTGGCTAATAAACTCTTTCTGGGCTACGAGCCCAGCTGACAACTATCAGCTACAAGCCTAACATGATGAATAAAGAATCTGTAAGCTTCCAGTTAGTGCTGAACTATAACTCCCAGCATCCCTTTCTACTGGCAATACTGGCTTAGGTAGGTAGGTAGCTTTAATTCTGCAACATCTGAAGTGCCATAGGTTGTCTGCCACACTGTCTAACTCAGGACGTGTGAGTGACACGATGTCAGTACATTAATTTCTTCAAGAAAGGCTCTTCCACCCCTCCCCTCCCCTGTTGAAGTGAGAAAATACCTTTTCAAAACCTGATACAAACTTGGGGATATCTTTTGAGGTTTCCATTTGCAGACAAATCCATTTTTCTTCAGCTAAACCTTATCTTCACTTGTTGACTTGTTATGCTTAATCGTTGCAGTAAATACCCAAAGTACATTTGCAGGATTTGTGGGTGGGATGCATCCTTCTTTCAAGGGGGGGATGGGTGGTAAGGAGAAAAAAAATGGAAGATCGTAATCAGAGGTGGTATTCAACAGGTTCTGACCAGTTCTGGAGAACCGGTAGCGGAAATTTTGAGTAGTTCAGAGAAGCGGTAAATAACACATCTGACTGGCCCCACCCACATCTATTCTCTGCTTCCTGAGTCCCAGCTGATTGGGAGGAAATGGGGATTTTGCAGTAGCTTTCCACTGGAGTGAGGAGGGAATGGAAATTTTATAGTATCCTTCTCCTGCTACGCCCACCAAGCCACGCCCACCAAGCCACGCCCACAGAACCGGTAGTAAAAAAATTTGAATCCCACCATTGATTATAATAGCTAATATTTATAGGTGGACCCAGAGATGGTTTCTGTGCTTCGGAAACTGATGTAAAAACTTTTGAAGTAAAGCATGAGGGTTAGTTCAGAGCACAGCAACCCTTCTGTTCTCCGTCCCGGAGCCCTTGGATGCTTCAGAAATGAGTGAGAAGCCAGAAACGCATCCTGGTGAGGATAAATTTGTAAGATATGATGGAATAAAAAGACGGCTGCTTCCATAGAGTTTTTATTGCTCTTATATTTTGATTGAGCTTTGGAGATGCCATTTTTCACCATTATTAACTTCTTTAAGTGCCACTTGGCGAGTAAATGGGATCTAAATTTAACCAAGTGGAGGAAGGAATTCTGTTTCCCTCTTTTCACTTTACATCCGGACTGTGAGATGTGGCTTGATAAGTGGGTTTTCTTCTCGATGAAGAAATTGGTGTACTGCGCTTGAAAGGCTGATTAAGCCACAATAAATAAGTAAATAAAGAAGGGCTCAGATTTGGAAGTTTATCAAAGCAGAAGTGCAGCATCTTAATCAGGTCTGCTTTGGGGTATCTAAAGAACCATGGCATTCCAATTATATAAAGTTCCATGAATTTCAGCAAAGACTCCTGCTGACTAATTCATAGCTTGTTTTCCGCTACATGGCTTTGAGTGCTTGTTAAGGCTAAAAAAAGAGATTTTCCGGGGTGGGTGTAGGGAAAGGCGGGGTGGGAAGCAACAATGGTTGGATTTCTCCGCTTCCATTACACTGTCTTATGATAGCCAACAATTAGTTAATCTCCTTGGCAGCAAAATGACAGGATGGGACTTGACCAAATACAATGTGTGGCGCGCATAGACATCCGCCCCAGCTGAAAGGCATTACAATGTTTGTTAACCTTAAGGGTCACTCCTGATTCACTTCTGCAGACAGAAAACAAGATTTATAGAACACGGATCAATACAGCCCAAAGACTTTCGCCATGCAGGATGCTAGATTGAGGCACTTCTCTTTATCAGTTTACCATGACACTAATGTATTTTGCCTGTTTTGCCTGGGCAGTGATGAATCTGTTGGCAAGAGAAAACAAATAAGTTCTGTTGTTGAGAGACATGTTGTCTATGATTTGTCTCAGCAGACAAGCCAGCACACTGGCCAATTCATTTCCTATTTAATTTAAGTGGCATATCTGTCTTCCCCTTTCTGGCGTGTCTTTTGTCTGCAGCACAAACCTTCCCTGGCACTCTCCAAGGGAGCTTGCTGTGGATTGCATCAGACTGAGGGAATCCTCCAATGAGGGAGGCCATTGCTAACAGTGTTCCCCTTACTTTCATGGTATCTGATGTCTCCCCTGCTTTTCGACTGTAGAAGTACAGGATGTGCCCACATTAAAAGGAGGGGGTTGCATTGCAAATTTCGTAACTGCTCCCCATCCCTGCACCTGAGTCATTTTTGGTCACACTGGCCAACCTGAGCAGGGCAGTGGAGTGATAGGAGGTGAGCAGTGTTGTCTTCCCATGAACCCCTTTTCTCCATAATGATTTTCAGGCCACCCTTGGAAGAGGGTACCAAAGCTGAGATCGACCTCCTTTTCCCAAATGTCTACCCAATGAGCTTTTCACTTTCAGGTAGATTGAATATCTGAACCTCTGCTCTTGGGATCCTCATCATGAAAACTTTTGAAGAAAGACAGTGTCCCAAAACATGATGGGCTTCATAGAAAAATTCTTCTTGCAGCCCCAAAGCCTCTTGTAAGGTAGCTGTACAAAGCACTTGTCTTTCTTCATGTTCTCTAGACTTCTGGTCAGAATGGAGCAGCCAGATTGGCCATCAGAAGGAGTCATGGTTTATTTATTTATGGTCGCACTTACTACCTTTATAAATACAGAATGATATGTTTAGTGCCATGAAAGCTAACGGGTAGACTAGGTAGGCAAAGTTAATTAGAGAGATAGGAATGGGTATTTGGGGGGGGGGTTAAATGGTATGAGTATGCCAAGCTACCTCAAAGCCTTACTTTAGCATTAGAGCCAACACTCTGTTCTGATGGTTCATTTTCCTTTAAGTGTGTGCGGGAGATAGTGGCGTCGATGTCACCAAGCTTATTTACCTTGACTGACAGTAGCAAATACGCTTGGAGGGGCAGTTTCACTCAGAACTTCATTGAGCAAGGCCCCCTCCCCTGATGCTCTGCACATCTCTAGTAGATAGATAGTAAATTATGCACCCACAAGGTAAGGCTTGGATTTGCCTGCAGTTGTCATCCTTGCAAAACAGGGCGTCCATCAATCTCACATGCCATTCTGCCCATCCTCAGACAAAATTTATCAGAAAATCTGGAAACTGAGAGATGTCTACTTGCTCATCACCCTGACCTTTCTTTTCTTCTCCAGTCCTGGATCATTCTCCTTTTAAGCAAGGGAGAAAAATTGTTCAATACAAAGAATGAGGTTTTAATAATCAGAGCATCATTTCCCAACCTAGGCAACTTTCAGGTGTGTGGGCTTCAAATCTCAGAATTCAACAGCCAGCATGGCCATTGATGAGAATTTTGGGAGATTAATTCCAAGCCCCTGGAAATTAACAAGGTTGGGAAACATGGGATTCAAGACTTAAACAGAGATCCCATCTCTGCATATATTTTGCAAAAAAGGATCAGAGGTACCAAATTGGTTTCAAATGAGGCAAATTCATAATGTAATCAAAATATCTCAAACTCCTGAAAACCATTAACACTTGAAGAAAGATTTATATCTAAAGATGGAGTGCCTTAAGTTGATTTCAACTGATGTCTACGTGGATTTTGGCAACAGTACTCTTTAATATGCATCACACACTTTTTATATACATAAAAGGAGTTGAGGCTTTGATCACACCAGTTGTGCCCAACATTTTGATACTGTTTACATCACCTTCTTCCAGGATGTCTTTTTTCTCCCTTTAAGACTTGTGGACTTCAACTTTCAGGAGCATGGCTGGCTGGGGAATTCTGGGAATTGAAGTCCGTAAATTTTAAAGTTTCCAAGGTTGGACACCCCTGGTCTAGACTATAACCTTGGACTTTCTGATAGTTTCTTATTCAAATATTAACTAGGCTTGATCCTTCTTCACTTTTTCAAGGTCAATCAAATTTGGCTAAATGCTTGATTCAATAATAGTAATCTGATTGATGTTACACAAAATCCTTATACAAAGAATGAGAAATTGTCTTGAGGTTAGCAAAATTGTGGGAAAAGAAATTTGGATTTGAATTTGAATATCCCTGGAACTCTTTGTAGTACAGACTTTCAAATCATCTCCAACAGATAGTCAGGAATTGACCACAAAGATAATTTGCACATGGCTCTGCACTGTGATAAAGTGGAAAACACAAATTGTAAATGTTATAGAATTTATTTGAAGAGTTTGCAGAAATTATTTTCTGCTACAAATGCCTTATTTGTCAATGACTTCTTCAGCTTCACCCACAATAATACACAGGCAAACAATCGATACAAACTCAAGATAAACCGCTCCAAACTCGATTGCAGAAAATACAACTTCAGTGGTCAATGTCTGGAATGCCCAACTCCATTGTTACAGCCTCAAACCCTCACAGCTTCAACCTCAAACTGCCTACCATGGACCTCACCCCATTCCTAAGAGGTCCGTAAAGGGGGCGTGCATAAGCATACCAGTGTGCTTACTGTCCCTGTCCTACTGTCCCCATTTATTTGTATTCATTTCCTTTGTTCATGTCCATGTCCATATTTATACCTGCTATCTTGTACATGTTTTACAAACTAACAAATAAAAAAATAAAATAAAATAAAATAATAATAATAATAACAATAACAATAATAATAATAATAATATAATAATAATATAATAATAATAATAATAATAATAATAATAATAATAATAATAATAATATTGATTGTGATGCCCAATTAGCTAGTTCTTTGGGTTGAAAGTTCTAGAAAAATTGAGAAAAATCACCCAAAAATCTTTTTTAAAATAAAGCTTACTGTGGTTTGTACATTGTTAGCCATTACATTTGTTTGAAGGAATAAAGATATAAATAAATTTAAAAAATGAAAAGAAAAGTGAAAATGCATATTCATTTAATCAGTGGCATGTAGTGTGGAAATTGTCCTGGGTGAAAATTTGATACCATAAGGTGCTGTGAAAAACCTGCCAAGTACAAGATAAATTTACTCATGTCCACCCACAATTTATTAGCTGTATTAACAGTGTTTTAATAATTGTTCTTTCCCTGTAAAAATGTCATTTTGGATAGAAATATTGAACATGGAGGTTTAAAAGTTTGTATTCTAAAAGATTCACACGCCAAGTTTTTATTCTGGTTTTCCCTTTTATTTCAGTCACTTTTCTTTTGTTGTAATTATCTATATTTATTGTTCGCAGGAGATAATGATTAGGGTGAGTGATGATGGAAAGCCACACGGAGCTTTCAGTTGCAAATAAATAGTGTGGCCCTAGGATATATTATTAAATAGAGCGAGAGGTGAAGGGCAAACCTTATCTTACCATTTCCATGCATAAAAAGTAATTAATGAATTAAATCTTCCCTTAAAGGAAAAGAAGAAGGATGGTGGAGGGAATCATCCTAAAAAATTAGGCTGAGTTCCCAATCTGGTGCATCGTAGAAAGATTTTCTATAATTTCTATTTGTTTTGCTGATTTGGGATGTAGAAATTCTGCTCAAACATACCCAAATAGCTGTAGTAAGAACTGAGCATTTCCCATTTTTTCACAGAGAGCTTTTGCTGTGTATCATAGCGCTCAACTGATGCGTAATATAATTTTCTATAACTAAGGATCTGCAAGGTCAATTTAATGAGCTGTTTTTAAGTAAATCTTAATTATTTGCTTTGCAGATTCAAAGTGCATTATGGTTAGGAGAAAAAAATGTTTGGAGAATCATTGAGTGTTGACAACTTCTATAAAGCTCGGAAAGGTTGGTAATTATTTTGGAAGGCAAGTTTATTTTTTTTAAAAAAAAATTTTTTTAAACATTTAACTAGAAAACAAAATACCCATTTAGAGTTCACTTCAGTTTTCCTCAGGCAAGCAGAGTCCTCAGGAGGCTTCAACTGCCTCAACACGGCATGTAAGATGAATACAGAAAGTAGTTGGAACAAGCGTTATTTACACCACTGAATCCTTTGTTTGCCTGCAAGACAAAAAAATGCAGCTTGAGTTTCTTTTTCTCAGCCAGTTGCAGATCTGTCATTTCTTTATTAAAGCATTTAGTTATATGAAATAATACACTGGATTTATGAAAGGGAAGGACATGCATATTATTCCTATTTCAAGTTCTTATTTATCCCCAGTATGAGGAGATTCAAAAATCCCTGTTCAGAGAAGACTTTTGGAGACTGCATAGCCAAAAGTACTGTAAAAAAGTTCCTATTAGGAAGTCTCTTACTTTAGATTTCCTTTCAGTCTAAGTGTCAGGGTTCCAAGTAAACATCCCCAACGAAATAAAACTCCGAGGCTTGAAATTTCTCAAAGCTACATTTTATTAGAGATATCATATTGGCACATCTGGGAAAACCCGAATCTGAAAGTTTCCAGGTTTTCCCCACCCAAAGAAAAATTCAAGTCCCTGCCCAACACCCATAAATCCATCACATGATCCAAACAAACATCGTCCCAACTGGGGATGCCTCTCAGTTCCAGCCTTCCAGATACAGGGCAAGTTGTCTTTGACTTCTTGAGAAAAGAATGTTATTATGACTACTCTGTTTCCCTGAAAATAAGACATCCCCTGATAATAAGCCCAATCAGGCTTTTGAGCGCATGCACTAAAATAAGCCCCCCCCCCAAAATAAGCCCCCCCCAAAATATTTAAATGCATGTGCAGCTGCTCCCCGCCATTTCCTCTGGTTAGGGCAGGGGTAAGCAACCCGCAGCTCTGGAGCTGCATGTGGCTCTTCCATCCCTCTGCTGTGGCTCCCTGTCGCTCAAAATATGTGTCACAACTGCCAATGTGCGACACCTGCTGGCACGTGATTTATTGAGCTTTTCGACTCCCAGTGGGCTAGCCATGGATAAATCCAGAAAACAAAAGTTTCAGAAGAAAACAGAATATTTAATTCAACTACATATGCTAGTTTTGTGGCTGCTCAGGAAATAGTCAGGCACAGGAAGGGTTTTGTGGCTCCCGGTGTTTTTTTTTTTTGTGGGAAACGGGTCCAAATGGCTCTTTGAGTGTTTAAGGTTGCCAATCCCTGGGTTAGGGTTAGGGAGACAGAGCTGGAAATCAGGTAAGACGGCAAGGGGAGCACCATACATGGGAAAAAGAGTCACCCTGTGCTGGCAAGGTAGGATAGTTTTACCCCTGAATCCCCATCATAAGTGCACTGAAAGCAATACTATAAGCTCCTATATTAAAGTATGAACCGTGCAATACTGCATTAATATTCAAGAGTTTTGGAAAGGTTTTGAGCTGCAGGGTGAGGTGACGGATGGTTCCTTCTCTTTTGATGAAGTATAGATCAACCTGTCATCCCTCAACCTTGGCAAGGGTGGTTGGAGCTGTGGGATGTCCCAACTTTGGCAACTTTAAGGCTTGTGGACTTCAACTCCCAGAATTCCCCAGCCAGAATTCTGCCTTGGCAACTTTAAGACTTGTGTACTTCAGTTCCTAGAATTCCCCAGCCAGAATTCTGGGAGCTGAAGTCCACAAGTCTTAAAAGTTGCCAAAGTTGGGCACCTCTGATCTAGACAGTCACAGATTATCCAATTGCAATTTTAAGGTATGTGAAGCTGGGCCTGTTTAGGACTCACTTGGCAAAGTCTTTCTTCAGAGGGCTCAGCAGGCCTCACTGCATTAGTACCAAAACTGAGGAGCAGCTACTCTTGTTCTTGGAGGAGAAAGAGCATAGCCCAAGGAATAGTGGAGCTGAGGCAACCACAGGTTAAGGTTAACCTCCATCCCTTCCTCTTTACTACTTCTGGTATATTTCTTCTCCCTCTTTCCCTTCTCCACTCCCTAGTGATAGTAGCTCTCCATTACATTTCTTTTGATTTTGAAAAGTATTTGAGCGTGCCACAAAGCAAACCTGGAACACCTGGAATCCTCATTTTTCCCCCCTAAAAATTCTCTAGATGAAAGATGGGAGAAGACAAGAGAGAGAATGGCAAAATACACCCCTCCTAATTTTTTTTTAAAAAGATGTGAAACATTGAATTTGGAGGCTTTCCTCCTTATGGGTTTCTGGATACATAGCCAGCAGCACCTCAGGGGTCAGGTATTTAGTAGGCTTATGCAAGGGTGCTTGGCTTAACCTCAGTAAGGCCCTTTGTACCATGGAGGCAATGATACAATTCTCCACACCGAGGTGAAGAGGCAATGCAATTCTCCTCAACAAGGCTCTTCGCCTTGACAAGGTGTCACCTTGAGGCCTCATCTGTCAGCCTCTTCTGGCTATTGAACTGTTGGATAAAGCTTCAAAATGAAATAACACAACCCATTCGCTTCAATTTTAGAAGTGAGGGGGGGCAAGGAGGACATTACGTCATGACACAATTTCAAAGAGATGCTTTGCACAGACCTTCACCAAAGGTGAAGCACCTCTTTGAAGCTCTGCAAAACCCTCGCTACATCCTCAGTGACTCTTTTGTTGCCCTGCTCGGTATGACACCTTAAACAAGGGCTCTCTTGTACACATGGAGTGTCCTCCATCAGCCCCATGGGGAGCCATCACAACTGAGGAAGGCTCTGCTATTAGTCCTACATGATAGATGGCAGCAGGGATGGGGCAGGCAGAGTTGTCCGACTTCAGAGATATGGCAAAAGGCGCTGTTCATTTGTGTTCAAAATAATCTGAAAATAAATCTACTTCTGTCTTTCTGTTGTTCTAAGCCTCATCTGTAGATCTAAGTCCTACTATATGTTTATATAACTCTTGTAATTGTAGATGCCAATGTTACCTTGTTAGACCTTGCTGGCACACGATTCAAACAGACCCAAATTTGGGGCTATTTCATTTATTTATTTTATTTTTAAAACGGGGTTTAGTGCAATTTAATTATACTATTATCTTACCTTAATCCTTCATAATATTTTTGATAAAAGTTGTTTGTTATTATGATGTCTCTTTCTTGCAAACAACTAGATTGCTTTAGTATCAAAGAATCCTGATAACTTGTTTTACTACACTTAAAGAACATAGAAAAATGATGTTTGATCTCAAAGAGAAGAGCATCATCCAGACTTCAGGCTTATGATATGGAGGCATGGATGCTTGAGTGTTACATTCATTAGTATAATTTTTATGAAAGCAGAATTAACCCTCCCCCCAACAATAGCCTTCACCACGCAGGGTGCATGGTCTCAATTTTTATATTTGCAAAGCTTAATTAAGCCATAGATTCTACTTTGAAAGGCATGCTAAATTTAATGAATCCCTCAAGAGGAATAATATACAACAAAAGATAATCACAACATTCATTTGTTAAACTGATGTATATCTTTAGATTTACAGTTATTTGGACTTTTATTGCATCAGGCTATAAAAGTACAACTTAAACCTATCATTGTAAATATTTATGGAATTTAATCCATTCAAAATGATACCTATCATTATTTTGTACTGTTATCTTGACTGTTGTAATATCTGTTAGCCTAGGAAACTTTTTTGCCTTAATTATATCTGTTATAAAATGGAGGTATATTGTGTTCATGTAAAGCTAATTCCAATGAAATCTGTAACACTCAAAAAATAACGAAGTCACAGTGTTCAGTATTCGATCTAGTGATCAAGGCACTGGGCTAGAAAGTGTGAAACTGTGAGTTCTAGTGCCACCTTAACCATGAAAGCCAGGTGGGTGACCTTGTGCCAGTCACTGTTTCTCTCAGCCCAACCCATCTCACAGGCTTCTTGTTGTAGGGAAAAAGGAGAAAGGTTTGTTGACCAGGTTCACTGCCTTGAGTTATTTGTAAAAATAATAAGGTCAGGATACAAATAAATAAGCCAACTAGTACCAGGCCAGTCAGTGAGGTGTTTCAAAAGTGGATGAGGCCAAATCTCAGACAACATGAGATACATTTGTACAAAGAAGGACCTTGGATTAGCTGGCATGCTAAACTGCAGCATTTATGATTGCTCAGTGCCAGAGATCAAATGTGATCAATCCAAGAACTGAGACCTCCCGTTTGTCACTTGTTCCCCACCTACAAAATGGAGAAAGAAAAGTGGCAAAGACTTTGGTTCAAGGGGTTGGCCATTCACCAGCCACAGGGATGACTCTCCCACCCCCCTCCCCCCCTGTCCAAAACCAAAAAGACAGAGTTGCTTTCATGGGTTAATGTAAGTCACTCCCAAAGATGGCTGCTCAAGTGATTATGCTCAGGGGTATTCCATTTCACTCTATGGAGGGAGTTAGTGCAGGATGCTTGGGAGTATCACAGCAAAAGATAATATAAATGATCAGTTTACTGATGCCTCTAATGCCAAGCGACCAGGTGAGTGGCTCAGGACTTGTAGCATGGGTTTTTTAGAACATAGGATGGGGGAAATGGAAATAGATGTTTCTGCTGTGTTTGTTTGTGGGTGTTGTGACCCAGGCCCAACTAGGTAGTATTAAATGCAAACAGTTCCAAAACAAACAGACTTTATTAGAACAGCTGAGAATTAACTCATTCTCAACGTAGTCCAAACTAAATTAAAATGAATTCTTCATAACACAAATTCTTCAGTCTAATCACCAACCTTGGTATAATTAGTCTGCACCTCACTCCCCGATGGCCCTGGCCCCATCTCTGCCTCTGAAGCACAGCCCTCATCCAGGCCTTCCCCAGCCTCCAGGACTGGCCCCTGTTTTTCCTCAGCCTCATCGCTGTCCAACTCCGCTACCACAACAGTGGGGTATATGCAGTGATGGGATTCAGCCAGTTCGCACCATTTCAGGAGAACCAGTTGTTAACTTTCTGAGCAGCTTGGTGAACTCGTTGTTGGAAAAAATCATTAGGGCAGAGAACCGGTTGTTAAATTATTTGAATCCCACCACTGGGTATATGTTGAGCCAATGAATGGAATTACTGATAAATGAAAGTAATTTGTTGAAAGGGATAATTGATTTCTAAACTTTTCCACCCCTGAATATGGCGATGCAACTAATGAAACAGTTCTAAAAAAAAACAAAAGAAGGGTTAGTTAGATTAATGCAGGAGGATAGTGTTATGTTAGGGAAAGCAATACACAATTTGCAGGCAACTTCCAGCCTTAAGCACCCCTGCTTTTATTGCTAAATCACCTAAGATTGGACCCCTTGCAATACAGAGCAATTTCTATATCAAGAGACAGAAGGAAATAGTTTAATTAAACAGAGGCTTAATGCATTTGTCACACTGAAATTGAGAGTGGAGGGGAGGAGAAGAGCTGAAAAATACCACCTTTCTCTTGCATTTATGGTACCATCACACCTCCTACACCTTGGTGGCTAAGATTCTCTTCAAACGCATAAGCAAAAGGTCTCCAGTCCCTGATCTAATGCAAAAGCAGCATATCATGTTAGCTGTATACAGAATTTCTACATTCTGTGAGCTATCGAATATCACTTGCTAACTAGCTAATTAATTGTATTTTCCCTGTTCCCAATAAATGTTCTCTAGGGGATTACATGGCTAGTCATAAACCCATGCCCAAAAATGGGAACTTCCCAGTGCCGAACTGTACTTCATTATGTTTTGTATTTGTGGTGTGCTAGAATGTTTAGGAAACAAGAAGTGTGAACATTAAGATAACAGTTAATTAGTATAGTCAAGCATAATTGGTTTTCACTTTCCACTCTTCTCTATTCATCGACTGAAGGTAATTATATAATAGCAATCCTTGAGCAAGTTATTGTTACATGGCACCAGAAGATAGGGCTGTTTTCACACTTACATCCACACCAATTAACTGAATTTATCTGAAACAATTTATTCAGGTTGAATCCAATTGAGCAATATTTCAGGCAGTGTTGGGCTGCCCTTACATGGTACGTCCAAAATATATGCTTCTATCAGTGGACACTTTCTATGCTTCTAGGTGCAGCTTATAGCTTACAAACATAAAACATGTTCCCTGCCCTGAAGAGCTAATAATGGAGAGCTGGGGATAGGGAGGTGATTCTGTGAAGCTACACTAATTAGGCTTTGTACAGTTGACTCAGAAGCACTTGTAGAAAGGAAATATTACATTCTTTCCAAGGTCAAAGTAACTACAGAGTGCTACTTCCCATCCCAGCACATAAACTAGAACTTTACTTTTGAGCAACCTTTTCCACATTTAATTATCGGCTAAGGGTCCAGATTTTGTATATTACCCGAGGAATGTTTATGCACTGGAGTGTTTGGGGAATATGAGAGTTAGTCCTGGCTCCCTCAGAAGACTCTTCATCCAAAAAGGAAGAGCTGGATTAGGTGGAAACTTGTTTTCATGGGGATTGAGTACCATATCTTCTCTTGCAAGTCAGGTTACTGCTATGAAAACAACACTGAGGCAGAATAATAGAGACAAAATGGAGACTGGGAACGCCATCTTGTCATGTGATCTCCTAGCCGTAAACTGTAGCTGAGAGAAGAACTGATGGGATTACACACACACTCATGGGGAAGAAAAGTTGGAAAAGCTGATAGTAGCATTGGAGATTTTGAAGAAAAAATGTCTAGCAAGCAAAGATGGAACCAGGCAATTTGGGGCCACTGAAAAGTTTAATGGTGGTTCAAGACTACCCAACAAGAAGAGAATGATGTGGCCTGGGATTTGTTGTCCAGCTGACGCATATTTCCATAAAGGCAGAGAGGAAGCAAAGACACTGAAAAAAATATATATCCTGGTTTTATTAGTCATGAGAGATTGTCAGCTATGTTTTAATTGAAGCCCTTGATGAATTCTTTGGAGAATATAGTTATAGCTACAACCTGGCTACAGTTTAGGTTACGGACACTATTACAGTAGCAGAAGCAATATTATTGCAAGCAGGGAGATAATTAATCTCAGAATGGAAGAGCAATTGGGTCATAAGGCAATTCACTATATTCCATTTTCCTTAGAAGCTGGACCCCAGAAAACAGAGGGAAGACCTGGAGCTCAGGTTGTATGCATTAGCTGAATGCTGTTTGCATAGTTATCTGAATGAAACATTCAGCTTCATAGAAAAACTAATATCCCTGATTATGCTATGAAGAAATATTTTTTTTGACTCATTTCACAAGAAGGTTCTTGTGTGCTGCATTTTGCCTCATCAGTTCTAAAGAATTCACATATGGATAGGAATGGCATAAATTGAAGGTAAATGGCAAAAGAATGCACCCATCAGTGAAGAAATCCCAAGTTTTAAGAGGAAGCTCCTTGAGATTAAATGTCTACACAGGAGTGTAGATTCCCTCTAAGCAGATCAGATTCCCTGGTCTGGGAGTGGGTGGAACAATCCATATTTGAAATATTTTTTATGTTCCTTTCTCAATCTCTGATTCTTTTTGGAATCCTAAGTCTGGCATGCATGCAGTGTCAATCCTGAAGGTGACCTGACCGAAGCCATCTTGGAGCTTCAGTGTTGCCACACTGGAGCTGATGGATAGTGAGGGAGGGATTAGAGATAGCTGGGCAATGGTGGGATCTTACCGGTTTAACAACCAGTTTGCTGAGCGTGCAAATGGGCAGTTTCAAGAAAAGTCACCTTCCGCATTGCAGCCGGTGAGGAAAACAGCTGAGGCGCAGCAATCCACTCTGCTGCACCAATCAGCTGGGCTTTGGAAACTGAAATATAGATGAGTATAACTCAGGGGCAGGCAGGTGGGCCCACTTCAAAGTTGGAGCGAACCAGTCAGTGCTAACGGTTCGCCCGAACTGGTGCGAACCAGTAGAATCCCACCACAGTAGCTGGGGTTTTGTAGCCAAAATAAAATACTTTTTCTTGGGAATCAAGGATATTCTGACACCTGTTCAGAGGAAGAAGAAGTGATGTTACCAGGCAACCAGAAAGTGCCTTGATTGGACCACGTGCTGATTGTTTGGGGAGGGGGAAATTTTTTAAAACTTTTAATTAGCTCAGGATTTAGTCAGGAAGCTGACATGTACTTTGGATTCTTTTTCACACTTGCTGTCTGCAAACTTTGTTGTTTTGATTCTTCTTCTTCTTCTTCTTCTTCTTCTTCTTCTTCTTCTTCTTCTTCTTCTTCTTCTTCTTCTTCTTCTTCTTCTTCTTCTTTTTGCTTTCTTCCCCACTGTAGTGTCTTCCGTGCTTCTGTCCTTGGCTTTTCCAAGCTACTAATTCTGAACTCATTTTGGGACAAGATGGAGATATACACCATGAGGCCCTGTGGCAAGAAATTTTTTAAAAAATATGGCCTCCTGGCATGCCACCCTAAGTGTAAGTGTGATCCTTAGTTTGGGAAAAATTATTGAACCCACTTCAAAGAAACAAAGACAGTTTAATCCTTTTCTTGTGTGAAAATGCCTCCAGAAACACATACACAACTTTCTTTCAGCCCAGGTTTTACAAAAGAACGGTGGGCAATGCGCCTTCTCCCAGAAGCCTTCTCTCTCACATCCACCATAATCTCTTGAATACATTTCAATTTGAAATAAATTGGCTTAGAATCTTAGTCATGTTCTAATTTGGTTTTATTGATTTATAAACCTTCACATCCTGTCTTTCTACCAAGGAATCCAAAGAAGCATTCTCCATTCTCCTTCCTTTTATTCTCATAAAACCGTTGCAAAGGCATTCCAGAGAGCATTAGGGTTAAATGGAAATTTTAACTTGGCTCCCCCAATTGTACCCAACCTGCAACAAATCTATAAATCTATCAATAACTCCTAACATTGATCTTTATCATAGCCATAATTCAACTCTGGTGTCAAGTACCTTTGGGATAGATTTTCTCCGATAGGAAAATTTGCAGAAAGGATGAGTAAAACCACTAAATTTAATCATAATTGCACCATGAACACATCAACTGAATATTCCATTAATAGATATTATTCCATCGCAGTTGATACTGTCTGATATTGTCATCCCCTCAAGATATTCCAAACCAAAAAAATTTAGAACAGGGATTCCAGGAACCTTCTTTGTTGCAGAAAAGTAGAATAGTAGTAGAAGTGGCAGCTGCCTTCTCCATTGCCAAGCTTGTCCTCTGGAATTCTTGTCTTCCAGAAATCTATATGGTTCCCACCCTGATGATGTTCTGAAAGGTACTGAAAACCTAGCTATACTTCCAGGCTTCGGGCCAAGGGTGGTGAGTGAGTATTTGTTTGTTGTTTTGTATGCTTTCTTTTCCAGTCATGTATCATTTATTTCTTTTAAAAATTGTTTGTACTGTTATTTTATAAAGCATTCTAGGGTCAGACATTCTTTAAATAAGTACAATATAAAAATAAAAACAGAAGCTCGAAAACTTGTCCAAACTTCTCTGTCCCAATTTACACTATACAAAATGAAAAAGGGGTTATTTTGAGTGTCTTTCTCATGCTTCCTTCTTTCTGAGGATTGTGTAATGTTTCCTGCAAGTTCCCCTGAATCACTTTACTTATTACTTAATCTTATTACTAAAACCAACTGCATAATAAGTCATTATTCAGAGCCTGCTCTCTATTATTCCCACTATTTACCTTTCAAGTCCCCCTGGACTGCCAAGGAAAACCAGCATTGAGCATGAGCAATGGAAATAGCACTAGCTATTAGACTTAGATACCATTTCACAGTGCTTTACAGCCCTGTCTAAGAAGTTTACAGAGTTGGCATATTTCCCCCAACAATCTGGGTCCTCATTTTATTGACCTCGGAAGGATGGAAGGCTGAGTCAACCTTGAGCCGATGAGAATCGAACTCCTGACTATGGGTAGAATTAGCCTGCAATACTGCATTCTAAACACTGTGACACTATGGCTCTTCAGGAGAGAGGTTCTAGCTTCTTTAATTTGGAGAAACTGAGTTGGGAGAGGGCACCATGTCCTGTGGCATCCAGATGAGTAGGAACATTTTGCAGAGAGCATTAACAGTCCTCTGTGGTTTCTAGATCTTAAAGAAGAGGCTGATTTTCTGCAAGGCAGTCTTCTTTTCCTGCAAAGGATGGGAAACTTTTTAGTCTTTAAAGCTGCCTTTAATATTTTGGGATATCTGAGGGATACAATGAAACCAATGTTTTTTGACAAGCGTCTCATAAACATTTGGTTGTGACACTTAGAAATGCAAAAATGAATTTGCCACCCTTAGATTGTCCTACCGCTATTTATTTATTTATTTATTTAGATTTATATACCGCCCTTCTCCCCGAGGGGACTCAGGGCGGTGAACAGCCAAAAGTAAAAAACATACATACAAAATTTAAAAGCCAAATAAAACCAAATTAAACAATGGCCCCGACTATTAAAAGCCCAGTTAAAATATTAAAACCCCAAATATTAAAATATTTAAATTTTAAAATTTTAAAATTATTTTTACCGAAAAAGGGGAGAAATTAGGCCAGGCTATAAATTCCCCATCCTCTACTCAGTGGTTATACCAATCAGCTGTCCATTGAAGATGCTAGGCCTCATTCTTCAAGAAATATACACCTTGGAAAATCTCATCCCCAAACTCTAGAGAGTTATAACAACAACAATGTGGTAAAATGAATAATCAGTACAATGAATTATCAATAAAATCAACAATATTGATTAAAACCAACCAAGACAAAATATACCTATAAATAAACATCTGAAGCCCAAATAGACAGCTGTCAAGGAATTTAGGAAGTAAGAGATGTAAAAACGTTGCTCAGCCCTGGGAAAGTAGAAACCATGAAAAAAAAATAACCACCACAAAAAGCATGAAAAATAAGAATGACTCAGCAACATTAATTCCTGAACACCTGATGTTACAATGATGATATCCAAGTTTATACCTCGACTCCTGGCAAACGAAGTAATACCAATAAAGGAGAACATTTAAATAATAAAGAGCCTTGGTGGCGCAGCAGACTAAGTGCTGTTAAAGTAGCACCAGCTGCCTGCAATTACTGCAAATTCAAATCTCACCAGGCTCAAGGTTGACTCAGCCTTCCATCCTTTCGAAGTAGGCAAAATGAGGACCCGGATTGCGGGGGCAATAAGCTGACTTTGTATAAAAAAGAACACCGCTTGTGGGGGCCGAAAGCCCTACTAAGCAGGTATATACAAAAGTATGAAGGCTATTGCTTAACGCATTGTAAGCCGCCCTGAGTCCCCAGAAAAGGGCAGCATATAAATCGAACCAATAAATAAATAAATAAATAAATAAACATTTGCACTGATGATGTTATCTAGCTTGGGTAATAAAACATCTGCAAGAAAACAGCCAAGGTAAGAGAGCATCAGGATGCCTTAAACTCAGTGTTTCTGTTGATGTCCTGTCTCTTTATTTGGAGTCTCTAGAGGTTCAATCAATCAATTAATCAATCCTCTAGGTGTTTGAATGAGGAACTAGCTTCAGCTCAACCGTAGCAAGATGGAGTGGTTTTGAGTTTTAGGTTCTTCAAGTTCCAGGAACTTCACACATTCGGTTCTGGATGGGATGACACTGCTCCAAACAGGCCTGATCAACAGTTTTAGGATTACTTTAAACTGTTAATTCCTGCTTGAAGGGTGGATGGCAGCAGTGGTCAGAAGTCCTTTGCACAGCTTCATCTTGTGACCATTCCTGGACTGGAGGATTTGTTCTCAGTCACTCATTCCCGGGCCACCTCTTGAATGAATCGCTGTAATGCACTTTGCATGGGGCTGCCCTTGACTACCATCCAGAAGACGCAACTGATACAAAATGCAGAAGCAGGGTAATTATTTGTGCTCCTCAAATAATGCATGTTACACAGTGGTGGGTTTCAAAAATTTTTACTACCGGTTCTGTGGGTGTGGCTTGGTGGGCATAGCTTGGTGGGCATGGCAGGGGAAGGATACTGTAAAATCTCCATTCCCTCCCCACTCCTGGGGGAAGGTTACTGCAAAATCCCCATTTCCTCCCAATCAGCTGGGACTCGGGAGGCAGAGAATAGATGGGGGCGGGGCCAATCAGAGGTGATATTTACCGGTTCTCCGAACTAGTCAGAACTGGTCTCCAGAACTGGTCAGAACCTGCTGAAACCAACCTCTGATGTTACACCTCTGCTCTGCAAGCAGCATTGGTTACCAGTATCCTTTCAGGTACTTCAATGCAAGTTGCTGGTTATGATCTACGAAGCCCTACATAGGATGTGGTTAGGATACTTGAGGGACTGCTTCTTCCTGGTTGCATTTACCTATCCCTGCAGGTCCAATAGGTGAGGCATGCTACGGGTGCCATCTCTGAAGGAGCATCATCTGACGGGAATCTGGAAGAGAGCCTTTTCTGCCATGGTGCCCGGATTTTAGTTTAGGGTTTAGATTAGCCCCATTTTAATTAATTTAATTTAATTAAATAAATTTATATGCCGCCCCTCTCCGAAGACTCAGGGCGGCATATAAATTTACTTTTGGGATGCCCTGAAAACATGGCTTTGCTATTATATTTGTGGCTGGCTCTGGTGGCAGTGGACCGCCTCTTCCATGGCTAGATATTGCTGCTGGTTATGGTTATTTTCCTGTTTTAATGCTGTTTTTATTCATGGTATGTTTGTATGTTTTTTATTGTTTTGTCATTTGGATGTGTTTTAATTGTTGTGAGCTGCGCAGAATGTCTGAGGTGAGACAGGCAGCTATACAAATAGTGAAATGAAATGAATAAATATATTGGATGATTTCTATACCCACTACCTCCTTTCAGTCTCAAATTGTGACATCATCCACACAGTAACAAAATTTGTCACCGCAGTTGTTAAAACTAGGCAACAGTTGACTTCAGATTCAACCTGAACGCTCAATGTCCTTGAACTGTTTTTCTTCTTCTTTCCTTTCTCCGTCTCCTCCTCCTCCTGTATATCCTTACAATATGATTATAGTAAACAACTGAATAGATATTAAATAAGAGTTCTCAATTATGCTCAATGAATTCCAGCAGAATTTTATTATTTTAGTTACAGCTTTGCATTTTATCATATTTTAAATTAAACATTTAGACATTAGTATTTTAATACTTTAATAGATTGTTATACAGTAGTAGAAGTTTGTACAAACTTAACAATTAAGCATTTCTCAGAGTTTTCTCTGTCATCCATACTTTCAATACTCCAGGTCTTAACTATTGTTGTTAACACTCTTCTCTTTTGTGTAAGTTGCTCAGTCAGTTTCATTTACCCCCATAATGTTGTTACTGAACAATACCTAAATTTGGCCACTGGCCATTATAAAGGATTTGATTATTTGCTATGCACATTAAAATACACATACCCGTGTTTCTGATTCAGAGATGTTGGCATGCTCACCAGAAAAACAAGGGCAGCAAAATTATTGGATTCTGAACCCAATATAGGGGCCTGGTGGCTCAGCAGACTAAAAAGCATTGTGATTAACACCAGCTGTCTGCAATTACTGTAAGTTCGAATCTCACCAGGCTCAAGGTTGACTCAGCCTTCCATCCTTTCTAAGGTAGGTAAAATGAGGACCCAGTTTGTGGGGGCAATAAGCTGACTTTGTATAAATATACAAAAGTATGAAAGCTATTGCTTAACGCATTGTAAGCTGCCCTGAGTCTCCGGAGAAGGGCGGCATATAAATCAAATTTTTTTTAAAAAGTCAATTTTGGACATTGGAGGAAGAGGATCCTACATGTCCAGGAGGGGCCTGGAGATCATGGCCTATACTGAAGTCTCTGGAAAGTCACATACAGCCCCACGGCTGTCAATTGCCACTCCTATTTTAACCTAGGCTCAGTTGAAGTTAAATAATTGTTTTCTATAGTAGATATCCTACTGCATGCCTGTACAAATCATGAATCACCAAAGAAAGACTGGCTATCAGCAGTGAGGTAAATCTACTGAGCTATATATTTATATTTAGCTCCCAAAATCCTTTAAGCAGCAATAGCTCTTTAGACCAGGGGTCTCTAGCCTTGGCAACTTTACGACTTGTAGACTTCAACTCCCAGAATTCCTCAGCCAGGGCATGCTGGCTGAGGAATTCTGGGAGTTGAAGTCCACAAGTCGTAAAGTTGCCAAGGCTGGAGACCCTTGCTGTAGACCACCTGGGTTGGTCACCAACACAGAGAAGGAGGCTGTTTCAAGACCTGATAGGCCATAATATCAGGCTGAGACTATTGCCCAGTTTCATGGGTCACAAGAAGTGCTTGGAACATCATTCCAAGTCAGTAAAAAAAAAGTAAAAATCCAACAGACTGTTCCATACTACTCAATTTCTCAGCAAATGTTTTAAAACAAAATGTAGCTGTATAGATTTTATACAGGTAGTCCTCAACTTACGGCCACAATAGGACCAGAATTTCCATTGCTAAGCGATGCAGTCATTAAGGGACTCGCATTCAATTTCACAAGCACTTTTGCTGCAGTTGTTAAGAAAATCTGGTTTCCTCTGTTGATTTTCCTTGCTGGAAGCTGCCTGAAGAAGGTCACAAATGATGATCATGTGACTCCCAGAATGTTGCAACCATCATAAATACTTGCCAGTAGCTAACTGCCTGAATTTTGCTTCCATGACTGCAGGGACCATGAATTAGGTTATGGTCCTTGTGTTATCTTCTGAATTGCTGGACTCTAAGCTGCTGAAACTAGTAGAGGTGTCCACAGGGTGGCTGGTTAAAAAAGTTGAAACCAGCATAATTGAAGCCCTCTGGTTTTGACACGTGTTGCATATTTAACACATTTAAAAAGTGGCAAGGCTCCGTTTTTGTGGTTATGGCTACTATCTTGATTTTACTGAGCATCTCTGTATACGCTGCTGCCAGACTGGTCAAGGGGGAAGGAAAGATCCTGGAAGATAGAACACCATCAGTGATACCTGGAATAAGTGGAATAACATCTGAAAGATCATGGATTTCCTTCTGGAAATCTTTGGCCTCAGGAATTTGTATGGGTGCATCTTGATGTTCCAGTCAAAAACATCACACTTAGCCCTTGCTTCTTGTGAGGTTTTCTAACCATGAAACTAGAAGTAAGTCAGTGAGAGAGGTGAAAAAAAACCAACTGAATTCATATTTTCAAGGGACCGGAGATAACAGCTGAGGATTGAAGAGACAACATTTGAACCATTCTCAGAACATTATGGAAGATGAAACTTGAAATTTAAAAAGTTACATGACATTGAATCAAAAGCAATGGCCACATACTCATTTTTAAACAAATTGTCCCTTGTCTTCCATGTCAGCCAGAATCACTGCTCAGTTTTCATTTCAGTCTGACTGTTATCGGAATGGAGGGCAGACGATGTTACCGCTGGGTGAAGTATTGAAGTGGCTGGATGAATTTGGATGAAATAAGCCTACTTCTCTACACTTAAACCTCTCAATTTAGACAGATGGAGCACTGAAACATCTACATTTCTCCTGAAAGAAGTTGTGTAACTTTTAGGTGTGTTGAGTTATTTCCTAGAATGCATTTTAACGTGTGGTTGGTGTTATATGGCTTGAGCAGTGGATAACAAGATTGATTATTAATTACTAATCATGGAACTAACTCACCCTATTTGTACGGTCAAAATTTTGTTTCTGTCATATTTTTAAAATTTGGTTCCATATTTGGTTCCATATTCCACATAGGCTGTTTCATAGCCTATGGCCGTAATGACGAACCTATGACACGTGTGCCAGAGGTGGCACACAGCACCCTCTCTGATGGCATGCGAGCCGTTGCTCCAGTTCAGCTCTGCTGCGCATGCTGCACGTGCCTACTGCCGGCCAGCTGGTCTTCAGGTCTCTGACACGCATACATGGGGGATGGGGCACATGTGTGGGGAGCCGGGGCACATTCACAAGGGTGCACATGCAGGAAGGGGGTGCGTGTGGGGGACCACAAGCACATGCTCATGGGGCACATGCGGGGCCCATGCATGCATGCATGGGGGCAGGAGGCATGCAGGGTGCATGTGTACATGCATGGGGCCACGCATGCATTGCATTTTGGGGGTTTGGGCGTACTTTGGGCACTCGGTCCAGAAAATGTTAGCCATCACTGGCCTATGGATTGATGAGGTTATCTTTCTAGATGTGTCTATATTTTTTAAAAGGGGTACACTTTAAAATCAATATATCTGTTTGGCCACGATTCTCCCATCTTCAAGGTTTTTTCAAACCCCATCTAACATAGCACATGCTGAACTGTTTATTTATATACCTATGAAACATGCTATAGCAGGATCAAGCTTAATCCCTAAAGAGCCATTAACTTGTATTATAGTGAAGTACTTATTACAGTGGCATATGTAATGGATAATATTTGTTTACATTTTTAATTACTCACATTTTCAGCCAAGAAAATCTCGGAGGATAATGCCTCATTTACAGGAGTGTCCTGGCAAAAGACAACATAATGTAATCACACATTACCAACAATTCCATGACAACCAGGCAATGGTTTAAATATGAATTTCAAATAAAGACTTAATTATAGTATGCTATAAAAACAAAATTAAACAGAGGAGACTAGCACACAGCTTTCCATAAATTAAAGCAGCACATCCCTTTTCCTCAAGAGCTGGGAGGGATCAAACACTTGTGAAAATTAACAGGGAGAGGAAAAAGGGGTTTGCTAACAGAAAAGAAATGTTGGATAATATCTGCTTCAGTACCTCCACAGTGAAATAGGCTCTGAAATGGAGTTAAAATCAAATCTAATTTCACCAGTACAAAAGTAACATGAAATAATAATTTAATCACTGTCACCCAAATGTAAGACTCAAAAGTATTCTTAACAGAGCGGTACAGGAAATTCAGCAATTCATTTGCTGACATGAGGGGTGGGGGGAGAAATGATGTTGTGGGTGAAGATTGCAGTTGCATAGAACTGTTTCTTGCCAGTGCCTACAAATGAGAACTACTTGCTCACACAGTGTATGTACTGTATATGTGTGATGTGGTAGGGTAGGGTGGAGTGTCTGCCAGTAGAGTCCTTGTCTATAGTTTCCCTACTTGAAGGAAGCCATTCAGGGAAGTAATGCTTACAGGATGGTCAAAGAGGTTCCAGTAAGTTTCTAGAGTTTCTTGAGAAGATAGAGCTGGCCTGGGTTGTTAATAGAGAAGATAGTCCAGAAGGTCCAGTGTCTAAATTGCATCATATTGTGTTGGATATAAGTATATACCGGAGGTTCTCAACCTTTCTGGTTCTGTGGACCAGCAGTGGCAGCGGTGGCAGAAAGGAAGAGAGAATAGTCTTGTGCACGTGCCCACTGCTTGTGCAGTTGGAACTTCGTGCCCTCGCACACTGGCCTACTGCTTGTGTGGTCTGGTTCCCAGTGGGCCATGGCTGTGGGGTGGGCCATGAAATTGGGGTTGGGATTGCCTGATGTAGACCACCAACCAGGGATGAAATCCAGCAGGTTCTGACAGGTTCTGGAGAACCGGTAGTGGAAATTTTGAGTAGTTCAGAGAACTGGCAAACGCCACCTCTGGCTGACCCCAGAGTGGGCTGGGAATGGAGATTTTGCAATATCCTTCTTCCAGGAATGGAGAAGGAATGGGGATTTTGCAGTATCCTTCCCCCAGGAGTGGGGAAAGAATGGGGATTTTGCAGTATCCTTCCCCTGCCACACCCACCAAGCCACACAACCGGTAGTAAAAAAAAAATGGATTTCACCACTGCCACCAACTCAGAACTCAAGTGAATAACTAGAACGATCTAATGAAACAGCTGTAGAAAGAGACCCTCTGAAAACATGGAATAACTGAAAGAAGTATGGGGGTCCTATAAGTATCAGTCTTTTAATCATACAGATTCCTGATGTACCTATCTAAATGCCATATTAGGAAATGACTATTAATCTAATTGATGATAATTAATAGACATGCCAGATGTTGTTGCTCTTTATAATGTAATCCAATTTACAGATCTCTATACCTGTCCAGGTGTGCTATTTAATTTAAGACTTGGAGCATTCTTAATTTGCTTCTTTACCCTATTAATACATCAGTCAATAACAATGTTTTATGGAGTGCTTATACTTACTTAGCTCTAAGCATACAATCAGGGTTAACATTTCTTGTAAGGAGGCCCAGTAATTGAAACGGTAAATTTCATGACAATAAGAAATAACGACTATGATCTTGGTACGGCAAATTGACAAACTGGGATACCTTTCCTTACCAGAAAATGAAATAATTGTTCTCGTTTTTTTTTAAATGGCATATTGCATGAAAATACATCCCAGTGAAATCAACAAGGTTTGACTAAGGCAGGGTTTGCAAACATTTGCCATTTACAAACATTTGGTTTCATGCTGTTCTGACTACTTAGATTAGCTTCATTAACTAGCTTCGAGGTCCAGGCATTTGGAAAACAAATATGAAGTTCAGCATTTGAATACTGAGATTTTTTTTTTCCCCCTGATGGGCCATGTAGATTTTTACTGGCTTGGTGGAAATGCTATGTATGCTAAGTCAAATAGTACAAGATGAAACTTCTGAGTTTCCTGGAGAAATTATTTAATTCCATTCTTAAGTATGGTTAATGCAACTTTACCTGTTTCGAGAGTAAAAGAATAAAAGAAATAAAGAACGCTGAGCACCAATGCTTGGGAAAGTTGCCTATTGGTTACTTTCAACAGAATGGTCCACAAAGGGTATAGAATTGGCAGGCTAAAGGTGTTTCTGCTCCGAATGTTGTCATCTATCTAGCTGTGGTGCCTTCTGAGCACCTATCAGGATGAAATAAAGTTTTGCAAGGGATCACAATACCTAGTTTGTGTTAGATTAGATGAGCAAGGGTGGAGGGTGAGTCTTAGGATAGAATTCTGCAAGTAATCTAAAAGGCCTGAAGTGTGCATGGAGCTGTCCTAGAATCTCCCTAGAGGGAGAATTTATGTTCTCCCTATGACGTGTTGCCACTGGTCACAAAGCAAAATCTTTTTCAGGATAGACTCTCCCATTGCTTCTCTGCAACAGGTATATAAACAGCTTTTTATTTTCTACTGTATTAGAACCTGGGAGTCATCTTTAGGGGGATTTATACTAATACTAGGCATGACTGATCCAGCAATGAGCAGATCTAGAGCACTAGTGTCAAACTCGTGACATCACGTGATGTTTCGTGGGCTGCCAGTTTGACACCCCTGATCTAGAGTCAAATGTATAGGTGGAAGAGGCAGCTTTTTCAACAAGGGCCAAATGTTTTTCCTTATCTATGGTGACTCAAAAGCTTCTCATTCTAGAGGGTTCCTGTAGTCTTTCATTCAAGTTGTCTGTATTTCTAAAGTCTGAGTTGGAATGAGCTTAAAGGATGCTTTCAGAACAGGTACATCTTGACCAGTGGTGGGTTTCAATTTTTTTTACTACCGGTTCTGTGGGTGTGGCTTGGTGGGCATGGCATGGCTTGGTGGGCATGGCTTGGTGGGAGTGGCAGGGGAAGGATGCTATAAAATCTCGATTTCCTCCCGATCAGCTGGGACTAGGGAGGCAGAGAATAGATGGGGGCGGGGTCAGTCAGAATTACAGAATTACTACCGGTTCTCTGAACTACTCAAAATTTCCTCTACCGGTTCTCCAGAACTGGCCAGAACCTGCTGAAACCCACCTCTGATCTTGACCTAATGCTAAAGCATGACTTGAGAACGGGAGAGGAGGAGGAAGGGGGATGAGGAGAGAAAAGGAGAAGGGGAACAGGGGACAGAGGAGGAAAAGAAAGAAGAGGAAAAAGGGAGAAAGAAAGGAAAGAGAGAGAGAGAGAAAGAAAGAAAGAGAGAGAGAAGAAAGAAAAGAAGAAGCGTTTCTGATATCTAGTAGGTAGCTAAATATAGTTTCCATAAATTAATCTGAAATGGAAAACCTATGGCTCACCAGATTTAGGGAGCCTACAGATCTCATTATTCCAGGTGTTAGAAATGCAAGCATTATTCCCTGCATAAATTACAATGTCAATTTTCATTCATGGCAGGAATGGCTTTTTGGTTGTAAATAAATTACCATTCCTAGCATTTTTCAGTATTTACCATGTTGGCTAGGATCAATGGGAATGAGATTTGAGCTCTATCTGGACTGCCTCTCAGTGAAGGGTCTTAACTGGCAAAATGTGGACTTCTGAGACCCTGAATACCACTGCCAGAATAAATAATACTTGGGCAGATGGACAGGAGACGAAGGCCATTGGAGTTGGATTCTCTTCCCTAAAGAGAATCTTTTAAAAGGAATATTTGTTGAAATACTTTTTTTAAAAAAATCTCTGTAACATGATTGTCTCTGAAAATTCTGTCACTCAATAGTGCTTCCAGACATATTCGTGGTGATCAGCTTTGATCATAAAAATGCAAGAGATTCCTAGACTCTTTTTCTATTAGCATAAAAAACAAAGCTAGTCTTGTCAGAAATCCCCAAATATGCATTTTGAATCAAGTTACAACTAACTGCTACACAAAGACTCACTGTCTTGATGCTAATTCACAGAAAATGGCTTGGCCTCTAGGAATTTCCCATTGGTACTTACTGGAATTGAACTCAAAATGTCAATGGGGGGGGGGGGGAAGTGGTCACTGAAATTACATTCAAGCTGACGTCTCAGCCCAAATGCTGAGTACAATGCTGGAAAAAAGAGCAGCAATATTTGTAGAATGATTTATTGGTCAATGCGCGCACACAAACACTTGTAGAACATGGGAAAATATGTATATAAAATGCTTAACTGTTGGAAACATGTAAGACAGGAATATATTATTTGTTATCAGTTACAGTATCTATTATCTATCTATTATCTTTGTGATTCTGCTCTCGTACAAAGGATTGCATGATAGTAGCTGATGAAAGCATGCTTTGAACTTGAGTTAATTCAGAATGGAATTTCAAGAGCGGGAATTGGGGTTTGAGGATAGCAGGATATTGTGCAAGTTCTTTATCTGATCAAGTGGTTTCTGGTCAGGTTTCTGGGCTTCATTCAAAAAAACCTGATTTTGATTTGGAAACAACTTCTCCATGCCTGGATACAGTGTGTTCTAAAGTCCTTTGAATGGCCCTCTTTGGATTTCTCCAAAGAACAAAAGTGTCTTCTTGGAGTTTGTGAAATACCAATTGCTATTAATTTTTTAAAAAAAATTAAAGAGGAAGAATTTCCTTTCCCCCCACTGTTTCTACAGTGCTTATTTGTAGTATTAATTTGAGAATTTGACATAGAAATGACTAAAATAAGCAGGATAAATAATAAAACACATAATAAATATGTAGGTGTAATGGGTCACAAGATCTAATGAGGAAGTGTCTGATTTTATGTCATGTATCATTTTAGTGAGGCATATTTATTTAACTTGCTAATTTGCTCTACTATTCCACTATATTCTATTATTTTAGTATTTAAATATACAATATATACCTTTTTCCAATGCAACAAACATTTAGCAATTTCCTACACCATTGAGACTACTTTGAAGATTTTAAAGAGGTTTCAGAGCGATTATATATTTATTCTATTCATTCTTATTTGGAATTAAGCAGTAATTAAATGCAACAATTAATATAAGCCATGAGCAAAAGGAAAGGAAAATAAAATATTTGATTTGTTCATGCTTGTAGCCTAACCAAGATCCAGTATTTCTACCAACAGCAATATCTTGATGTAGACCTATACTTTTCAAAATTGAAATGAAATCATGAGTGATTTTCCCCTTGATTTAACAAGCTCAGAAACTGTAAGTAATGTATACTGATGTGCTGGTCAGGCTAGTTAATTTATTTTTCCCACTGAATAGATGTGTTTATTTTATGAGCCAAGATGTGAAAAGTTCATTCATGGTCAGAATGATTACTAAGAATAAGCATGCTGTTTTACTTTAGGTTAGCTCAGGAAAGTCCCTGGGTGTGTAATCTGTGAATTGGCTCTCCGCTGATATTGGCCAGGTTTTGTATTACTAAACTAGGGCTCATAACAAAACAAAAATGTAACCTTTAAATAGAAGCATCAAAATAATTTAAAACAGATTGGAGGGTTTAAAGGGCTTTTGCAGCTCATATTTCAATTCACTCAAGGGCTCACTATTTGGTCTTCAAAGCTCGGCTCAGATTGCAGACGTTTGGGCTGCTTCGTTCTATATTATATACATACATATATATATATATATATATATATATATATATATATATATATATACATACACACACACACACACACACACACACACACACACACACACACACAC